>CM061140.1:29880622-30521177 GCA_030789695.1 Scilla litardierei
TAAGGATGCAACCAAGGTGCTACAGCCCTATCGACTCAACGACATGACTCACACACAAAGCAACAAAACCAATCAGGTACCCGAAATTGCTATACGCACAGCCGTATTACGAATAGTGAGTACAGGCCGTGACATCCTACCCATCTTAGAATAAAGTCCGTCCTCGGACTTTCTAATTATAAATATATCTATAGCCAGACTAGTAGCTATTCCAATCACATCACACTATAATTCAAACCAGGTATAGTCATTACAAGTGCTTATATATGCACTAGGTAGTCAAACAATAACTCTACTAACATGTATATATTCACGCACATTACACACTTACACCTATCATAGCCGGTCAAATTCATACACATATTTCAATCATTCAGATAGTCACGTACATCCCTATATAACTATTAAACACTTATTACATACCATGGTGCACATACTCACAACCTATTAAATAGTTCACACCAGCATATACCATCGTAATACTCCACATTTAGATAACTACCTATGAACAAAATAATAAGGATACACTACTCCCTATATCTCCTAGTGTACATCCAATGCCAACATATCAACACAAGTAACCACACCACTCAGTATTAAATCATGTTATTATATCTAAGATACATTTACCACTACTATAATTTCACAATTATATAGTCATTCAAATGCATGCAAATATTTCACCATATATTCACAACACATACGGTCCTATAACTATATTCACGACACACCACACAAACCATAGTCACCAATACCTATAACTAAGCACATACTTACCCGTGCATGGTGCGCACCCACACACGCTAACATTTCATTCATATATACCAATCATACTACTATATACTCAGCACATCTACACACGTAGTTTAGTTAGCACACAAACGTTCACACAGGCAAGTCCTTAGTAAATAACTATACCACAAGACCAACACCTATAACTATATACTGGTATAGCGACCCACAATCATGTGCGTAACACAACCAGGCACAAACAATCCTATCACTATACATACATCATCCATCGCTATATTCATGGTACTACACGCAAACCACAGACATATATAACAATATACTTAGAGTATACCCACTCAAGCTTGAGTGAGACTCAAAACACATATCAGAATACTCTATATACGTAACATGGTATCTATACCTATACCTATACCACTCCAATGTATACACATCTACCAACATAACCATATACATACCATAATGTCAATCACACTTAATATTTAGTCAGGTAACACCCACGTAGTTCAATCACTTTATATACCATAATAATATTACAGACGTCAACACATGTATAATTATAATACCCTCCCTAATACATGCATTCATCGTATAGTCACACACATGTAACATATATATTCACACCATATCCATCTACCTATAATTAGTATACCAATACATCTACTTATCCATACATAGTTAAGATATGCGATAATCGTGTATACCTCATGGCATACACGCACACAACATCCCGTAAAAGCAAGCAATACCAATCAAAATTATAATCCTACTACCATACGTATATCACATATATTCTCATGCAGCAAATACATAACTACTTACGTCTAAGCACAATACATATCTACATACGAGCACACACTCACACGTACCAACATATAGGTCATATAATAGGCCTACTCACTTAACTATAAGTACACCTATTATCATTACACCTAACATTCACCTGACTTACTTATATATATATATATATATATATATATATATATATATATATATATATATATATATATATATATATATAGACACACATATCAAGCATTCACAAGTATCTTTGAACTACATACACTACTAGTCTATACTCCAATACAATTTCCAATATATATATATTCAGACATTCCTAAAGTGTTATAGCTACCCACACATATATAACTAATATCATCCATACAGCTTCATATACATCATGAACAACACTGAGTATGTATATATCACACAATAGGCAAACATTAATATACTACAGGGGAGTACTCTCATACGTGAGTGATACGCCGGAGTTCACTCACACGGGTCCACACACTCTACTTATACATGCACCACAACGACATCGCAATAAAATCAATCGGCTCGCTACTATACTAAGGTTAACGCAGGCAAAAGTAACCACTAATGTGATAACTAAACAGTAGTGAGGAATCAAAATCGAAATTAAAATGAAACAAGATCGGGGTGAACGGGTTTAGATGAGGCGACATACAAGGGAATAGCTTGGTTGGGTGGAACAAAATATAATTCAGAATAATCAAGTAGGGAAGAAAGATATAAAATACGAAGTAAGGTATACTAAAATGTAAGTTATAAAATAAAAATATGATAATATCCTTATAAAACGTAGAAGGGTAACATGAAAGTTAAATCACGACATAAGGATTAGACGCAGAATGATGAGTATGGATGTGAATGATTTATTTTACAATTGAAGATAAATTTAAATGAAGATGGTATTTTACAAAAATTTGAAGTAGAAAAATGATGAGTATAAAATCGACACGCTGAATGCTAAAGTCCCATGTAACTTAGAAAAAATATTAAAGGTGAGCGCGATGAGTTTTTCGAATAAGTTTTAATGGGATAAGTAAGAAAAGGAAATTATAAATTGAATTAGGGAAAATAGTAGTACGGTTCAGAATAAAATTAGTATATGAAACGGGACAAGATATTTATATATGTATGAAAAGTATAGACTGGAAAAATATTATAAAATAGTAATAAAAAATCTCGACAAAACTTTCGAAATTAAAAAAAATGAATTTGAGTCAACGGAAGAGCATGAAGTCTAAGTATATAAATTAAAAGTTTTCGAATGATTTTAAACTTAGCGAATGAGGAATATCAAAAATATTTTCAGAAGATTAAAGATTTGCAACGAAGAGATTCGAAAATTAACGACGATCGTCATGAGGCAATCTCGTGAATCGATGACAGGGAATATGGTCGCATGATCGAAACATAAACACGCCTAGGGTATGACTCAGGAAAATCTACGGAAACTCCTACGGTCGACCAACTAAAGATTAGGAAACTTAGCGCTAAGGCTTTCTAAGGAACTAGACCGTAATGAACTGCGTTTGGCTTGGCCCGAAATCGATGAACCCAAGCGAACGACTAAAGAATTTCTAGAAGTCTAATATGGTCAGAGCTAGGCAAGAACCACTAAGGTAACTCCTAAGACGATTATATCAATTTCTAGCATGGAGTCTAGCTAACAATCAGGGACCTCTAACTAGCAAGCACAGACGTCTAACTAAGTCTTACTAAAGTCCTGATCTAATGGATTCCCGACTAGCTGAGACAGATGTTCGGGCAACACGTCTACCAGCCACCTAAGACATAGGAAACGATAAAAATTAGACTCCAGGCTTATGATTTAGATGTTTTAATTTATTTAATGGGCATTCTATTTTTATTATCGTTGTTTCGATAATTCGCAGTTGCAGTGGACCTGCATGGGCCGCCAATAAAACCTGTCACGACCCGATTCCCTGAAATGGAGGCGAGGCGTGAAAAGTCCTCTCAGACTTGGAGCTGTGAGGCTCTAGTCTGTAAAGCGTCTGGAATAACCAAGTATAGGTCCTTGCAAATGCGATACAGAACAAAAATAATAATAAAAGAAAAGAGACAGATAATATAATTATTCAAATCTCACAATGTCCACAATAAATTCCAACATCACAGAAAAGCCACCAGGCTAAAAGAAGAGTCTAAAAGGCCCAAGCATGGCCAACAGATATAATCAAACGTACAGAAAGAAAGGTGCTACGCATCGACAACCTAACAACAGACTAAGCAGAAAGTAACACCAAAAGAAGTCTCTACGACTGGTCGCCAGTGTCCTCGTACTCCACGTCAACAGTGGACCCAGGCTCAACGTCCATAAACACCTCGTCCTCAGCAACGGACTCTGGCTCAGTAACTAACATGCGACACCCAAAAGAGACGAGGGCGCATGTCAGCAAAATCTACAAAGACTTTGTGCAAGGAAACTAAAAGGAAGGAAACAACCTAGCAGTTCTAAAAGTATGCGATGACTTGGCAGTTTAAGATATGAATGCAACAAGTAGTAAAGTGCAACAAGTATGACATGGCAACAAGTATGACATGGCAAGGTAGCAAAACTAGTAAACATTCACATGGATTTTATAAGTCGAGTAACACGTCGTGCACAGAGATTACGCCTTTTGGCTGGAGTGGCTGTACGGGCCAACTTCTAAGCTCAAGTGATCGCTTATCCCTACCCCTCCACGTGTAACGGGCATTGGATTTTGACCAACACATGTAGCCCGCTTCTGGATCACGAGCCAGGAAGTGTATTTGGCATAGGGTTGTGCCTGCAACGCAGGTGCCTAGCTTGAACAAGGAAGTATAGTAGCGTGTGCTACGAATGCAACATTCAAGCATGGAATGACATGTATTGATGCATGGCATGGCAAGATTACATTTAAAGGGCGTACAGGTAAGGAATTTAAACGTGAAAGGCATCACAGAGTACAATTAAAATGTATACATATATGGAAATTTAAACATGACAGGCAAATGGATGAATGACATAGCAGGGTGTCAGATCTAGCTTCGTTGTCAAGCTAGATCTTAAAATTGCGTCTAGGCGAGTATCATTTCGTCGCCTAGTCTCTTAAAATTGCGTCAAGCTAGATCTTAAAAACGGGGATGGCCTAAAACATGGCCTAAAGTACAAATTGGTAAGTTTCACTTGCCTGCAATCAACCGTTCTGCAAATACCGTCCAATCAGTCCAGTCTACCTAAGTGCTCGGGTCACCAGCCTACAGTCCCAAATTAAATTATCTTTATTAGTGATTTACCAGACAATTAAAATACCGATTTTTATCTTCATTAGCATGCATGGGTTGGGGGTCCTAAGTGTTCAGAAAGTTACCCTTACACGACGCGAGAGCTACACTGGCATCGGGTAGCGACGCCAGGGGTTGGATTCCGGTAGCGCGAACGGAACGAAAAGGCCGGTTCTCTGTTTGATTAAACACATGCTCAATTAGGTACGTTCAACAGAAGTTGCTTTTTAGACAATCCTGTTGGCGTCTAGTGATTCAATTTTAGTAGGTTCTCTACCCTAGGGGTGTTCATTATCATATTATGGTATAATCTACTAACCCACACTAAGATCCAACTGTGAATGATGTGCCGTATGACTAACATTACATATTGCATACTGACATTATATATACATATATATCATTTATACACACACACTCCTAACCTAAATAAATCTAGCACTATTATTATAGTAATGAACATGGAGAAATACTGCTACCCGACAGCTTATACCATTAAATTGACTGTAATATAACATATCATTATATAATAATTCCATGTAACACACGATTCACGTGCTATAAATTAGGTATAAGGTTAACTCACCAGCTTATTGCCTCTCATGAGTTGCAGATGAAGGATCCCCGTGGCGTGGTTGGCGATGGCAGTTGTCCAGCGGGTGCGGTTGTCGCATGGGTTGAGCGGGGATCAGCGCGACGCAGGGAGGGAAGGAGTGGCAGCCGCAGCCTGGGCGTGGAGATGCGTGTCGTTGCGAAGACAAGATGGAGGGAAAGACTGACGGGGCACGCGAGGGCACCTCGTGCTGGAGAGCGCAGCTGTCGCACGCCTGGGCGCGCTGCTGCGCCTGAGCGGCGGCACCGCCGCGGAAACGACCGGAGAGGAGGTCAGATCGATGCGGGGAATCCGGGGTGAGGCACTGGGTGTAACGGCCGGTCTTTATCGATGATATTATATGTATTTCTCTAGTAATTTTTAGTCTGTATCCGTAGTTGGGCGTATCCGTCCCCGTGCACGTGCCTACCTTTTCATGTCAATTAGTTCTATTATTATTTGCGACGCCTAGTTAATTTATTATTATTATTATCATTATAGTTAATATTCATTATTAGATTATTTCTTTTAATCTTCCAATTCAAACTTCGAATTTCAAATTTCAAAATCGTTTAAATAGTCAAATGAAAACGTCCATTTATAAACCCATTTAAATCAAATTGTTTAGCTATTATTCCCTATTATAACATAATAATTAGGACCCCATTAACATTTTAAACCCTTGATTATTTCCCTAAAACTAAACTTTGGAACCCAGGCTACTTTTAGCCTACACATGGTTCATTTGCAAAACCCCCACTAGTACTATCTTCAGCACACATTTTTGTGTGGGGCTAAAACTATTATATAAGAATTGAAACCTGAGGAGGCTATAACCATTTCCACGTGCAACCTAACCCTAGGACCTACAGCTAGCAACCTAACCCTAGGCTAACAACTATTATATAATAGAATCCTAGGTTCTCTCTTTCCCTATTCCCTACATCACCCAGCCGCCGCCCTAACCCATTCTCCATGCAAACAAACCCCAGGCCGATTTTCTCCTTCTCTCAACTCCTCCTCCTTCTTCTTCCTCACGCCCCACGCAACCTACAGCAAGCCCCGAGCACCCCCACGAGTCTCCTCCTTCCGTTCTCCTCATCCTTCCTCCCCTGCACCGGCCTCCAAACACCCCCACAGCCCGAGCCTCCTCCTTCCTCTCCCCAGATCCACAACCCCCCTACTCACAGCAACAGCCAGGCCGAGATCCAACACCCCGAGCTTCTACCCCCTCATGGCCCCCTCCTGTCCTCTCTCCATTTTTCTGCAACTCCCCCTCACACACGCGGACGCCGGGAGGCTCTCGGACACGCACACAGATCCACGCACGCCCAGGAGCTCCTCTTCACGCTCGTGACGCCGCAACTCGCTGTCGCCTCCTTCCCCTTGTCGCTGATAGCCACGCGAGGGCCGCGGACAGCTTCCTCCCTCCTCCCGAAGCTTTTACACCGCTGTTCCAGGATCCGACGCGTCGCCGCTGCCATCGGGACATTCTGATCCTCCTCGGCACAACCGGTTAGTAGATCTACCTCTGTACAACTCTTAACCCACACCGTAAGGTAGAGAACTTAATAAAACTGGGTGATTAGACGTCGTAGGGGCTTTTTGTAAATCTGTCCTGAACAAGAAACGTAATTTCTGATTTTATGTTCTGCCAAAATAGCGAACCAAACCCTCCGCAGCGTAGTACACGTCGAGACGATTCCAACGACACCAAGAACGCCAAAAACAGGCGAGTATTTGATTTTATATGAATTTATGAAGTTTTGACACCGTTGCGCCATCTTTATGTATTGCTGTGTAACTCAAAAACTAGGCGTGAAATGACGTACAAAATTGACATCATAATGACTAGGACGAAATTTGGGATCCAACGGTATATCATACGATATATCTCCATTTTGAACAAATAGAGAAAAGAATAACTTCTGTAGCAAACCCAATGAAAACACGTGCTCGACATTATTTTGAAACCGCTACTAAAAACGTTTAACCCACTTTTGTGGTGTAGAACTGTCACCAAAATGTAATAATGTTGATGACACCAAACTTCTGTGAATTCGGACATGTTTAACTAATTTTGACATCGTGACTATCGTGCTCCTCGAAGGCGGTATCGTGATATCGTGATGTCGTGTGAGTCGACTAGGCCGGCTCGTGTTCCGGCAAACTTTTGGGTGGGGTTAGGGTTGAGCGGCCACTGGGCGTATGAAAGGTACTCTCCTTAAGAGCACCACCCGCACGCGGTGGGTTAGCATCAATCACGGTAAGCCCCCGTGAGAGGAACGACCTTCTCATCACGACCTAAAGGCGTGAACCCTAGATTAGAAAGCTAACTCTTGACATGAAAACTTGCAACGCTAACTTGGTCATCTTGATAATTGAAATGCTACTGAATTCAGAGAAATCCCAACTTTAAACTTGTAAACGTCTAGAACTGCATGTTAGGAGTGTTTGTCATGCTTCAACAAAATTGTTCAATATTAAATTGCTGCAGTCGCCTTCTTAAATCATTAATGCTTCTAAAATTCATATATATATATATATATATATATATATATATATATATATATATATATATATATATCAGATTTCTTGTCTTGGGAATGCTAATGCTTTCTTGCAGACCTTAGCTGACATACATTCATTGTTTGTGGATGTATGTCAGATCCAGCGCTTGTGTACCCGGAGGACCCGTACGAGACGCCAGACTTGGAGAGTCAGGAGTTCACACCTGACGCAGTGCCTCTTCCAGCTGAGGACTAGAGGACCCCTCACTTCCAGTTTTCTTAGTTTACTTTCAGTCACTTATTGTAGTTGTGTACGTTTCTTTGTTGCTACTTTAAGCCCAGCTGTGGCTGTTTAATTTCATGTACGAACTTTTAATCTCTGGATGTGGCTTTTATCTTTATATCATTGTTGTGTTCTGGTTGTTCTAAATACGCAAATTCAAGGACCCCTTTTTCTGTGCTTTTATCACAGACGCTTATTGAACTCAAGCTTCACCGCTCCAGTTCAAGCGGACCGCGTAACATTCTCGCTTCCGGTGTCTTTTGGGAAGCGGGGCGTTACAGGTTTTGTTGGTGGCCCATGCAGGTCGTTGCAACTGCGAAATTCAGAACAATGAGAACATTTTCTTAAGCCGAACATCCGGAGTAATCGTATACACGAGATTAACTCGGGCTTTCTTTCTCTTTTGCAGGATGGCCAAAAGACGCATCACCCGACACGGAGTTGGAACCGGAACCGGAGCTGCTGGATGCGGAGACGACGACATCCGCCAGATGCTGTGAGTTATGAGAGATATGCTGGAGGTTCAGCATCATCTAATCCAGCAGGGACGCCAGGCTGTGCCAGCTGCGCCAGCTGCACCAGTTGCACCAGCCCCGAGAGCCAAGCAGTTCCGAGAGATGCGTCCGAAGAGCTTTTCCGGACGAGAGGGCCCGCTAGCGGCCGAAGAGTGGCGTCAGAGAACTGAGGATGATTTGGGCCTTGCCCGAATCCATAAAGATGAATGGGTGGAGCTTGCCAGGAAGCAGTTGACAGATAATGTCCGCAGCTGGTGGACAGCGGAAGAGGCCAGGCTGACCAAGCCGATTTCATGGGATACCTTCTGTAAGAGGTTTGACGCCCAGTATTTTCCCAAGTCTGCGAAGCGAATGATGGAGAGTCGCTTCATCAACCTGGAGCAGGGTACTATGACTCTCGACGAGTACGAGGCGGAGTTCACTATGCTGAGTCGATATGCTCCTGCCATGGTGAAGGAACCCGAGGACTATGCACATAGTTTCCTACAGGGCTTGGATCTGGACATCCAGAGTGTGCTGTCCGGGAATACTTTTTCCACTCATGAGGAGGTTCTGGTAGCTGCGAAGAATCAGGAGCATATCGCCAATCTGAAGAAGGCCCGACAGGTGGGCAAGCGCCCGATGGAGATGCTGAGGAGTGCACCTAGGCCCGGTGTACATCCCATCCAGACCACCCAGTTCAAGAGGCCAGCTGCACCTGTTTTCAACCGAGCTAAGCTGACTTGCCATTTCTGTGGCAAGCTTGGCCATGTGAAGAAGGACTGCAGAAGGATGCTGAATCAGTGTTTGGTTTGTGGATCTTCTACCCATGTTGCGAGGGACTGCCCCAAAGGTTCTCGACCTATGCCTGCTGGAGCACCTGGACCTGTTCAGCGGATAGCGCCTGCACCTGGACCCGCTCAGAGACCAGTGCCTGCACCTGGACAGCGAGGACCACCTCTGGTACCACAGAAGCAAGCCTTTCAGCAGGCCAACCCCTCGATGCGTTGAGCTTACACTATGACAGCCGTTGAGGCTGAAGCTGCTGACGACGTGATTACAGGTAACTCCTAAACTAGTCTTTCCTTTTATATATTTATGTTTGCTTAGTTAGTTTCTTTGTTTGATATAGTTGCATGATTCCCTTAGGTGTTATCCTAGTTTCTTCTCACCCAGCCTTGACTCTGTTCGACTCTGGAGCTTCCATGTGCATCCTGTCACAGAAGTTCGTAGTCGAACACTCGATACCCACCTACACACTTCCCAAGTGTTGGAACATCACGACTGGAAATGATGTAGTGAAGGTTGCCCTTGGTTGTCGACCTTGCCCATTGGTGGTTAGTGGACACGAATTGTATGCTGATTTCATCGTCCATGACCTATCCAATTTCGATGCAATTCTCGGCATTGATTGGTTAGGAGCCTTCTATGCCACGATCGACTGTCACCGGAAGAAAGTGATGTTTGAAATCCATGACCACCCAGTGTTTGAGTTCGTCAGTGGAGGACGTTCGCTTGGACCCGTCAAGTTCCGGGCCCAGCAGTACAGATTGACAGTTGCATCTATGATAGCAGAACCGGAGAGGCCAGCTGTAGTGCGAGACTTCGAGGATGTCTTCCCTGAGGGCATTTTCGGTTTGCTGCCTGATCGAGCATTGGAGTTTGGCATTGATCTAATGCCAGGAGCTCAACCGATTTCTAAGGCTCCGTACCGTATGGCTCCAGCTGAGCTAGAGGAGCTGAGAAAGCAGTTGGACGAGCTGCTGCAGAAGGGTTTTATTCATCCCAGCGTATCTCCCTGGGGTGCGCCCATCTTGCTGGTGAAGAAGAAAGACGGATCGAGGAGGATGTGTATCGACTATCGGGAGTTGAATCAGATCATTGTGAAGAACAAGTACCCGCTGCCCCGTATTAATGATATCTTTGATCAGCTTGGTGGATCGAAGGTGTTCTCAAAGTTGGACCTTCGGAGCGGATACCATCAAGTCAGAGTCAAGAAGGATGACGTGCCCAAGACAGCTTTCTGGACCAAGTATGGGCACTATAAGTTGGTTGTCATGCCGTTCAGTGTGACCAACGCTCCTGCGGTGTTCATGAATCTCATGAACCTCATCTTTTAGGACTTCCTCGACAAGTTCGTAGTGATCTTTATAGATGACATCTTGGTGTACTCGAGGAGCGAGGAAGAGCATACAGAGCACTTGAGATTGGTATTGGAGAAGCTCCGCCATCATCGACTATATGCCAAGTATAGCAAATGCGAATTCTGGCTGGACAGAGTTGCATTTCTTGGACATGTAGTATCAGGAGCCGGCATCTCAGTGGATCCAGAGAAGGTCAGAGCAGTCAGTGAATGGCCTACATCGTGATCGGCTTCAGATATCAGGAGTTTTCTCGGATTGGCTGGCTACTACCGCAGATTTATCAAGGACTTCTCAAGGATAGCTGAGCGATGACGAGATTGACTCGGAAGGATGTCAAGTTCAGTTGGTCAGAATCTTGCGAGTAGGCTTTTTCCACTTTGAAGGAGAGACTGACGACTGCACCAGTCTTGGCTATTCCGGACAGAAGCGGAGGCTTTGAGATTTTTTGCGATGCATCGGGGAAGGGACTTGGTTGTGTTCTGCACCAGCACGACCATGTAGTCGCTTATGCTTCGCGACAGTTGAAAGTCCATGAGAAGAACTATCCGACCCACGATTTGGAGCTCACCGCTGTCATTTTTGCACTGAAGATTTGGCGTCATTTCTTACTGAGTGAGAAAGTGAAGATATTCACTGATCACAAAAGTTTGAAATACATATTTACTCAGAAGGAGCTGAATATGAGGCAGCACAGATGGTTGGAGTTGATGGCGGACTACGACATCGATCTTCAGTATCACCCAGGGAAGGTGAATGTCGTACCGGACGCTCTGAGCCGACTGCCAGAGGTGATGGTTCTCACAGCTCAGTGGAGATTACAGTAGGATCTGCGAGAGATGGATGTTGAAGCTGTTCTTCCGGGAGTCACTTCGTCGTTGATGAACATGCAGATTCAGTCGACGATTGTTGATCGGATCAAGAGTGCTCAAGCTGGTGATGCTAAGTTGATGAAGATCAGAGAGCAAGTCGAAGCCGGACTCCGGACAGATTTTCTGATTCACGAGGATGGATCTTTGAGGTATGGCAGTAGGATCTGCGTGCCTGCAGGAGATATCAGAGAAGAATTGATGAATGAGGCTCACAGTTCGCCTTATTCCATTCATCCTGGAGGTACGAAGATGTACAAGGATCTTCGTCAGAATTTCTGGTGGCATGGTATGAAGAGGAGTGTGGCATGGAGTGTTGCCAAATGTCTAGTATGTCAGCAAGTGAAGGATGAACATCATCGCACCGCCAGACTACTACAGCCCCTGCCTATCCCGGAGTGGAAATGGTAGCACATCACGATGGACTTCGTGACTGGCTTACCTCGGAGCACCAAACAGAATGACGCAATCTGGGTCATAGTCGATCGACTGACCAAGTCCACGCACTTCATACCGTTCCGAGTAGGACAATCCATGGAGATACTGGCAAGGAAATATATGGAGGTAATGATTCAACTCATCCTTTCGTATTTCTTTCTAGTACGAGTTGTGACATGAAATATGTTGTGTAGGAGATCGTGCGTCTGCATGGAGTCCCTGTGAGCATCGTATCTGATCGTGATACGAGGTTCACATCTCGGTTCTGGAAGAGTCTGCAGACCAATCTTGGTACCAGTCCGAAGTTCAGCACTGCGTATCACCCGCAGACGTATGGCCAGTCAGAGCGGACCATTCAGATCTTGGAGGATATGCTGAGAGCTTGCATGCTAGATTTCAAGGGTTCGTGGGAGGATCATCTACACCTGGTGGAGTTCTCCTACAACAACAGTTATCAGGCGAGCATCGGCATAGCGTCTTTTGCTGCTCTCTACGGGAGGAAGTGTCGTTCGCCCCTGAGCTGGGATAACATTGGAGATAGAGAGTTATTAGGACCGGAGTTGATTGTCGAGGCAGTGGATGTTGTTCGAGATATCAGGGACAAGCTTCGGATTGCTCAGGACCGTTATAAGCATTGGGCTGATGCTAAACAGCGCCCTCTGGAGTTCCAGCCGGGAGACCATGTGTTCCTGAAAATTTTCCCGAATCGTGGAGTGATTCACTTTGGGAAATGTGGCAAGCTCAGCCCGAGATACATCGGACCCTTCGATGTTCTGGAGAGAGTTGGCGAGGTAGCTTACCGCTTAGCCTTGCCACCATCTTTGGAAGGTGTTCACGATGTCTTCCATGTGTCTCAAATTCGTCGGTACATCAGCGATCCATCTCACGCTGTTGACTACTCTGAGATCACCGTTCGTCCAGATCTGACGTATGACCAGTAGCCAGTGGAGATTCTCGACAGGCGTCAGAAGACACTCCGGAACAAGACTGTCAATCTTGTTAGAGTGATGTGGCGACACGGCTCGCCAGGAGAGTCCACCTGGGAGAGGGAAGATGAGATGAGAGAGCGTTACCCATTTCTGTTCCCTGACCCGTGATTGATGGGAATTCCGAGGGTGGAATTTTCTTTAAGGTGGGTAGGATGTAACGGCCGGTCTTTATCGATGATATTATCTGTATTTCTCTAGTAATTTTTAGTCCGTATCCGTAGTTGGGCGTATCCGTCCCCGTGCACGTGCCTACCTTTTCATGTCAATTAGTTCTATTATTATTTGTGGCGCATAGTTAATTTATTATTATTATCATTATAGTTAATATTCATTATTAGATTATTTCTTTTAAGCTTCCAATTCAAACTTCGAATTTCAAATGTCAAAATCGTTTAAATAGTCAAATGAAAACGTCCATTTATAAACCCATTTAAATCAAATTGTTTAGCTATTATTCCCTATTATAACATAATAATTAGGACCCCATTAACATTTCAAACCCTTGATTATTTCCCTAAAACTAAACTTTGGAACCCAGGCTACTTTTAGCCTACACATGGTTCATTTGCAAAACCCCCACTAGTACTATCTTCAGCACACATTTTTGTGTGGGGCTAAAACTATTATAAAAGAATTGAAACCTGAGGAGGCTATAACCATTTCCACGTGCAAGCTAACCCTAGGACCTACAGCTAGCAACCTAACCCTAGGCTAACAACTATTATATAATAGAATCCTAGGTTCTCTCTTTCCCTATTCCCTACATCACCCAGCCGCCGCCCTAACCCATTCTCCACGCAAACAAACCCCAGGCCGAGTTTCTCCTTCTCTCAACTCCTCCTCCTCCTTCTTCCTCACGCCCCACGCAACCTACAGCAAGCCCCGAGCACCCCCACGAGTCTCCTCCTTCCGTTCTCCTCATCCTTCCTCCCCTGCACCGGCCTCCAAACACCCCCACAGCCGTAACACCCCCACAGCCCGAGCCTCCTCCTTCCTCTCCCCAGATTCGCAACCCCCCTACTCACAGCAACAGCCAGGCCGAGATCCAACACCCCGAGCTTCTGCCCCCTCACGGCCCCCTCCTGTCCTCTCTCCATTTTTATGCAACTCCCCCTCGCGCATGCGGACGCCGGGAGGCTCTCAGACACGCACACAGATCCACGCATGCCCAGGAGATCCTCTTCACGCTCGTGACGCCGTAACTCGCTGTCGCCTCCTTCCCCTTGTCATTGATAGCCACGCGAGGGCCGCGGATAGCTTCCTCCCTCCTCCCGAAGCTTTTACACCGCTGTTCCGGGATCCGACGCGTCGCCGCTGCCATCGGGACGTTCTGATCCTCCTCGGCACAACCGGTTAGTAGATCTACCTCTGTACAACTCTTAACCCACACCGTAAGGTAGAGAACTTAATAAAACTGGGTGATTAGACGTTGTAGGGGCTTTTTGCAAATCTGTCCTGAACAAGAAACGCAATTTCTGATTTTATGTTCTGCCAAAACAGCGAACCAAACCCTCCGTAGCGTAGTACACATCGAGACGATTCCAACGACACCAAGAACGCCAAAAACAGGCGAGTATTTGATTTTATATGAATTTATGAAGTTTTGACACCGTTGCGCCATCTTTAGGTATTGCTGTGTAACTCAAAAACTAGGCGTGAAATGACGTACAAAATTGACATCATAATGACTAGGACGAAATTTGGGATCCAACGGTATATCATACGATATATCTCCATTTTGAACAAATAGAGAAAAGAATAACTTCTGTAGCAAACCCAATGAAAACACGTGCTCGACATTATTTTGAAACCGCTACTAAAAACGTTTAACCCACTTTTGTGGTGTAGAACTGTCACCAAAATGTAATAATGTTGATGACACCAAACTTCTGCGAATTCGGACATGTTTAACTAATTTTGACATCGTGACTATCGTGCGCCTCGAAGGCGGTATCGTGATATTGTGATGTCGTGTGAGTCGACTAGGCCGGCTCGTGTTCCGGCAAACTTTTGGGTGTGGTTAGGGTTGAGCGGCCACTGGGCGTATGAAAGGTACTCTCCTCAAGAGCACCACCCGCACGCGGTGGGTTAGCGTCAATCACGGTAAGCCCCCGTGAGAGGAACGACCTTCTCATCACGACCTAAAGGCGTGAACCCTAGATTAGAAAGCTAACTCTTGACATGAAAACTTGCAACGCTAACTTGGTCATCTTGATAATTGAAATGCTACTGAATTCAGAGAAATCCCAACTTTAAACTTGCAAACGTCTAGAACTGCATGTTAGGAGTGTTTGTCATGCTTCAACAAAATTGTTCAATATTAAATTGCTACAGTCGCCTTCTTAAATCATTAATGCTTCTAAAATTCATATATATATATATCAGATTTCTTGTCTTGGGGATGCTAACACTTTCTTGCAGACCTTAGCTGACATACATTCATTGTTTGTGGATGTATGTCAGATCCAGCGCTTGAGTACCCGGAGGACCCGTACGAGACGCCAGACTTGGAGAGTCAGGAGTTCACACCTGACGCAGTGCCTCTTCCAGCTGAGGACTAGAGGACCCCTCACTTCCAGTTTTCTTAGTTTACTTTCAGTCACTTGTTGTAGTTGTGTACGTTTCTTTGTTGCTACTTTAAGCCCAGCTGTGGCTGTTTAATTTCGTGTACGAACTTTTAATCTCTGGATGTGGCTTTTATCTTTATATCATTGTTGTGTTCTGGTTATTCTAAATACGCAAATGCAAGGACCCCTTTTTCTGTGCTTTTATCACAGACGCTTATTGAACTCGAGCTTCACCACTCCAGTTCAAGCGGACCGCGTAACGTTCTTGCTTCCGGTGTCTTTTGGGAAGCGGGGCGTTACACTGGGCGTACTGTTGCGACTTGCTGCAATGAATATGGGGCTGCTGACGGCTTGCTGGCGGAGCTCTGGTGGCCACGGCGGGGCTAGGCGACGGGGCGAAGCTGTGGGGTGGTCAGGGTGAGGGTGGAGGCTGCCGTGCGAGGGTAAGGTCAGAGAGCGGGGATCTTGTGTGGCGTGCGAAATAAAAACGAGGGGCGACGGCGTTTTGTGATGCTGGGAATAAAAAAGTTAACCATAGGTTGTTTATTAAATAGAAGGAGGGCTGGGCTTCACGTGATGGGCTAGGGGATAAGGGTTGTTCTTTTTTTATTAAATAAGCTTAAACCCAAATGAAGCTGTGTGTGTGCGGGTGAGAAGTGGGGTGCGTGAGTACTCTAGTGGGTACGGCCAAGGGAGAGAATAGGGCTAGGTCAACATGATTTTAGGATGTATGTTATTATAAAAATATAATTAGTGGGTTATACTCATAAACTTAGGGCTAAACCAACAATTAAACTGGGGAAAAAGAGAAAGTGGGTCAAACGGGGCTCGAAAATCATAAGATAAATACTGGGATGACCGTGTCGACGAGAGAAATAGGACAAAGAAGACGGATCACAATTTCGACGACGAGGAACGAAACTAAAAATAAAAAGGCCTCATGACAAAAGTGAAAGTCGCGACGTCTCGTCAAATAAGGTCAAATCGTGGGAGAACGACCCGTGAAATGACGTTCCAAAATAATTCCACAATTTAATATTCTTCGAGAGGGTCACAATGACATATCACACTATAGGGTTCAATGCAGACAAAGTCTAAAATAAATGCGTGCACGAACAAGACTACGTGCACGAAAAGCGTACAAAGGATACAGGGTCCAAAGGCGACAGTAATCCCAAGTTGGGCACACGTCCGGGGGTCAGCTTGCTAAGGATGCAACCAAGGTGCTACGGACCTATCGACTCAACGAAACGACTCACACATGATTCGGGTCCAATATTACATATTTAACCCCCCATTTAGCCCTATTTTGTGCTCATGTGATGCTACATTGTTCTCTAATTCATACGTATTTTGTACACAATTATTTATTAGAGAAAACACTTAATTTGAGCACAAAACAGTAATTAACGGAGTATTTCTGCACATTTTATATTTTTTCTTGCTTGGTCTCGATCTCACGATTCCAACGACTATTTATTTGGATTTTTCTGAGATCTGTGCTAATTACTGTGTATTTTTGAATGCAGAATACATATTAAAGGGGGAAATACGCAAGAAATACGGATTAAATACAAAAATACGGATCCGCACGGTTCTTGGCACGCCACGCGTCATTCATCCACGCGTCCCCACTCAGATCTGACGGCGGCTGATATTGTTGACGACGCGGCGTTGTTTAGACTGCTGGATGCTGATCCAGCGGTCGAGATCGAGGCGACGGAGACTTAAGGAGCGGGCAGCGTGGATTAATTGAGACCGTTGGATTTCGATCCAACGGATGAGTCCACCTCCGCGCTGAGCAGCGAGCGGTCGTCTTTCGACCGTACGATCTTCATCGAACGGCCCGCGATCACCCCGCGATTTCAAAGTAGCGCTCGTAAGAAGCGGCGACGCGGCGTGATATCCACCGTTGGATCGCAATCCAACGGCCCACGCACGGATGAAAACGAAGCGACGAGCGGAGCGAAATGCGGGTAGACGTGGCAAGATCGCAGCCGTCTGCCGCTCACGTGGACGGTCGCGATGGGGTCGTTTTGGATTCGGATGCGGATGCGGGTCGTGCACGAATTTTAAAGTCCAGGTGGCGGCCTACGGTTCAATCCCGCACGATCGTGCGGTCGAGAATTGCGCCGGCGTTTGGATCGGGTTTAAGTCGATACGGGTGCAGTTTTATACCCGTTAAGCTCACTTAAACCCGCAATCTCTCTATTTAAGGTATTCCTAGGGTTTTTGGGTGTATACAAGCAGATTTTGGCGTATTTTGAGCGTATTGGAGGCTCTAGGAGCCGTATTTCGCCACCACAAAATTATGTAAAATTCCAGAGTCTATTTTCTTATTTCCAGAGAGTTTTGGTGTCTTTTCAAGGATATTTGGTGATGAATTCGTAAACTTCTACTCCGTATTTTGGTGTTTTTCATTGTATTTTGCTATTAGATCAATGTATTTTGCTATGAACCTTGATTATTCTTGCACCATGAGTAGCTAATTTCTTATTGTGCATGGTATGGCGTAGTTAGGGGATATTATTCGTGTTTATTTGGTTGTATTCCTTGTGCTAAACCGTTAAACGTCGTTAAAGTTGTAATCTTTGTTCGTAAATCGTCTTTTTCATCTTCCAAAAGAAGTGATTGAGTTGATGATCGCCCCAAAAGGGTGAGTTTTGATCTCCCCAAAAGGGAGTTTCATACCGTAGTTTTGATCTCTCCAAAAGAGAGTTTCATATCGTATTATAACTTTAGCGACGATCTTATTGAATATTGTGCTTGAACCCCCAAAAGGGTATCTTCCGATGAATTGCTCCCAAAAGGAGAATTCATTGAGTTATATTGGGTATTTTCCGGTGAATTGCTCCCAAAAGGAGAATTCATTGCGTTATACTTGTCAACCAAATTAATATGAATCATTGATCCTAACGAACCAATACCATGTGCATACTTTTTGTCGATAATTT
Source organism: Scilla litardierei (assembly GCA_030789695.1). Classification (NCBI taxonomy): domain Eukaryota; kingdom Viridiplantae; phylum Streptophyta; class Magnoliopsida; order Asparagales; family Asparagaceae; genus Scilla; species Scilla litardierei. The sequence continues at coordinate 29,899,290 of CM061140.1, forward strand.
TTTATACGACTTTTCTTTGTTCGTATTGTTCGCACGTCACCATCACGTACTTTCACACCATCGTCATCATTGTTGAAGTGGTTAGTTTCTTTTCGTTGGATTTCTATTTGATTTGAATTGTGGTTGCAACAGATTTCCTCCCGAGGATTCGACATCTGGACTCCCAGATTATATTACTTGTATGGACTCTTGCACTTGAGAGAGAGCACCTTTTCGGTCCCACCAAGTTTTTGGCACCGTTGCCGGGGAGGAATGGTTTGTTACCACGGTTTATTTCATTCAGAGGACCTTCGGTGAGATCTTTCCACTTTACTGTACATAATTTTTTTTTTTCAAAATGGAGTATATGAATTTCTATTGCACAAACAATCTGTATGATGCAAGGTATGCTAATGCACACAAACATAGGATGGAGAAGCTTAAAATTGTTAATTTTAATCAAACTGACTGTGAAACTTTCTTTCAGGCCTGGAGGAGGTTCACAGATATAGTATCGAGCTATCTGCAGCATGGGTACACAAATGAAGAGCTTATGGTGTCCTTCCTAGATGGACTACGACCACAGCTGCAGGAATTATTGGGAGGCATGACGCCGATAGAGGCGTGGGAATACATGGAGTCTCTGTAAGAAAATGAAGAAACCTTGGAAGAGACTTCAGAAAGCGATTCAACGGAGCCTTCGTGCCTTGATCAAGAAGAGCAAAGCGTAGACGTACCTTTGCAATCCTTGAAAGAGGAAGCTTACCTGATTATTCAGACACAAGAGGCCACATCCCTTCAATTCCAAGAGAATTTCCTTGCTCGGAGTCGGCAGATTCAGAAATCCATTGAAGATCTTAATTTGATTGCCGCTTGCTTAGAAGAAAATAATTCTTTTGATATTCAACTTAAAGAATCTAATACGAGTTTATCTTCTATTGCAGGTATATCGAGCGAGCCATGTCACGTTGAGGGCAAAAATAATATCTACATGGCAGAAAGTGTGTGCAAAAGAGAGGACGAGCTAGCAATTTTGGATGAACGAGAGGAGGAGATAGCTAGGGACAAGGGTTTTGAGATTATCGCCATGGAGTCAGAACCATGCCCTCCTCCAGTTTTGTCCCAAAATCAATTACCCCTCTCCCCATTGATCGAGCATCATACTGAGAGTAGTGCACATCTTTCAGGGAGTAGTCGTCAACTCGCTTTAATTTATTTCAACTATTTTGATGACTACATTTGGACTATTTTTGTTGAAAAGAATCGTAAACTAATTTGGACTGACATGACTCATCTTTTGCAGGAAACTGGTAAACAGCTTATAGATATGCTTGGAGTTGTGTTGCTGGAGTCCAAATTAGATTCTGGAGGAAAAATAAGCGCCGAGGAGCGCAAGGAGCAAATTGAACAACTTCCTCCACAATTAAAGATTCGGGATCTGCCATTTGATCACGGTGTGTTCTTTCCAGTAGTGTAGTTTTTATATGCTTTCTAGGTTGTTGGCTTGAATAAACTCGTACCCCTTTCGACATTGAGGACAATGTCCATCTTTAGTTGGGGGGTGTGTATGAGACCTTAGGATTTTTTTTGAGAAGAATAAATCACCAAATCCCATCTTTTAAAACTCCTTCATATGCTACTAATGCGGATGATTATACATTGATTGTGTTCTAAAAATTGTTTATGGCTTGATTAAATTATTTTTCCTTCATGGAATTACCGTTAATATGCTATTCATGAAAATTTTCAATTGCTTTGATTAATATCTCGAAATAGTTTGAATTTATTTCATGCATGCTAATGTGATGAAAAAGCTTAAGTATACATGATTTATTAGAAAAGTTTTCAAGTTGAAGAGGAATTTGGCCATTGGTACTAACGTTTATATTCATATTGATGGGTATTGAGCTGCTTACAAAAAGAAAAAGAAAGAAAAGAAAAGAAAGAAAAAATGAATGACAAAAAATGAATGAATAAGTATGTCACTAATAAATAACTTGGTTGGCTCGAGTAGTACAGTCCGAGGGGTCCTTCTTGGCCTAATGCCCTATTATCGTCTGATTTAGGAGCCATTGACAGGAAACTCACTCATTTGATGGAGCGATCCAAGTTATACATTTTTCTGCGAATGTTGCTTGATGCGCGTTACGCAGAACGAATAAAAGAAAAGAAATGGTGAATATACTAAGCAACTTCAATACCCATGTCTTGAATGATTATTTTGATAGGCCAATTCCTTGGAAACAAGAAAACTGGAATATAACGACGTGTTATACTTTCGCTTGCGCAAAACGATGCTTGTATGTTATTTATTCATACTAAATTAGAGAAAATATCATGTGATTGATTTTGTTCATGGATGTGTATATTGATGGTCAAGATCATGTTGGAATGCGTATTACTGAGCCATGCCATAAGCGATTGAAAGAACTTATTGTTATATTACTCATCCGTATTTATCGCTCTTTTTGCTAGAGACTAGCAAATCGCTAGTTGGGGGGTGTGATTCGGGTTAAATATTACATATTTAACCCTCCATTTAGCCCTATTTTGTGCTCATGTGATGCTACATTGTTCTCTAATTCATACGTATTTTGTAAACAATTATTTATTAGAGAAAACACTTAATTTGAGCACAAAACAGCAATTAACGGAGTATTTCTGCACATTTTATATTTTTCCTAGCTTGGTCTCGATCTCACGATTCCAACGACTATTTATTTGGATTTTTCTGAGATCTGTGCTAATTACTGTGTATTTTTGAATGCAGAATACATATTAAAGGGGCAAATACGCAAGAAATACGGATTAAATACGAAAATACGGATCAGCACGGTTCTTGGCACGCCACGCGTCATTCATCCACGCGTCCCCACTCAGATCTGACGGCGGCTGATATTGTTGACGACGCGGCGTTGTTTAGACCGCTGGATGCTGATCCAGCGGTCGAGATCGAGGCGACGGAGACTTAAGGAGCGGGCAGCGTGGATTAATTGAGACCGTTGGATTTCGATCCAACGGATGAGTCCATCTCCGCGCTGAGCAGCAAGCGGTCGTCTTTCGACCGTACGATCTTCATCGAACGGCCCACGATCACCCCACGATTTCGAAGCAGCGCTCGTAAGAAGCGGCGACGCGGCGTGATATCCACCGTTGGATTGCAATCCAATGGCCCACGCGTGGATGAAAACGAAGCGACAAGCGGAGCGAAATGCGGGTAGACGTGGCAAGATCGTAGCCGTCTGCCGCTCGCATGGACGGTCGTGATGGGGTCGTTTTGGATTCGGATGCGAATGCGGGCCGTGCACGAATTTTAAAGTCCAGGTGGCGGCCTACGGTTCAATCCCGCACGATCGTGCGGTCGAGAATTGCGCCGGCATTTGGATCGGGTTTAAGTCGATGCGGGTGCAGTTTTATACCCGTTAAGCTCACTTAAACCCGCAATCTCTCTATTTAAGGTATTCCTAGGGTTTTTGGGCGTATACAAGCAGATTTTGGCGTATTTTGAGCGTATTGGAGGCTCTAGGAGCCGTATTTCGCCACCACCAAATTCTGTAAAATTCCAGAGGCTATTTTCTTATTTCCAGAGAGTTTTGGTGTCTTTTCAAGGATATTTGGTGATGAATTCTTAAACTTCTACTCCGTATTTTGGTGTTTTTCATCGTATTTTGCTATTAGATCAATGTATTTTGCTATGAACCTTGATTATTCTTGCACCATGAGTAGCTAATTTCTTATTGTGCATGGTATGGCGTAGTTAGGGGATATTATTCGTGTTTATTTGGTTGTATTCCTTGTGCTAAACCGTTAAACGTCGTTAAAGTTGTAATCTTTGTTCGTAAATCGTCTTTTTCATCTTCCAAAAGAAGTGATTGAGTTGATGATCGTCCCAAAAGGGTGAGTTTTGATCTCCCCAAAAGGGAGTTTCATACCGTAGTTTTGATCTCTCCAAAAGAGAGTTTCATATCGTATTATAACTTTAGTGACGATCTTATTGAATATTGTGCTTGAACCCCCAAAAGGGTATCTTCCGATGAATTGCTCCCAAAAGGAGAATTCATTGAGTTATATTGGGTATTTTCTGGTGAATTTCTCCCAAAAGGAGAATTCATTGCGTTATACTTGTCAACCAAATTAATACGAACCATTGATCCTAACGAACCCATACCATTTGCATACTTTTTGTCGATAATTTCTTATACGACTTTTCTTTGTTCGTATTGTTCGCACGTCACCATCACGTACTTTCACACCATCGTCATCATTGTTGAAGTGGTTAGTTTCTTTTCGTTGGATTTCTATTTGATTTGAATTGTGGTTGCAACAGATTTCCTCCCGAGGATTCGACATCTGGACTCCCAGATTATATTACTTGTACGGACTCTTGCACTTGAGAGAGAGCACCTTTTCGGTCCCACCAACACACAAAGCAACAAAACCAATCAGGTACCCGAAATTGCTATACGCACAGCCGTATTACGAATAGTGAGTACAAGCCGAGAGAGAGAGAGAGAGAGAGGGAGAGAGAGAGAGATATATATATATATATATATATATATATATATACAGAGAGAGAGAGATATATATATATATATATGGATATGAGCTGCAGGTGTAGGAAATTTCCTTCACCGGCCCTTCAAAAACTTCATTTTCCATCATTTTTTGAAGATCAACACCATTCATCTTTTTCTACATAACATGGCTGATAAAAATATAAAAAGTCAAGTGGATCAAATCTTTCTTGACCATCGATCCGATTGTTGCAAATTCAACGGGTTTAGTACAATATAACTTTTTGTAACGAGTGGATCAATGGTCAATTCCCCCTGTGGTTCACCCATATTTGGGATTTTGGGGTTTAGAACATGTATAACAACCCCAAACAAAATTTTTTAAAAAAAAATTATGTAAAATGAGGTTTTTGGAGGGCAGGTGTAGGAAATTTCCTACACCTGCTGCTCATCCCCCTCAATCACACACACACACACATACACATCGGCTGTTGTCGATCAATGTCGTGCGACGACGACGATTACTCAGTGATGACGAGTGGTGTGGTGGAGCTCTGAGTGAGGCCGAAAGAGCTTGAGGCGAGAGGGGTTGGTCTCACGAAGGGAGAGGCACGGTGAAGGGGTGGGTGTCGTCGCGACAACGAGGAAGCCACGGGATGGGTTTGGTGAGGGAAGAGATGAGAAGTTTAAATGGGGCACTGAAGTCATCGATATGGTAGGGTAGGGTAGGTCGGGTCGGGGCTCGAGGAGAGAATGCAGACAAAAGGAAATAAAGAGGGGAAAGACGGTGGGCGGAAAAAGGATTCAACCCATGGGAAAATGGGTATAAGATGAAAGCAGTGGATAAAAGAAGAATACGAGTTCAAGAAAGATGAAGAAGAAGTAGCTGCCTACGCTTGCATGTCTCAGTTTGGTTCATCTCAGATCATCCTTAATGCTTGGCATGCTTCTGAGTATCCTTTGAAAACGTCATTGAAGAGGACTACTGTGAATATACTCAAGCACTCATAGAATGATTACGAGACTCGTGAATACCAGCGATGGGTTGACCATACCAATGGCGTCATCAAGTATTCGTAACGAATATACTTGGTCTTAGAAGTAGTCTTCGAGACGTTGACTCTCAGTTGGTGACATCCTCTCTGCAAGTCCAACTTTACTTGATCCTCCAAGTTGATCGAAGTATAATCAACGCGAGGTAGACGATGTTCACTCTTCACAATCGTCTTATTCAGCGAACATTAGTTGATACCCCTAGCCAAGATCTATTCTTCTAAGAGCACTCCAATGTTATGTCGTATCCATTCATTTTGCCACAATCATCCATCCGAGCCTGAAGCTCAGGTGGCGTTATGCGTAAGTTGCCTTCGATACTGGTTGAGTGTCTGACACCAGATTAAATAAAAACTCGAAGATGTGATCCAAAATAATCCTAGAAGATCATTCAGGAATACATCCATGAGTTCTTGAATCACTTCAGGTTTCTCTTGGTCCGACTTCTATTGCAGTTGTCACTGCCTCCGTAAGTCTGGCATGATCTTCACTAGTCCTTCTGATTTGCTCTTGTTGTCGAACTCGAACTTCGGATGATCGAAATTTCTGAGGCTACCCTCCTTACAAAAGAGTGTAGCCAGGGTTTCTAACACTACTGAAAGTACTCTAAGGATAAAAAGGACGATCAAAAGGCCATCACTAACTAAAGAAAGGGTGATGGTGATGAAGTGAGATAGGTAGTTCAACCCATCGAAGATCAAATGAGGGTATAAGAAGAATTTTCATTCAAAGAATGGAAAACGAGTTCTAGGTGAGGGTTCAAGAGTTTCAAAGAAAGAAATGAGGGTCAAAGAAGATGGGTAATAATGACGATTCACTCGTATGTCATATACAGGCAAACACTCGAGACATCATGTAGTCGAGGTCAATTTGAGTATTTTATACTGTACATACTGCTCATACTACATTGTTCACGAGGTAGTTAGCGCGGACCTGCGTGGGCCACCAAACTTGTAACGACCTGCTCTCAGGGGCCATTACTTATTTGATTACATTTGTAGGTCTGCAGATCACTAGTGAAAACAACATAGCCACGATGCAGAGATGTACAAAAATACTCAAAAAGTGTCCATTTATTACAATCCATACTGTACAATTCGCTCCAACAAAGATACAAAAAAGAAAAGAAGTGCATATATGAATATAACTCTAAAAGCTACGGTCTCAGGGTCGAACTCTGGCTCTGCAACTCAGGAACATCTAACTCAACATGTATGTCGTCTGCGGTGCCACGAAAATGAAACCGTATGTAAGTCACAACAATTCTAAAAATAGATTTAAAAACAGTGCACAAGTATAGAACATGCTAAGTAAGGAAGCAGACTTAAGAAGTAGCTACAGATAAGTGCGACAAGAAAAGTAAATGCAGTCATGCATATAGGGGCGGTAAGTAAAGTAAAGTGCATGTAATACATACAAGAGCGATAAGTAAAGTATGAGTGGCTACACAAGTGTAATAAGTAACGTGCATGCAGTGCATAAAGTAAAGGGGACTGTGCAAGCGGTAACTACACTAGAACTACGTGACTCAAGCCGAAGAGTATGATATGCAACCATTGAGTTCATCTCTTGCCTGGGTGCGCTTACCCAGACGAATGCCGGAACTCAGGCAGCGGTACATGTATTTTGCCGAAACACTGGCAACGGGACGGGATGCCGAAACACAGGCAGCAGTACGGGAAGATGAACTCCAGTCACTTCCACACACTCTCAAACTATGAGATACTCCAAACTCAGTGAAGTGTCAAGTGTTCTGAGTACATGTTTCTTACTGGATGTTTCACAAGATATTCCACAGAATGTACCACAAGATATTTCATAAGATACTCCATGAGATATTTCCTTCGATAATTCATTAGCATTCACTGAGTTACAGATGTCATGCAGCAAGTGATGTGACTATTTAAACGTGAGCAATCATGCAACAAGTGTATCCAAAGTTCATGCATGGTTTTCAAGTGATAAGTATCAGTACATAGTAAATAAGGGTGAGGGAGTGATGAAAAGGCTGAAATTACTATTTTAAAAGTATTTATAACTAAGGGTTGCAAATTGACGATCATTGGAATTATAACTTTGATCCATGCATCACGGCCAGTCAGGTTTGGCCAAGCAGGTCACTATCCTCGCAAGTAGGGGGATCCAAACTTTGGCGCAAACGATCCTAGACACCGGGTGGTACCAATGTTAAGAATGCCAATTATCGCATCTGCTCTGTTGTTTATATTAACAAACGATAGTATTGTTCCCTATTTACTATGATAGTTAAACCAGGACCACTGGTTGAATTTCTTATTGAAAACCAAAAAGTAAAGCAAATCAGATGCAAAGAAATTTGAGGATAAAGACAAGTACACCAATTATGATGTTGATTCCATGCTTCAAGCATGTGGTATTTCCATTAGCCCACGATTTACCCAAGTAGATGGTTGTGTGTTACAACCACTAAAGTTGAAAGTTGGCAATGTTGTATGCTTAAGTTCATAGTCGTTATAAGATTCTCAATTTAGTTCCCAATTAAATTAGGTCTTTAGTTGTCGGTTCAAATCAATAGCCGTTCCGAGGCTATATACGATGTCATAAGATTATACAGGTACACTAACTAATTTTCAAAAGTTAGAATTCATTGTGACTTACTGGTTTGAAAATCGTCGTATTAAGCTGAGACTGGAGTTAGAGCTTCCAAGGGTGCTGGTGCACGAGAATCGATACATGCACAGATAAGAAATCATTAGTTAATTCCTATACCATTTACCATCTATTTTTCTTAACGTGTTCGTATTTTTATTATAGCTTGAAACCCGTCAAAATACGTACTAAATATTTTTAGATAGGCTAAATGTGGGATACATAATTTTATCTAGGAAGAAAACATTTTTCTAAAGCTTATAGATATTTTTCATAATTTTTAAAAGCTTAAAATCAATTAAAAACTAATTAAAAATGAGAAAACTATTTTTCATTATATTTTTTCAAACATTTCTCTAGGGCAAACTATACGTCAGAATTCTTGCAACAAGGGATCAAAACGACCGTATTAACTAGTACTACATTATATATTTTTCTCGTTCGTCAATGTAAGTGAAAATCTCATGATATGAATTTTAAAGTGAAATTAGCTTTATTGAGGTTTGACTTTGAAAAATCATTGTGATAGATGTACTTGCCTTTTGGCGATGAAACCAGCGCCGATGTGTCTGTTTCGTCATTTCAGATTTTCTGGGCTTTACTGTGTATTTTTCTAAGACTTATATTAATTACTGTGAATTTTTACTCATTTTCTCTCTATTACAAAATTATATATACTAATAATAATAGTATAAACTAGTATTTATGCTATATTTTTTTTGACAACCCAGAAAAATCCCCAACCCCCTCCCCCTGCCTTTGGCTTTTTTAGGAGGGTAAGGCGAGAGCCCGGCCGAGACTATGCAAACTGGGGGGAAACCGCCGTGCCCCCAACGGCCCCCGGCTAAGTCCGAGAGGGGAGATGTAGCCCCAGGATAAATAATTCCACAACAAATTCCACAATAATTACCAAGTCACGGCGGCCATAGGCCTCGAACCCCGCACCCCTTGGCTTTGGAGCGGAATGACTTACCACTGGGACACCCTCTCGTGGGCTATTTATGCTATATATATATATATATATGTATATGTATATATATATATATATGTATATATATGTATATGTATATATATATATGTATATATATGTATATATATATATATGTATATATATATATATGTATATATATATATATATATATATATATATATATATATTATATATATATATATATATAGTCATAACCCGTGCCCACTGGCACGGTTCATTTAAGATTTTCCCCCGTAAACCTTTGTTCCCCTAAAAATTATTTACACAACTAAAATTTAAAAGAACAACAAATTAGCGTAAAAATGTTTAGCGGTATGGGCGCCTTTGGCGTGGAACAACAAATTCGGCTCAGGCGCATTCGACACAAAACAACAAATTCGGCGCGGGCGCCTTCGACACGGGAAATTCTTCTCATCTTGTTGCCCCATGCGTCGAAGAGACGGTGGGCCCCGCGTTGAGGGAGAGATCATTCCATCTGCACAGCATTCGATCTGCTGCATTAAGTGCAAGTTAAAGTTTTTTCCCAAAATTCATTAATTGTACTCTGTTATTCCCCAGAAACTTTCATTCCCCAAAAACTTTCATTTCCCTATAAACTTTCATTTCCCAAGAAATATTTTTCCCGTCAAAACTTTCCACAAAATCTCATCTCAACCATTTATTTCTCAAGATATAATCTCAGCCGTTCTTCTATCAACCCTCCTTTTGTCCTAGTCAACTTGTCCTAGTCAGCCCTAGGATTCTAAAACAGTCATCAAATGAGAGAGAGAGAGAGAGATGTGTGTGTGTGTGTGTGTGTGTGTGTGTGTGTGTGTGTGTGTGAAAAATGGAGGAGTGATGACAGCGCTGGAAATTTTTCCAGCGCTGTCAGCAATCTGGGCAACCTACAGATATTTTTTTCAAAATGTTTTTTGCAGTAGTTAGATAAACTTGTTAGTAAGCTCCCCACAAATTTTCAGGTTGATCCGACACCGTTTGAGCCTCCGTTCATCGATTTCAAAAACGTTGCGCAAAATCTGGACAGTTTTGCGCAACGTTTTTGAAATCTATGAACGGAGGCTCAAACGGTGTCGGATCGACCTGAAAATTTGTGGGGAGCTTCCTAAAAAGTTTATCTAACTACTGCAAAAAAAATTTCTGTAGGTTGCCCAGATCACTGACAGCGCTGGAAAAATTTCCATCGCTGTCAGCACTCCTCCATTAACATATATATATATATATATATATATATATATATATATATATATATATATATATATATATATATATATATATATATATATATATATATATATATATATATATATATACTTATATTTAATTTAAGGAGGCGCCTCCATTTCTCCCCATCTCCCAAATTTTTTTGAATTTTTTACATGGGTTTGTTGTTCACCTCATGTATGATCAACGTACCAAATTTCAAGAGATTCTAATACTTTTTGAGCCCTCATCTACTCCTTGCAACTTCATGGGGTTTTCAGCAAGTTTTCAGACTGTTGAAGTTGTAAGGGGTAGATGGGGGCTCAAAAAGTATTGGAATACCTTGAAATTTGGTATGTAGATCATCCATGACGTGAACAACAATTCCATGAAAAAAAGTTTCAAAAAATATTATGGAAAATGAATGGAAATGAGGGCGCCTCCTTAGATTTAATCTAAGGGGCCAAACTTACTGCGGCTGCTATCCAGGCTCCGCTGAATGTCCGGTTGAAGAACCCAGCAAATGACGACAATCTCTCTAGGCCGCTACTTGAGGTCAATCCTGCGAATGATGAGGATGAGCGGGAGCTAGGAGCTTTGGGTTTGCCTGTGCAGTCGGAGAGGAATGAGGGCTGCCTGAATTCATTTGCTGCTGAGATGCGAATGGCATCTACCACATTGCCTGAAGGGGGAATTGATGGAGACATTGACAGACTGCCTGAGGGGCTGACTATCGAGAATCCAGATTGGGATTTGGAAGTGGAGGCCCAGCTACGACACAAGGCGGAGATCAAGGCAGGGAAGAAGAAGCTTGTCCCTAATGTATCTGCTTCAGTCAGGAGGAGTACCAGGACTCAGGTGACTCTTACTGGCTCTTGCCAACCCACTATTAATTAATGTCTATCTTTATTTGGAATACCAGGGGACTGAATAATCAGGTGCGGCAGCAGGACCTGAGGACTAGAATTAATTCAATAAATCCTTCAGCTATTATTCTCTTGGAGACTAAACTTAAGGCTCCAACTAATTGCAATAAAACTGGGATTCCCAAAGGTTGGTGCTCTTTGGAAAATTCGGATTTGGCTCCTGGAGGTCGAATCATTGTGGGATTTAATCCATCAATTTGGAAGGTTACTACTTTATCTCACTCTGATCAGCACATTTCTGCTTCTTGTGTGAATATTGGAGGGTTTTCTTGTGTCATCACGGGGGTATATGGGCGCAATACTATATTGGAGAGGAAAGATCTGTGGAAATGTCTATTGGTGGATATATCTTTGATTGGTAATTTGGCTTGGCTGGTGGGGGGGACTTTAATAGTGTCCTTTACACTACTGATAAGGTTGGTGGTAGAAAGCTTGAAGAGTCTATGGTCCAAGACTTCAGTGATTGTATAAGTAGGTGTGTGCTTCAGGAACTGAAAAGCACGGGGAATAAATTAAGCTGGTGCAACAGTCGGATTGGAAAGGACCGTATAGCTGCTCAACTTGATCGAGTATTTTGTAATTCATCTTGGGTTAATGTGCTTATGGAGACTTATACGAAATATCTGGATCCATTGACAAGTGACCACTCTCCTATGGTGGTGAATCTCCACTCCCAGGTTATGTCTGACCCTAAACCATTCAAGTTTTTTAACTATTGGATTCATTGCCTAGGTTTCAAGAATACTATCGAGACATGCTGGGCCGGCCAAGCAAAGGGAACCCCTATGTATAAGTTGATGCAGAAATTAAAAAGGTTGAAGCCTATTCTCCGTGCTTGGGCAGGTGACTATAATGCAGCAAACATGGTAAAGAAATTTAGGAAGGAGCTTGAGGAGACCAGTAATGACCCTGGCTTACATTCGGCCAGTGCTCTTCAGCACAAAGAGCATCAGCTGCTGAGGGAGTTTATTAAAGCCATGAAGCATGAAGAAGGGATGTTTCGGTAAAAGAGCCGTCAGGATTGGCTATCACTGGGAGACAAGAATACCACGTTCTTTTACATGGCGATGAAGTCTAGGATCAACCGGAACAATCTTAATTATCTAGTAGACAAAAAAGGGGGCCGCAATGTAGTCCATGAAGATTTGAAGAAGAAAGCGCATGCCTTCTTTAAAGAGTTATATAACCAGAACCACTACATGTCCCACTTCCAGAAGATGGTTCTGAAACGGATATTAACTGAGAGAGCTTCAGTTTGGCTGAACAGGAGGGTATCTGACGAGGAGATCAAATATGCAGTTTTTCAGATTGGGCCAGACAAGTCACCTGGGCCAGATGGATTCAATGGTTTTTTCTATCAGCATAATTGGGGGCTTATTGGAAATGAGGTATCTTTAGCTATTAAATCTTTTTTCTCATCTGGTTCGCTTCTCAAAGCTGTTAATCAAACTTTTCTCACCCTGGTCCCGAAGAATGACAACGCATCAGCTTTAGGGGATTATAGGCCTATTGCCTGTTGCAATGTCCTCTACAAGATCATCAGCAAAGTTATTTGCAACAGGATGAAAGTGGTCATCCATGAACTTATTTCTCCTAACCAAGCTGCTTTCCTGAAAGGTCACCTTTTGACGGATTGTACCCTTCTTGCCCATGAGCATATCAGAGACTTCAGCAATCCTATGGGCGGAAGAGCCTGTCTGAAATTAGACTTGCGAAAAGCTTTTAACAGTGTCAATAGAGACTTCATTCTCTACTTCTTGCAGAAATTGGGATTCCCAGAAAATTTTGTTGGATGGATCAAAGAATGCATCACTTCCCCAACTTTCTCAGTTATGATAAATGGAGCTCCGCATGGCTATTTCAAAGGAAATAGAGGCATTCGTCAAGGTGACCCTCTTTCCCCTTATTTATTTGTCCTTACTATGGAAGCCTTTTCTATCCTGATGTCCAGAGCTATTAACATGGGAACAATTCTACCTATGAGACGCACTGGATCTATTTCCCACCTTTTGTTCGCCGATGATCTCTTGGTTTTCTGCCGGGCAAATAGGAGTTCTTTCCTGGGCATCAAAAATTTGTTGAAGGAATTTTATTCTTATACTGGGCTGCAGGTTAATTGGGACAAAAATGCCGGTTTGTTTAGTAAGAGGGCTAAAAATAAGAATGCGTTGGCGGATATGTTGGGGATCAAGATTGCTTCAATGATAACAACCTACCTTGGTTTGCCGCTTTCTTCTAAATACCCTAAGACTACAAATTATGGCAAGCTAATGGAGAAATGCAAGAAGAGAAGGATGGGCTGGAGCTCTACTATGCTCTCTATAGCGGGACACATTGAATTGGTAAGGACGGTAATATATGGGATTGTAGCTTTTTGGTTGAATGCATTCCATCTTCTCATCAATATTTTGAGAACCATATCTTCTATGTGCCATCGATTCATTTTGGGGTCTTCTAGAGCATGGGCATGGGAAGACATCTGCAAACCAAAAGAAGAAGGCGGGGTTGGGATCAGACTTCTGGAAGATTTGAATGCGGCGGCAGGATTGAAATTAACATGGCAGTACCTCGTTTCAGATAGTATTTGGGCTAAGTATATGGGGAATAGATATGGCACTGGAGCTAGCTTCTTTGCGGCTAGAGGGAATGCAATGCAGTCTGGTACTTGGAAAAGACTATTAAACAGTCGGAAAATCTCCCATCAGCTCATCAGGAAGAGGGTTAAAGATGGCCGCCACACTTTATTTTGGTTCGATCCTTGGACTTCTGGCGGACGTCTATGCGACCTCTGCGAAATGCCCCCTGGCGCCGAGAATCTTAGGGTCTGTGATTATTGGCGGGAGGGCGCTTGGTCTTCTGACCCCGCGCTAGACCCAATTCGGCCTTTGCTACAACAGCACCGCTTGTGTGTTGGAGCGGATAGTTGGGCTTGGGAGCCGAGTGACAAATTCAGCTTCAAGGAGGCATGGAATGGGGTCCGACAGCGAGGCAATCCCTTCCCCTATCACAATTTAATATGGTATTCTCATCACTCCCCGAAAATGTCTATTACTCTTCTTCGTGCTTTCCAAAATAAATTGCTAACCAGGGAGATGATGGGTAGATGAGGGATGAATACCCCTGTCCATTGTGTATTATGTGATGAGAACAAAGTGGAGAGCATGGATCATCTATTTTTTGAGTGTAGCTTCTCTAACTATATTCTGCGCAGATCAATGCTTAAGCTCCTTGCTACTAGTCAGATAGCTCCAAGGTTAAATGAGATTGGGAAGTTTTATCTTCGCCATTATGTAGGGAAAAGCTCTATGGACATACTAGCCAAAACCTCTCTTGCAGCTTCGGTTTGGCACATTTGGAAAGAAAGAAACCGGCGCATTTTTGATGGGGAAAAGAGACTCAAGACCGTCCTTTTCGAAGAGATTGTCGCTGACCTCAGAGTTATATTGCATGACCAAGAACCGGCTACTTCAGATGAAGCTAGAATATTTAAAAGCTGGAGTTTCAGGGACATGGGTTGAGTTTGTGTATGTCACTTTGTTAATGTATAAGTTGGGTTTTGAATAGACACATTTAGGATGGGGGACTGATAGTGGAGAGTGACGGCGCTTGTGCACTATCCTCTCTCTATTATTACCACATGCCTAGCTGTGCTATTATTGTACATTGTATACTTGATCAATAAAATACCACGCTAACCTGCCATATATATATATATATATATATATATATATATATATATATATATATATATATATATATATATATATATATATATATATATATATATAGGGTAAAGTGTTCCTAGGGTGACTCCTAAGATGAAATCTAAGGAGTCGCCCCCATTTTGCCTCATATCCCACAATTTTTTTGGATTTTATTTTTCATGGGGTTGTTGTTCACCTCATGGATGATCAACATACCAAAAATCAAGCCATTCCAATACTTTTAGGGCCCCCATCTACCCCTTGCAACTTCAACGGTCTGAAAACGTGCTGAAAAACCATGAAGTTGCAAGAGGTAGATGGAGGCTCTAAAAGTATTGGAATGAATTGATTTTTGGCATGTTGATCATCCATGAGGTGAACAACAACCCCATGAAAAAAAATTCCGAAAAAAAATGTGGGATATGGAGAAAATGGGGGCGACTCCTTAGATTGAATCTAAGGAGTCACCCTAGGAACACTTTACCCATATATATATATAGGGATATGAGCTGGCGGTGAAGGAAATTTCCTACACCGGCCCTCCAAAAACTTCATTTTCCATCATTTTTTGAAGATCAACACTGTTGAGTATATGGAGCCAGCCCATTTGGTGGGTAAGTAAATTCGGTCGATGGATGAATACTGCCATTGGCCCATAGCATTCAGGTTGAATGAGTCAACCCAACCCACCACACTTGGGTGGAATGAGTCCAACATCCTCTTATTGGCCCACTCCCATAACCTTAATTAGGGGGAGTTAATAGCCAGAATAATGGGAGAAGTTACACCCATTGATGACTAATTCAAAGCCCACTAATGGGACAATTAGTTATCACTTAATGTGGAGGGAGGTTACAAGTGGAAGAGGGGAGCATAAATATCTCCAGGGGGAATGAGCAAAAGGAGACCAAGTCTCGTACAAGAGACCTCTTCAAAATGGCTAAGGACCACACAAAGATATACTCTCATCTCTTTCACTCATGTATCATCTTCTTCATCTTGCTCCTGGCTTTTCATCTAATGGAAACTAATTTGAGCGTCAGAGGGGGGATCGGTCGAGCCCCAATCCCGATCCCTTAACAATCTTCTCATGATGCAGGATTACAAAGATATCGTCGAAGCTAGGCCAACGTTCATCCGTGGAGTCCTAGAGCCCACGACCCGGAGAAGCATTGTTCACGAGTCGCCTCTCTCGGCCGACGAAGGATCGATCCGTCGAAAGCATCCTCGCCGGCCCAATAACCGTTTCGGTCAATTTTGGCCTTAACAGTTTGGCGCTGTTTGTAGGAAATGGAGTCAGCATTCCCGTCTCTGCCGAACAAAGAGACTATGCCGACTCGCCACACCAATCAAAGGCCTGCAAGGCCAACTCCCAAGGAGACGTCAGGGGTCTCGACCGTCCCTTTAATCGAAGCCAGAGTTACCCCTGGCAAAGATATATGCTCTCTTTGATGTACTATTTTAAGCATAATTTGAGAATTCTCTCTCAAAACACCTCTGTTACGGCTTTAGTGTTTGGATTTAAGAAATTGAGGCAACCAGTTAACACTGAATCACACTCTCTCTTTCTTTGTGTGTAAACTGTAGAATCACGCTGGGCCGTTTCTCTTGAACACAGGTTCCGTCGACGACTTCGCCACCACCACCAATGAGCTTGCAAAATTCGTCGCTGCCGAATGAAGCTATGGTCGGATTAGATCCAATGCGACGTTTTTGCTGATATCAGTGTGCTCGATTCCTCGGACGCCCGTGTCCTGAAGAAATTTAGAGAAAAGGGATAAACGACTGGAGAAATGTAGAAGAGAAACCAGCGGAGTTTTACATTCCTCTTCATGTGTTTAAATACAATGTATCAAGGGTGTAATAGTACTTTACAAGAGGATATGAATCTAGCTTTATTGGTAGGTGCTGAATGCATATCTCTACGAGATGCGGTGCATTGTATCGGGACGCCTTCTGATATGAATGACATTGATTGGTTGGAGATCTCCGAGGGATATGGTTGACCTTGCATATCTCTACGAGATGCGGTGCATTGTATCGGGACGCCTTCTGATATGAATGACATTGATTGGTTGGAGATCTCCGAGGGATATGGTTGACCTTGCATATCTCTGCGAGATGCGGTGCATTGTATCGGAACGCCTTCAGATAGGAATGTCATTGATTGCTTGGAGATCTTCAAGGGATATGGTTGACTTGGTCTCATTTTCTTATATGTCCAACGTCGATCGCCTATCAGCGGCTTTTTGCCATATACTGACGTATGCGTGTCCAAGCTCCAGTCTCCATTTAAGCTTGGACAACCATGCCGAACTCGAAGCTACCTTGCTAAGCCTACCGAATCTATCTCACGGCACGATCTGGGTTTTGTTGCTCGCTAGTCTCCAGCGTCAAACCCACAACTGATAATTGTTGACTCAGACTTTGCCAGTGGCCTCGCAAGTTCTCGAGGGCTACTCCGGTTTGTTTCTTCTTATCAATTTCCGTTAAAAAGATTGAGCCTCATCTCGTTTGGTTCATCTTCATCGTTTCGAAGTAACTGTTGAATATTGGACTCCCCGGATTTGGTTTTGGATGATGAGCAAACATAAATAATTCATGAACTAACAATTTGTGAGCGCAGTATTGGAGATCGTCGCCAATTTCACGTGAACATTCAAAGCGACATCTCAACACTTTCCAAAGCTCATATTCATGCCTAAAGCTTCGTTGAAGCTCTTGCGACGCTTTGGAAAATATGAAGATTCAATCGAAGCTATCGAAGACCGTTTATTAAGGTTTTATTTATAGTCTTTTAGCTTCGATATATAGAATGTTAAGCCTTGAGTATATCTTACGTCTATATCTTCATTACGCTCATTTCGTAGCTCTAGGATCCTTGCACAAGTTCATTCTAACTTCCTCGAAGCGTCGCGCTTCGATTCGGACTTTGTTGTGCATGTTAGTTGGTACAAGAACAAGTACTGACCGACTAGATGGTGATCTAGTCGGTCGGCAACTGTTCTTGGACCGACTAGTTTGATTCCTTAATTTCTTGGACTTTACTGTTTACAGTTAGTCGGTCTACGTTGACTCTCCGACCGACTAGTTTGTGAACTAGTCGGTCAGTGATGCTTCTTTGACCGACTAGTTGTGACTTACTGTTCACTCTAAATTTCTCCTGAGCTACTGTTTACCGTTAGTCGGTCTAAGAACGTTTGATGACCGACTAGTTGACAATTTAGTCGGTCAACTTTTGTTCTTGGACCGACTAAGTCACTTTGCATTCAGACTAAGTTATTTTGCCTCTTAGTCGGTCTACGTTCATTTACTGACCGACTAGTTGTGAAACTAGTCGGTCAGAAAGTGTTCTTGGACCGACTAGATTTCTAGGTCTGAAATTCTATCTCTTCTCAGATCTACTCTTAGTCGGTCCACGTTGTTTGGCTGACCGACTAGTTGATGAACTAGTCGGTCAGTGATTGTTCTTTGACCGACTAATTCTCACAGATTTCTTTCCGTTGGAGAATGACCTAACTTGTGTTTTTGGGTTCCTATAAATACGAACCTAGGTCATTTCTATCTAGGTAAGAGCTTCCATTCAGAGATTCATTGAGATCAAAAGAGATAGCTATTCTCCCTCAAATCTAAAGCTCTCTTCCTCACAAGAAACCCATTCTCTCTCATTTCTAGCTCTAGAGAGAAGCTTGTTCTTGGTGAGCTTTTCAAGCTATTGCTTGATCCAAGTCTCCAACTCTTCCCTAGGCACCCATTGCTGCTCATTTCCTTGGTGCTAGGGCTTGGTGACTTCATCTTCCTCAAATCCTTCATTCCACCTATTGGGTAAGAAAAACTCAAGGTATAGGATTTTGTGGTAAGAGTATTTATTTCATCTAAACTCTTATATATTGCTTATTGGCTCTCTCGGTTGTGAGAGAAGTTTGTGATCCCGGGTTGTGGGATTCACTTTGCCATTGCATGTATGATTTGATCTTGTGAAGGTTTTTCACAAGATATTCATAGTGGAAATCTTGAGTTAGGGTTTCTAACTCAAGTATCCGGAGGGGATCCGGGTGGTTGGGACGTAGGATCACCGGGAACAAGTCGGGGAGACTTGGGTGGATCCGAACCCATTAACATCGTTTGTTAGCATTGTTTATTTCATTGTTGTCATTCAATTTAAGCTTCCGCAAATTGATTTGGTAGTTGTGTGCAATTTAATTTGGAATTATACGCCTTATTATTTTAAAGTACTATTCACCCCCCCTCTAGTACTTGTGCAATAGCTGGTAGGGCATTACATTTGGTATCAGAGCCAGATACACAGCTATGTCTGCCAACGACAACAAGACCGTGCGTCCACCTTCCAACTATGACACCTTCAGGAACCGTGAAGGAGCATCTTCCGTGATGGAAGGACATTCCTCTACGAGGCCTCCATTCTTCAACGGTACCAATTACGGGTACTGGAAGTGTCGGATCGAAACCTTCCTCCGAAGTGCATCTTTATGGAGAACTACAATGAAGGAGTATATTGAACCCGAAGAAGAAGATTTTGAGAAATGGACTACCGCGGAGGTCGCCGCGGAGGTAAGCAATGCCAAGGCAATGAACGCCTTGCAATGTGCATTGGAGCCCAAGGATTTCAATAAGATATGCACATGTAAGAGTGCATATCAAATTTGGAACTCCCTCCTCATTCTACATGAAGGGACGAGTAGGGTAAGAGACTCTAAACTCGTAGTCGTAACCAAAGATTACGAAATGTTTCATATGCAACATGGTGAGAAGATGAAAGAATATTACGCTCGCTTCGTTGACATAATAAACGAGTTAGAGGCCCTCGGCAAGACCCACACTCAAAAGGAGAAGTGCTTAAAGCTTATTGAAGGACTTCCCTCTTCTTGGGAAAAACGTACCTTCGCCATCGAGGAAGGTAATGACATGAACAAATATACCGTAGTTCAACTAATGGGTACCTTGATGTCATACGAGGTACGCAAAGATAGCAAGGTGAAGCTACAAGAAAAGATGAAGTCATATTTGAACCTAGATGCGCCTAAGAAAAAGGCAATTGCATTCAAGGCGGCTTCATCCACCTCTACCGATGATGAAGAATCGGAAAACGAGTTGGACTTGGAGTCCATGGCGCTCATGGCCAAAAAGTTCAACCGTTTCTTCCGAAAAGGTAACTTCAAGAACAAAGCTAAATTTGGTTCTACTAACGCCTCTTCCTCTCCTTTGTGTTTCAAGTGTAATAAGCCGGGACACATGAAAGCGGAGTGTCCCCTCAATAAGCACAAGGAGAAGTGGAAGGCGCCAAAGTATGACAAGTCCAAGAAGTACACGAAAGGAAACAAGAAGGGACTTGTCGGAGCTACCTTCACGGCAAGAGAGGAGCACGATCAAGGATCCTCCTCTTCCGATGATAGTGATGAAGAAAGCGATGAGGTAACGATGGATGATCTTAGAAATGCTAACTCTCAACTTTGGTCAAAATACACTAAGTTAGTAAATAGATATACTAAGGTAAAAGATGACCTAGCTAGCATTCAAACATCGCCTAAGAATATCATCACCAACAACGACACCGTTGTTGAAGAGTTAAGAAATGAGATTGTGAATCTCAAATCTAAACTTGAACATGTTAGCATTGAGGATGCGGAAGAACATGAGATAGCGGATTTAACTTCTCAAAACTCGACTTTGAGTATTGAGAACGAGAATCTTAAATCTCGTGTTTATGTGCTCACATCGCAAATATCCACTTTGGATACTTCTTTGCGTTCTCTCAAAGAGAAATATGAGGACACATTGGGCCGAATCAACAAATTCAACAAGGGTAAGGGCCATTTGGATAATATCCTAAAAGATTTACTTCCGGCCAAACACCACATTGGCTTGGGGTATATGATGGGAAATTCATCCAAGTCGGTCACTACTTTTGTTAGGCCAACTTCCGAAGCCTCAACGAGTGGGAGCAAACACTCTATTGGAAGTTCATCTTCCAATGGTGCTTCCACCTCGTCCACACCCTCTTTCGGAAAGAAACCCACTTTGGGTGGACCTCCAAAGAAGGGGCATGCCTACATGTACACTAATAACATGCCACGTAGGAACACATGTCCTACTCCACCGGCTCACACATATGATGATTTTTATGCAACACATTCTCGGGCACGTGCACACCAAGTGAGACACCCTCACGCACGTGTTCCCACACATGCATATGTACACCCACCTCATCATATGAATAATTCTCGTCGTGCACCATTCCATCATGTCCTGTATGCCTATCTACAACATGCATCACGTAGAAATCAACGTAGCATGCATGCACCCAATAGGATGATGGCTCCCAAAATTTTCACTATTTGGAGCCCAAAGGACACAAGCATGGACGAAAAACAAATGTATATGAATGCTTATTTTTCGGATGTTGTGCATAGTAAGAATTATGTGGGGAATTCTAAGTCCACTTGGACTTGGCTTCCAAAGGTCTAATCCCTTGGACCCAATGACCTTGGGTACCATGATATGAAAGTGTCTATTTTTAGGTACTCAAGGAAAAGAAAAAGAAAAGGAGCATCAAATTTAAATTTAGCTCCAAAGGGAATTGGATACTCGATAGCGGGTGCTCCAAACACATGACGGGTGACGCTCGTTTGCTCTCCGGAGTGGTTCCCATTGCGAATGGAAACCGCGTCGTATTTGGAGGCAACGAGAGCGGAACCATCATAGGTGTTGGTAAAGTCGGTAACCCTTCTAAACCATTAATTAGTGATGTTTATCTTGTTAGTGGTTTAAATCATAATCTTATTTCAATAAGTCAACTTTGTGACAAAGGTTACAAAGTTAGCTTTGCGAAAGGATTGTGTCATATTTTAAGAAAGGATAATGAAAAATTATTATTTTCCGGAACTCGTCGTAAAGACATTTATATTTTGGATCTTCCTAAGTCATATGAACAATGTCTCGTTGCCAACACAAGTGAACAACACTTATGGCATCGACGCTTTGGACATGTGAACTTTGGAACACTATATAAGCTTTCAAAATTGAATTCTATTAAAGGTTTTCCGAAGCTTGTTTTTGAAAGGAAAGTTTTTGTGATTGTTGTCAACGCGGCAAGCTTCCTAAATCTTCATTTAAACCTAAGAAAAGCATCTCTACTAAACGGCCACTAGAGCTATTACATCTAGATTTATTTGGGCCAACTAGAGTAGCTTCCTTAGGAAATGCAAGGTATGGACTTGTCATCGTAGATGACTATTCAAGATTTACTTGGGTATTTTCATTGTGTAATAAAAATGAAGCTTTTGAAAACTTCACAATTTTTGTTAAGAAAGTACAAAATCTCTTAGGAACCACCATTGTCACTATTCGTAGTGATCATGGAGGTGAATTTGAGAATGAGTCTTTTGAGACATTTTGTGATGAAGTTGGTATTACTCACACCTTCTCTTTCCCTCGTGCACCTCCTCAAAATGGTGTAGTTGAGAGAAAGAATAGGACGCTAGTGGAGTGTGCTCGCACTATGCTTGATGATAGCCAACTTGGCCATCAATTTTGGGCGGAAGCGGTACACACCGCTTGCTATGTGTTTAATAGAATACTTTTGAGGCCCGGCACTAAACAAACTTGTTATGAATTGTTGTTTGGTAGGTTGCCTCAAGTTAAACATTTTCGTGTTTTTGGCTCGAAATGTTTTATTAAGAACACATATGGTAGTTTGGACAAATTCGATCCAAGATCCGATGAGGGGATTTTTGTCGGATATTCTTCGCGTAGTAAAGCCTACCGGATATTCAACAAACGAACCTCAACGATCGAGGAGTCGCTTCATGTCTCATTTAATGAAGGATTTGTTCCAACTCGAATTTCAAATGATAATGATTCTTTGGATGTTTTATGTGATTCATTTGATAATTCTAAGTCTAATGATTCTATTGATTCTATTGAGACTAACCCAACTAATGAAGTTGTTGAGAATGTTCCTAGTGATCAAGGTATTCCCAAACGGCTTCATACCGTTCGTGACCATCCCCATGAGCAAGTCATTGGCAATATTCAAGATAGTGTCAAGACGAGATCACAAGTCCACCACTTCGCAAATTGTGCCTTTGCCTCATCGATAGAGCCAAAGAATATTAATGAAGCATGCGAAGATAGCGCTTGGATCTTAGCCATGGAGGAGGAGCTCATTCAATTCGAAAGAAATGAAGTTTGGGAGCTTGTTCCATTGCCATCGAAGAACCACACCGTCATAGGGACAAAGTGGATCTTCAAGAACAAAACCGACGAAAACCAAGTCGTCGTCCAGAACAAAGCTCGGTTAGTAGCTCAAGGCTATCGTCAAGAGGAAGGTATCGATTTCGAAGAATCTTTCGCTCCGGTAGCTAGATTAGAATCAATTAGATTACTTTTGTCTTTTGCATGCCATAAAAATTTTAAATTATTTCAAATGGATGTTAAAAGTGCATTTTTAAACGGAGATGTCGTTGAGGAAGTTTACGTTTCTCAACCTCCGGGCTTCATAAATGAAAAATTTCCAAATCACGTTTTTAAACTAAAGAAAGCTCTTTATGGTTTGAGACAAGCTCCTCGAGCTTGGTATGATCGCCTAAAGAATTTTCTTTTGGATTTGAATTTTAAAATGGGCGAAGCCGATTCAACACTTTTTATTAAGCATGCGAATAATGATATTTTATTAGTTCAAATTTATGTTGATGATATCATTTTCGGTGCTACTAACTTCGCTCTTTGCGAAGAGTTTTCTAATGTGATGAAGGAACAATTTGAGATGAGCCACATGGGCGAACTCAAATATTTCTTAGGTCTCCAAATTCGCCAATTGAACGATGCAATCTTCATCCACCAAACGAAGTACACGGTGGAGTTGCTAAAGCGATTTGGAATGGAGAATGCCTCCGGGAAAAAGACTCCAATGAGCACGACTACGCATCTTGATAAAGATACGGGCGGAAAAGATGTAGACATTCGTCTATATTGAGGTATGATAGGTAGCTTACTTTATCTTACCGCGAGTAGGCCCGATATTATGTTTGCCGTATGTATATGTGCTCGTTATCAGTCTCAACCTAAGGATTCTCACTTAGTAGCGGTTAAACGTATTTTTCGCTATCTAAGTTACACTTTAGATTTTGGATTACTTTATCCGAAATCTAGCACATATGAGTTAGTCTCATATAGTGACGCTGATTATGCGGGATGCAAATCCGACAGGAAAAGTACTAGTGGCACTTGCCATTTTCTAGGAAATTCTCTTGTCTCTTGGTTTTCCAAGAAGCAAAATTCGGTATCACTTTCAACCACCGAGGCGGAATACATTGCCGCCGGTGCCGCTTGTGCCCAGGTTCTTTGGATGAGACACACATTGAAGGATTTTGGTATTCATTGTGATACTAGCCCTATCATGGTGGATAACCAAAGTGCTATTTGTCTTTCAAAGAATCCGGTGCACCATTCCCGATCGAAACACATAGATGTCCGACACCATTTCTTAGATGATCATGTTGCTAAAAAGGACATCATTTTAGTGTACGTTGAAACCCAAAAGCAAATCGCCGATATTTTCACGAAACCCCTAAAGGAGGACTCCTTTGTGCGGTTGCGTCGAGAATTGGGGATTATGGGTGAATCTGAGATATAGGATTCATATTTAAATTCAATCATCTTGCATGCTAATATATTTCGCGATATTTCATTCATGCTAGATTAATTGAATTTTTGGGAATTTTATGTGATTTATTTGAATTTATGATCGAATTCGTATTTCAATGTCGTATTTAAGATTTCGACGTTTTATGGGGTAATTTAGATGACTAATGAGTGAGTTAGGATGTTTCATCCAAGTGGTTTGTGAAGAGAAATCAAATTTCTACTTTTGGACTCTTCTAGTCGGTTTCAGTACACTTGTCAACCGACTAGATGCTCATCTAGTTGGTCAGCAAATGAACTCAGACCGACTAGATCATGCAAATATCCATCTCCTATCATTTTCTTTCGTTAGTCGGTCATAGTACACTTTCCGACCGACTAGATTGAAAACTAGTCGGTCAGTAAGTATACTGCGACCGACTAAATCTAGCCCTAAAAATCACTCTGTGCCTCTGTTTCGACTTAGTCGGTTCAAGCTCATTGACCGACCGACTAGATCGTAATCTAGTCGGTCAGTTCTTGAACTGTGACCGACTAAGTGTGTTAGGGCAGTTACGTCTTTTTGATTCCAGACCGACTTATACTCATTCTTCATCCGACTAATCTCTCTATTAGTCGGTCTTCTCTTTTGCTCCAGCTCGAAAACCCCAAACCCCCATCGAGCCTCTTCGCATTCTCGTCGTCTCCGGCCTTTTCTCCGGCCATCGCCGCCGTCCGCCGCCATCGACTCCACCCCCTAGGTATCTTCCTCCCTCTCCTAGGTCGATTTCTTGCCCTAGGGTTCGATTTCTCCTCCTAGGTATTCTAGGGTTTGGTTTATTTTCGAATTTCTTGATTTCTAGGGTTGTTAGCTTGTGATCTCTAGGTTGCTTGTGATTTTCTTCGATTGATTGTGCTCGTAGTACTATGGCTAAGACTAGAATTCCTATCGCCTCTTCCGGGGCCTCTCCTATGACCGTAGAACAACCTTCGGACCCTAGGAATCCCCCGAAGCCTAATCGTCGTGCCAAGTCTACCCAAGCCTCTCCTTCGTCGCCTCCTCTTAAGAAGCCTAGGACTGCCATAGTCAAACCCCGTAAATCAAAGACCAAAAAGCCTATTCTTTACACTCCGGCTACTCCTCCCGATTCCGATACTGAATTTATCCCAGAGGATGAGCCTACTAGGGAACCTACCCCACCTCCGAAGACCCGTAAGGCCAAGGGTAAAGCTCCTATGCCAGTTGGCAGTGTAGACATATCGTTGTGCCACGATGACCCTCAGTGTCTCGCCGCGTACAACCGTATAGAACACTGTCCACTGTTGTTAGAGCATTACGTTCAGTTCTCTGATTTTCTCGGCCTTGCTGATCTTCTGTCTTATAGTGGCCTTCTAGATTATCTCCGATACGACCCCAAAGCCAATCCCAAACCGTACCCTCGCCTTGTGAAATTGTTCTATGCCAATCGTATTCGAGGCCAGTACGACGCCAGCCACTCCATTGAGACGACTGTCTTGGGAACTCCAATAGTTCTCACGGCAGAAATCTTGGGGGAGATCCTTGGTTGTGCGTCGTGTGGTCTCCTCCCCTCGGACATTTCCGTAGACGACATTTCTTCCTTGGATCAGTCTATTCTTTCAGAGATTTTCCAGGTTATCCCCTCCGCATTCATTGGTGTTCCATCGAAATCTTTTAAGTCGAATGCGTGGGTTCTTAACCTGATTTTGAAGTTGTGTCTCCTCCCTAAGTATGGATCATCTTCACTTCCCTCTCAGCCGTTTTTGAAACTCATATACGCTCTTTTCTTGGGGTGCGAGATAAATTGGGCTCGCGTGATACTCGATAAGATGGATTCTTTCGAGTGTATATGCAAGACCAATAAGTCTGCGCACATTCCATACCCATGCCTGTTGACTCTCGTATTCCGTCATTTCCGAGTCCCCCTCCCTCCTGACGATGAGCGTCCTTTGGGTACGCCTCTGAACGCGACGGCCGTGAAGAAATCTCTAGCGGCACTTCGTCACGTGCAGAGGTCTACCGCATCTGCTTCTCAGTCTACTCCGTCAGCTGCTGTAGCCTCGTCTTCCCCTGCTTCATTGGACGATGTCGTACGTCTACTTCGTCAGCACGACTCCCGTTTGGCTCGTACTGAGGAGGTAGTCTGCCGTATGGCTCGTATGATGGGGATTGAGCTTCCTCCTTCGGTGTCTGAGGCCGAGGAGATGGACGATGAGGAGCTTGACGAGCTTGCTACTTCTTTTGCCCGTGGCGATGAGGCCACTGCTGCTGCTGTTGCTGGTACTACCACTTCTGATCCTGGAGTTAGCACCACTTCCGGTGCTCCAGAGCCTTCTGCTTCAGCACTTCAGTCTTCTGAGCCTGCTGTAGACCCTGTTGCTGAGCCTGCTGATATTCCTGCTGACACTTCTGCTGTCGAGACCCATGCTGCTGTAGAGCCTGTTCCTGAGATCTCGACTCCTGCCCCGACGATTCCATCTGTTGAGACGCCTCTACTCCCTGCAGATCCTGAGTCCACTCCGTCGACTGGACCCACGGACGCTGCAGATCCAGCCTCCTCCTCGTGATCGTTGTTCCGAGGACTCTCCATATACGCTTTGGATGATATATCTTAGCGAGAGTATTTTGGGTTAGGATAGAGTATGAGGGTTATGATGTTTTGATGTATTTTGGATGTTTTCGTTGTTGTAGTATTTATTTTGATGATGATGATGATGATGATGATGTATTTCTTCTTGATGGGTATGTTGTATTTTGATGTATTGATATCTTCTTGGATGTACTCTTGATGTTATCTCTTATATATATACATCGTCGTTGTCTTTATCTTAATTCGTCGTGCACATTTTAATATTCGTTGAATGTATATGAAATGTGATTTCGTCGCTCGTAGCATGCAAACTTGGTTAAATAGATTTAAATTCTATAATTATATAGAATTGTTTTCCATGCACAAATTTAACCAAGAATATTGAATATTGAAGAGTATGTTTCTTTATTCAAGAAATGAATAAACATTTGGTATTTTTGATGATTTTGATTATCGTTGATTTTTTTTATATAATGGAAAATTTGGCACACCTTGTTTTGATTTCCACAATTTTTTCCCTTGGTGTCAAGTTGGTCCATTGCCTTTGTCTACGACTCCCGATGTTGGATTTTACATTTCCTAATTGTTGTCGTTGTATGCCCCCCATTTTTGGGATTATGCCAAAGGGGGAGAGATAATGATAATAAAATAGCGCAAATGAAAATTTAACTCAATTTCCAAGAATCTAGTTTGATATGTTAGATTCAGGGGGAGTTAAGATACATATAAGGATTTTCAAAATCCGATATTTCGAAAATTGATTCTCTTTATTTATCTTACTCAACTGATTGATGCAATTCATATATATTCATTTTGGAATTAACGTGTCATCAATGCAGGGGGAGTAAGTAATTTACATTTGAATTATTATTTTTGATTATTATTTATGTTGGTTTGTCATCACCAAAAAGGGGGAGAATGTTGAATATTGGACTCCCCGGATTTGGTTTTGGATGATGAGCAAACATAAATAATTCATGAACTAACAATTTGTGAGCGCAGTATTGGAGATCGTCGCCAATTTCACGTGAACATTCAAAGCGACATCTCAACACTTTCCAAAGCTCATATTCATGCCTAAAGCTTCGTTGAAGCTCTTGCGACGCTTTGGAAAATATGAAGATTCAATCGAAGCTATCGAAGACCGTTTATTAAGGTTTTATTTATAGTCTTTTAGCTTCGATATATAGAATGTTAAGCCTTGAGTATATCTTACGTCTATATCTTCATTACGCTCATTTCGTAGCTCTAGGATCCTTGCACAAGTTCATTCTAACTTCCTCGAAGCGTCGCGCTTCGATTCGGACTTTGTTGTGCATGTTAGTTGGTACAAGAACAAGTACTGACCGACTAGATGGTGATCTAGTCGGTCGGCAACTGTTCTTGGACCGACTAGTTTGATTCCTTAATTTCTTGGACTTTACTGTTTACAGTTAGTCGGTCTACGTTGACTCTCCGACCGACTAGTTTATGAACTAGTCGGTCAGTGATGCTTCTTTGACCGACTAGTTGTGACTTACTGTTCACTCTAAATTTCTCCTGAGCTACTGTTACCGTTAGTCGGTCTAAGAACGTTTGATGACCGACTAGTTGACAATTTAGTCGGTCAACTTTTGTTCTTGAACCGACTAAGTCACTTTGCATTCAGACTAAGTTATTTTGCCTCTTAGTCGGTCTACGTTCATTTACTGACCGACTAGTTGTGAAACTAGTCGGTCAGAAAGTGTTCTTGGACCGACTAGATTTCTAGGTCTGAAATTCTATCTCTTCTCAGATCTACTCTTAGTCGGTCCACGTTGTTTGGCTGACCGACTAGTTGATGAACTAGTCGGTCAGTGATTGTTCTTTGACCGACTAATTCTCACAGATTTCTTTCCGTTGGAGAATGACCTAACTTGTGTTTTTGGGTTCCTATAAATACGAACCTAGGTCATTTCTATCTAGGTAAGAGCTTCCATTCAGAGATTCATTGAGATCAAAAGAGATAGCTATTCTCCCTCAAATCTAAAGCTCTCTTCCTCACAAGAAACCCATTCTCTCTCATTTCTAGCTCTAGAGAGAAGCTTGTTCTTGGTGAGCTTTTCAAGCTATTGCTTGATCCAAGTCTCCAACTCTTCCCTAGGCACCCATTGCTGCTCATTTCCTTGGTGCTAGGGCTTGGTGACTTCATCTTCCTCAAATCCTTCATTCCACCTATTGGGTAAGAAAAACTCAAGGTATAGGATTTTGTGGTAAGAGTATTTATTTCATCTAAACTCTTATATATTGCTTATTGGCTCTCTCGGTTGTGAGAGAAGTTGGTGATCCCGGGTTGTGGGATTCACTTTGCCATTGCATGTATGATTTGATCTTGTGAAGGTTTTTCACAAGATATTCATAGTGGAAATCTTGAGTTAGGGTTTCTAACTCAAGTATCCGGAGGGGATCCAGGTGGTTGGGACGTAGGATCACCGGGAACAAGTCGGGGAGACTTGGGTGGATCCGAACCCATTAACATCGTTTGTTAGCATTGTTTATTTCATTGTTGTCATTCAATTTAAGCTTCCGCAAATTGATTTGGTAGTTGTGTGCAATTTAATTTGGAATTATACGCCTTATTATTTTAAAGTACTATTCACCCCCCCTCTAGTACTTGTGCAGTAGCTGGTAGGGCATTACAGTAACGACCTAGGGCCTGTTCTTTTGTAGGATAGTAAAATTGGGAAAGTTGAGAGAGTGTGAAATCTGATGAGAGAGAAATTAATGTGTAATGTGTTCTTTTGTAGGAAAGTGGGGTTGGATTGTGGAGATGAAAAGTTGAGGTAAGGCCCATTCTGTGTAGTGTGTTCTTTTGGATGAAGAAAGTTGGATGAAGTGGAGCACACCACTTCTCAGTCGCTGCTGCAAGTGAAAGCAAAAAAAAATAAATTAAAAATCTCCGTTCTGATTAGGCACGCGCGTCAGGGGCCCACCAAATCATTCGTTCATGTGCACCAAGATCATACGTTCCGCTGCAACGAACGTTAAAAAAAGGAAGCTGCGCTCTGATTGGGCGAGAGAGAGAGAGCGGGGCCCACGTCTTTGTGGGATTCCAGCGTAATCCGAGGGATTTCGTTGGATTGCATTTTCCCCCCCATTTTCCCACTGACACAAGCCACGTAGGCTTGAAACCCAAAAAAAATCGGGGCTCAAAAGAACAGACGAATTGATTTTGATGGGGGATTCTGATGAATAGTAAGGGAACATTGTTAAAAATAGGATTCACTGTCCACATTCGGCGAAAAGAACAGACACCTAGTGGTACCATCACTGAGATCTATTCGAATGCATCATCTGCCTCGGTTATAACAATTTGTGCATTCTAACTCATTTTATACTGCACCGATGGTTATTGTTCTTAAATATAAGTTGTTGACAGTTGGCAACCATATCATCTGCTGATATCGATAGACTCCTTCCATGTAAGTCAATTAGGGCATGTTCTTTTGCTGGAATAGAGAAAAATGGAATATGGAAAAGTTTGTATTCCAAGGAGAGAGAAAATGGAGTTTTGTTTTATTTTGGGTGGAATAGAATATGGAAAGTGGGGTCCACATTCTATTCTTGTGTTCTTTTGGGATTGGAGAGTTGGAATGAGAAAGTGGGATGGTGGTGAGTTGGAGGGGGGGGAGAGAGAGGTGACAGCGGGCCCCACCATTCCCAAGCATTCCCATGTATTCCAAGCAAAAAGCTTGGAATACAAAAGAGCTCAGGAATCCCAATTTGAATTTCCACGTCGGATTCTATTCCTTTACCCAAAAGAACAACCCGGTGGAATACCAATGTGGAATAAGCTCCACAGTAGCGAGACAGTGCAAAAAGGCATTCTCATGGCTATTCTTGCCAAAAGAACATGCCCTTAGTCGACTGAGGGCCCGAGACCCAATTCTCTATCGGAACCGTAGCAAGCCGGTGCCCGACTTTGGAGACTATCCAAAGTCGGGGTGGCAAACGGGTCGGGTGGGTTCGGGTTCGGGTCGGGTCAGATTTGACCCGACCCGGATAGGGGTAAACCCTAACCCAACCTGGATTGAATCCGGGTCGGGTTCGGGTGACCCGAAAAATTTCCGGGTCAGGTTCGGGTTAACTCGTCGGGTTAAGATTTGACTTATACACAACAGCCCCTTTTTCGATATCAATCTATTTATTAAGAGCCATCGACAATTTATTAAGTGTTGCATAATTTCCAATAGCTCGTCGCTTAAACCGCACTGATGACATCAAGGAAGTATAATTAACGTTACAATTTTATTAACGAAAGTAATAAAATTAACAAAAGTTGTATGTAAAGGGAATTAACTCCAAGACCTCTTAAATAAGAGGACAACGATTCAAATCGTATAAGCACAACTCATTACAAATGTGTATTGAAGTTATTATAGAAATTTTTATATATATAGAGAAAGTAAATCGGGTCGAATTCGAGTCACCAGATTGACATGCCAAACCCATACCCGACCCGGATTTTATCCGGGTCGGGTCGGGTCAACCCGTTTCGTACTTGACCCGGATTGGCCCCTACACATACCCGTTTAAGGATGCCGGGCGGATCGGATCGGGTCGGGCTCATTTTGCCCCACCTAATCCAAAGCTGCTGGGGGTGTGTCGGGCGAGAGTGTGACGAAATACCAAAGAGATGGCTCGGCTACCGCCCCTGCTGCCTCGAGCTCAGAATATTCGACCGCCGTAGCTCCGACTCACCCAGCTGCTGAGCTCGAGCTTCAGGTTATCCTTAAACCCCAAAATGGCAATCCGCAGGAGATCGTTGGAACAACCCTTCTGGATGGGTCATTGAGTCGAATCAAGCCGCGTTCGACCCAAGTTCCCGCAAGATCGAGGCTCCAACACTTCGATCGACGAGGATGGGTCATTGCTGGCGAGCTTTCAGATCGAAGACCGCCGACCCTCATTTGAAGCTCGTCGACCCAAATGCAAGGCCCATCAACCTCCAGAGCTCGCTGACCCAGCGCCCTGGATCGAGGCACGTTAACTTCGGGATCTTTTCGACCCAGCCTCGTCGATCTGAGGATCGCTGACCCTCATTTGAAGTTCGTTGACCCAGATACATGGACAGTCACCCTCTGACTCTCGTCGATCCAGCCCAACAAGCTCACACAACCAAGCCTCCGTTGGTGACGTCGACCCAGCTCTGTTGTATGCTTCGATCAGCAGAGTTCGAGGCTCCTACATATCGATCGATTTGAGATCGAGTCTTCCCGGCAATGCTCGACGAAGATCGAGGCTCAAAGACTTCGATCAACAGAGTTCGAGGCTCCTACATCTCGATCGATTTGAGATCAAGGCTTCCCGACAACGCTCGACAGAGATCGAGGCAACAAGACTTCGATTAATAGAGTTTGAGGCTCCTACACATCGATCGATCTGAGATCGAGGATTCTCGACGATGCTCGACGGAGGCTCGGGTCATCGACCCAGCCCTGCCATGGAGGACCCCGACTTGTCAACCCTTCGGAGATGACGGAGGCTCGAAGCATCGACCCTGCCATTGATCAGAGCTGCCTCGACCCGATGAAACTTGCCAGGGGTTGATTTGAACTCACAGACCTCCATCAGAGCTATCTCAACTCAATGAAACTCGCTAGGTGTTGATCAAAGCTCATCGGGCATCGATTGAAGCAGTCACGACTTGGTGGAGCTCACAATGAGTCGATCTGAGCCCCATGGCATCGATCGTACGCAGGTCGCCTCAATTTGGTGTCCATTGTGCACAGGCCGCCTCAATCTGGCCTCAATTTAGTTTCGCTGCTGCTTGAAGAATCGAAGGAGAGGTGCTCTGCCCAACCTCAAATGATAAGACCAAGGACGAGCCCCAAGCCTTAGCGTTGGTCTTGAGCCTAATCAACTGGATTGAACCGGAAAACGCGCAAAGGCACGCCTTCCACTTCCAAGTGTAGGAGCGTCAATGCAATATATTTATAAATAACCGGTGAGTACCGGGTCGGATCACAGGGACAAGGCGTTCTATATTCACAAAATTGATCGATAAAGAAAAATAAAGCGTGTTACAACCACCTCGATAACGGTGGAAAAGTGTGGAAAAAACGTGTGGTGAAATTACAATCCTATCCTAAGTGGGTAGGGTTAGAGAACCAAATGAGGATTTAGGATAGTAAGATGAGAGAGCATGGGTTGTGGGTTCATTAAGATTAGTGTTAATCAAGCTCAAATTATCTCATATAACTCAATTGATCATCCGGCTAAGGAAACTCAATCGGAAAATTTAACGTTAAAGAACACAATAATTTGCAATAGGGATGGATGTATCATCATAGCACTAATCAAATTAGGAACATGGATTCATCTCGAATTGTGCCCTTTCGGGTCTTTACCAATGAAATTGTGCCCTAACAATTCATCCAACATTAGCAACATAATAGGCAAGAGCTAATTGGAACTAAAATTAACAACCAATCTAGATGAATCACAACCCAAGCCAATCACACTACTCAATCATACTAAACAAGATGGAATTCATAGACAAATTCATCCAAAGTTCAATACAAAAAAGAAATGAAAAAATTACACAATAAGAGCGGAAAGAGATCACCAATCTCTCATCAATGAGGCTTCCCTCTCACTTGAGCACATCCACCAAGCTCCACCAAGCTCCAATGGCCTCCAAACCTAACCCTAGCATTTGGGAAAGAAGAGAGCCCCCCTAGAATCTGTAAAAATCGAACTCTGCTTGCTGGAAATCGCCAGTGCGAAATATCCCCAAAATGCGGGTCGGATCTCAAGCGGGCAGCGCGCCCGCTGCCCGAAATATGCACGCGCCTGCGCACTACAACGGGCCGGGTCAGAGACCCGGCCCGCATTTCGCCCCGCCCGCTCCAAAGGAGCAGGCGCTATCAAAAGCGGGGCACAGCGGAGCGGGCCGGCCGCTGGGCTGGCCCGCGAAGCTTTTTTGCGTGTTTATTTTTTTATTTTTTTATTTTTTATTTTTTAATTTTCAAAGCAGCGGCCCGCTCAAAATTACGGGCCGCAATAAGAGGAGCCGCAGTCGGATCGGTGCCACGTGGCGCCTCCAGATCGCGCCACGTGGCGCCCCCAATAAAATTCTTTTCCTGGTTTTTAATCCCTTTTTCTCCTCCAAATAATTCCAAAAAATGCTTAGAAATCGAAAAAATCCCAGAAAATTCTGGAAAATCTCCAAGACTCCCAGGAGTATCTGAAAAATAGGAGAAGGAGAAATTGGTCCATTTGATTATAAAATGAATATAATGACTTATATAAAACAATATTAACTTCCAAAATTCATATAAAACAATTCATTGCTCAAATAATTCTCAAAAAATGACAATATGATCAAAATAATAGCAGGAGCACATGAAAAATATCAGGAAGCCAATAAGGACGATAAAATCCATATTTTGTGCAAAGAATGAGAATAAGCTCTAAAAATGACATAAAGTGAAAATATACCCAAAAAGAGCAAGATTAAGTATAATTCTTAGCACAAAATGGGGGTAGTTAGGGGGTATAAATATACACTTTTCGCTCCGAATCAAACCCCCAACTAGCTTTTTGCTAGTCCCTAGCAAAATATGCGATAAATTCGGATTAAAGTGGAAAACATGCACCAAACTCAAGATATCATCATGGCATACACCAAATGATATTTCCAAATGATTTCAAAGCCAATATACCCAATGTATGAAAGTAAACAACAAATGACATTCTCTTCAATCCTCAAAGAAAAATGAAGTAATAAGCACCGTATCGCATTCTTTGGGATATATCACAAATGACAAAGTTTCTAACTTTCATGGAAATGGTCAAAACAAAAGAAATTCTTCTAAGTGGTGGGAGATGAGATTGCATCACTCATGTTGCTTATTCATTCATTCATTCATTAATTTTTCTTTTCTTTTCTTTTTCCTTCTTTTTTTGTTTTCTTTTTTTGATGTTTATGTTTTGCATTCACGCGATAACGCTATGAAACGCAAACACGGCCACCTTTGCATACATGCGATAACGCTATATAGGCAAAAGGATGGAATGATCCCCTAAATCTCATCTTGGCGTCCTCCCAAATGTTTCGTGGGGGCATCGGCTACTCGATTTGATTAGGAAGAAACATTCACTTATATTAGCTCAATTCTCAACACAAGTTATCAACTCATCCACCCACTCCTTAGGAGGAAATCAAAACATGAACCATTGGCCACACCCAATCCAATCAAAAACTACACCATTCATCCCAACTCATGCAATCACTTACACCAACCTTTTCCAAAATTATCTCAAAGAGAGTATCACAACATCTAAAATAGTTTCATACATGGCATATTAACATTTGACTCCAAAATGGAAAAGAAATTAAAACGTGCCAATCAAACATCGAAGAAGTTGATACCAAAATAATAATCCGAAAAAATTGCATGGCATTAAAGCATGTAGGGGCTACCATAAAGCTAGCGGCATAGGGACAAGGAGGACAAATATGATATGCAATAAAGAGCAATTGGTGATGGAAAAATGGAGGTATCTCAAAAAATTTTTTTAACTAACATCAAAATCCTAACAATCCTAAAGAGTCTAACACTCTCCCCCCAACTTAAAATAAACATTGTCCTCAATGTTGGGAGAGTATTAGATCTCAGCAAAAGATCCTAGAAAAGAAAAGAAAAGCATATGAAGCACTAAAATAAAACATTTATTTATTTACTTACACTATTGGAAAGAATATACCTTAGCAAATGACGGATCCAAAATTTCCATTGGAGGTGACAATTGTTCCAATGCTCCTTTTATTTCTTCCGCCAATGCTCCTCGACCAAACGTGATAATGGCGGCCACGTACACAACGCCAAACATCTCCTCAAAGTGTGTACCTATATAAGGAAGGAGACGGGTTGAGTAAGAGAGAGATGGGGACACGTTCCCAAAAAATGACATCCACACATAATCATCAATATAAAATACGGAATGAAAAGTATGATGAATGTGTGAGAAAACTCCCTGGATGGTTGAATATGATGTGGTTTGAAGCTCATCCCTGTGGCATTCAATATCAATTGGGGGAGGAAGTGTTATCTCCATAGAAACTACCGAAGGAGAGGGAAGCTCGAGATCAATGATAGCATGTGGTATAGACTCACCCTCGCTTGCCTCTTCTTCGGGCTCATCAACAAAAGAACACTCCCCCTTGCCCACTTTGCTCCCAAGTGTGCGCGCGATCGGCTCCTCTATCTCCACCATGTCAACAACCAATTCTTCAACAACTAATTGACACGGCCCAGCAGAAATAGGAGATGCCGTCATGATAATTTCCTCCACCGGCTCAACCAACTCCTCCATGCCAACACTTGGTTCCTCAACTACTACTTGGCATGTGGCACTCAATTCTTAAACTACCGGTGGGGTGAGATCCATAAGAACTTCTTCATTCGGGGCTTGGTGGACCAAAACTTCATGGCTTGGCTCATTTGGAGTCGCAACCAATGTGTGATCTTCTTCCTTATAGGACTCCAAATAATGCCAAGCCGCATTCTCATCCATGTCCAAAAAGTGGCCGTTGGATGTCCAAAAAGTGGCAGTTGTCCAACATATCCACAAAATCATGCGTCTCTGGAAGCAGACCCTCCAAGAAGAATCCAAGAAGACGCACCCTATCAAATCCATGATGTGGACAACCGTATACTAACTCTGAAAACCGCGTCCAAGCCTGAAAAAATGTCTCACCGATGCGCTGAGCAAAGTTCACCAATCTTCCTTGCCATGTTTTGGTCCTGTAAGATGGAAAAAACTTCATACAAAATTTTTGCTTTAGTACAGGCCAAGATGGAATAAGACGTGGGAGATAAACTTTAAACCATTTTAATGCACTACCATCCAAAGAATAGGGAAAGAATTTAAGATAAAACTTTTCTTCACACGTGTTTCCATCAAAATGAAGCTTGCAAGCACTCTCAAACTTCTTAATATGTAGGTAAGGGCTCTATGCATCCTTACCAAGGAATCTCGGTAGGGACTTGGTCACCCACATGTCAAACCCAAGAGAGTTTGAAGTACTTGCCATGTTTGAAAAAAACAAAAAAAACAATAAAAAAGACTCAAAAGCGTAAAATAAATACGGATAAACAATAAGTGAAAGATGAAGAATCGAAAAGACTCACACTAAAAGATAGAAGTAGCACACAAAAACTTTCAAAATCAATCAAAAATGCAAATAATAGAAGTTGTCCCCGGCAACGACGCCAATGGATTGAACTGGAAAACGCGCAAAGGCACGCCTTCCACTCCCAAGTTTAGGAGCGTCAATGCAATATATTTATAAACAACCGGTGAGTACCGGATCGGATCACAGGGACAATTCGTTCTATATTCACAAAATTGATTGATAAAGAAAAATAAAGCGTGTTACAACCACCTCGCTAACGGTGGAAAAGTGTGGTAAAAACGTGTGGTGAAATTACAATCCTATCCTAAGTGGGTAGGGTTAGAGAACCAAATGAGGATTTAGGATAGCAAGGTGAGAGAGCATGTGTTGTGGGTTCATTAAGATTAGTGTTAATAAAGCTCAAATTACCGCATATAACTCAATTGATCATCCGGCTAAGGAAACTCAATCGGAAAATTTAACGTTAAAGAACAAAATAATTTGCAATAGGGATGGATGTATCATCATAGCACTAATCAAATTAGGAACATGGATTCATCTCGAATTGTTCCCTTTCGAGTCTTTACCAATGAAATTGTGCCCTAACAATTCATCCAACATTAGCAAGATAATAGGCAAGAGCTAATTGGAACTAAAATTAACAACTAATCTAGATGAATCATAACCCAAGCCAATCACACTACTCAATCATACTAAACAAGATG
Source organism: Scilla litardierei (assembly GCA_030789695.1). Classification (NCBI taxonomy): domain Eukaryota; kingdom Viridiplantae; phylum Streptophyta; class Magnoliopsida; order Asparagales; family Asparagaceae; genus Scilla; species Scilla litardierei. Next base: position 29,937,402 of record CM061140.1, read on the forward strand.
GAATTCATAGACAAATTCATCCAAAGTTCAATACAAAAGAGAAATGCAAAAATTACACAACAAGAGAGGAAAGAGATCACCAATCTCTCATCAATGAGGCTTCCCTCTCACTTGAGCACATCCTCCAAGCTCCACCAAAGCTCCAATGGCCTCCAATCATAACCCTAGCCTTTGGGAAAGAAGAGAGCTCCCCAGAATCTGTAAACAAATCGAACTCCGCTTGCTGGAAATCTCCAGGGCAAAATAACCCCAAAATGCGGGTCGCATCTCAAGCGGGCAGCGCACCCGCTGCCCGAAATATACGCGCGCCTGCGCACTATAACGGGCCGGGTCAGAGACCCGGCCCGCATTTCGCTCTGCCCGCTCCAAAGGAGCGGGCGCTGATCAAAAGCGGCGCACAGCGGAGCGGGTCGGCCGCTGGGCCAGCCCGCGAAGCGTTTTTGCGTGTTTCTTTTTTTTATTTTCTTTTTTTTATTTTTTTATTTTTTAATTTTCCAAGCAACGGCCCGCTCAAAATTGCCGACTGCAATAAGAGGAGCCGCAGTCGGATCGGCGCCACGTGGTGCCTCTAGATCGCGCTACGTGGCGCCCCCAATAAAATTCTTTTCATGGTTTTTAATCTCTTTTCTCCTCCAAATAATTCCAAAAAAATACTTAAAAATCTCAGAAAAATCCCAGAAAATTCTGGAAAATCCCCAAGACTCCCAGGAGTACCTGAAAAATAGGAGAAGGAGAAATTGGTCCATTTGATTATAAAATGAATACAATGACTTATATAAAACAATATTAACTTCCAAAATTCATATAAAACAATCCATTGCTCAAATAATTCTCAAAAAATTGACAATATGATCACAATAATAGCAGGAGCACATGAAAAATATCAGGAAGCCAATAAGGACGATAAAATCCATATTTTGTGCAAAGAATGAGAATAAGCTCTAAAAATGACATAAATTGAAAATATACCCAAAAAAAGCAAGATTAAGTATAATTCTTAGCACAAAATGGGGGTAGTTAGGGGGTATAAATATACACTTTTCGTTCTGAATCATCAACCTCTTAGAAGGGGCTGACTCGATGACATCCTAGAAGACGATGGTAAGCTGGCGATATAGATGAGATCCGGGCTCCAATCTCACATCTAAGCTTTACAATCGATACAAGTTGTCGCTACGTGATCGATCGAATGTATTCCGAGCAGGGATCTTGAGCAATCAGAATCGACAAAAATCGACCCAACAACAGTCGAAAATGGCTTCCAAACACCACCATACCAAGCCACTTTCCGAGCTCCAAGCTTCGGGGGGCCAACTTCACGCCGGGCACCAAAAATTTGTCCGCGACGTACTAAAGCTTCGAGCTCAGAACCAACTTGTTGAATTTGCCGAGTTCCTTTCAAAAGCCGATGATGCTACTCATTTTCAGGCATAGAGGATGAGAACCCACGAACATGTCGTTTATTTCCATCCCAAACTCCAATTTCAATTTGGAATTTTTGGCAAAAGCTTGCTTTAAAAACATTTTCTCCCTCATTGGAGAGATGTAAATAAAGATCGCCATAAGTGATGCTTCGCGAGGCAAACACAAATCTAGGAATATCGCTTCCTATCGATCCTGCCGTGTCGTCCCCGCCGATGCCAGCACCTCGATTCTTGGCACCGATGTCCACAACCATCCACCAGCTGGAAGCAATACCTGATGCAAAGATAACTTATTCGGTGCGAGATTCTTGGCACCGACGTCCACAACCATCCACCAGCTGGAAGCAATACATGATGCAAAGATAACTTATTCAGTGCGAGGACGATCAATGCGGAAGGACGAGGACGACCTTCCTCAAAGGCGTCAGCCGTAAGTCGAAGGGGCCACCCCCTCGCAACTGAACAACCTTCCATCGAGGCGTCAGCCGTAAGCCGGAGGGGCCATCCCCTCGCAACTGAACGACCTCCACTACATCTTCGGTTATAAGTCGAAGGGACTACAACCCTCGCCATTGAAAGACTCCATCGAGGCGTCCGATGTAAGTCGAAGGGGCCACCCTCGCAACTGAACGGCCTCCACTTCGTCTTCGGTCATAAGTCGAAAGGACTACGTCCATAGCCACCGAAAGACTCCATCGAGGCGTCAGCCATAAGTCGAAGGGCCCCCGCCACTAAACGACCTCCACTCAGTCTTCGGTCTAAGCCGACGGGACTACGTCCCTTGCCTCCAAAAGACTCCATCGAGGCGTCAGCCATAAGTCGAAGGGCCCACCCCCTCGCCACTGAACGACCTCCACTCCGTCTTCGGTCTAAGTCGACGGGACTATGTCCCTCACCTCCGAAAGACTCCATCGAGGCGTCTGCCATAAGTCAAAGGGGACATCCCCTCGCCACTGAACGCCCTCCACTCCGTCTTCGGTCTAAGTTGACGGGATTACGTCTTTCGCCTCCGAAAGACTCCATCGAGCCATTAGCCATAAGTCAAAGGGGCCATCCCCTCGCCACTAAACGACCTCCACTCAGTCTTCGGTCTAAGCCGACGGAACTACATCCCTCGCCTCCGAAAGACTTCATCAAGGCGTCAGCCATAAGTCGAATGGGCCACCCCTCGCCACTGAATGACCTCCACTCCATCTTCGGTCTAAGTCGACAGGACTACGTCCCTTGCCTCCGAAAGACTACATCGAGGTGTCAGCTATAAGTCGAAGGGGCCACCCCTTGCCACTGAACGACCTCCACTCCGTCTTCGGTCTAAGTCGACGGGACTACGTCCCTCACCTTCGAAAGACTCCATCAAGGCGTCTGCCATAAGTCGAAGGTGACGTCCCCTCGCCACTGAACGACCTCCACTCCGTCTGCGGTCTAAGTTGATGGGACTATGTTCCTCGCCTCCAAAAGACTCCATCGAGGCATCAGCCATAAGCCGAAGGGGCCACCCCCTCGTCACTGAACAACCTCCACACCGTCTTCGGTCTAAGTCGATGGGACTACGTCCCTCGCCTCCGAAAGACTCCATCGAGGCGTCAGCCATAAGTCGAAGGGGCCACCCCCTCACCATTGAATGACCTCCACTCCGTCTTCAGTCTAAGTCGACGGGACTATGTCCCTCGCTTCTGAAAGACTCCATCGAGGCGTCAGCCATAAGTCGAAGGGGCCACACCCTCGCCACTGAATGACCTACACTCCGTCTTCGGTCTAAGTCGATGGGACTACATCCCTCGCCTCCGAAAGACTCCATCAAGGTATCAGCCATAAGTCGAAGGGGCCACCCCCTCACCACTAAACGACCTCCACTCCGTCTACGGTCTAAGTCGACGGGACTACATCACTCGCCTTCGAAAGACTCCATCGAGGCGTCAGCTATAATTCGAAGGGGCCACCCCCTCGCCACCGAACGACCTCCACTCCGTCATCGACCATAATATGAAGGGACTATACCCCTCACAACAGAATGCCATTTCTTTACCCGACTGATCGACCCGAATTTATCCCTTATCTCGATTAAACACATCACCCGACTTCAACATTCTTAAATCAGTTGAACCCCAGTAATGGGGCCATTGTTGAGTATATGGGCCCAGCCCATTTGGTGGGTAAGTAAATTCGGCTGATGAACGAATACGGCCCTTGGCCCATAGCATTCGGGTTGAAGGAGTCAACCCAACCCACCACACTTGGGTGGAATGAGTCCAACATCCTCTTATTGGCCCACTCCCATAACCTTAATTAGGGGGAGTTAATAACCAGAATAATGGGAGGAGTTACACCCATTGATGACTAATTCAAAGCCCACTAATGGGGCAATTAGTTATCACTTAATGTGGAGGGAGGTTGCAAGTAGAAGAGGGGAGCATAAATATCTCCAGGGGGAATGAGCAAATGGAGGCCAAGTCTCGTACAAGAGACCTCTTCAAAATGTCTAAGGACCACATAAATATATACTCTCATCTCTTTCACTCATGTATCATCTTCTTCATCTTGCTCCTGGCTTTTCATCTAATGGAAACTAATTTGAGCGTCGCAGGGGATCGGTCGGGCCCCAACCTCGATCCCTTAACGATCTTCTCATGATGCAGAATTACAAAGATATCGTCGAAGATAGGCCAACGTCCATCCGTGCAGTCCTAGCGTCCACGACCCGGAGAAGCATTGTTCACGGGTCGCCTCTCTCGGTCGATAAAGGATCGATTCGTCGAAAGCATCTCGCTGGCACAATAACCATTTCGGTCAATTTTGGCCTTAACAAACACCATTCATCTTTTTCTACATAACATGGATGATAAAAATATCAAAAATGAAGTGAATCCAATATTTCTTGACCATAGATCCGATTGTTGCAAATTCAACAGGTTCAGAACAATAGAACTTTTTCTAACGAGTGGATCAATGGTCAAATCCCCCTAGGATTCACCCATATTTGGGGGTTTGGGGGTTTAGAACATGTATAATAACCCCAAACAAATTTTTTTAAAAACCCTTATGTAAAATGAGGTTTTTGGAAAGCCGGTGTAGGCAGGATTGTCAGAGCTGAGGTAGATTCAGGAGTCTAATCAGAGGTGAAGCCTGCAGAGGGCTGTTTGGTGCAGATGATTCCCAGGGGTAGTTAGTGAGTGAGTTGTACCTTGTGCATGGTGTGAGTGTTTTCCATTTTAGGTTCTTTGGGGGATTTTCCTATTTACTTCTTTTTTACTCAAATCAGAGATGGTGTATGTAAGAGTTGTATCAATGTATTTAATAAGTGAAATGTTGTACTTTTGTTTAGTTCCTTGTGTTATTATCTGTGATGGAGCTTTACTTGTACTTTCCAGCACGTGCGTGGTGACCTGCAGTATTCTTTTTACTCTCTTCCTTTCTCTCTTTCTACGTAACACTCGTTGATCTGGGAATACTTGGGACGGATTCGTACTTCCCGGGTATCCTGGGGGACGGGTCGTTACAGTTGGTGACCCATGCAGGTCTCCACACTGTGACGTACATAAGGTAGTACATGTAATATTCCATAGAGGTAGATGAGCCTTAAGGTGGGTTGATATCCAACCTTAGGATAGAACCCTGCTATTAGAAGATCCAATGTACAGAATTTCTGTAGTGTAGATAAGGATAGTTGTTTGTGTATATGTTGATGGAAATTGAAGTCCACCCCAAGTGATTTTGATGATGAGCACACCAAATGAAAGCTTAGTGTACTAACTACACTACACTTAAGATGTGCAGAATTTGCGAAGCTCTACTCATACTCAAAGAAGCACACTTCAACGCTCAAAGACAAAGACGAACATGACTAAACTCAAGTGATGAAGCTCAAGCTCAAACAGAACAAAAAGCACAAACAGAAGCTCACTTTCACTTCACCAAATTGATCAAACTTCCGAAGACATGTTCTGAGTCCATAGTGAGTGTGTCGTGTCCTTTTTAGGGTATTTGTTAAAGCCATATCAAATAGACAAAAACACACACACACAAACAATTTCGAAAATACTTTTAATTATCTTCAAAATATTTTCGAGAGCTTTTTTCTAGTCACTCCATAATTTTCGTAGTGAAACTCCACGCACCCTGGAGTTAACTACTCATCTGTCTAGAAGAGCAGCAGGAAAAACTCCTCTGGGAGTCGACTACCAAAAGTAGGGAGTCGACTACCTGTCAGAGATCAAGAACTCCTGGAACTCTCTGAGAGTCGACTACCTATATGAGGGAGTCGACTACCAGCTGTAAATTTCAGACGTTTTTGAATTTGAATTTTGAAATCCTTTGAGCAATTTACTCCGTAATTTTTGGGACAAAAGTCAAACGAAATTTGAAATTCAAATCTCAGTTTTTCCCTATAAATAGAGCTAAATTATTTGATGAAAAACACAACATTGAAAATCAATCTATTGTGAAAACTCTCTTGAATTCAAAGCTCTCATTTTTTTCTCTCTAGCCAATTTGATTTTATTTGATCTTGCAATACTTTCTTACAAATTCTTTTGAAGATCATACTCTAATTTTTATTGGCTAAAACGTTTTCAAAATCCTTACTATTATTCTCTTTAATTTTTATTTAAAGGATTTTTGAAAAGATCTAGATCACAAAGAATTTCTCTCGTATCTTTGTGTGATCTAGACTATCATTCTATCAAGCCACTACACAAATTTGTCTAAACTTTGATTGGCTATAGAATCGGGTGTATAAACCAATCTCCATCATTTATTGTGGTGTATTGGATAAATTATCACTGTGTTGATTGTTGGAACACTAGACAAGTCTAGTTGTTGCCAGTTGCAAAGTCCTCGGGTTGTGAGGCAAGGGTAAATCCTAGACAAGTCTAGGTGTTGTGGTTGGAAATCCTGGTTGAGACTAGGTACTTGTATTTGCCAAGGCAGATAGTGGAAATCTCGTACCGGATTGGTCGGGGACTGGACGTACCCGGGTTGCGGGGAACCAGGATAAAAATCCTTTTTGTTTGCGATTGTTTTCTGTGATTTGTTATCTTTCTTGTACAAGCATTCCTTACTTATTAAATGTTCATCTGTGTAATTCATTGTTAACTTATTGTAAAGATTGTCTCTTTAATTTCCGCTGTGTATAAATCTATTTGTAAAGATCTATTTGTCAAAGTTATATTTATCTGATCTTAATCCAATCTCTTTCATATTCTTGTTAAGATTGTTTTGTTGATTAAGAACCAAGCGTAGATCACTCTACTTGTTTCTTAGGCAACATTAGAAGGAATTTATTTGTGTTAATATCGTTGAGCGAAAAAGTTTACTATATACACAACATTATTCAACCCCCCTTCTAGTGTTGTTTGCCATCCACAGGTGTGCAGCGACGGGCAAAATTAACCCCGTCGTGCGCGTCGTGTGCGGGTAAACGCACAAGTGTGGAGCAATTTACAGCCGTGCGCACGACGGGCAAAATTACCCCCGTCGTGCGCGAGGGTGAAAACGCAATTTGTAAAGCAATTTCCATCCGCGCGCACGACGGGCAAACTTACCCCCGTCGTGCGCGTGGGTTAAAACGCATAGTGTGCAGCAATTTCTATCCGAGCGCACGACGGGCAAAAATTAACCCCGTCGTCCGCGGGGGTTAAAACGCACAAGTGTGCAGCGACGGGCAAAATTAAACCCGTCGTGCGCGTCGTGTGCAGGCAAATGCACAAGTATGGAGCTATTTACAGCCGTGCGCACGAAGGGCAAAATTACCACATCGTTCGCGAGGAGGAAAACACAATGTGTAAAGCAATTTCCATCCGCGCACACGACGGCCAAACTTACCACGTCGTGCGCGTGGGTTAAAACGCCTAGTGTGCAGTAATTTCCATCCGAGCGGACGACGGGCAAAATTAACCCCGTCGTGCGCGGGGGTTAAAACGCCTAGTGTGAAGCAATTACCCCCGTCGTGGGCGTCGTGGGCGTCGTGCGCGGGAAACGCACAAGTGTGGAGCATTTACCAACCGTGCGCACGACAGGCAAAAATTACCCTCGTCGTGTGTGAGGGGTAAAACGCAACGTGTAAAGCAATTTCCATCCCCGTCGTGCGCGTGGGTTAAAACGCCTAGTGTTCAGCAATTTCCATCCGAGTGCACGACTGGCAAAATTAACCCCGTCGTGCCTGGGGGTTAAAACACCTACTGTGAAGCAATTCACATCCGTGCGCACGACGGGCAAAAATAACCCCGTCGTGCGCGTCGTCCGCGGGACATAAAACGCAAAAGTGTCGAGCAATTTCCATCCGCGCGCACGACGGGCAAAATTACCCCCGTCGTGCGCGTGGGTTAAAACGCCTAGTGTGGAGCAATTTCCATCCGAGCACACGACGGGCAAAAATAACCCCGTCGTCCGCGGGGTTTATAACGCACAAGTGTGCAGCAATTTCCATCCGCGCGCACGACGGGCAAAATTAACCCCGTCGTGCGCGTCGTGTGCGGGCAAACGCATAAGTGTGGAGTAATTTCCATCCGTGCGCACGACGTGCAAAATTACCCCCGTCGTGCTCGAGGGGGAAAACGCAATGTGTAAAGCAATTTCCATCCGGGCGCACGACGGGCAAACTTACCCCGTCGTGCGCGTGGGATAAAACGCCTAGTGTGCAACAATTTCCATCCGAGCGCACGACGGGCAAAATTAACCCCGTCGTCCGCGGAGGTTAAAACGCCTAGTGTGAATCAATTAACATCCGCGTGCACGACAGGCAAAAATAACCCCGTCGTGCCTGTCGTCCGCGGGGCTTAAAACGTGTCGAGCAATTTCCATCCGCGCGCACGACGGGCAAAATTACCCCCGTCGTGCGCGTGGGTTAAAACGCCTAGTGTGGAGCAATTTCCATCCGGGCGCACGGCGGGCAAAATTAACCCTGTCGTCCGCGGGGGTTATAACGCACAAGTGTGCAGCAATTTCCATCCGCGCTCACGACGGGCAAAATTAACCCCGTCGTGCGCGGGCAAACGCACAAGTGTGGAGCAATTTCTAGCCGTGCGCACGACGGGCAAAATTACCACCGTCGTGCGCGAGGGGGAAAACGCAATGTGTAAAGCAATTTCCATCCGCGCGCGCGACTTACCCCGTCGTGCGTGTTGGATAAAATGCCAAGTGTGCAGCAATTTCCATCCGAGCGCACGACGGGCAAAATTAACCCCGTCGTGCGCGGGGGTTAAAACGCCTAGTGTTAGGCAATTACCCCTGTCGTGGGCGTCGTGCGCGGGAAACGTACAAGTGTGGAGCATTTACCAACCGTGCTCACGACAGGCAAAAATTACCCCCGTCGTGCGCGAGGGGTAAAACGCAACGTGTAAAGCAATTTCCATCCCTGTCGTGCGCATGGGCTAAAACGCCTAGTGTGCAGCAATTTCCTCCGAGCGCACGACGGGCAAAATTAACCCCGTCGTGCGCGGGGGTTAAAACGCCTACTGTGAAGCAATTCACATCTGCGCGCACGACGGGCAAAAATAACCTCGTCGCGCGCGTCGTCCGCGGGGCATAAAACGCAAAAGTGTCGAGCAATTTCCATCCGCGCGCACGACGGGCAAAATTACCCCCGTCGTGCGCGTGGGTTAAAACGCCTAGTGTGCAGCAATTTCCATCCGAGTGCACGACGGGCAAAAATAACCCCGTCGTCCGCGGGGGTTAAAACGCACAAGTGTGAAGCAATTTCCAGAAGCTCGCACGACGGGCAAAATTACCCCCGTCGTGCGCGTGGGTTAAAACGCCTAGTGTGGAGCAATTTCCATCCGAGCGCACCACGGGCAAAATTAAGCCCGTCGTCCGCGGGGGTTAAAACGCACAAGTGTGCAGCGACGGGCAAAATTAACCCCGTCATGCGCGTCGTGTGCGGGCAAATGCACAAGTGTGGAGCAATTTACAGCCGTGCGCACGACGGGCAAAATTACCCCATCGTGCGCGAGGGGGAAAACGCAATGTGTAAAGCAATTTCCATCCGCGCACACGACGGCCAAACTTAACCCGTCGTGCGCGTGGGTTAAAATGCCTAGTGTGGAGCAATTTCCATCCGAGCGCACCACGGGAAAAATTAACACTGTCGTCTGCGGGGGTTAAAACGCACAAGTGTGCAGCGACGGGCAAAATTAAACCCGTCGTGCGCGTCATGTGCGGGTAAATGCACAAGTGTGGAGCTATTTACAGCCATGCGCACGAAGGGCAAAATTACCCCATCGTGCGCGAGGGGGAAAACGCAATGTGTAAATCAATTTCCATCCGCGCACACGACGGCCAAACTTACCACGTCGTGCACGTGGGTTAAAATGCCTAGTGTGCAGTAATTTCCATCCGACCGGACGACGGGCAAAATTAACCCTGTCGTGCGCGGGGGTTAAAACGCCTAGTGTGAAGCAATTACCCCCGTCGTGGGCGTCGTGCGCGGGAAACGCACAAGTGTGGAGCATTTACCAACCGTGCGCACGACAGGCAAAAAGTACCCCCGTCGTGCGCGAGGGGTAAAACGCAACGTGTAAAGCAATTTACATCCCCGTCATGCGCGTGGGTTAAAACGCCTAGTGTGCAGTAATTTCCATCCAAGCGCACGACGGGCAAAATTAACCTCGTCGTGCCCGGGGGTTAAAACGCCTACTGTGAAGCAATTCACATCCGTGCGCACGACGGGCAAAAATAACCCCGTCGTGCGCGTCGTCCGCGGGGCATAAAACGCAAAAGTGTCGAGCAATTTCCATCCGCGCGCACGACGGGAAAAATTACCCCTGTCGTGCGCGTGGGTTAAAACGCCTAGTGTGGAGCAACTTCCATCCGAGCTCACGACGGGCAAAAATAACCCTGTCGTCCGCGGGGGTTATAACGCACAAGTGTGCCGCAATTTCCATCCGCGCGCACGACGGGCAAAATTAACCCCGTCGTGCGCGTCGTATGCGGGCAAACGCACAAGTGTGGAGCAATTTCCAGCCGTGCGCACGACGGGCAAAATTACCCCCGTCGTGCTCGAGGGGGAAAACGCAATGTGTAAATCAATTTCCATCCGCGCGCACGACAGGCAAACTTACCCCGTCGTGCGCGTGGGTTAAAACGCCTAGTGTGCAGCAATTTACATCCGAGCGCACGACGGGCAAAATTAACCCCGTCGTCCGCGGGGGTTAAAACGCCTAGTGTGAAGCAATTAACATCCGCGCGCACGACGGGCAAAAATAACCCCGTTGTGACTGTCGTCCGCGGGGCTTAAAACGTGTCGAGCAATTTCCATCCGCGCGCACGACGGGCAAAATTACCGCCGTCGTGCGCGTGGGTTAAAACGCCTAGTGTGGAGCAATTTCCATCCGGGCGCACGTCGGGCAAAATTAACCCCGTCGCCCGCGGGGGTTATAACGCACAAGTGTGCAGCAATTTCCATCCGCGCTCACGACGGGCAAAATTAACCCCGTCGTGCGCGTCGTGTGCGGGCAAACGCACAAGTGTGGAGCAATTTCTAGCCGTGCGCACGACGGGAAAAATTACCCCCGTCGTGCGCGAGGGGGAAAACGTAATGTGTAAAGCAATTTCCATCCACGCGCGCGCGACTTACCCCGTCGTGCGCGTTGGATAAAACGCCAAGTGTGCAGCAATTTCCATCCGAGCGCACGACGGGCAAAATTAACCCCGTCGTGCGCGGGGGTTAAAACGCCTAGTGTGAGGCAATTACCCCCGTCGTGGGCATCGTGCGCGGGAAACGCACAAGTGTGGAGCATTTACCAACCGTGCTCACGACTGGCAAAAATTACCCCCGTCGTGCGCGAGGGGTAAAACGCAACGTGTAAAGCAATTTCCATCCCCGTCGTGCGCGTGGGTTAAAACGCCTAGTGTGCAGAAATTTCCTCCGAGCGCACGACGGACAAAATTAACCCCGTCGTGCGCGGGGGTTAAAACGCCTACTGTGAAGCAATTCACATCCGCGCGCACGACGGGCAAAAATAACCCCGTCGTGCGCGTCGTCCGCGGGGCATAAAACGCAAAAGTGTCGAGCAATTTCCATCCGCGCGCACGACGGGTAAAATTACCCCCGTCGTGCGCGTGGGTTAAAACGCCTAGTGTGGAGCAATTTCCATCCGCGCGCACGACGGGCAAAAATAACCTCGTCGTCCGCGGGGGTTATAATGCACAAGTGTGCAGCAATTTCCATCCGCGCGCACGACAGGCAAAATTAACCCCGTCGTGCGCGTCGTGTGTGGGCAAACGCACAAGTGTGGAGCAATTTCCAGCCGTGCGCACGACGGGCAAAATTACCCCCGTCGTGCGAGTGGGGGAAAACACAATGTGTAAAGCAATTTCCATCTGCGCGCACGACGGGCAAACTTACCCCGTCGTGTGCGTGGGTTAAAACGCCTAGTGTGCAGCAATTTCCATCCGAGCGCACGACGGGCAAAATTAACCCCGTCGTCCGCCGGGGTTAAAACGCCTAGTGTGAAGCAATTAACATCCGCGCGCACGACGGGCAAAAATAACCCCGTCGTGCCTGTCGTCCGCGGGGCTTAAAACGTGTCGAGCAATTTCCATCCGCGCGCATGACGGGAAAAATTACCCCCGTCGTGCGCGTGGGTTAAAACGCCTAGTGTGGAGCAATTTCCATCCGGGCGCACGACGGGCAAAATTAACCCCGTTATCCGCGGGGGTTATAACGCACAAGTGTGCAGCAATTTCCATCCGCGCTCACGACAGGCAAAATTAACCCCGTCGTGCGCGTCGTGTGCGGGCAAACGCACAAGTGTGGAGCAATTTCTAGCCGTGCGCACGACGGGCAAAATTACCCCCGTCGTGCGAGAGGGGGAAAACACAATGTGTAAAGCAATTTCCATCCGCGCGCGTGACTTACCCCGTCGTGCGCGTGGGATAAAACGCCAAGTGTGCAGCAATTTCCATCCGTGCGCACGACGGGCAAAATTACCCCCGTCGTGCGCGGGGGTTAAAACGCCTAGTGTGGAGCAATTTCCATCCGAGAGCACGACGGACAAAATTAACCCCGTCGTCCGCGGGGGTTAAAACGCACAAGTGTGCATCAATTTCCATCCGTGCGCACGACGGGCAAAATTAACCCCGTCGTGCGCGTCGTGTGCGGGCAAACGCACAAGTGTGGAGCAATTTCCAGCCGGGCGCACGACGAGCAAAATTACCACCGTCGTGCTCGAGGGGGAATACGCAATGTGTAAAGTAATTTCCATCCGCGCGAACGACGGCCAAACTTACCCCGTCGTGCGTGTGGGTTAAAAACGCCTAGTGTGCAGCAATGTCCATCCGAGCGCACGAAGGGAAAAAATTAACCCCGTCGTCCGCGGGGGTTAAAACGCACAATTGTGAAGCAATTTCCATCCGCGCGCACGACGGGCAAAATTAACCCCGTCGTGCGCGTTGTCCGGCGGGGCTTAAAAGTTAAAACGCACAAGTGTAGAGCATTTTTCAGCCCCGCGCACGCCGGGCAAAAATATGCCCCGTCGTGCACGGGGGTTAAAACACCCAGTGTGAAGCAATTTCCATCTGCGCGAACGACGGGCAAAATTCTCCCCAGTCGTGTGCGTCGTGCGCGGGGCTAAAACGTACAAGTGTGGAGCATTTTCCATTCGCGCGCACGACGGGCAAAATTACCCCCGTCGTGCGCGTCGTCCGCGGGGCTTAAAAAGCACAAGTGACAAGTGTGGTGAAATTTCCATACGAAGGTAGCAATATGGGTAAACATATCTTTTAATTTCTTACAACAAGTGATTATTTTGCACAAAACCTAACATCAATTTTATACCGAATTTTTTTCAATATCAACATTCTTGTTGTCCCTTTTTACTCGGTGACGTGCATTATAAATTGATTTGCATGGAAGGTTGGATTTTCCTACATGACTTTCAAAATCTCAGCCGGCCTCAGCGTGCTATTTGCCAAATCTCTCAATGATCCATCTCCATTCCCTGCTACTGCCCTTCATCGGAATGGCCCTCGACATAATTAGCAGCTTGATGGTTGTGCCTGCCCTCAACGACTGTTAATCTCAACTCCTCACTGCCAACACCGATGCCCACCATTACCACGCAATGAGAACAGACATAGACACTTCTTGGTTTTAACTGGCCTGTCGGTCGTTTTTTCCTTTCGGTGTCACCTGTAAACCCCGCTTCTTTCACATGCAAAGTAAACAGCAGGAATCCTATTGGAAGTTTTACATGCAAAGCGACAACATTCTTGTTGTCCCTTTTTAATCGGTGACGTGCATTATACATTTATTTGCATGGAAGGTTGGATTTTCCTACATGACTTTCAAAATTTCAGCTGGCCTCAGCGTGCTATCTGCATGCATGTAAAATCACCAAATTTCTACATCATTTTCCACCCAATTGAATAAGAATTTCACCTACAGTGTATTTAAAAGTATATACTTACCAAATGGAATACCTAGAAAATCCCTACTGTCAGACGCAAGAAAGGAAGAAAATGCTAATGTATCTTAGAAGGTCCGCTGACCGCTGAGATCTTCTGGGAAGATTTGAAGGTGCATTTTGGTTGTAAATGTTTCTTTATCCTAGAAGGTATGATGACCGCTGAGATCTTCTGGGAAGATTTGAAGGTGCATTTTGGTTGCGAAGTTAGCCGGATTTCATTGGAGTCATTTTCTACCGTCATCCCATTATCGTTACAGGCATCTACATCATGAAGGAAATGGTCCACATTGAAATAGCAGGAGTAACTTTCAATTTTATGTTCCTTTTACCATGGTATATATCTACATCAAGCAGAACGAAGCAATGGTTAGAATTTGTCCGGTTAAACTAAGAAACAAACATATTGTAAGAAAAATACGTAGATTACCGTGGCTATACGAGGAAGATCCGAGAAGCAGAATACTTAGCAGATGTAATTGAAACCGCCGTGGCACGACCTCGGTGGTAACCGCTATTGCCGGTTGCTCCCGAAGGTTAACACAGCAGCCCCTGGCCGCGTCCACACTTGGGTAGAGACTTTGGATTTTGCACAGTACAGCTACCCAGGAGAACGGGATGAAGTAAAGAAGAATTTTTGGAGGAAGCAATTTTTCCGTGTATTTTCTTGAGGAGAGAAGAGGGATATAAATAGAGTTCAAAAAATAGCTGTTATGAACTCAAACTGTCAAATATTAAACGAGTATTAAATAGGCTTTGAATGCTGCGTATTAAAGCGAGGCTTTATTTGCGTATTTATTGAGAGGTTTTGAATGCTGCAATCAAATTAGCAGTTACCAACATTTTAGAATGAGACGCCATTTATTATAGACGAATTGGACTGCCCATGGATGAGGATGAGACTACAGTTGATTTACTGTGAGTCATGGAAAGAACCCGTGAGTCTACAGTTGTTGAGCTCGTGAATATACAGTATATACAGTTGTTGCGGTGTGAGTGATTTTTGAGGGTAATCTCAAACACAAAGCGAAATTTTTGAGGGCGTTCACGGTCCATTTATAGTGAAATTGACCATTCAAATTGATGAGTATAAGTCCGTTATCCTACAGCGAGCCCTTCATTGCAAACATCTACGTAGACAATCATATGTATCAGTTTGTAAGAGCATAGGCTAATGAATCAGTTTGGGTCTGTATCAGTATGTACATCAATATAGTTGAATTCGATTGAATATGCCTTCAGCTTGAATAAGTATCAGATTTAATTTTAAAGTTTGCATGTAGTTTCTGAGTCAGAGTGAATAAGTATCCGGTTTAATCTACAATGTTTTCAGATTGAACATGTATAATAAGACTTAAATCTAAAAGCTTGCATGTAGGCTTGATTGGGATTCAGATTAAGTATGATTAAATTTATTCCCGTGGTCGCGTTGAGAAAATTTGTCATCGATGAAACATCAGTTTAACGCGCACAACGAGTAAATTCTGCTGGTTGTGCGCGTTAAACAATTGTTCATAAAATACCTTAGATGCTCAAAGCGAACACCTGGCTCTGGCTGTGCTTGTTGTGCGCTTTGCGCAATTAAAGTAACCATTATAAATATGATCAACACACACAACAGCCATAAATTAGTAGGTACTGAGCGTTGAGCAATTATGTAAGCGGCTATTAATTTTTCCAGCTCACGTCCCACCGGCCGGTCAAACATTCTTGAGAAATGCACATGTCTGGTATCAATCAGCTGTAGATTTACGAGCAGTCTTTTGTATATTCACGAGAACCCCTCAGTTTGTAAGAGCATAGGCTAATGAATCAGTTTGGATCTGTATCAGTATGTACATCAATATATTTGAATGGCTGGGTCATTTTCAAAATGTCATCAATTTGAATATGTAAGAGATTTAATCTAAAATTTTGCATGCAGTTTCTGAATTCGATTGAATATGTCTTCAGATTGAAAAGGTATCAGATTTATTTTTAAAGTTTGCATGTAGTTTCTGAGTCAGAGTGAATAAGTATCCGGTTTAATCTACAATGTTTTCAGATTGAACAAGTATAAGAAGACTTAAATCTAAAAGTTTGGATGTAGGCTTGGTTGGGATTCAGATTAAGAATGATGAAATTAGGAATTTGATTGATTCACTACGGTAGAGCGCATTGGGATTTAAATTATAGCAATTCACAAATATGCTCAAAGCGCAAAACGGGACATTTGTCATCGACGTTAAGCAAATTATAGCAATTATAGCAATTCACAAATTATAGCAATCGTGGGGGCGTTGAGCAAATTTATCATCGACGCAACTATAGAGCTTAACGCGCACAACGTGCATAATTCTGCATGTTGTGCGCTTTGCGCAATTATGTTAGCCATAACAAATTTGCTGACGCGCACACCGGCTCAAAGTGAACACCTGGCGATACTTGTTGTGTGCTTTGAGCAATTTTTTAAACCATTAAAAATTTTCTCACCGCGCACAACGGGCATAATTTTGTATATTCACGAGCACCCCTCAGTAGCTTGACGGGGTCTTCGATGTAGCCACACAGTAAATATGGTACTGCAGCATCACATCCTCATTGACCTATCTGCGTTGCGCGCATTGAGCAATTCCCGTTTTCCATGCGTTTTGAGCGGTGATCAATTATAATAGTTTCTCTCTTCTGTATTATTTAGCCCGGGGTGCGTGTCGAATAAAATGTATTAAAAAATCTTAGTGGAGAGAAGTATTGTTGGGAGTAAGTTTCCTATTAGCATCAATGTTGATCAAGGCGAAAAATCGTTGAGTTTCATTGTTATGCGCGGAGAGTAATTAACCTATTTTGATCCAGATGCTAAAATAATTGGGATTACGCGATTTTCGCGTTGGTATTACGCGGTTTGCTCGTTGAGTAAATAATTGTTGATTCCCGAGATCCATTGCATTACTGTAGGATCAAGGACTTATTATACGCTTCATTTTGATTGCTCCAATTCCCTATAGCAACTCCAACCCAAATCTCTTAAAAACCCCCTTCAAAATGGAATATCTTTAAAAGATGTTATTTTTGAGGATGGGCAACTCCAACCCACCATCTTCAAATCCTATTTTCTCTTTGTTTAAGCTTTACTAATGAAAAATATTTATCATTATAATGGGTTAATCTAATACATTGTTTCTGCATGAAAGAAAACTATAAATAATATTATTCTTCAATGTTAATTTTTTTAATTTTTAAGTATTTAGTATTTCTTGTAATGTTGTAAATATTTTAAAATTTGCTCGAAAAATATCCAATATTGGTCTCATGTAGTAGGTATAATTGAGATATTTCCATCGGTACTAAACTTATTAAATTTGGTCATGTGATTTGTAAAATACATTTGTAATAAATAGCCGTTACCAAGCTATGACGGTAATAAACGCAACGAAGGGCTGATATCAATTATCCGTTGTGCGCGTCGTGCGCGGTGGTTAAAAGTCATAGTGTGAATCAATATCCATCCATTACAGTTATTTACTATACTGTGATTTGTTACAGTTATTGTCTTCTGAGATGATGCTGTATGTTTTTTTTGGAAAAACTTGGACAAGCACCGCAAGAGTATCGGTGTATTTAGATTTTGCACTTTCCTAATCGAAACCAGATGTTTTTTTTGCCGTTGTGCGCGTTGAGTATAAAAAGGTATACCTTCAAGCAATTTTTCTCTTTGCTCACCACCGCAGTCGGATACTATTTGGAACAACGTCTGGCTGGTATCCATCTGCCATATATTCACGAGCACGAACTGTTACTCTACGGTGTTTCCATCCTCGTACTTGGTCAGTCCAACTCGTCTGTATATGGTTTCCATACCTACCAGACCTCATCAACCACTACCCCAGGTGAATATAGTTCCTTTATCTGATTCTCTCTGATTCTTCTAATACAATGTTTTTTCTTCAAATTTGTAATTTTGTTGTTGTTCATGAGTGCGTAGTCTACAGCACACAAAGATGGCCAATATACTAGCGGCAAGTGCCGTGATGCAGAAATTGAATACATCACCTTTATATGGCGGCGAAGATGTTCTTTTGCTCCTCTTTGCATGATCTGTTCATCTTCATTGCAAACCTCACATGAAGGCAAAGATGTTCTTGCAACCATTACAGCTTCATTCTCGTCCATGCCAACTTGCAAATATTCTTTGACCCTTCGTAAGTTCCGTTCAGATTCATTGCATACATAACTGCTTGATGATAACAACTGTTCTATCTTATATCTATCTACGTCTAATT
The DNA here is from genome assembly GCA_030789695.1 of Scilla litardierei. Classification (NCBI taxonomy): domain Eukaryota; kingdom Viridiplantae; phylum Streptophyta; class Magnoliopsida; order Asparagales; family Asparagaceae; genus Scilla; species Scilla litardierei. Next base: position 29,955,483 of record CM061140.1, read on the forward strand.
ATATTTACTTTTTTATTCTATCTTTTCCTAGGGGAGTTTGTACTTGCTAGTATCCCTCCTGCTTCCAAGGGTGTTCGAAGTGTCATTGTTTGCCTTGAGATAGATGCCGACGGTATCTTGAATGCCTCTGCAGAGGAAAGTATGTGTGCAGAAAAATAAGATCACTATCACTAACGATAAGTGCCAGGTAGACCCAGGAGGAGATTGAAAGGATGTTCCTTGAGTCAAAGAAGTATAAAGCAGAAGATGCAGCGAACAAGAGAACGACGGAGATGGTGTGTTATGTTCATTGGAATGCATAAATGTTGTAGTATGTTGGAATTCAGACCTCAATATAATGTCATTTAATGTGATACATTTGCAGCCCATTACAGACCTTAATACAATGTCATTTAATGTGATACATTTGCAGCCCATTACAAACTTGTGATTGGTGATATATACATTGATGCTTGCTTAAATCAAATTCCAACAATGAAATTTAATGGGAAAAATTAGTGAAAGTAATATACTAAGATTTACACAGCGCGCACAACTGGCAAACGGCGTGAACGTTGTGCGCGTTTAGAAATTTTGATCGAGGCCAACGATTATGCTCATCGCTCAGCACGTCAGTGGATCTTTATTTGGGAACATCATCTGTGTAATACATACAATAAATACCCGAGGTACAAGATTATTCTGTATATTCACGAGAAATCGTCTGTTGACTTTTATTTAGTAGAAGTGCTACTTTTGTTTATACCAGCTTCCATTTACCACTGGACACTAATTAATCATCCCACATAATTTCTCAGCGTGCACAACTTGCAACAGAAATGAAAGTTGTTCGCGCTAAGCAACGCTTTCTACAATTACCGAGTTTTGCTCGTCGCGCACAACGGTGTTATTTAACAATCCGTTGTGCGCTCGGAGCTAAACTGTATACAATTACACAGTACACACAATTACTCATCGCGATCATATACGGAAGGTCATTCTCCCGCCAGTCTCGTCCTCGGTGACGGGGCCGTGTCGGCCGTCCAACAGGGTTCCCAGGTGTCGACCTGGAATCAGGGGGAGGAAGTAAACGCTCTCACTCGGCGTCTGTTGCAAAAATTCCCTTCATTAAATTCTGAAAAAATTACATATGACTCGCTCACGAGCAGCAGTCTTACAAAAGTAACGATTCGCAAAATTTAGGAAGATGACGCACCGTCGGCTGTAAAGAGGTCCTTTATCGCTCTCGCCACCCTTTCCATCTTGGCGGTGGCCCGAGCTTTGAAAGCGTCGACCTCTTGCTCCTTCTCGAGAAGCTTGGCCTGAAGGTCAGCAACCTCCTTCCTCGATGCCTCAAGATCAGCTCGGAGTTGAGAACGCTCTCTACCCCACTGATCTTCCAACTGCTTCTTGGCGCTTGACAAGGCGGCGAGGCTGGATGTCGCCTCCGAGGCCGCCCAATCCGACTTGCCCTTGGCGGCCATTATCTTCCCCAAATCTTCCTCCAGCTTCTTCACCTGAGCTCTGAGCTCAGAAGCCTCGTTCTCGGCATCCGCCACCCAGCGCTGCCCCTCGATCAGTTCGCGGGCCCTGCGGTGCAGACCTGCCCCGAAAATGGTCACCTGCAGATGGCGACAATCAGCAAAACTAGAAGGGGAAGCAAAATTCATAATGCACATTGGCAACGAACCTGAAGGCCACTGCGAACGAAGCAGTTGGCCATCGTCTCAAGGTCGACCCCATTCAGGAAATCGACATCCCTTGGCAGAGTGATATTCTCCGCCAGACGAGCCCCCGTCTCAAAGTCCAGGAGGTCCGACTCGGCCGTCCCCACGATGTACGGTGGCCGATAGGTCTCCTCGTGAATCTCCCCATGATGGCCAGACCCAATGCGGTTCGACTGCAGAAGGTGGCCGAACTCTGGAGGTATGGGGCCGACGGACGGGACCGGAGGAACAATGTCCTCGTATGGCCACCCGTCGTGTGGCATGCTGGAGGACGATGCGCCCCCAACTCGAGGATGATAAGGAGCCGCCTTCAAAGACCGCGCAGCTTGACTTGAGGAGCATCCAGCCTCCCCCAACTCCAGCATGAGGTTCCTCGATTCCTCCGATTCCTCCCATTCCTCCTCTTCCTCCTCTTCCTCCTCTTCCCTCTTCCTCTTACGGCCTTCTTCATTGGCCCGCTCCATCGCTGAAGTAACCTCTCTGTATGCTCCTCCCGCCATTTTTGTTTCTGGAAGAAATAATAAGATGATGAGATTTCCTCGGAGCGCAAAAGCCATTGGCCTCACCTCCAATTTCTTTTATTACGCGAACGAATGGACAAGATGATCGACACGTGTCGGAATTTTGGCAAAAACAACGGTTGAGATAGGCGAAAGGTTTTGGCGGCCTTAATCCAAATTTGATGCTTCGAATGCCGTGCCCTATTAAAGGAAATTACCTATCAGTCGGCCTCGATCCGCGTTTATAATCGAGAACGAATCACGGGGGCCAATGTTGAACCCGTGTACGGCACCGAAAAGACATGGGGTTATTGCTCATCGCACAAAACGACTCAAACCCTATAATTGCTCTCCGCACACGCCCACTCAAAACTCACAATTGCTCACAGCACACAACCATTTTTTTCCCATCCACGTTTACATGTGAAAGGGTAATTTATTATTTGTATCACCGTTGCATAATTGTTAAGAAATTCCATGTCACAACTAGTCCTTACATAAAGTTTGGAAATGGTGCATGTCAGCAGGCAGAGTGTATGTCATGGCATATACATCTACTGTAGTAAAGGCAGTAACAACTATACTTATGAACATGTGAAAGCGTGCACGTGCAACAGGCAAGGTGTACAACAATGGATCGACACATGCAACAGGCAGAGTGTAATGCAAGACTGAGGTGCATTCAATCATTGAGATACAAAAACAATAAATTCAAAGTGTCAAATAATACATCTTATGCATATGGGTAATGCTAAGTGCACCGCAAACCATGTGGTGCACTGTACTTTTTTTGCTTTTTGAGTTAAAAAAAAGATAAATCAAGGTCTCATCACGAACATTGGTTTTATTTTTTTCCAAAAAAGACTAAAAGTACAGTGCCCCGATACTAAAAGTACAGTCTACCCGTACAATATTTTTACTTAATTATGCTTTGTTATGTGTTCATCACTGATTCTTCTTCAACGCAGACAGGGGGACGGATGGCCAAGATACAAAGAAGCAAGTGACGCTTATTTCCGATGCACCAAAAAAAAAGAAGCAAGTGACGCTGATGCAGCTGATGGAGCAGCTCATAAATGGCAACAAACTTTAAATTTTTTTCATGGTGGGAATCCCTGTATCCCTAGTATAGTCTAGTGCTTTAATTGCTTAGTCGGGCAAAAACTGTGATGTTGCAAAATGTTTAGATGTAGTTTCTACTTTGTTGTGTTATGTACATTTGAATGCATAAATGTTGTAGCATGTTGGAATACAGATCTTAATACAATGTCATTAAATTTGGTGCAATTGCATCACATTACAAAATTGCGTGATGCTAACTTGAAGTACCCACAATTACTCAGCTCGCACCAACGGCAACAGCATTGAACGTTGTCCGAGCTGAGCACAACTGTCTACGATTACCAACATTTACTCAACGAGCATAACCGTCAAAGTTATTAACCGTTGTGCGCGTGGGGCTTAACTGTTTATAATTACCCATATTACTCAGCACGCACATCCGTAACATTATTGAACGTTGTGTGCGCTTATGAGGAAGCTTGTAAAATTACCAAGTTTTGCTCAGCGCGCACAACTGGTAAAAGTTGTAAACGTTGTGCGCGCGGAGATAAACTGTATACAATTACCCACCATTACTCATCGCGGACAGCTACATGCATCATTCTCTTGAATCTTCATTCTCTTCAGCTCTTCTGCTTCTGCTTCTTACTCCTTAATCCCATTAATTTTCTTGACAATTGTCAGGTTCTGCAGCAACAGAGAAATTATAAGATATGAGATCCGCAGCATCGGATATAAGTCTCGAATGATAGGCATCATCCTCATAGGCTTATAACCAAGACTTAGTGTTTTAGTGTTCAATTTGGACCCCCAGCCCTATTAATTCAACTCCACGATGGCTGCATTTTGGACTAAAAATATAGGAGGCTGCCGTTTTCAGATGACCATTTTTAAAGAGAACCAGTTTACTTACAACCCATTTACACTGATATGTCCGTGACAGATGCATGTAGTATATTTCTTCCAAGCTGATACAAAATTGTTACCTATATGATATAAAAATGTCGGCCTTCATATCACAGCCTTGTTAAGTCATCGGGCGAAGATTTTTCCTACATAGATTATGGAGCAATGATGTTACAATAATTTATACTAGTATATAAAATAGTAACCAGCTGTGCTCATATATACCTTATTTCTACCAGCTGTGCTCATACGACAAGTTCTCATGTCATGACCCTTTTCTGCACAAACACTGCATGTCCTTGTTCTTGTTTGACTTTGTTCTTGTGAGACTTGTATTCCAGACGGAATCCTTGACGCCACTCGTGGTCGGCCTTTAGTTCTAGCTTTTGCAGGATCATGCATAATGACATCATTTACTCCCACTTCTTGTTTGATAGGTGCACTGGACCCCACCTGTGATCTTGGCTCTTCAGAAGCAGTTTGCGCTTTATTAGTCATATTATGCTGGTCCAAAAAACTGTTTGCCCACCTAAAGACGACATCAAACAGAAGGGGATCTCTTGTTACCGCCTCCACGACTTTATCGAATGATGAACGAAGTCTCCAGGCTTGAAGTGGAGTAATTTGAGTTAGACGCACTCCGTGTACTGTGCTAGTCGACGAGGCCCCAAGACTCATGATGCTATGTCTTGCATTTAGAGTCCACCTGGGTAAAATATATCTCTCAGGGATGGCTTGCATATCATACTTTTGCTTCATCATATATAAAATTTGCATGCATATCAAACCTTCAGTCACAGCCCTTACACACGTACACCTGAACATTCCCTTAGATATATTGCATTGAACATTATGCACGTAGCTCTTTCCATCAATCCGCATAGTTACTCTATACGTGCTCGTATCCCCATCCGTGCTCACCCTTTCGTGCCGACAGTATAAAGTATTTTTGAAACGATTTTGAAAAATGGAAAATATGTTTCTAGTATATACCTTTGCGGCATGAACCTCTAACTCATGCATGCCGCTAAATTCTGGTTTGTTCCGCATACAAAAAGTATCTTCTCTCTCCTCTTTGTCTCGCTGAAATTTTACAGCTTTATCATATTGATCAATGAACTCGTATAATGGAGTCATACAGTTTACGTATCCATCAAAATACGCGTTCATGCTTTCACTCCTTTGGCTGGACGCCATGCCTACACACAAAACAAGAAATGAATACCATGTGCTGAGTTTATTTTGATCATATATTTTTACACCAATCTCTATCGTATTAATATTCATACCCGCAAAGAAAGTATCCAGTAGGTACGCCTTAATCCAATGCTGTGCTTTCTCATGCATCGTATGCAACCACTTCCAGGCTTTCATTTCATTTTTTTGTTTTTCTGTCAATGGCTCCTGAAATTCCGTTTGGTACTTCTCCATTAAGATGCACATACAATTCTCAGCTTCTTCAACATTTTGACTGTTCTTACACCAGTTTGCATAGTCTTCTTCAAATTCAGGGTTATAAGAAGACCGCAATGAACGTAGATGCTCATCTTCGTGCAGACTGATATGCCATATGCAATACCTGTGTTTTGTATTTGGAAAAACTCTTTTGATTGCATTGCATATTGCCGGGTCTTGATCGGTGATGATAGCTCCTGGTGCTTTATCCCACATACATGTTAACCACTGTCCGAATAACCACACAAAGGATTCTTCCTTCTCATCAGCAAGAAGAGCACATCCAAATAAAATAGACTGTTTATGATGATTGACACCTGTAAAAGGTGCAAAAGGCAACATGAATCTATTTGTCTTATAAGTGACATCAAATACAACAACATCTCCAAACTGGCTGTATGATGTCCTCGCCCTTCCATCAGCCCAAAATATACTCCTGCATACATTCTCTTCATCATGCTCAATAGCATAATAGAACTGAGAGTCTGTAGCTTGCCTTTTAATAAATTGTTCTATTACTCTAATGCATTCCTTCCCAATGTTGTTCTTTCTTTCTACTCTCCCATGATCAATGCATTGTTGCGTAGTAATATTGACATTACTACTACTCGTGGCATTTAGAATCCTTGCAATCTTTGCAGGTCCTACTCCACAGCCACGCATCTGATCAACTAAATTCCTACATGTTCCGTCCATCTGCGATCTTTTATGTGACCGTAGCATCTGGATCTTCGCTGGGCTTTTTATCAACTCATGATTATGATCATCATTAAAGGAGTTTATGCGCCATACTCCTCCGGTGATTTTATGAACTGTCATTCGAGCCATACATCCTTCTCTCTCGTTTTTCCTTCGATTAACGTCCCTCCCTATCTCCCTCTTATCTTTTAAGCTTTTATACCCTTCTTTGTTGCACGTATACTTCCTCCTCGTGGTATTGCCATCTTTTCCCTTTCCCGTAGATCCCTTTTGGGTTGCAAAACCTTTCATTGCTGCATATGTATTATAAAATTGATACGCATCTTCTTCTGTTTGAAATGTCATTCCAACATGTGGGCTGCCTTTTTCATTATCACTATGCCTATCCTCTTGATATACGCTGTTTGCACTGTCATTTTCAGCTTCAATCTCATTTGGCATCTCTTGATCATGCACATAGGGTTCACTCTCTTCGATTTTCATTTTCTACATTAGAAACAAGTAAAAATATCAGTAATATTGACGCAACATGACTGCTATACATGTCTATCCAAGTATCAGTAGATCATCATCAGCATGTTAGTTGAAACCACACTACTATTACTAACCATGTTAAAACCTTGCGTATTATATCTATTCTTTTTCAATATGATCTAATTGTTACCATCATATTTGATGACCGGATCAAATCCATCAAAAAATCAAACATATCAACCGTTTTGCGCAGTGGGCAATATTATGTACACCATTCGCTCCATGTTGTTGTGCTATATGAGCTGCTTCGCAAGTTTTCATGGACATCTCATATTTCTCAACGCGCACAACGGGTGCGATGTTTGAAGGGTTGTGCGCGGAGAGTAATTTCCATCGCAACACTTCGCTAGTTTGGAAATTACTCACCGCGCAAAACGAGACAAAAATTTAGCCCGTTGTGCGCGGAGAGGAATTTTCAGCACTAATCGTCCAAAAGGTTGGAAATTACTCCCCGCGCAAAACCCTTCAAAAATTTATCCCGTTGTGCGCGTTGAGCAATATGAGATGTCCAACAAATTAGGGATGACGATCCTTACCTCGATGGAGGAGAGTAACAAGGGAATCAACGAGAGTGTGATGGCCTGGATTTGGGGGCGATCTTAGGCGTGGGCTGTTGAAATCGAAGACCTTGTGCAAAACTGGGGATCTACTCCAGCTTCTGCGTTTTGCGCGGGAGTGAGCAAAAGAATTGGTGGCGATTGCTCCAGCTTCTGCGTTTTGCGCGGGAGTGAGCAAAAGAATTGGTGGCGATTGTATTTTAGTACAAAAGGGCTTAAAGGTAATTTAGTACAGAGGCGCGTTGAAAAGAGCTTAAAGGGCGTTTTGGTAATTGCACCAAAAGGTCAGATATTACCATGATCGCTGATCGGATCGGATGGTCAGGAGGGGTCGAGCGCAGGAATCCCTTCTGAGCACGAGTTCAGGCGCATTTTACCCATATATATATATATATATATATATATATATATATATATATATATATATATATATATATATATATATATATATATATATATAGGGTAAAATGCGCCTGCGGTCGTGCTCAGATGGGATTCCTGCGCTCGACCCCTCCTGACCGTCCGATCCGATCCCACGGCTGTTGTTAAAAGCGGAACATGAGGAACTTTTGGTGCAATTACCAACGGGCCCTTACGCGCCCGGAACGTTTGGGGGCAATTACCATCCCGCCCTTATAGCCCCTATGAAAACAACTTTTTAGAACTATTGGTGCAATTACCATCCCGCCCTTTATATCCTTTTCAAAGAAATAGTTTACACTATACGGCACCGTTGTGCGCGTCGACCCAGAACGGAGTATATTACTCCCCGCGAACAACGCGCTACAGCCTATGCGTCGTGCGCGGCGTGGGATTAAAACGCACAAGTGTTGAGTAGTTTACAGCCGTGCGCACGACGGGCCAAATTACCCCCGTCGTGCGCGAGGGGGAAAACGCAATCTGTAAAGCAATTTCCATCCGCGCGCACGACGGGCAAACTTACCCCGTCGTGCGCGTGGGGTAAAACGCCTAGTGTGCAGAAGTTTCCATCCGATCGCACGACGGGCAAAATTAACCCCGTCGACCGCGGGGGTTAAAACGCCTAGTGTGAAGAAATTCACATCCGCGCGCACGACGGGCAAACTTACCCCCGTCGTGCGCGTGGGTTAAAACGCCTAGTGTGGAGCAATTTCCATCCGAGCGCACGACGGGCAAAATTACCCCCGTCGTGCGCGGGGGTTAAAACGCCTACTGTGTGAAGCAATTTCCATCCGCGCGCACGACGGGCAAAATAACCCCTGTCGTGCGCGTCGTCCGCGGGGGTTAAAATGCACAAGTGTCGAGCAATTTCCATCCGCGCGAACGACGGGCAAAATCACCCCCGTCGTGCGCGTCGTGTGCGGGCAAACGCACAAGTGTGGAGCAGTTACCAGCCGTGCGCATGACGGGCCAAATTACCCCCGTCGTGCGCGAGGGGGAAAACGCAATCTGTAAAGCAATTTCCATCCGTGCGCACGACGTGCAAACTTACCCCGTCGTGCGCGTGGGTTAAAACGCCTAGTGTGCAGAAGTTTCCATCCGATCGCACGACGGGCAAAATTAACCCTGTCGTCCGCGGGGGTTAAAACGCCTAGTGTGAAGAAATTCACAACCGCGCGCACGACGGGCAAACTTACCCCCGTCGTGCGCGTGGGTTAAAACGCCTAGTGTGGAGCAATTTCCATCCGAGCGCACGACGGGCAAAATTACCCCCGTCGTGCGCGGGGGTTAAAACGCCTACTGTGTGAAGCAATTTCCATCCGCGCGCACGACGTGCAAAATAACCCCCGTCGTGCGTGTCGTCCGCGGGGGTTAAAACGCACAAGTGTCGAGCAATTTCCATCCGCGCGAACGACGGGCAAAATCACCCCCGTCGTGTGCGTCGTGTGCGGGCAAATGCACAAGTGTGGAGCAGTTACCAACCGTGCGCACGACGGGCCAAATTACCGCCGTCGTGCGCGAGGGGGAAAACGCAATCTGTAAAGCAATTTCCATCCGCGCGCACGACGGGCAAACTTACCCCGTCGTTCGCGTGGGTTAAAACGCCTAGTGTGCAGAAGTTTCCATCCGATCGCACGACGGGCAAAATTAACCCCGTCGTCCGCGGGGGTTAAAACGCCTAGTGTGAAGAAATTCACATCCGTGCGCACGACGGGCAAACTTACCCCCGTCGTGCGCGTGGGTTAAAACGCCTAGTGTGGAGCAATTTCCATCCGAGCGCACGACGGGCAAAATTACCCCCGTCGTGCGTGGGGGTTAAAACGCCTACTGTGTGAAGCAATTTCCATCCGCGCGCACGACGGGCAAAATAACCCCCGTCGTGCGCGTCGTCCGCGGGGGTTAAAACGCACAAGTGTCGAGCAATTTCCATCCGCGCGAACGACGGGCAAAATCACCCCTGTCGTGCGCGTCGTGTGCGGGCAAACGCACAAGTGTGGAGAAGTTTATAGCCGTGCGCACGACGGGCCAAATTACCCCCGTCGAGCGCGAGGGGGAAAACGCAATCTGTAAAGCAATTTCCATCCGCGCGCACGACGGGCAAACTTACCCCGTCGTGCGCGTGGGTTAAAACGCCTAGTGTGCAGATGTTTCCATCCGATCGCACGACGGGCAAAATTAACCCCGTCGTCCGCGGGGGTTAAAACGCCTAGTGTGAAGAAATTCACATCCGCGCGCACGACGGGCAAACTTACCCCCGTCGTGCGCGTGGGTTAAAACGCCTAGTGTGGAGCAATTTCCATCCGAGCGCACGACGGGCAAAATTACCCCCGTCGTGCGCGGGGGTTAAAACGCCTACTGTGTGAAGCAATTTCCATCCGCGCGCACGACGGGCAAAATAACCCCCGTCGTGCGCGTCGTCCGCGGGGGTTAAAACGCACAAGTGTCGAGCAATTTCCATCCGCGCGAACGACGGGCAAAATCACCCCCGTCGTGCGTGTCGTGTGCGGGCAAACGCACAAGTGTGGAGCAGTTTACAGCCGTGCGCACGACGGGCCAAATTACCCCCGTCGTGCGCGAGGGGGAAAACGCAATCTGTAAAGCAATTTCCATCCGCGCGCACGACGGGCAAACTTACCCCGTCGTGCGCGTGGGGTAAAACGCCTAGTGTGCAGAAGTTTCCATCCGATCGCACGACGGGCAAAATTAACCCCGTCGTCCGCGGGGGTTAAAACGCCTAGTGTGAAGAAATTCACATCCGCGCGCACGACGGGCAAACTTACCCCCGTCGTGCGCGTGGGTTAAAACGCCTAGTGTGGAGCAATTTCGATCCGAGCGCACGACGGGCAAAATTACCCCCGTCGTGCGCGGGGGTTAAAACGCCTACTGTGTGAAGCAATTTCCATCCACGCGCACGACGGGCAAAATAACCACTGTCGTGCGCGTCGTCCGCGGGGGTTAAAACGCACAAGTGTCGAGCAATTTCCATCCGCGCGAACGACGGGCAAAATCACCCCCGTCGTGCGCGTCGTGTGCGGGCAAACGCACAAGTGTGGAGCAGTTACCAGCCGTGCGCACGACGGGCCAAATTACCCCCGTCATGCGCGAGGGGGAAAACGCAATCTGTAAAGCAATTTCCATCCGCGCGCACGACGGGCAAACTTACCCCGTCGTGCGCGTGGGTTAAAACGCCTAGTGTGCAGAAGTTTCCATCCGATCGCACGACGGGCAAAATTAACCCCGTCGTCCGCGGGGGTTAAAACGCCTAGTGTGAAGAAATTCACATCCGCGCGCACGACGGGCAAACTTACCCCCGTCGTGCGTGTGGGTTGAAACGCCTAGTGTGGAGCAATTTCCATCCGAACGCACGACGGGCAAAATTACCCCCGTCGTGCGCGGGGGTTAAAACGCCTACTGTGTGAAGCAATTTCCATCTGCGCGCACGACGGGCAAAATAACCCCCGTCGTGCGCGTCGTCCGCGGGGGTTAAAACGCACAAGTGTCGAGCAATTTCCATCCGCGCGAACGACGGGCAAAATCACCCCCGTCGGGCACGTGGTGTGCGGGCAAACGCACAAGTGTGGAGCAGTTTACAGCCGTGCGCACGACGGGCCAAATTACCCCCGTCGTGCGCGAGGGGGAAAACGCAATCTGTAAAGCAATTTCCATCCGCGCGCACGACGGGCAAACTTACCCCGTCGTGCGCGTGGGTTAAAACGCCTAGTGTGCAGAAGTTTCCATCCGATCGCATGACGGGCAAAATTAACCCCGTCGTCCGCGGGGGTTAAAACGCCTAGTGTGAAGAAATTCACATCCGCGCGCACGACGGGCAAACTTACCCCCGTCGTGCGCGTTGGTTAAAACGCCTAGTGTGGAGCAATTTCCATCCGAGCGCACGACGGGCAAAATTACCCCCGTCGTGCGCGGGGGTTAAAACGCCTACTGTGTGAAGCAATTTCCATCCGCGTGAACGACGGGCAAAATAACCCCCGTCGTGCGCGTCGTCCGCGGGGGTTAAAACGCACAAGTGTCGAGAAATTTCCATCCGCGCGAACGACGGGCAAAATCACCCCCGTCGTGCGCGTCGTGTGCGGGCAAATGCACAAGTGTGGAGCAGTTTACAGCCATGCGCACGACGGGCCAAATTACCCCCGTCGTGCGCGAGGGGGAAAACGTAATCTGTAAAGCAATTTCCATCCGCGCGCACGACGGGCAAACTTACCCCGTCGTGCGCGTGGGTTAAAATGCCTAGTGTGCAGAAGTTTCCATCCGATCGCACGACGGGAAAAATTAACCCCGTCGTCCGCAGGGGTTAAAACGCCTAGTATGAAGAAATTCACATCCGCGCGCACGACGGGCAAACTTACCCCCGTCGTGCGCGTGGGTTAAAACGCCTAGTGTGGAGCAATTTCCATCCGAGCGCACGACAGGCACAATTATCCCCGTCGTGCGCGGGGGTTAAAACGCCTACTGTGTGAAGCAATTTCCATCCGAGTGCACGACGGGCAAAATAACCCCCGTCGTGCGCGTCGTCCGCGGGGGTTAAAACGCACAAGTGTCGAGCAATTTCCATCCGCGCGAACGACGGGCAAAATCACCCCCGTCGTGCGCGTCGTGTGCGGGCAAATGCACAAGTGTGGAGCAGTTTACAGCCATGCGCACGACGGGCCAAATTACCCCCGTCGTGCGCGAGGGGGAAAACGTAATCTGTAAAGCAATTTCCATCCGCGCGCACGACGGGCAAACTTACCCCGTCGTGCGCGTGGGTTAAAATGCCTAGTGTGCAGAAGTTTCCATCCGATCGCACGACGGGCAAAATTAACCCCGTCGTCCGCGGGGGTTAAAACGCCTAGTGTGAAGAAATTCACATCCGCGTGCACGACGGGCAAACTTACCCCCGTCGTGCGTGTGGGTTAAAATGCCTAGTGTGGAGCAATTTCCATTCGAGCGCACGACGGGCAAAATTACCCCCGTCGTGCGCGGGGGTTAAAACGCCTACTGTGTGAAGCAATTTCCATCCGCGCGCACGACGGGCAAAATAACCCCCGTCGTGCGCGTCGTCCGCGGGGGTTAAAACGCACAAGTGTCGAGCAATTTCCATCCGCGCGAACGACGGGCAAAATCACCCCCGTCGTGCGCGTCGTGTGCGGACAAACGCACAAGTGTGGAGCAGTTACCAGCCGTTCGCACGACGGGCCAAATTCCCCCGTCTTGCGCGAGGGGGAAAACGCAATCTGTAAAGCAATTTCCATCCGCGCGCACGACGGGCAAACTTACCCCGTCGTGCGCGTGGGTTAAAACGCCTAGTGTGTAGAAGTTTCCATCCGATCGCACGACGGGCAAAATTAACCCCGTCGTCCGCGGGGGTTAAAACGCCTAGTGTGAAGAAATTCACATCCGCGCGCACGACGGGCAAACTTACCCCCGTCGTGCGCGTGGGTTAAATCGCCTAGTGTGGAGCAATTTCCATCCGAGCGCACGACGGGCAAAATTACCACCGTCGTGCGCGGGGGTTAAAACGCCTACTGTGTGAAGCAATTTCCATCCGCGCGCACGACGGGCAAAATAACCCCCGTCGTGCGCGTCGTCCGCGGGGGTTAAAACGCACAAGTGTCGAGCAATTTCCATCCGCGCGAACGACGGGCAAAATCACCCCCGTCGTGCGCATCGTGTGCAGGCAAACGCACAAGTGTGGAGCAGTTTACAGCCGTGCGCACGACGGGCCAAATTACCCCCGTCGTGCGCGAGGGGGAAAACGCAATCTGTAAAGCAATTTCCATCCACGCGCACGACGGGCAAACTTACCCCGTCGTGCGCGTGGGTTAAAACGCCTAGTGTGCAGAAGTTTCCATCCGATCGCAAGACGGGCAAAATTAACCCCGTCGTCCGCGGGGGTTAAAACGCCTAGTGTGAAGAAATTCACATCCGCGCGCACGACGGGCAAACTTACCCCCATCGTTCGCGTGGGTTAAAACGCCTACTGTGGAGCAATTTCCATCCGAGCGCACGACGGGCAAAATTACCCCCGTCGTGCGCAGGGGTTAAAACGCCTACTGTGTGAAGCAATTTCCATCCGCGCGCACGACGGGCAAAATAACCCGCGTCGTGCGCGTCGTCCGCGGGGGTTAAAACGCACAAGTGTCGAGCAATTTCCATCCGCGCGAACGACGGGCAAAATCACCCCCGTCGTGCGCGTCGTGTTCCGGCAAACGCACAAGTGTGGAGCAGTTACCAGCCGTGCGCACGACGTGCCAAATTACCCCCGTCGTGCGCGAGGGGGAAAACGCAATCTGTAAAGCAATTTCCATCCGCGCGCACGACGGGCAAACTTACCCCATCGTGCGCGTGGGTTAAAACGCCTAGTGTGCAGAAGTTTCCATCCGATCGCACGACGGGCAAAATTAACCCCGTCGTCCGCGGGGGTTAAAACGCCTAGTGTGAAGAAATTCACATCCGCGCGCACGACGGGCAAACTTACCCCCGTCGTGCGCGTGGGTTAAAACGCCTAGTGTGGAGCAATTTCCATCCGAGCGCACGACGGGCAAAATTACCCCCGTCGTGCGCGGGGGTTAAAACGCCTACTGTGTGAAGCAATTTCCATCCGCGTGCACGACGGGCAAAATAACCCCCGTCGTGCGCGTCGTCTGCGGGGGTTAAAACGCACAAGTGTCGAGCAATTTCCATCCGCGCGAACGACGGGCAAAATCACCCCCGTCGTGCGCGTCGTGTGCGGGCAAATGCACAAGTGTGGAGCAGTTTACAGCCATGCGCACGAAGGGCCAAATTACCCCCGTCGTGCGCGAGGGGGAAAACGTAATCTGTAAAGCAATTTCCATCCGCGCGCACGACGGGCAAACTTACCCCGTCGTGCGCGTGGGTTAAAACACCTAGTGTGCAGAAGTTTCCATCCGATCGCACGACGGGCAAAATTAACCCCGTCGTCCGCGGGGGTTAAAACGCCTAGTGTGAAGAAATTCACATCCGCGCGCACGACGGGCAAACTTACCCCCATCGTGCGCGTGGGTTAAAACGCCTAGTGTGGAGCAATTTCCATCCGAGCGCACGACGGGCAAAATTACCCCCGTCGTGCGCGGGGGTTAAAACTCCTACTGTGTGAAGCAATTTCCATCCGCGCGCACGACAGGCAAAATAACCCCCGTCGTGCGCGTCGTCCGCGGGGGTTAAAACGCACAAGTGTCGAGCAATTTCCATCCGCGCGAACGATGGGCAAAATCACCCCCGTCGTGCGCGTCGTGTGCGGACAAACGCACAAGTGTGGAGCAGTTTACAGCCGTGCGCACGACGGGCCAAATTACCCCCGTCGTGCGCGAGGGGGAAAACGCAATCTGTAAAGCAATTTCCATCCGCGCGCACGACGGGCAAACTTACCCCGTCGTGCGCGTAGGTTAAAACGCCTAGTGTGCAGAAGTTTCCATCCGATCGCACGACGGGCAAAATTAACCCCGTCGTCCGCGGGGGTTAAAACGCCTAGTGTGAAGAAATTCACATTCGCGCGCACGACGGGCAAACTTACCCCCGTCGTGCGTGTGGGTTAAAACGCCTAGTGTGGAGCAATTTCCATCCGAACGCACGACGGGCAAAATTACCCCCGTCGTGCGCGGGGGTTAAAACGCCTACTGTGTGAAGCAATTTCCATCCGCGCGCACGACGGGCAAAATAACCCCCGTCGTGCGCGTCGTCCGCGGGGGTTAAAACGCACAAGTGTCGAGCAATTTCCATCCGCGCGAACGGCGGGCAAAATCACCCCCGTCGTACGCGTCGTGTGCGGGCAAACGCACAAGTGTGGAGCAGTTTACAGCCGTGCGCACGACGGGCCAAATTACCCCCGTTGTGCGCGAGGGGGAAAACGCAATCTGTAAAGCAATTTCCATCCGCGCGCACGACGGGCAAACTTACCCCGTCGTGCGCGTGGGTTAAAACGCCTAGTGTGCAGAAGTTTCCATCCGATCGCACGACGGGCAAAATTAACCCCGTCGTCCGCGGGGGTTAAAACGCCTAGTGTGAAGAAATTCACATCCGCGCGCACGACGGGCAAACTTACCCCCGTCGTGCGCGTGGGTTAAAACGCCTAGTGTGGAGCAATTTCCATCCGAGCGCACGACGGGCAAAATTACCCCCGTCGTGCGCGGGGGTTAAAACGCCTACTGTGTGAAGCAATTTCCATCCGCGTGCACGACGGGCAAAATAACCCCCGTCGTGCGCGTCGTCCGCGGGGGTTAAAACGCACAAGTGTCGAGCAATTTCCATCCGCGCGAACGACGGGCAAAATCACCCCCGTCGTGCGCGTCGTGTGCGGGCAAATGCACAAGTGTGGAGCAGTTTACAGCCATGCGCACGACGGGCCAAATTACCCCCGTCGTGCGCGAGGGGGAAAACGTAATCTGTAAAGCAATTTCCATCCGCGCGCACGACGGGCAAACTTACCCCGTCGTGCGCGTGGGTTAAAATGCCTAGTGTGCAGAAGTTTCCATCCGATCGCACGACGGGAAAAATTAACCCCGTCGTCCGCGGGGGTTAAAACGCCTAGTGTGAAGAAATTCACATCCGCGCGCACGACGGGCAAACTTACCCCCGTCGTGCGCGTGGGTTAAAACGCCTAGTGTGGAGCAATTTCCATCCGAGCGCACGACGGGCAAAATTATCCCCGTCGTGCGCGGGGGTTAAAACGCCTACTGTGTGAAGCAATTTCCATCCGCGTGCACGACGGGCAAAATAACCCCCGTCGTGCGCGTCGTCCGCGGGGGTTAAAACGCACAAGTGTCGAGCAATTTCCATCCGCGCGAACGACGGGCAAAATCACCCCCGTCGTGCGCGTCGTGTGTGGGCAAATGCACAAGTGTGGAGCAGTTTACAGCCATGCGCACGACGGGCCAAATTATCCCCGTCGTGCGCGAGGGGGGAAAACGTAATCTGTAAAGCAATTTCCATCCACGCGCACGACGGGCAAACTTACCCCGTCGTGCGCGTGGGTTAAAATGCCTAGTGTGCAGAAGTTTCCATCCGATCGCACGACGGGCAAAATTAACCCCGTCGTCCGCGGGGGTTAAAACGCCTAGTGTGAAGAAATTCACATCCGCGTGCACGACGGGCAAACTTACCCCCGTCGTGCGTGTGGGTTAAAATGCCTAGTGTGGAGCAATTTCCATTCGAGCGCACGACGGGCAAAATTACCCCCGTCGTGCGCGGGGGTTAAAACGCCTACTGTGTGAAGCAATTTCCATCCGCGCGCACGACGGGCAAAATAACCCCCGTCGTGCGCGTCGTCCGCCGGGGTTAAAACGCACAAGTGTCGAGCAATTTCCATCCGCGCGAACGACGGGCAAAATCACCCCCGTCGTGCGCGTCGTGTGCGGGGGAAACGCACAAGTGTGGAGCAGTTACCAGCCGTTCGCACGACGGGCCAAATTCCCCCGTCTTGCGCGAGGGGGAAAACGCAATCTGTAAAGCAATTTCCATCCGCGCGCACGACGGGCAAACTTACCCCGTCGTGCGCGTGGGTTAAAACGCCTAGTGTGCAGAAGTTTCCATCTGATCGCACGACGGGCAAAATTAACCCCGTCGTCCGCGGGGGTTAAAACGCCTAGTGTGAAGAAATTCACATCCGCGCGCACGACGGGCAAACTTACCCCCGTCGTGCGCCTGGGTTAAATCGCCTAGTGTGGAGCAATTTCCATCCGAGCGCACGACGGGCAAAATTACCACCGTCGTGCGCGGGGGTTAAAACGCCTACTGTGTGAAGCAATTTCCATCCGCGCGCACGACGGGCAAAATAACCCCCGTCGTGCGCGTCGTCTGCGGGGGTTAAAACGCACAAGTGTCGAGCAATTTCCATCCGCGCGAACGACGGGCAAAATCACCCCCGTCGTGCGCGTCGTGTGCAGGCAAACGCACAAGTGTGGAGCAGTTTACAGCCGTGCGCACGACGGGCCAAATTACCCCCGTCGTGCGCGAGGGGGAAAACGCAATCTGTAAAGCAATTTCCATCCGCGCGCACGACGGGCAAACTTACCCCGTCGTGCGCGTGGGTTAAAACGCCTAGTGTGCAGAAGTTTCCATCCGATCGCACAACGGGCAAAATTAACCCCGTCGTCCGCGGGGGTTAAAACGCCTAGTGTGAAGAAATTCACATCCGCGCGCACGACGGGCAAACTTACCCCCATCGTTCGCGTGGGTTAAAACGCCTAGTGTGGAGCAATTTCCATCCGAGCGCACGACGGGCAAAATTACCCCCGTCGTGCGCAGGGGTTAAAACGCCTACTGTGTGAAGCAATTTCCATCCGCGCGCACGACGGGCAAAATAACCCCCGTCGTGCGCGTCGTCCGCGGGGGTTAAAACGCACAAGTGTCGAGCAATTTCCATCCGCGCGAACGACGGGCAAAATCACCCCCGTCGTGCGCGTCGTGTGCGGGCAAACGCACAAGTGTGGAGCAGTTTACAGCCGTGCGCACGACGGGCCAAATTACCCCCGTCGTGCGCGAGGGGGAAAACGCAATCTGTAAAGCAATTTCCATCCGCGCGCACGACGGGCAAACTTACCCCGTCGTGCGCGTGGGTTAAAACGCCTAGTGTGCAGAAGTTTCCATCCGATCGCACGACGGGCAAAATTAACCCCGTCGTCCGCGGGGGTTAAAACGCCTAGTGTGAAGAAATTCACATCCGCGCGCACGACGGGCAAACTTACCCCCGTCGTGCGCGTGGGTTAAAACGCCTAGTGTGGAGCAATTTCCATCCGAGCGCACGACGGGCAAAATTACCACCGTCGTGCGCGGGGGTTAAAACGCCTACTGTGTGAAGCAATTTCCATCCGCGCGCACGACGGGCAAAATAACCCCCGTCGTGCGCGTCGTCCGCGGGGGTTAAAACGCACAAGTGTCGAGCAATTTCCATCCGCGTGAACGGCGGGCAAAATCACCCCCGTCGTACGCGTCGTGTGCGGGCAAACGCACAAGTGATATATTAATTTACAGCCGTGCGCACGACAGGCCAAATTACCCCCGTCGTGCGCGAGTGGGAAAACGCAATCTGTAAAGCAATTTCCATCCGCGCGCACGACGGGCAAACTTACCCCGTCGTGCGCGTGGGTTAAAACGCCTAGTGTGAAGAAATTCACATCCGCGCGCACGACGGGCAAAATTACCCCCGTCGTGCGCGTCCTGTGCGGGCAAACGCACAAGTGAGGAGCAATTTACAGCCGTGAGTACGACGGGCCAAATTACCCCCGTCGTGTGCGAGGGGGAAAACGTAATCTGTAAAGCAATTTCCATCCGTGCGCACGACGAGCAAACTTACCCACGTCGTGCGCGTGGGTTAAAACGCCTAGTGTGGAGCAATTTTCCATCCGAGCGCACGACGGACATAATTAACCCCGTCGTGCGCGTCCTGTGCGGGCAAACACACAAGTCTGTAGCAATTTACAGCCGTGCGCACGACGGGCCAAATTACCCCCGTCATGCGCGAGGGGGAAAACGCAATCTGTTAAGCAATTTCCATCCGCGCGCACGACGGGCAAATTTACCCCCGTCGTGCGCGTGGGTTAAAACGCCTAGTGTGGAGCAATTTCCATCCGAGCGCACGGCGGACAAAATTAACCCCGTCGTCTGCGGGGGCTAAAACGTACAAGTGTGGAGCATTTTCCATTCGCGCGCACGACGGGCAAAATTACCCCCGTCGTGCCTCGTGCGCGTCGTCCGCGGGGCTTAAAAAGCACAAGTGACAAGTGTGGTGAAATTTCCATACGAAGGTAGCAATATGGGTAAACATATCTTTTAATTTCTTACAACAAGTGATTATTTTGCACAAAACCTAACATCAATTTTATACAGAATTTTTTTCAATATCAACATTCTTGTTGTCCCTTTTTACTCGGTGACGTGCATTATAAATTGATTTGCATGGAAGGTTGGACTTTCAAAATCTCAGCCGGCCTCAGCGTGCTATTTGCCAAATCTCTCAATGATCCATCTCCATTCCCAGCTACTGCCCTTCATCGGAATGGCCCTCGACATATTTAGCAGCTTGATGGTTGTGCCTGCCCGCAACGCCTGTTAACCTTCACTCCTCACCGCCAACGCCGACGCCCACCATTACCACGCAATGAGAACAGACATTGACACTTCTTGGTTTTAACTGGCCTGTCGGTCGTTTTTTCCTTTCGGTGTCACCTGTAAACCCCGCTTCATTCACATGCAAAGTTGTTTACTTTGCATGTGAAAGAAGCGGGGTTTACAGGTGACACCGAAAGGAAAAAACGACCGACAGGCCAGTTAAAACCAAGAAGTGTCAATGTCTGTTCTCATTGCGTGGTAATGGTGGGCGTCGGCGTTGGCGGTGAGGAGTGAAGGTTAACAGTCGTTGAGGGCAGGCACAACCATCAATCTGCTAAATATGTCGAGGGCCATTCCGATGAAGGGCAGCAGGAATCCTATCGGAAGTTTTACATGCAAAGCGACAACATTCTTGAAGGTGCATTTTGGTTGCGAAGTTAGACTGATTTCATTGAAGTCATCTTCTACCGCCATCCCATTCTCTTTACAGGCATCTACATCATGAAGGAAATGGTCCACGACTCCACATTGAAATAGCAGGAGTAACTTTCAATTTTATCTTCCATTCACCATGGTATATTTCTACATCAAGCAGAACGAAGCAATGGTTAGAATTTGTCCGGTTAAACTGAGAAACAAATATATTGTAAGAAAAATATGTAGAATACCGTGGCTATACGAGGAAGATCCGAGAAGAAGAATACTTGGCAGATGTAATTGAAACCGCTGAGGCGCGACCTCGGTGGTAGTTGCCGGTTGCTCCCAAAGGTTAACACAGCAGCCCCTGGCCGCGTCCACACTTGGCCAGAGACTTTGGATTTTGCACAGTATAGCTACCCAGGAGAACGGGATGAAGCACAGAAGAATTTTTGGAGGAAGCAGTTTTTCCGTGTATTTTCTTGAGGAAAGCAGTGGGATATAAATAGAATTCAAAAAATAGCTGTTATGAATTCAAACGGTCAAATATTAAACGAGTATTAAAATAGGCTTTGAATGCTGCGTATTAAAGCGAGGCTTTAACTGAGTATTTATTGAGAGGTTTTGAATGCTGCAATCAAATTAGCAGTTACCAACATTTTAGAATGAGACGCCATTTATTATAGACGATTTGGACTACCCATGGATGAGGATGAGACTACAGTTGTTTTACTGTGAGTAATGGAAAGAACCCGTGAGTCTACAGTTGTTGAGCTCGTGAATATACAGTATATACAGATGTTGCGGTGTGAGTAATTTTTGAGGGTAATGTCAAACACAAAGCGAAATTTTTGAGGGCGTTCACGGTCAATTTATAGTGAAATTGACCATTCAAATTGATGAGTATAAGTCCGTTATCCTACAACGATCCCTTCATTGCAAACATCTACGTAGACAATCATATGTATCAGTTTGTAAGCGCATAGGCTAATGAATCAGTTTGTGTCTGTATCAGTATGTACATCAATATAGTTGAATTCGATTGAATATGCCTTCAGCTTGCATAAGTATCAGATTTAATTTTAAAGTTTGCATGTAGTTTCTGAGTCAGAGTGAATAAGTATCCGGTTTAATCTACAATGTTTCCAGATTGAACAAGTATAATAAGACTTAAATCTAAAAGCTTGCATGTAGGCTTGATTGGGATTCAGAATAAGTATGATTAAATATATTCCCGTGGTCGTGTTGAGAAAATTTGTCATCGATGAAACATCAGCTTAACGCGCACAACGAGTAAATTCTGCTGGTTGTGCGCGTTAAACAATTGTCCATAAAATATCTTAGATGCTCAAAGCGAACAGCTGGCTCTGGCTGTGCTTGTTGTGCACTTTGCGCAATTAAAGTAACCATTATAAATATCATCAACACGCACAACGTCCATAAATTAGTTGGTTCTGGGCGTTGAGCAATTATGTAAGCGGTTATTAATTTTTCCAGCTCACGTCCCACCGACCGGTCAAACATTCTTGAGAAATGCACTTGTCTGGTATCAATCAGCTGTAGATTTACGAACAGTCTTTTGTATATTCACGAGAACCCCTCAGTTTGTAAGAGCATAGGGCCATAGGCTAATGAATCAGTTTGGATCTGTATCAGTAATTCAGTATGTATATCAATATATTTGAATGGCTGGGTAATTTTCAAAATGTCATCAATTTGAATATGTATGAGATTTAATCTAAAATTTTGCATGCAGTTTATGAAGTCGATTGAATATGCCTTCAGATTGAAAAGGTATCAGATTTATTTTTAAAGTTTGTATGTAGTTTCTGAGTCAGAGTGAATAAGTATCCGGTTTAATCTACAATGTTTTCAGATTGAACAAGTATAATAAGACTTAAATCTAAAAGTTTGGATGTAGGCGTGGTTGGGATTCAGAGTAAGTATGATGAAATTTGGAATTTGATTGATTCACTGCGGTGGCGCGCAGTGGGAGTAAACTTATAGCATCTCACAAATATGATCAAAGAGCAAAACGGTCAAATTTATTCCCGTGGGGGCGTTGATCAAATTTGTCATTGACGCAACTATAGAGCTTAACGCGCTAAACGGGCATAATTCTGCATGTTGTGCGCTTTGCGCAATTATGTTAGCCATAACAAATTTGAGAACGCGCACTCCGGCTCAAAGTGAACACCTGGCGATACTTGTTTCTGCATACATTGTTAATCTAATACATTGTTTCTGCATGAAAGAAAACTATAAATAATATTATTCTTCAATGTTAATTTTTTTAATTTTTAAGTATTTAGTATTTCTTGTAATGTTGTAAATATTTTAAAATTTGCTCGAAAAATATCCAATATTGGTCTCAGGTAGTATGTATAATTGAGATATTTCCATCGGTTCTAAACTTATTAAATTTGGTCATGTGCCTTGTAAAATACATTTGTAATAAATAGCCGTTACCAAGCTATGACGGTAATAAACGCAACGAAGGGCTGATATCAATTATCCGTTGTGCGCGTCGTGCGCGGTGGTTAAAAGTCATAGTGTGAATCAATATCCATCCGCTGTACACACACGGTCTCACATCTGAGGACTCCACAATCCACATTACACACAAGGGCTTATAGTGGAACCAATTAAACCGCACTCACAACAGAAACAATTTGATTGTTTTTGATGCGCTGGAAAATAAATAATTTTTCGAGTGTTCGACGGAGAGTAATTCAAGGCGCAAAACGGTTCGGTATCCTTGTCCTGTGGGGAGAGTAAATTGCCTCTTTTTCAGCTGAGCCTAAAATACTTAGGATTACGCGTTTTTCTCGGTGGGTTACGTGTTGAGTAAATAAGATGTTCATTCCCGAGATCCTTAGCATTACTGTAGGATAACGGACTTAATACTCATCAATTTGATCGGTCGTTTTTCACTATAAATGGACCGTGAATGCCGTGAATGCCCTGGAGAAGCGTATGAAATCGGAGGCCTACAGGCTGATGCAGTCGCCTCCCGAATATGCTTCTCTCCCTGGTCTGCGAAGAGAAGAATGGCCCCCCGGGCCTTTGGGCCCTGGTTGGCTGCTCTGGGTCAATTAGGTTGGCGGTGCATGGCTACCGTCTCTCTGAGGCACAAGCACTCCCTTCTGTTCTTTTCGATCTCTTGGCTCGCTGCCAAATTGGGCAAATCTGACTGTGGATGAAGCAGATCATAATTGTCCCTTTCCTCCTGGGGATTTCCAATTTTGGCTGCGAGCCAAGAGATCGAAAAGAACAGGAGGGAGTGCTTGTGCCTCAGAGGGCCGGTAGCCATGCACCGCCAACCTATGTGACCCAGTGCAGACATCCAGGGCGCAAAGGCCAGGGGGGCCATTAATCTCTTCGCACTTCGCAGACTAGGGATTGGAGCATATTCGGGAGGCGACAGCATCAGCTTGTAGTCCTCCGATTTCATACGCTTCTCCAGGGCATTCACGGTCCATTTAGTGTGAAATTGACCATTCAAATTGATGAGTATACTCCGTTATCCTACAGCGAGCCCTAATGCCTGACGCTTACGGTAGAAATGGACGATGGAATTCAACCAGTTATCTTTTCACGTAAAGCTAAATGGTTGCTGTTGGAAACTTACGCAATGGTGGTAATAAACGCAACGAAGGGCTATCGTCCATTTATAAACATGCATGCCCGATGAATGCCTTCCATATGTGAGCATTTCGCCTTCCACTCCTCGACTATACACTCCATATCCATCTCCTCTTTATAAACTCCATCCAAACCATTAAATCCTTCATCATTTCACTATACCTCATCTATGACACACAAACACTCCCTCCTGTTCTTTCCGATCGCGAAGATAAAAAGCTCATTCTATTTGTTATGCAACCATTTGGTGTTGTTCGACGCCTCATGTGAATCGGAGTTCCTCGGTGTCTTTGAAACGGCTACATACCCGACTGCAGGTTACACCGACGCATGCTATGACTACACTCATAGCCAGCCGATGATGGCAGAAAATCGGCAACGACGGTAATAAACGGAACGAAGATGGTCGCCCGGTGAACTCGCGGAATTTGACGGGGAAGCACGCAGATCACACCGACAATCACATGTTTCAGTTTGTAAGAGCATAGGCTAATGAATCAGTTTGGATCTGTATCAGTATGTACATCAATATATTTGAATGGCTGGGTCATTTTCAAAATAACATCAACTAGAATATGTATGAGACTTAATCTACACTTTACCTAAACGCGCACAACGGGCATAATTCTGCTGGTTGTGCGCGTTTAAGTATGATGAAATTTGGAATGTGATTGATTAACTGCGCTGGTGCGAGGTGGAATTAAAATTATAGCATCTCACAAATATGCTCAAAGCGCAAAACGGTCAAATTTATTCCCGTGGGGGCGTTGAGCAAATTTGTCATCGACGCAACTATAGAGCTTAACGCGCACAACGGTCATAATTCTGCATGTTGTGCGCTTTGCGAAATTATGTTAGCCATAACAAATTTGCTGAACGCGCACACCGGGTCAAAGTGACCATCTGGCGATACTTGTTGTGCGCTTTGAGCAAATTTTTAAACCATTAAAAATTTGCTAACCGCGCACAACGGCCAAAATATAAATTTTGCCAGCTCACTTGCCACTGGTCATACATTCTTGGGAAAATCATATGTCTGGTATCAATCAGCAGTAGATTCAGGAGCAGTATTTTCTTATTCACGAGCACCCTTCTGTAGCTTGACGGGGTCTTCGATGTAGCCACACAGTTAATATGGTACTGCAGCAGTCACATCCTCAGTGAACCATCTGCGTTGTGCGCATTGAGCAATTCCCGTTTTCCATGCGTTTTGCGTGAGAATCAATTATAATAGTTTCTCTCTTCTGTATTATTTAGCCGGGGTGCGTGTCGAATAAAATGTATTAAAAAATCTTAGTGGAGAGTAGTATTGTCGGGAGTAATTTTCCTATTAGCATCAATGTTGATCAAGGCGAAAAATCGTTGAGTTTCCTTGTTATGCGCGGAGAGTAATTAACCAATTTTGATCCAGATGCTAAAATAATTGGGATTACGAGATTTTCGCGTTGGTATTCCGCGGTTTGCGCGTTGAGTAAATAATTGTTGATTCCCGAGATCCATTGCATTACTGTAGGATCAAGGACTTATTATACGCTTCATTTTGATTGCTCCAATTCCCCTATAAAATTGGCGGACAAGGAGCACTCATCTTCTCACAAGTTCATCTACTTTCTTCCATCATCTTCTTCTTTATTTGCCCCCACAACCTTCCTATTGAAACAGTAAGTCCTTCAGCTGTTCGTGCATGCTTGATGTAGATATCAGATATTGCTATCAAGCATGCACGATAGCATTCATTCAGCTGTTCGTCCATTTATAATCAGGGATTCCCGAAAAAGGGTTTCCATATGACCGTCCCCGAAACTGGGCACCCAGGTCAACCGCCCAAGAAGTACTGATCAGGGGGGACATAACCAGCACATTGTGTCAAGTATGCTACATACTTGACAGCCGGTTACAACGACGCGTGCAATGACGACACTCCTATCATGTTTCACTGTTGCCGACAGTCGGCAACGAAGATAATAAACGTAACAACGATGGTCGACCGAGGTAACTAGATGGTTATAGATTGTTATGGACGCCTCCCCCAAGCTTTTAACAGTTCATTTTTTTGCTTTTAGCGATCGAGGATCATCTCATCCTTCTTAAGATCATCGAACTTTGTCCGCTCCTTCGGAATACCCTTCAAGATTGAAGCACGAACAACGTCCTCGGGCCCAGGAAGTATCGAAATTACTGTAACCATTGATCCAGACGTTCTAGAATGCTTCGTTGGATGCGAGCCGTTGCGCCCGCCAATGTTCCAGGTTCAAAAACATGGATTTTTGAACCTGGAACATAGGAGGGCACAAGGGCTCGCATCCAACGAAGCATTCTAGAACGTCTGGATCAATGGTTACAGTAATTTCACCATATTCCCACTCGATTGTTCTTCATTTTCTTATTCAATTTGGATTCGAACCAAGAGATCGAAAACAAAAGGAGGGATTGCTGTTGCCTCAGAGGGACGGTAGCCATGCACCGCCAACCTATGTGACCAAGGGCCGCCATCCAGGCTTAATCATATGTATCAGTTTGTAAGAGCATAGGCTAATGAATCAGTTTGGATCTGTATCAGTCTGTATGTACAGCAATATATTTGAATGGCTGGTTAATTTTCAAAATGTCATCAATTTGAATATGTATGAGATTTAATCTATAATTTTGCAAGCAGTTTGTGAATTCTATTGAATATGCCTTCAGATTGAAAAGGTATCAGATTTATTTTTAAAGTTTGTATGTAGTTTCTGAGTCAGAGTGAATAAGTATCCGATTTAATCTACAATGTTTTCAGATTGAACAAGTATAATAAGACTTAAATCTAAAAGTTTGGATGTAGGGTTGGTTGGAATTCAGACTAAGTATGATGAAATTTGGAATTTGATTGATTCACTGCGGTGGCGCGCAGTGGGAGTAAACTTATAGCATCTCACAAATATGCTCAAAGCGCAAAACGGGCAAATTTATTCCCGTGGGGGCGTTGAGCAAATTTGTCTTCGACGCAACTTTTGCGTCACGCGCACAACGGGCATAATTCTGCATGTTGTGCGCTTTGCGCCATTATGTTAACCATTAAAAATTTTGTTGAACGCGCACACCGGCTCAAAATGAACACCTGGCGTTACTAGTTGTGCGCTGTGAGCAATTTTTTGGTACTGAACGTTGAGCCCTTATGTAACGGCTATAAATTTTTCCACCATACTTGCCACCGGTCATAAATTCTTGGGAAAATCATATGTGTGGTATCAATCAGCTGTAGATTCAGGAGCAGTATTCTCTTATTCACGAGCACCTTTCTGTAGCTTGACGGGGTCTTCGATGTAGCCACACAGTTAATATGGTACTGCAGCAGTCACATCCTCATTGACTCATCTGCTTTGCACGCATTGAGCAATTCCCGTTTTCCATGCGTTTTGCGCGGTGATCAATTATAATGGTTTCTCTCTTTTGTATTATTTAGCCCGGGGTGCGTGTCGAATAAAATGTATTAAAAAATCTTAGTGGAGAGTAGTATTGTCGGGAGTAAGTTTCCTATTAGCATCAATGTTGATCCAGGCGAAAAATCGTTGAGTTTCATTGTTATGCGCGGAGAGTAATTAACCTATTTTGATCCAGATGCTAAAATAATTGGGATTACGCGATTTTCGCGTTGGTATTCCGCGGTTTGCGCGTTGAGTAAATAATTGTTGATTCCCGAGATCCATTGCATTACTGTAGGATCAAGGACTTATTATACGCTTCATTTTGATTGCTCCAATTCCATATAGCAACTCCACCACAAATCTCTAAAAACCCCCTTTCAAAATGGAATATCTCTAAAAGATGCTATTTTTGAGGATGAGCAACTCCAACCCACCATCTTCAAATCCTATTTTTTCTTTGTTTAAGCTTTACTAATGAAAAATATTTATCGTTATAATGGGTTAATCTAATACATTGTTCCTGGCACTCCTGCTTGAAAGAAAACTATAAATAATATTATTCTTCAAGGTTAATTTTTTTTAATTTTTAAGTATTTAGTATTTCTTGTAATATTGTAAATATTTTAAATTTGCTCGAAAAATATCCAATATTGGTCTCATGTAGTAGGTATAATTGAGATATTTCCATCGGTACTAAAATTATTAACTTTGGTCACGTTATTTGTAAAATACATTTGTAATAAATAGCCGTTACCAATCCATGACGTTAATAAACGCAACAAAGGGCTG
Organism: Scilla litardierei; assembly: GCA_030789695.1. NCBI lineage: Eukaryota > Viridiplantae > Streptophyta > Magnoliopsida > Asparagales > Asparagaceae > Scilla > Scilla litardierei. The sequence continues at coordinate 29,983,640 of CM061140.1, forward strand.
ATATCAATTAGCCGTCGTGCGCGTCGTGCGAGGTGGTTAAAAGTCATAGCGTTAATCAATATCCAACCGCTGTACACACACGGTCTCACATCTGAGGACTCCACATTACACACAAGGGCTTATAGTGGAACCAATTAACCCGCACGCACAACAGAAACAATTTGATTGTTTTTGTTGCGCTAGAAAATAAATAATTTTTCGAGTCTTTGACGGAGAGTAATTCAAGGCGCAAAACGGTTCAGTTTCCTTGTTGTGTGGGGAGAGTAAATTGCCTCTTTTTCAGCTGAGCCTAAAATACTTAGGATTACTCGTTTTTCTCGGTGGGATTACGCGTTGAGTAAATAAGATGTTCATTCCCGAGATCCCTAGCATTACTGTAGGATAAATGGATCGTGAATGCCGTAAATGCCCTGGAGAAACGTATGAAATCGGAGGACTACAGGCTGATGCAGTCGCCTCCCTAATATGCTTCTCTCCCTGGTCTGCGAAGAGAAGAATGGCCCCCCGGGCCTTTGCGCCATGATTGGCTGCTCTGGGTCAATTAGGTTGGCGGTGCATGGGTACCGTCTCTCTGAGGCACAAGCACTCCCTCCTTTCTTTTCGATCTCTTGGCTCGCAGGCAAATTGGCCAATTCTGACTGTGGATAAAACAGATCATAATTGTCTCATAATGCAGAAGCTGGAAGCCTGGAACCTGTGCGGAAAGACAAAAGGAATGGTTGTCTCAGATTTCCAGAAAATCAAATGATGTGAAGAGTCACACATCCATTTCCTCGTCCGAACAGATGATGGTGATGATGCTCAAGTAAAGCGACAGAAATTACAAAACGAGCAGGGAAGTGACTGTAATGACACGCCAATGACGGCATGTCGCGCCTTTGAACTATTTGAATTGGAAAATGTTTTGAACTATTTGAGTCTTTGGATAATTATCGGAGGAAGCCATCTTATGAACACCTTTCCTTGTGTATGCGTGTGCGGAGGCCCATGTCCAGTAGTGCACATATCATATTTGTCTCTTATACTGGTCTCTTACAGGCGGTGAAGATCTTCTCTGGATTAAGCTTTTACTTCACCGATCAGTTAAAGGGGCTTCCTCGAAAAGGTGGATCTAGCTGCCGGTCGAACCGTCCAGATGAATGTTGACCAGGTGATGGACGCATCAAATGCCAGTGTGTTCTCCGTAGGATCCGCCTTCATTGTCTACAATGAAGATCCTCCACCTACGTGCGCCTTAGCAGATCGTGAGGAGGTTGTAACGAAGAGATGCGACGAGGTTGGGGCCGCATGCAGGGTTTAGTATTCTCTTACTGGAACACATCGCCGCATGCAGTTCTGCATCTGAGCTTGTAAGTTGTTCAAAGACCAGCGGTGTTTAGTATTTTGATCTGTTGGTGTTGTTCGACGCCTCATGTGAATCGGAGTTTCTCTAGGTGTCTTTGAAACGGCTACATACCCGACTGCAGGTTACACCGACGCATGCTATGACTACACTCATAGCCAGCCGATGATGGCAGAAAATCGGCAACGACGGTAATAAACGGAACGAAGATGGTCGCCCGGTGAACTCGCGGAAGTTGACGGGGAAGCACGCAGATCACACCGACAATCACATGTTTCAGTTTGTAAGAGCATAGGCTAATGAATCAGTTTGGATCTGTATCAGTATGTACATCAATATATTTGAATGGCTGGGTCATTTTCAAAATAACATCAACTAGAATATGTATGAGACTTAATCTACACTTTACCTAAACGCGCACAACGGGCATAATTCTGCTGGTTGTGCGCGTTTAAGTATGATGAAATTTGGAATGTGATTGATTAACTGCGCTGGTGCGAGGTGGAATTAAAATTATAGCATCTCACAAATATGCTCAAAGCGCAAAACGGTCAAATTTATTCCCGTGGGGGCGTTGAGCAAATTTGTCATCGACGCAACTATAGAGCTTAACGCGCACAACGGTCATAATTCTGCATGTTGTGCGCTTTGCGAAATTATGTTAGCCATAACAAATTTGCTGAACGCGCACACCGGGTCAAAGTGACCATCTGGCGATACTTGTTGTGCGCTTTGAGCAAATTTTTAAACCATTAAAAATTTGCTAACCGCGCACAACGGCCAAAATATAAATTTTGCCAGCTCACTTGCCACTGGTCATACATTCTTGGGAAAATCATATGTCTGGTATCAATCAGCAGTAGATTCAGGAGCAGTATTTTCTTATTCACGAGCACCCTTCTGTAGCTTGACGGGGTCTTCGATGTAGCCACACAGTTAATATGGTACTGCAGCAGTCACATCCTCATTGACCCATCTGCGTTGTGTGCATTGAGCAATTCCCGTTTTCCATGCGTTTTGCGCGAGAATCAATTATAATAGTTTCTCTCTTCTGTATTATTTAGCCCGGGGTTCGTGTCGAATAAAATGTATTAAAAAATCTTAGTGGAGAGTAGTATTGTCGGGAGTAATTTTCCTATTAGCATCAATGTTGATCAAGGCGAAAAATCGATGTGTTTCCTTGTTATGCGCGGAGAGTAATTAACCAATTTTGATCCAGATGCTAAAATAATTGGGATTACGAGATTTTCGCGTTGGTATTCCGCGGTTTGCGTGTTGAGTAAATAATTGTTGATTCCCGAGATCCATTGCATTACTGTAGGATCAAGGACTTATTATACGCTTCATTTTGATTGCTCCAATTCCCCTATAAAATTGGCGGACAAGGAGCACTCATCTTCTCACAAGTTCATCTACTTTCTTCCATCATCTTCTTCTTTATTTGCCCCCACAACCTTCCTATTGAAACAGTAAGTCCTTCAGCTGTTCGTGGAAGGCGAAATCCTCACATCTGGAAACCCTTTTTCGGGCATGCCTGATTATAAATGGACGAACAGCTAAATGAATGCTATCGTCCATATCAGATATCTATATCATGCCCGTTACTCTGTGGTGTCTCTTGCCGAAGATGAAAGAACTCACCCTCAGACGGATACCCTGCACAACAACGACGTTTTCAATCTTGTCATGCTTGCTGAATAGCTGCCCGAACCTGGAGGATCTAGTCATTGGAGTAAGTTCAAATTTTCTAATTATTTCCTCTGAATAATTCAAAACTACGTATGTATGTATGATGGCATTAAGCATTCTGTTTTGTTACCATGATGAAATGTTTGATTTTCCAGACCCGGAAGCTTCAGCGCTAGAATACTGGGATCAGCAGATGCCTTCGGATTGCATGACAAATACGCTGAGCACGGTAACTGTAAATGTGGAGGATGTACACCACAAGGGCTCGCATCCAATGAAGCATTCTATGACCTCGGGATCGATGGTTACACGAATTTCGCCTTTTTCCGTATTCCGACGCGATTCTTCTTCATTTTATTCTTCAATTTGGATGCGAGACAAGCGATCGAAAACAACAGGAAGGAGTGCTTGTGCCTCAGAGCCAGAGGGACAGTAGCCATCCACCGCCAACCTATGTGACCAAGGGCCGCCATCCAGGCTTAATCATATGTATCAGTTTGTAAGAGCATAGGCTAATGAATCAGTTTAGGTCTGTATCAGTATGTACATCAATATAGTTGAATTCGATTGAATATGTCTTCAGATTGGTTTTGCGCGTTAAACCATTGTCTATAAAATACCTTAGATGCTCAAAGCGAACACATGTTAAAGCGCACAATGACTCAAAGCGTCTACACCTGTCGTTTCTTGTTGTTCGCTATGAGCAATTATTTAAACCATTAAAAATTTGCTCATCGCGCACAACGGCCATAAATTTGTTTGTTCCTACCTTTGTGCAATTATGTTAGCGGCTATTAATTTTTCCAGCTCACCTCCCACCGGCCGGTCAAACATTCTTGAGAACTGCACATGTCTGGTATCAATCAGGTGTAGATTGACGTGCAGTCTTTTGTATATTCACGAGAACCCCTCCTGTAGCATGACGGGGTCTTCGATGGAGCCACACATTAACTCTACTTCGGTCGCATCCTCATAAACCAATACAAATCGATGCCATGCTTTGTGCGTTGTGCGCCTTGAGCAATTCCATTTTACCATGCGTTTTGCGCGGTGAGCAATTCTGATTGTTAGTTTGTTACTCGATCCTGTATTATTTAGCACGGTGTGCGCGTCGAATAAAATGTTTTAGTATTGTTGGGAGTAATTTTCCAATTGGCATCATTGTTGATCAAGGCGAAAAACCGTTTAGTTTCATTTTGATTGGTCCAATTACCCTATAAATTGGCGGACAAGGAGCCCTCATCTTCTCACAACTTCCTCTAATTTCTTATATCATCTTCTTCTTTTTGCCCACACAACCTCCGTCTGGAAACAATAAGGTCTTCTTTTGTTCGAGCATGATGCATGAGGTATAAATGGAGGAGATGGAGATGGATATGGGGTGTAAAGATGAGATGGTTTTCTACTGTTCGGGCCTGATGCTTGAGATAAAAATGGACGATAGAATTCAACCAGTACTTTTTTCACGCATTCACATGGAACGGCCATCTCCTCTTTTACACTATCTTCTCCTCCATCCCCTTCATATTTGTACTATAGATCCTCTATTTATAACGAACCATGTGTCGGTGTTCACCGCCTCTTGGCAATCGGAGTTCTTTTCGGTGTCTTTGAACCGTCGTCATACTTGACAGCCGGGTACAAGGACGCCTGCAATGACGACACTCCTATAAGGGCTACGGTGGCAGATAGTTGGCAAACACGTCCATAAACTCAACGAAGATGGTCGCTTCGTTGCGTTAGTTAACGTCGTTGCCTACTTACGGCAACCGTAGGCAGGATAGGAGTGTCATCATTGCAGGCGTCGTTGTAGGTTGAAGCACGCAGATCACGTCGACAATAGATCCGGTAAAAAGCACCTTCATTACAAACATCTTACGAAGACAATCATATGTATCAGTTTGTAAAGAGCATGGGGTAATGAATATGTTTTGTTCTGTATCAGTATGTACATCCATATAGTTGAATGGCGGGGTCATTTTGAAAATGTCATCAATTGGAATATGTCTGAGATATAATCTAAAAATTTTCAATCAGTATACGAAGTCGATTGAATATATGTAGCCGATTTAATCTAAAATGTCTTCAGATTGATTATGTATCAGAGATAATCTAAAAGTTTGCATGTAAACAAGTTAATTTTATCATAGACGGAATTTAACAACTTGCTTGGAGGGACATTTTTGCGTTCTTTACAATACGTCGATAACGATGCCAGTGGTTGAATGCAGGACGTTGGATGGCGGGCCGTTCCACTTTACTGTAAACTGCATCAGGATGTGCGACGGGAGGTCGAGGAGTGGAAGGCAGGCCTTTGGATGGCGGTCGGGGGTTTCATTCCAATTTACTATAACCTGCACCAGGATGTGCGACGGGTCGTCAAGGAGTGGAAGGCATGCCGTTGGATGGCGGGCTGGGGTTTCGTTCCACTTCAGGATGTGCGACGGGAGGTCGATGAGTGGAAGGCAGACCGTTGGATGGCGGAGGGACCTGTTGTCTGGGAACGGTGGTGCCCAGTGGGGTGATTGGCATGGCGATGCCTTCACCGGTGATTTGGACCGACACCCCGCGGGCGGCGACGCCTCCACCGGTGGTGGAGGTTGTCACGGAGTAGGCGCTGGAGGGGAGGAGCGGTCCGCCCTAAGTCCCCTGGCGTTAGTTATCCAAGGGAATTCGGGGAGTGGAAGGCTGGCCGCTCCATGTGTAAGACGAATAACTCGTCGGCGATCCGCCTGAGAAAGGAAGAATTCGTCGGGAAGGAGAGGTCCGGTATCGGGCCAGCGGGAGGTTTCGGCGACGCCGCCCCCGGAGGTGGAGGTCGTCACGGAGTAGGCGTTGGAGGGGAGGAGCGGTCCGCCCTAAGTCCCCTGGTGTAAGTTCTACAAGGGAAGTCGGGGAGTGGAAGACGGGCCGCTCCATGTGTAAGAGTAATAACTCGTTGGCGATCCGCCTGTAAGACGAAGAATTCGTCGGGAAGGAGAGGTCTGGTATCAAAGGAGGGCCTATCCAACGATCGGGCCAACGGGAGGTTTCTTTTGAGAGGGGAGGAGTGTCTAGAGGCAAATCGTCCCAACACCCTGGGATTGTGAGGAGAGATCGAATACGGGGGCTTTTCTTTCTTTGCTTTGATCAATTATGTCTCAGCGTTGAGCAATTAAGTAAGCGGCTACAAAACCACTCATACCTCAGAATTACTCACCGCACACAACCACTCAATCTCAGAATAAGCTCACCGCACAAAACCCACTCAAAACTCAGAATTGATCAGCGCACAAATCCACTCAAAACTCAAAATTGCTCATCGCACACAACCACTCAAACTCAGAAGTGCTCACCGCACACAACCTCTCAAAAATCAGAATTGCTCAGCGCACAAAACCACTCAAACCTCAGAATTGCTCACCACACACAACCAATTTTGTCGCAGTGAGGGTGAACTGCCACAAAGTTCGCCACTGGGTCACAATTGCTCTTGCTTTTGAGGACATTTGTGTCATTTTCCGGGTCAAAGGTCTCCCTGAGAGCGTTCAAATCGCTCCTGCTACATCAATTCTCTCCCATCACAATTAACGTCTCTTCATCTCTCTGACATCAATCCGCTGTAGATGAGCAGTCATTTGTATATTCACGAGAACCCCACTGTAGCATGACGGGGTCTTCGATGTAGCCACACATTAACTCTACTTCTTCTCATCAATACAATTCGCTGTCATGCGTTCTGTGTTTTGCGCATTGAGCAATTCTCGTTTTCTAAACATTCTGCGCGGTGAGCAATTATGATAGTTACTCGCCTCTGTATTATTTAGCCCGGTGTGCACGGCGAATATAATGTATTAAAAAATCTTAGTGGAGAGTAGTATTGTTGAGTGTAATTTTACTATTATGTCATCAAGGCGAAAAACCGTAGGGTTTCATGGTTTTGCGCGGAGAGTAATTACCCTATTTTTTTCCACATTCTAAAATAATTTAGGGAGCCCCTTTGGAGATGCTCTAAATGTCGATTCCCGAGATCTATTGCATTACTGTAGGATCACGGACTTTTTATACGCTTCATTATGATTGGTCCAATTTCCCCTATAAATGGCGGACAACGAGCACTCATCTTCTCTAAACTTCGTCTACTTTCTTCTATCATCTTCTTTATTTGCCCACACAACCTCCGTATGGAAACAATAAGTCCTTCAGCTGTTCGTGCATGCTTGATATAGATATGGACGATAGCATTCATCCAGTACTCTTTTCACGTAAAGGTAAATGGTTCATGTTGGAAACTTATGCAACGAAGGGCTATCGTCCATTTATAATCAAGCATCCCCGACAATGCTGGGGGGTGTTGCAACTGCGTTGAGAAAATTTTTCCCAAACAACACTATGAAAAATGTGTTCGATGATCATACCATATTCTTTTGGGGTGATATTGGCTATGCTGTCTCACATGTTTCAGGAAAGCTGCCGGGTGTTGTACCATGATAGATTGTTATTCCCTCCTATTATGAATTGTGGCTATGTATTTGTTTTGCGTGTCTTGCTATACACTCCATATCCATCTCCATCTCTACACTCCATCTCCTCCATCAAACCCTTCATCGTTTCACTATACATCATCTTTGACGCATAGACACTCCATCCTATCCTTTCCGATCTCTTACACTCCCAAACACAACTTCTTATGCAACCCTGTGTTGTTTTACATCGTCTCCGGTAACGGAGTTCCAATCGGTGTCTTTTGTCCTGACTTCATGTTACAACGACGACAGCAATGACGGTAATAAGCGAAACAGTCTGCCGACTTTTTAATTCACGGCGTCTTCTACAAAGGACAAAGTTCCACGTCATTGCAAACATCTGGTATGACAATCATCTTGAGCAGATCAGGGCAGAAATTCGGCAACTGCAACGTAGATGTGGAGCGCATTGCCCGTGTCGTACATCGCCACAGGGGAATCGGGGTTCCAGGCGTTGTGTTTGACACGACTACATACTTGACTGCAGGTTACAAGGACGTTAATAAACGCAACGAAGATGTGCGCCCGATGAACTCGCGGAAGTTGAAGGCGGAAGATGAACGCCCGATGATCACGCGCCACTTCATTGCAAACATCTGCGAAGACACTCAAATGTATCAGTTTGTAAGAGTAAAGGGATATGTATCTGTTTGGATCTGTATCTGTACGTACTTCAGTATGTTAGAATGGGTTGGCCATTTTGGAATGGTCACCGTTTGAATATGTATCAGCGTTAATCTAAAGGTTTGCATGCAGTTTCTGAATCAGATTGACTAGGTATCAGATTTTATATAAAATGTCTTCAGAATGAATAAGTATTGGCCTTAATCATAATTAGGTAAAGTTTCTAAGCGAAGTTTGACTGTTGGCATATGGCGGAATCACAATTTTAGTATGATGAAAATAGGAGTGTGAATGATTAACCGTGGGAACAAAAATTACAGCATCCAACAAATATGCTCAAAGCGCACAACCGACAAAATTAGTCCGTGCGGGGCGCGTTGAGCAAATGGGCTATCGTCGAAACTTTGCTCAACGCGCACACCGGGCATAAGGCTACTAGGTGTGTGCGCGTTTAACATTTGTCGAAACGTTGGCATATGGCGGAATCACAATTTTAGTATGATGAAAATAGGAGTGTGAATGATTAACTGTGGGAACAAAAATTACAGCATCCAACAAATATGCTCAAAGCGCACAACCGGCAAAATTAGTCCGTGCGGGGCGCGTTGAGCAAATGGGCTATCGTCGAAACTTTGCTCAACGCGCACACCAGGCATAAGGCTACTAGGTGTGTGCGCGTTTAACATTTGTTGATAAACTACCTTTTATATGCTCAAAAAGCGAACCACCGGCTTTCCTTTTTGCCCGTTGTGCGTGTTGTTTTGCCCGTTGTGCGCGTAATTTTTGCCCGTTGTGCGCGTTGTTTTCCCGTTATGCTCGTAATTTTGCCCGAGCCTAAGGGCATTATTTTGCCCGTTGTGCGCGTTGGGCTATTTTTTAAGAGGCTACAGTTTATCCCAACGCGCAAAACAGAGCAACTCCAACCCATCTATATAACTCTAAAATGGAGATTGAAGTTGCTCCAACCCATCTCCAAAATGAAGATAGAGATAGAGATTTGCAATAGTGCCCCTTCATATTTGGAGGGGCACTATTCACCCCTTCAAATCTCTAAAGTTCTCATTAATGACAACTTAGACCTTAATTAAAATCTTATAATTATTTATTACTAATGTATTTTACAAATCACTTGACCAAATTTAATAATTTTAGTACCGTCGGAAATATCTTAATTATACCTACAACATGATACCAATATTGGATATTTTTCGAGCAAATTTAAAATATTTACAACATAACAAGAAATACTAAATACTTAAAAATTAAAAAAAAATTAACATTGAAGACTAATATTATTTATAATTTTCTTTCATGCAGAAATAATATATTAGATTAACCCATTTTAATGATAAATATTTTTCATTAGTAAAGCTTAAACAAAGAGAAAATAGGATTTGAAGATGGTGGGTTGGAGTTGCCCATCCTCCAAAATGGCATCTTTTAGAGATATTCCATTTTGAAGGGGGGGTTTTAGAGATTTGGGTTGGAGTTGCTCGCATTAATCATTATAGAGCAGAACATCCGGCTGGTAGCAATCCGCTGTATATTAACGATCCCTACTCTGTATGTTCACCAACACTGATCTGCAGACTCGAGGGGTCTCTTAGAATATTAGTAAGACCAAAGGTTCCAATATATCGCCGTTGTGCGCTGTGAGCATTTCTGTTAACCATTAAAAATTTGCACGGTGCGAGCAGCAATAAATGTGGATATATCAGCAAATTTTATTGAGTGGACGAGGAGGAGTTTTTTTTCGCACTAACAAAATTGCTCACCGCGCACAACCGGCCAAAATTATTTGTTCTGATCGGGGTGAATGGTGAGCAATTGTAGTAACCACTAACAAATTGGCTAATAAAGGCGCTCAACGGGCAAAACTTATCAATGGGAGTTTGTGGTAAGCAATTTTGTCAGACAATAACATATATGATACAATAACCCTACTCTCACTTGGAGTATTGGACACTCTAACAATGACACATTCTCATCGCATAACAATTTGGAACAAAGGTTGATGTTATTAAAAATACCCAGAGCGCAAAACCGGCACTAATATTGCCAGTTCTGCGCGTTGAGCAATTTGGTAGGTAAAGACTTAATTACTCAAAGCGCAAAACGGGCAATATTACTGCAGTGTTGCGCTCGGTGTAATTGGTATGATACACAACATCAATCCATACCGATGATGACATTTGCACATTTCGGAAGCCATGATAAAATTTCATCCGCCAAAGTGGTCCATTTTTATACCAAAAAAACTTATTACATTGATAAGCGTTTTATCTTACAGATACTAAAAACCATCAGCGGTAGCAATATTCGTATCTTTTACTTTATCAACGAATGACTGCATCCTCTGCTCGTAACCAGCCGGCCATCCATCGGCCACAGGGTCATGCGATCTTGTCCACACAACTGAAGTCGGAGGGACGTCACCTGCTGGTTTAAGTTGAAGGATAAAAAAGTGATTTTCGCTCACATAACCCAACGTTATGTGGAGTCTGGAGGCTCGGTTTACTGGAGGACTTCTCAATGGAAAAAATGTCACACACATACGATTTGAAATCAAATGTACTACACAGTTGTAGCATGAGGCAATGACATGTCCCATGGCTGGCATCTGCATCCAATTTTCCCGTCCTGCACCTTTATCAGTAATGAAATAGTCCACTGCCTTCAAATTATTATTATATGAAACCTCACTCAGAACACGCCTGTACAAGCCGCTGTATGTCCGCATCTCACGGAGCAAATCAGCTCTGACAGTCCCCCAATCGGAATCTTTCAAGCCCAACTGAACTGCCACAGCCCTGTATCCACAGTTGCCATCTGCATCCACGTCTACGCCGCCCGCCATGAGGGGTTGTAGCGTGTGATGAAAATCCAAATAATATGGTATGAGGAAGTTGGCAGGCAAATCATCAACATAATCATCAGGGGGAAATGAAGGCTTCGGCTTCTTTATTTGAAGTTTCGGACGCCTACTACTTTCCTTCGAAGGCCGCCTCTTCAATTTAGGCTTCTCCTTCGCCGCCGCCGTATGCTCTGCAATTGAATGCAACCGTGGAGCCTTAACAGGCTTCCTCCTAACTGTAGGCTTCTCCGTCACATCCGAAAAATGATCAGAAATCTCATCAACCAGGGGAGAAAGTTGTTTAAGCATGACATCCATCTCTTCGTGCTCATCAAAATACGAGGCCACAGCCGTCTCCTCCTCCCTCCCAGCAGTCTGAGCATCCACATTATGATCCCCCGTCTCCACCGTCGCCCCCAACTCCAACGTAAGCTCAGCTTGCATCAACCTAGCATCCTCTATCTTCTCATCCTCCACATCCTCCACATTCGCCTCATCCTCATGCGGCTCCTCATTCTCCCCAGCTGCATTCTCCCCCTCATCCATCTCAGCAGTCTGGTCAGCCACATTACATTCCACCGTCCCCGCCGTATCCACCAACTTCCCAGTATGCTCCTCAGCAATCAAATCAGTAGCCACTTCCTTATCATCATCCTCCTCGTTCGCCTTCTCCTCATACACCTTCGGCACCACAGTCTCAGCCGCTGCATTATCCTCCACCAGTACCTCCTCAGCATTCTGCACCTCCACGTTAAGGGCAACCGTCTCCTCCGTCTCCACCATCTCCCCAATAACATAATCATCTACAGTCAACTCAGCAGCCACTGCATTCTCAGCCTCATCATCCCCATAAACATCATGCACCCTCGGCTCCACATTCTCATCCGCTGCATTAACCTCATCCTCCTCCGCAGCATTATGCTCCTGCCCACTAAGAGCCAACTTCTCAGCAGCCTGCTCCATCGCATTACGATCCACCACATCATCCTGCCAATAAGCAGCCAATGCAGTCGCCTCCTCAGCCTCATCCACCTTCTCCTCATCTCCCTTCTGCTCCTCCTCAACATTATCCACATGCACCACAAGCTCATCACCCACAATTCTACACGGTGATGCTAACTCCTTCAACTTGTTTACCATACCCACACTCTGCCCCCTTAGTAATCGGGAACGTGCATTATAAATTGATTTGATTGGTGTTTCATTGAAGGATTTAGTTTCCTTCAGGCCTTTCAAAATTGCTGACGGCGGCACCTTTCTATTTGCCAAGTCTCGCAATGCTTCCACCTCTTTTCCCTGCAACACCCCGTCGTCGGAATGGCCCGCGACATAATTAGCAGCTTGATGGTTGTGCCTGCCATCAACGACCGTTAAACTCCACTCACCGCCATCGCCCACCTCATTACCACGCAATTTGAACGGGCATCCACACTTGTTGGTTCTAACTGGCCGGTTGCTCTTTCGTACTGGTCGGTGTCCCCTGTAGTTCCCGCTTCTTGCACATGCATAGTAGGCAGCGGGAGTCCTATTGGACGATTTATTCATACTCGACGCACTGGTAACAATCACATGCCCCTGTTGTCGTCCGACGCTCTTTATCCACTGAAAGAGTTCGTCTCTACTTTTAAAACGTTGAAGCGTTGTAAATTCGGCTGTATAATCCATATACACCTGTATCAAACAATTCATACAACTAATTGGACCAGGAACCAAACATTAGTTACATTATTGACGTAAAGAAAAATCAATATTACCTCCGAATTTTTTAGCATCTCCATCAATCTCAACTGTATCTGCAGGCAATTAAAAACCAAAAATTTCGCCTCCTCTTTCTACACATTGTAATTGTAACAAGGATATCAAATAAAATGTACTTAACATTGTATACTTACCAAATCGCGATTTCGACAAATTTAGGTCGAAAACCCCTAAATCGATTGCTCTCGCTTCACCGATTTGTTTGAACGCAGTAGTTGCCACTGTGATGTAAATGTCGAGCCCAGTAATAAAAATCAAATCTTTGGAATTTCCGTCTGTGCGCCTTGAGCAATCTACGAAAAACTGGCCGTTTGATATTCCGCCTTGAGCAATCTGTGGAAGGTTATGGCTGTGAGCGGTGAGCAGAATTTATCAAGGGATGAAAGAGGGTCCAAACGGGTCAAAACGGGTAAAAATTTTAACCCGTTGCGCGTTTCGAGTAAATTCTGTGGTTTAGTTGGCAAATTTTACTCAGCGCGCACAACGGTTATATTTTAGCACGATTCGAACCGTTTTGCGCGCTGAGTAATATTACATGGATTGTCAGGCATGACATTAGTAACGGTAATCGTTATTAATCGCGACGCTGAGAACGATTTTGACCGCGGTGCGCGCTGAGGAGATCTAAATTTTGTTTTTAATATTTATTCTATTGGATTCCTCATATTCTTATGCCGATGTTAACAAAATTATTGATACGTATAAAATAATATAATACCAACGTGATAACTATCATTAGTTGTATTAATGAACACCCTTAAGAAAATCTGGATAGATTGCGTGTGTTATTAAGCATTCAAAATCCAGTATATATCAGTTTGTACCCGTTCACCAAAAAGTTAGTAAGAGGCAAACTTGATTAGTAGGTCTATCGTTGGGCATAACTTATAGATACCATACACCAAAGCACGGCATACAGATGATAACATTTGCACATTTAGGCAGACATGATAAAATTTCATGCTACCAATCTGTCAATATGAAATAAACAATCCACAGTAAAATGATACAACGTTTTATCCTACAATATTTCAATAACGTCAACGGTTGCAATATCGTGCCCAAATACTATTGACTGGAATTGATGCATCCTATCCTCATAAGCAGCCGGCCATCCGGCTGACACATTGGAACGGTATCTTAGCCACATACTTGAAGTCGGAGGGACAGGCCCATATGGGGCAAGTTTAACAATAACGAAGTGATTATTGTTCACATGACCCAACGTTATGTGGCGTCTGGATGATAGGGGTACTGGAGGAGTTCTTAAAGGAAAATATGTCTCACACTGATGAGGTGCAAGAACATGTACTACACATTCGTAGCATGAGGCAATGACATGTGCCATTTCTGGCATCTGCATCCACCATTTAGCTTTTGGCCGGTCTAACAAATGGCCCAGTGCCACTACATTCTTTTTAAATTCCACGGCACCCATAAGTTACCGGTACAAGCCGTCGTGGTTCTGCATCTCTTCTCGCAAGTCATATTTCACCTGCCTCCATTCGTCCTCACCCAGTCCCAACTGAGCTGCCACAGCCCTATACCCACAGTTTCCGTCTGCTTTCACATCTACGACATGCACTATAAGGGGTCGTAGACACTCAGGAAAAGCGTTCCAATATGGTATTATTATGTCGGCAGCCAAGTCCTCGTCACTATCATCATGTGAAATTGATTGTTTCGGCTTCTTTATTGTACGTTTCCACAACGGTCTACTTCTTCCCTTACCCGGCTTACACGTCAATGTAGACGTATCCGTTATCTCAGCATGCTGCTTAGCAATCTCCGCTACCAGGGTAGAAATTTGAAGACGTAGAACCTCATGCTCCTTCTCAAAGGCCTTAGCCACTGCATTCTCATCATCATCCTCCTCCTCCCCAGCAGTCTGCTCCGCCTCATTACGATCCACCTTATCATCCTCCCCACCCATCTTCCCAGTATGATCCTCCTCCTGCAACTCAGCAGGCACTGCATTCTCCCAAAACGCCTCCCCCACCTTCTGATCCCCCCCCTCATTATTCACAGCCTTCACATTCTCAGCACCCACAATTTTATCAGCTGATGCTAACTCCTTCAACTGTTTTACAATACCAACCTTCTTCCCCCGTTGTAACCGGTTTCGTGCATTATAAATTGCTTTGATTGAGGTAGCACTGAAGTTTTTATTTGCCTTCAGTACTTTCAAAATTTCAGCTGGCCGAACCTTGCTATTCGCCAAGTCACGCACTGTTTCCATCTCCATTCCCTGCAACGTCCCGTCATCGGAATGGCCATCGACATATTTAGCTGCTTCATGGTTGTGCCTGCCACAAACGACTGTTACCTTCCACTCCTCAACGCCCACGCCCACCATATAACCACGCAATGAGAAAGGACATGAACACTTCTTGGTTTTAACAGGCTGGTTGGTCTTTTTTAGCTTTCGGTGTCCCCGATACTCACCGCTTCTTTCACACGCAAAGTACACAGCATGATGCCCTTTGGCCGTTTTACTTAATCTCCCCGAACGTGTAACAATCACATGCCCATGACTTAACCCGACGTTTTGTATCCACTGAAACAGCTCTTTTCTATCCTTGAACAGTTGATTGGTGGTAAAGTCGGTTGTAAAATCCATAGTATCCTGTATCAAACAATTCATAACCTGATCCTCAAAGATTTAATGCATTATTGCCGAGAAGATAAATCAATATTACCTTGGATTTTTGTACCGACTTCATCAACCTCAACCGTGGATGAATGCATGTAAAATCAAAATAAGAAAGGCAGATAAACTGTACTTAAAAGTATAGACGTACCAAAGAGTCGATGTTGATAAATTTAGGTCAAAAACCCCTAAATCGATTTCTCTCGATTCAGCTCTTTGTTTGATCTCACCAGTTGACTAAGTGATGTATCCTTCGAGCAATTAAATAAAAATCAAAGCTTTTGGATTTCGGTCAGGGCGACTGGAGCGATCTTTGAAAATACTTGCCGTTTGAAATTCCGCCGTGAGCAATCTGTGTAATTGTCTGTCAATTCGCTGCGAGCAGAAGGTATCACGGGACAATTTCGGGTCCTACCGGGTCATATCGGGTCTACAATAATTTACCCGTTGTGCTGGTTGAGTAAACAAGTCTAGTTTGAAATATTACTAGCAAATAACCCGTCCACATGTGCACGTGGACTTGACCAAAACGGTTGTGTGCGGTGAGCAATTACGGGTTTTGAGTGGTTGTGTGCGCTGAGCAATTCCGAGTTTTGCGTGGTTGTGTGCGTTGAGCAATTCCGTGTTTTGATTGGCTGTGAGCGGTGAGCAATTCCCAGTTTTGCGTGGTTGTGTGCGCTGAGCAAGTCCGTGTTTTGCGCGGTTGTGTGCGGTGGGCAAACTGCTAGACGGTTTACAGAGGAGAGCAATTTACATTTTTGCCCTCCCACTGTTCGCGATGAGTAATTTACACTATGAACCACTATTTCTACGCATCCGTATATACAAATGCAGCGTAACAGCTTCCATATGCGATCAGTTTTGTGACCTAAGGCGGGAAAAGCTAACGAGATAGGGTTTGATCAACAGAAATTATTCTAATTCGCTGAGGTATATAGACTATAAGAGTTCCTGCTTATATCAAACGAAGGTCCTTAAGGCAGTGCAAAAGATTTGTGTCATTGGGTTGGGGTGCCCTAAAATACTCGACTGCGGCCGCACTGCATCGTAAAGTTGGTAAGCCATTAATTGATGCTAATTAATTTGGTATTTTTTAATAATTTCAGAAATTTATTGCTGCAATGTACTTTTGGAACATGATTGCGTAGAAATTACGAAGATTGAGATGTGCTCGGTACACATTGAGGGGATCTGGGATGAAGCGGACAAAGAAGCAAAGGTTTGAAATTATTTTGCTTTGTTAACTGACTAATTTACTAGAAAATAAAGCTTAACATTTAGTGACTATATTGGTATCTGGGACTTAATTCAGCGTATTGTTGAAGGCTCAGAGGTTAATGAAGATTATACAAATCAGTTCACAACAAATAAAATTTTCCCCAGCATAGAAGAGCTTGGTAAATGGGTAAAAGGGGTCGGTGTGAAAACCGGGAATTTGGTTGTTACAAAATCATCAAATATGAGTACAAAGGGAAATAGGGTCCCAACTTATTATTTTTGTTGTGAAAGAAGTGGGACATATCGGCCACACAGGCCGGATATATCGGCCAAAAATTCAACTCGAAGCAAGAAGTGTTCATGTCCCTTCTACTTGAGGGCTAATGGTGTGGCAACAGATAAGTGGATTTTGACAGTTGTACGTGGCAATCACAACCATAAACCCGCAATGTACATCGAGCGACATCCAGATGAGAGGAGGTTCGGAGGTGGGGAGATGGCCACGGTGAGAGACTTGTCACATAGACTGCTTAGGCCAAGGGAAATCTTGAAATACCTGAAGGAAAAGGATAATGCAACATCTACCACAATCAACACTATTTATAAAGCCAGACAGAGGATGAAGGCAGGGGAAATGGCCTGGAGAGCAGAAATGCAGCTATTCCTTAATCTACTGACACAGCGTAATTACATTGTGTATCATGAAGTGGACGAAGTGACAACTGCAGTGAGGACTATATTTTGGGCACATCCGCAGTCGGTTGAGTTATTACGAAAATTTCCAGAGATTCTGGTTATGGACTGCACGTTGAAGACCAACCGCAACAGGCCACCATTGATGGAGATGTATGGGGTGACGTCCACAGATATTCAGTTCGCAGCGGCATTTTGTTACACGGAGGCCGTACGTGAGGAGAACTACTTGTGGGCCTTGGGGAAGTTGAGCTCTTTGCTGCAGGGATACAGGATGCCACGTGTAATTTTGTCAGCACTGGAGCCAGCACTTATGAATGCCATTGGCCATGAATTTCCCCTTGCGGTGCACCAAATATGTAGAATGCACATATCCAAAAATATTGACAAAAATTGCCAGCCCTCTTTTGAAGATCAAGAAAAATGGTTAGGTTTCATCTCTAGCTGGAATTTATTGGTGGGGGCACGCAAGGAGGAGGAGTATGTTGCTAAACTGAAGGCATTGGAGACCGAGTACAAAGATTACACAAGGGTCGTGAGCTATGTGAAGACATCTTGGTTGGACAAGTACAAGGAGAAGTTTATTTCTGTATGGACAGATGGCAATCTCCACTTTGGAAATGTCAGTACCAACAGAGGGCAGACCAAAAGAGCACACACTGAACATTCTAAGCTTAAAAGGGCATTGGGTTCATCGGCCTTCAGTTTATCCGCTTCTTGGCCAACCATACATGAATCATTAGAGGGGCAGCATATCGAGATCAAGGCATCATTCGAGAAATCTAAGATCATGTTGCAACATAATGTGCATGGGTTCTTGTTCAAGGAGCTGATAGGATTTACAGCCGCTGCGGTGTTGAAGATAATGTCTGTGGAAGCTGATAAATCTGACCCTATGGGAACGGACCAATGCACAGGTGATTGTCTAGCTAGAATGATTTATGGTGTACCATGTGCCAATGAGATTGGCAAATACACAAGGGAAAATCGCCCCATTCCCTTAGATGCCGTAAATTCTCATTGGAAGCAGCTAGACATGGAGGCTAAGCCGGAATTGATGTCTGAAGAAGATGGGCTTATACATGCTGAATTAGAGTGCATACACATGCTCTATGCTCAACTTGATGGGCCGATGAAGCAGGAGTTGTTAATTAAGTTGAAGGAGCTAGCTACCCCGGCGACAAATCTGATTACAGAGCCGCAAGTTAATGTCGTGTTCAATGGAAGAAGAAAAAGAGATATTAATTTGACAAATGAAGAAACAGCCACCCCCATTCATCCTGCTCATTTTGATCATGACTTCGGCGATGCGGCTAGTTGCTCTGCTCAAATTCCACCTGAAGTCTCATCGAAACAAGAAAGCGTCGGCCGTGTCCAGCCGAGACGGTCCCAAAGGATCAAAAATACGTCTGCCCCACCCATTCCTCCTCAACTTGCTAGAAAGAAACCAACTGGCAAAGCCGCGACATCTGGCAGTATGACTGGGGTTTCTGCTACAGCTTCATTTGCAGCAGCAAATTATGAAGCAAAGGACGCTAGAGCCGTTCAAGGAGGCATACCTTATCTTGATCAATTCCCCGCTGCAATCGCCAAATATATATCGAACGTCACAGATGTGACGGCAGATGGGAACTTTGGTTACAGGGCTATATCTTCACATCTAGGGATGTGAGAGGACCAGTGGAAGGTGGTCAGAAGAGAATTGCTTCAAGAGCTGCGTGACCACTATGATGTGTACTCAAAGGTGATGGGTGAGGAAAGTGCACAAGAACAGGTAGTGTCAATTAACTATATGGGTGACCACCCCCCGATGCAATATTGGATGACCTTCCCTAAAGTTGGACATATTATCTCAAGTCGTTATAACTGTGTAATACATCTGCTGTCAATGCAACAATGTCTTTCATTTTTTCCGTTAAGATCAGGACCACACCAAGGTACGAAACGTGGTCCCTTCACCATAGGTTTTGTAAATAATAATCACTTTGTAAATATTCAACTTAAAGATAGAAGCCCGGTCCCACCGGTAATAAGGCAATGGAAGGCTAACCACCTGCATGCGGCCGAAGGATGGCTGGAAGGCCTTGAAGAGAGGATGCGACAATTCGAGACATTATTCTGTAAAGATGTAGGCAAATTTCCCACTGTAATTACCGTATCATCAGAGCATTGAATTTATAATTTTGTGCAAATGTAGTGACTGAGTTTATAATGAAAGAATATACTGAATTTTTTGGGATTTTTGTACAAAATCTATGGGATTTCTGCACAACGGGAACTCAACGCGCCATCATGTCTTTGCTTGTTGTGCGCTTTGATCATTTATGTTATGGGATACAGTAGCTAAATTTGCACGCCTGGCATAATTTTGCCCGTTGTGAGCTTTGAGCAATTTATGTTACAACATTAAAAATTTGCTCACCGCGCACAACGGACATAAAGGAGAATGCTAAGAGTTGGACTCATAATTGTGTGCTTTGGTATGTTATTGATGTTGAAGACCGTATACAGCAGTAAATGAGTTATTTATGTTGCATGAAGTGATTTCCACCTCTGCGTATTCTTGAATCTTTCTCTCCTTGACGATGGTCTACTTGAATCTATGGCATAAGTCCAATATCCCAAGTTCGTTTAAAGGAAAACTCTATGCGTAACAATCTCGATGCATGTAGAGGCTATGTGAATGCTGGAGAAAATGACTCCAATGAAACACACTGACAAATCAGATTCATCCATACACATCAGGTAAAAGATGGGACAGGTGTGAGCAATGAGAAAAAAATTGTATATCTGGTTCACTGTGATGCTAAGCTCAATTCCAACACAGTTCACATGCACTAAGTATATTCCCGGGAAACTTCGATATTTCACACCATCCTTGACCATTTCTGTGATGGCTGTATGCTAATAGTTTTAATATCCACAAGAAATTAAGCAATCGGTGTACGAAGATCGCTAATGGTTGGCAAACAGATAATTAAACTAACAAGCGGTAAAAGACTGGACCAGACGGTGTTCATTGCCAATTGAATGTTCGGGGTTCATTACTAACGCGTAAACCATCACATGTTCACCTCTCAAAAGATGGCCACGATTCACACAGACGCCTCGCTGGAGGGGGTTGGTAGCCAAACCGTCCTACGTTTGGGCCGATCCTCCACCGGACTCCCGACCAGATCGCTGACGCTTCCTCGCCTCAGCCTCATGCCTCACGTCTGCAATCGAGTTTGGAGGAAGCGAGTTTCTCTCCAACTCGGCTATACGAGCCAGGAGACTGCTCTTCTCTACGTACCATCGCTCTTCGGAGCTCTTCCGAACCGCTGACATAGAGGCCGCCCGATCTTTAGCTTTCGCAACCTCCCACTCCGCCTGAGATCTGCGGTCTCTCTCTTTCATCAGCTGCTCCTTCAAATCCTTAAGTTGAGATTCGAAGGAAACCGCCTTTTTCCGCTCGGCAATCAACAATTGCACCACTCGGCGACACAGTTCCGCCTCGACCAATGATGTCTGCAGGGAATCATGGATAAGTAAGACTGTAAGAGTAAGGCAACAGCACAACGAGACGACATTAGTACTTAACCTAGTAACTGCCATAAACGACTGAGTTAGCGAGCCTTTCAATGTCAATTTGACCCAGGACACTTTGGTCAATGGGAAGGATGGAGTTCTCCACCAGCCGACTGGCCACCCCCCTATCCACCAATGCAGACTCGCCGTCCCAGACGGGGAAGAAGGGTCGGTGACGGTTCCCCCTAGTACCTTCCGATGGAACGTCAGTGGGCGGATTCAACAGCAATGCCCCCTCGTACACTGGGGGACATAGCCTGCCGGAACGAGACCTCCCCATGGCCACGTATCCCTTAGGGGAGTCTCAGGCAACTGCGGCCGCACATCCCCCCTGTCATGAAGGGAACGGTTATCAGCTACGTCACCGTCTCTTCTTCCCTCTGAAGACTGGCCTTGCAAAGTTTCTTCGTCCCACTGACACGATTTCTCAGCCATATCTGCAGTGAAGGCACAAATCATGGCGAATGGTGATATATCCCCAAATTTGGCGGGATAAATATCCTCCACTTGACCGGACGCATGGCGGGGTTTTCTGGGGTCTTCGTGGCGTTTTTTTGCGGTCTGCTACATTATAATACTCCGAGTTTGGCGGCAACTCAAATTTTTTGCCGGGTCCTCCATTATGGGTGGCCATCTTGCTTCTTGACTCTCTCGCTCTTCCGTTTGTTATTACAAGTATAAACAAACGGCGGATTAATTACTGAGCTCGCAAAACAGGGCAAAATTTGAACCGATGTTCGCGGTGAGCAAACATAATTTAGTCACGCGCAGTATATGCGTAAATGAGGGATAGTTGTGCGCGGTCGAATATTTGGATTTATTATACGAATTTCCTCATCGCGCACATATGGCATTACTGTATACAGTTGTGTGAGGAGATATATTAAACGACTAAAATGTTTTACTTGTCAGAATGGATACAAATATTCGCTGATATGGCGCTGACGTGAAAAACTTTTCTCAAACAAAGTTCCAGCAAAGTCGGCAGTTGGATGAGTAGATGACCGGTCGAATTCTTGTTTGTGGTCCCACCAACCTCTCACCTCATCCGCAATTTCCATCACTACGTACCATCGCTTTTCGTCTTATTAATAGTAACACATTAAAGTGGAGCCCACAGAGGGAAAAAGATAGAATATTTCAACGCAGCACAGCGGAACGACGCGAAACCTACTGCAAATTGCCCAGTTAACAACATTCGAACGCGAAGGTCCACAGACTGTTTAGCGGGCCCCACAATATATTCTCGAGTCTCGACACCCCACTATCCAACCCCATTGAATCTAGTTGGTAGATGATGTGACATTTAATTAGGTATTTTTTCCCATATTTAGTTTACGTGAATTAAGCTATATTCGACGACTCCATGCAAGTCTAAGCGGAAGTTGGCCGGTTATATCATCTCCAAACCACACTGCAACAACACGCCAAATATGGCGTTTTCCCTCCATCAACCGCCCTGCAAAACTGGAATCAATTTGCCGGTTTGCTACAGGGCCATCCAAATTTGGAGAGTCAATGTAGCAACTTCCGGTGTATAAAAAAACAGTGTAGAAACCTACATCCAGTTTTTGTATGTCTGTTTATTAGACCATACATAGAACATTCATTACGATTCTGTTTGTTTATTTCGATCCCCCTATGGCATTATCCAAAAGGCGGCAGTAAAATAACAACAATCGTGCCAAATAAGAATCTAAATATATATAAATATAAAATCCAAAAAAATCATAAAACCACATTATAAACTTAGGTGATAAGAGGAACGAAAGTCCAATATCAACATTGAGATACACGAAGGAAACTTAACGTCTCAAATCACAACACATATAGATATAGCATACATGGAGACCATATCACAAAATTCACACATATATATGATATATGATCAACAAATATAGTGCGGAATTAAAATTAAACCCAAATAATAAACAAATGCACACGCAATTATATTTCAAGTGTTCGGATTACCAAAGTAACTTCCCGCCTTGTTCCCGGTTATCCTACGTCCCTTCCACCCGGATACCTCCGGATACTCAAGTTAGAACACTAACTTGAGGTTGCCTTTAAACCCACTTGTAGCAACCCTACAAGTGAAATCGAATACAATCGATGTCCTTCACTCCTACAACTTGTGAGTAAGCAAACCGCTCTCGAAAACCTAGCACAAAAACAAAATAACGAAAGTTATGAAATTATGAAAGCAACACTTACAATCCCATATGCCTTGAAGTAGAACTTGAAGGAGAAGTGTGTTGTGTGTTGAAGACTCTCTTGGAAGAGAGGAGAAAGCCCTTTCTCTTGACTGCACCTATTACCTTGACGATCACGTTCCGTTTGAGTACACATCGCTCCTGCCTTTGCACCGGCTCCATTATATCAGTTCCCGCCTGTTACTCAGGAATCCCTGTCAATAGAAAGGACTACTGCCGTAAAGGTGGAGGCCGAGGTAATAGATCGGGTGCCAAACGGCGGCTCTAGGCTGGACCGATATACGTGCACCTCATGGGCATTCACGTTCCGGTTGAATGCACATCGCTCATGCCTTTGCACCGGCTCCATTATATCAGTTCCCGCCTGTTACTCAGGAATCCCTGTCAATAGAGAGGACTACTGCCGTAAAGGTGGAGGCCGAGGTAATAGATCGGGTGCCAAACGGCGGCTCTAGGCTGGACCGATATACGTGCACCTCATGGGCATTCACGTTCCAGTTGAATGCACATCGCTCCTGCCTTTGCACCGGCTCCATTATATCAGTTCCCGCCTGTTACTCAGGAATCCATGTCAATAGAGAGGACTACTGCCGTAAAGGTGGAGGCCGAGGTAATAGATCGGGTGCCAAACGGCGGCTCTAGGCTGGACCGATATACGTGCACCTCATGGGCATTCACATTCCGTTTGAATGCACATCGCTCCTGCCTTTGCACCGGCTCCATTATATCAGTTCCCGCCTGTTACTCAGGAATCCCTGTCAATAGAGAGGTCTACTGCCGTAAAGGTGGAGGCCGAGGTAATAGATCGGGTGCCAAACGGCGGCTCTAGGCTGGACCGATATACGTGCACCTCATGGGTATTCACGTTCCGGTTGAATGCACATCGCTCCTGCCTTTGCACCGGCTCCATTATATCAGTTCCCGCCTGTTACTCAGGAATCCCTGTCAATAGAGAGGTCTACTGTCGTAAAGGTGGAGGCCGAGGTAATAGATCGGGTGCCAAACAGCGGCTTTAGGCTGGACCGATATACGTGCACCTCATGGGCATTCACGTTCCGTTTGAATGCACATCGCTCCTGCCTTTGCACCGGCACCATTATATCAGTTCCCGCCTGTTACTCAGGATTCCCTGTCAATAGAGAGGACTACTGCCGTAAAGGTGGAGGCCGAGGTAATAGATCGGGTACCAAACGACGGCTCTAGGCTGGACCGATATACGTGCACCTCATGGGCATTCACGTTCCGGTTGAATGCACATCGCTCCTGCCTTTGCACCGGCTCCATTATATCAGTTCCCGCCTGTTACTCAGGATTCCCTGTCAATAGAGAGGACTACTGCCGTAAAGGTGGAGGCCGAGGTAATAGATCGGGTGCCAAACGGCGGCTCTAGGCTGGACCGATATACGTGCACCTCATGGGCATTCACGTTTCGTTTGAATGCACATCGCTCCTGCCTTTGCACCGGCTCCATTATATCAGTTCCCACCTGTTACTCAGGAATCCCTGTCAATAGAGAGGACTACTGCCTTAAAGGTGGAGGCCGAGGTAATAGATCGGGTGCCAAACGGCGGCTCTAGGCTGGACCGATATACGTGCACCTCATGGGCATTCACGTTCCGGTTGAATGCACATCGCTCCTGCCTTTGCACCGGCTCCATTATATCAGTTCCCGCCTGTTACTCAGGAATCCCTGTCAATAGAGAGGACTACTGCCATAAAGGTGGAGGCTGAGTTAATAGATCGGGTGCCAAACGACGGCTCTAGGCTGGACCGATATACGTGCACCTCATGGGCATTCACGTTCCGTTTGAATGCACATCGCTCCTGCCTTTGCACCGGCTCCATTATATCAGTTCCCGCCTGTTACTCAGGAATCCCTGTCAATAGAGAGGACTACTGCCGTAAAGGTGGAGGCCAAGGTAATAGATCGGGTGACAAACGGCGGCTCTAGGCTGGACCGATATACGTGCACCTCATGGGCATTCACGTTCCGGTTGAATGCACATCGCTCCTGCCTTTGCACCGGCTCCATTATATCAGTTCCCGCCTGTTACTCAGGAATCCCTGTTAATAGAGAGGTCTACTGCCGTAAAGGTGGAGGCCGAGGTAATAGATCGGGTGCCAAACAGCGACTCTAGGCTGGACCGATATACGTGCACCTCATGGGCATTCACGTTCCGGTTGAATGCACATCGCTCCTGCCTTTGCACCGGCTCCATTATATCGGTTCCCGCCTTTTACTCAGGATTCCCTGTCAATAGAGAGGACTACTGCCGTAAAGGTGGAGGCCGAGGTAATAGATCGGGTGCCAATCGGCGGCTCTAGGCTGGAACGATATACGTGCACCTCATGGGCATTCACGTTCCGTTTGAATACACATCGCTCCTGAACGTGCAGTGGCTACTAAACAATAGATATTTATAGATCGGTTGTGAGACGCAATCGGTATGCCACGTAATGATGAAAGTACAACCGCCATCTCGTACAATCTTATTTCGGAGGTACGTAATGATGACAGTAAATGATTCTGCTTTCTTCTCAACAATGTTCACGTGTGGTAACTGGAGAATGAGTCAAGTAGAACCTCGGTTTCCGTGTAAGCCCTTAATTACGATTTTTTTGCCCATTCGAACGGATGCTTTACCCCAGTCGTCTGATGAGATCGTTTTAGTCAGTTCCACTTCCATATGTAATCCAGCGGCTGAGATTAAAATAACCAATCATTATATATATGTGGAGTCAGTAGACGAGGGGTTTCGCGGAAAATTTCATTCCTCTTTCCTTTGATCTGTCGTTCCGTTTTCTTCTTCATCTCAACACTATCGCATTTCGTACTCGGGTTTCTTCATGCCGCCAAAACGATCTCGTGAGTCGACTTTTTCTGACCCTTGGGGAGTTAGTGATGATGATTCACCGTCACCTGAACACGTTGATCCCCTTCCCTCATCGTTCCCGGCCTATAGACCCATTCTGCGTGATTCGCTTTCGCTTGGTCCAACTCAAGGTGAACACAATGTGTTGTTGCCTCCTCCTGGGTTTCCTCCTTTACATGCAGGTTCATCAGTTCCATCTCCGGCTGAAAAAGCCCCACTCGAGGACAACATTTATAACGGCCTCCTCTCTATGGATGGGATGTCTCGCCGTCTGGACTCTGTTCTGCACAACCTCCGTAGCAAACTCGAGGAGCTTACTACGTTTGTCTCTGTACTTACAGATGAACAACGTCAGCTTAAGGATATACTCATAGGCAATGTAAGCCCCGCATCTGCTGCTTCATCATCCTCCCATCAGCCGATGAACTTTACTCGTAGATTAGGAGAAATTGAAACCCATCTCTCCAACACCAATCTGGCGATCTCACTTCTGCGTTGCGACTTCGACACTATGATGCTCATAATGTCGAACATACAAGAGAAGATGGAGACTCTGGTGCCCTCTCCTAGAGACATCCGTACTATTGCGCCACCATCACCACCTCCGCCTCCGCCTCCGCCTCCAGGTTTTTGAGGTGGCCGGTCCTTTGGCGCACAAGCCTTTCTCTTGTCTTATATTGTATTTTTGATCATCGACGGAGAAGAGTGTTTGTGGGTAGATATTCTTTGGTGTTTTATGTCATTATGTATGAAATGTAGTTTCAAATTTGTTGTGGTATGTACAGTGTAACGTATAAATGTTGTAGTATGATAGAATTCAGACCTTAATACACTGTCATTTAATTTGATACAATTGCATGACATTATGAAATTGATATATGTGATATATACATCGATGCTTACTTGAATCAATGTCCGAAATTGAAATTACCTATGTAAAAACTTTTTACCGTCATATGATTTACCCAGCGAGCACAACGGGCATAAATTGTGACCGTCCTTATATACGTTGTGATAAAACATTTACGTTTGCACACAATTACTCAGCGCGCACAACGGTCACATAATGAGTTTGACCGATGTGCGGTCTGTGAGCATACCCGTATCTGATTATCCACAATTACTCAGTTCACACAACTGCACGTATTTGTGACCTTTTTGCGCGAGGAGCCAAACTCGTTTTTTGAATTCTAGGGCTGACCAGGACAAGATAAAGAGTGGCTAGGATTTGATCCTGGGAAATCAATGGCTGAGATTGGATTTTATGAAAATTTTAGTTGGAAAACTTAAATTTTAGTGGGAAAAGTGTCTTGGAAACCAAAACTTTGAAATTAGAAGTGTCTTTGGATAGATTGTGGAGATTAAATTTGGGGGGGACGTGCCTTGGGAACCTAAACTTTGAAATTAGAGGTGCCTTGGGAAAGATTGTGAAGATTAAATTTAGGGGAGAAATGCCTTGGAAACCTAAACTTTGAAATAAAAAGTGCCTTGGGAAAGATTATGTAGAAGCATGATCCATTAACTTAAACAAAATAAAAAATTTAGTGTAAAACAATTTAGCGGAACAACAAATTAAATACTTAAAAGTGCCTTGAGTAATATTGTACAAACATAAATAATTTGCTCATCTTGCATAACAGCCATTATTTTCCCCGTTGTGCGCGTTGAGCAATTTTGTTATTGGCCTTCAAGTTTGCTCAATGCGCACCGTAAAGTCCAAACCTTCTTGGGAACATCATCTGGTTGAAACAGTTTGTTGTAGATTCACTCGTCTTTATGTCCAATACAATATCACGCACAGTGACTCTACTGTAGTCTATCGTCCTCATCAATGGGCCAGTCCAATTCGTCTATAAATAGCCTCTCTTCCCACTAGACCTTGTCAACCACTCCACTTCTTAATGATAGTATTCTAACTAATTCTATCTGTTTCTACTTCATACACTATTTTTTCTTCACAATGCTAAATATTTCCCGTTGTTCCTCACTGCTTCGTCTTCAACACACAAAGATGAACAATATACTACCGGCAATTGACGTGTACTGGAAGATGTTATTTGCTCCTTCATATGTTCTACTACAGCAGCGGATTCTTCCGAGAAGAAGCAACCGTGATATATTTTTATATCAATCCCTAAACGTAAAGTTGCATGTCTTTATACCCTATTTTTTTACTTAAATATGCTTTTTATCGTTCATAATTGATGCTTCTTTAACGCATACAGTGGCATGCGCTGAAGAATCCAGATCAGCCAACTTCGTTAAAGGAGTGGCTACTTATACCGTTATGGACGATCTGGATGCTAGTGATGATGGTGCGTGCTATTGGAGCTGATCATAAATGCCATCTTGCTTGAGCTGTTCAGCATGACTCTGTCACTGTGAACAGTTTTGCGTAGTGGGATTCAATGTACCATTAGGATATTCCCGTGATTGAATTTCATACCAGTTCCAAACTGTAAATTTGCAAAATGTTTAGCTGTAGTTTCAACTTTGTTGTGTAATGTACAGAATAATCCATAAATGTTGTAGTATTTTGGAATTCAGACCCTAATACAAAAATGATATAGGTGATATATATGTCCGACGTTGATATTACTGAGCAAAATTGTTTACCGAATTATAAATAACATTTATGCATTATGTACATTATAATGCATAATGCTGTAGTTTGTTAGAATTCAGACCTTAATACTATGTCATTTAATTTGATACAATTACAGGACAATACAAAATTGATATAAGGTCATATATACATTGATGCTTACTTGAGTCAATGTCCGACATAGATATTCTGATCAAACACTGTTCACCTAACTATAAATTCCCCAGGGCGCACAACAGGCTCATGCTATATGTTGTGATAAACTATTTACGTGTGCACACAGTTACTAGCATGCACAACGTTCGTATCGATTTGTTTGACCGCTGTGCGCGATGAGCAAAACAGTTTCTTGTTATCAACCATTACCCAAATCACACAACTTTTGCTCGCAGAGCCAAACTGTATGCAATTAAACACAATAGACCATCGCACACAACAGTCAGATGCCATGACCGTTGTGCGTGCTGAGCAAAACTGTATTACATGCTCTATTACCCACAGTTAATCATCACACCATATGGGCAACATTAGGTAAGGTTGCGAGCACTGATCAAATTACACGCAAAACGTTCGTAACAAATAATTGCTCTGCGCGCAAAACGGATCAAAATACACCCCGCTGTGCGCGTTGAGAAAAGTGGATGTTACCAATAGTTACTCTGCGCCCACAACGTTCAATACAAAATCCCCATAATTAATAACTTCAGCGCGCACAACGTTCAATAAAAAATCCCAATAATAAAGAAGAAAACAAAATTGGGGGAATTAATTAATGTCAGAGTCACTTCAAACTGACAGGCTAGTAAAAAAAATTACCATTGAACATATCTGATGCGCAATAGTTGATTGATGGACATTTAAGTGATAAGACAACACATATCAGACCTTTTTTCAGAATAAGACAGCAAAAATATCTACATTTCTTTAATTTGTTAAAATTTGATCCTTAGTGCGGGGTATATAAAAAGGTATACATTTATAAAATATAATACAGCGCGCACAACGGATTTAAATACACCCAGCTGTGCGCGTTGAGCAAAACGGTCGTAACGAATAATTCCTCTGCGCGCACAACGTTCAATACATTTAATTCCCATAATTCCCATAATTTATTACATCAGCGCGCACAACGTTCAATACATTTAATTGATAAGACAACACATATCCGACTGTTTGCAGAATAAGACAGCAAAAAGATATACATTTCTTTGATTTGTTTAAATTGTCCCTTAGTGCGAGGTATATAAAAAGGTATACATTTAGAATATATAATACAGCGGGCACAACGGAACAAAATATACACAGCTGTCCGCGTTCAGCGTAATGGTCGTAATGAATACTTACTCTGCGCGCACAACATTCATTACAAAATCCTCATAATTAATAACTTCAGCGCGCACAACGTTCAATTAAAAATCCCAATAATAAAGAAGAAACACAAAATATTTGTAGATTAATTACTGTTCATACTGACATGCAAGAAAAAAAAAATCATAATTGATGCAAATATAATGGCAGCAGTTGATTTATGGGTGTAAGGAAATTTAAGTGATTTGACAACACATATCTGATAGTTTACAGAATAAGACTACAAAATTATTCACATTTCTTTGATTTGTTAAAATTTTAGTTTTAGTGCGCACCGTGCGGGGTTTTTAAATTGTAAACATTTTGGATATATAATACAGTGCGCACAACGGATCAAAATACACCCAGCTGTGCGCGTTGAGAAAAACGGTCGTACGAATAATTACCAAGCGCGCACCACGTTCAATACTAAATTCCCATAATTAATATCTTCAGCGCGCACAACGTTGAATAAAAAATCCCAATAATAAAGAAAACACAAAATTGGTGGAGAATTAATTAATGTTGAGACTGACATGCCAGATAAAAAAATCAAAATTGATGCAAATAAAATGCGGAGCAGTTGATTGATGGGTATATAGACATTTACGTGATAAGACAACACATATCCGACAGTTTACAGAATAAGATTGCAAAAATATTCACATTTCTTTGATTTGTTTAAATTTGCGTCTTAGTGCGGATTGTGCGGGGTATTTAAAAAGGTATACATTTATAAAATATAATACAGCGCGCACATCGGATCAAAATACACCCCGCTGTGCGCGTTGAGGAAAACAGTCGTAACGAATAATTACTCTGCGCGCACACCGTTCTATACAAAATTCCCATAATTAATTACCTCAGCGCGCACAACGTTCAATAAAAAATCCCAATAATAAAGAAAACACAAAATTGGGGGAGAATTAAATAATATTCAGACTGATGGGTGTACAGACATTTAAGTAATAAGAAACACATATCTTACTGTTTACAGAATAAGATATAAATGGATGGGTGTACAGAATAAGGTGTACAGACATTTAAGTGTTGATACTCATGGGTCACGCTGTTTGATTTGGGGCGTTCACATCGCTATAAATGGATTTATGAGTAATATTGTATAAACATAAATAATTTGCTCAACTCGCACAACTGCCATATTTTTACCCGTTTTGCGCTTTGAGCAATTTTCTTAGAGGCAATTAATTTTGTTAGCGTCAATTTCTGTAGCCCACAGTAACCCAACTGTAGTCTCAGCCTCATCCATGCGGACCATACCCAGTCCAATTCGTCTATATAAAGTGATTCACTTCCCTCTAGACATCGTCAACCACTACTCCTCTCGATTATAGTGTTCTATATGGTTATACCTATACACTATATTTTCTTTTACATGCTAAATTTTTGTTCTTACTACTGAATGCTTCGTCTCCGACACACAAAGCCAGCCAATAAACTTGCGGCAATTGCCGTGTTGCTGAAATTGAATTCGTCACATTTATATAGGCATCAAAGATGGAGTCTGCTACTTCAGATATCATCAACGATGGTGTTGGCTCCTTCAGAAGAAGCACACGATGTTTTCGAATGCTTCACATTGCCATCAGCCTGAAGGTGCCACCAAGGTATCAGCTCTCAAACTGCGCAATCTTCTCTGAAACTGTGCATCCTCATTTGTTTCCATGCTCAGAAGAATTTCTTACGAGTGCCATTATTACATTTCATACCAGTGCAAAAATGTGAAGAATCTCTATTGGAGCTGCTCATAATTGCAATATCCCCAGGAGACACGGTCACGGCATGAGAACTTGTCGTATGAGCAAAACTGTATTCCATTGCTCAAAGTTAATCAGCCCGCCCTGCGTCCAAAAGTAGTGACCTTTGTGT
Organism: Scilla litardierei; assembly: GCA_030789695.1. Taxonomy (NCBI): domain Eukaryota; kingdom Viridiplantae; phylum Streptophyta; class Magnoliopsida; order Asparagales; family Asparagaceae; genus Scilla; species Scilla litardierei. The sequence continues at coordinate 30,015,468 of CM061140.1, forward strand.
CCACTAAGCAAAAATATTAACTATACTGTGATTTGTCACAGTTACTGTCTTCTGCTATGATGATGTATGTTTTTTTTGGAAAAACTTGGACATGCACCGCAAGAGTATCGGTGTATTTAGATTTTTCTCTTTTGGTAATCGAAACCAGATGTTTTTTTGCCGTTGTGCGCGTTGAGTATAAAAAGGCCTACCTTCAAGCAATTTTTCTCTTCGCGCACCACCGCACTCGGATACTAGTTGGAACAACGTCTGGCTGGTATCCATCTGCCATATATTCACGAGCACGAACTGTTACTCTACGGTGTTTCCATCCTCGTACTTGGTCAGTCCAACTCGTCTGTATATGGTTTCCGTACCCACCAGACCTCATCAACCACTACCCCAGGTGATTATAGTTCCTTTATCTGATTCTCTCTGATTCTTCTAATACAATGTTTTTTCTTCAAATTTGTAATTTTGTTGTTGTTCATGAGTGCGTCGTCTACAGCACACAAAGATGGCCAATATACTAGCGGCAAGTGCCGTGATGTAGAAATTGTATACATCACCTTTATATGGCGGAGAAGATGTTCTTTTGCTCCTCTGCGCATGATCTGTTCTTCTTCATTACAGCTTCATTCTCGTCGCGAAGATGTTCTTTTGCTTCTCTTCGCATGTTCTTGCAATCATTACAGCTTCATTCTCGTCCATGCCAACTTGCAAAAATTCTTTGACCCTTCGTAAGTTCCGTTCAGAATCATTGCATACATAACTGCTTGATGATAACAACTGTTCTATCTTATATCTATCTAAGTCTAATTATATTTACTTTTTTATTCTATCTTTTTCTAGGGGAGTTTGTACTTGCTGGTATCCCTCCTGCTCCCAAGGGTGTTCGAAGTGTCATGGTTTGCCTTGAGATAGATGCCGACGGTATCTTGAATGCCTCTACAGAGGAAAGTATGTGTGCAGAAAATAAGATCACTATCACTAACGATAAGTGCCACGTAGACCCAGGAGGAGATTGAAAGGATGTTCCTTGAGTCAAAGAAGTATAAAGCAGAAGATGCAGCGAACAAGAGAACGGCGGAGATGGAGTGTTATGTTCATTGGAATGCATAAATGTTGTAGTATGTTGGAATTCAGACCTCAATATAATGTCATTTAATGTGATACATTTGCAGCCCATTACACAGACCTTAATACAATGTCATTTAATGTGATACATTTGCAGCCCATTACAAACTTGTGATTAGTGATATATACATTGATGCTTGCTTAAATCAAATTCCAACAATGAATTTTAATGGGAAAAATTAGTGAAAAGTAATATACAAAGATTTACACACCGCGCACAACTGGCAAACGGCGTGAACGTTGTGCGCGTTTATAAATTTTGATCGAGGCCAACGATTATGCTCACATCGCTCCGCACGTCAGTGGATCTTTATTTGGGAACAGCATCTGTGTAATACATACAATAAATACCCGAGGTACAAGATTATTCTGTATATTCACGAGAAATCGTCTGTTGACCTTTATTTAGTAGAAGTGCTACTTATGTTTATACCAGCTTCCTTTTACCCCTGGACACTAATTAATCATCCCACATAATTGCTCAGCGTGCACAACTTGTAACAGAAATGAAAGTTGTTCGCGCTAAGCAACGCTTTCTACAATTACCGAGTTTTGCTCGTCGCGCACAACGGTGTTATTTAACAATCCGTTGTGCGCTCGGAGCTAAACTGTATACAATTACACATTACACACAATTACTCATCACAATCATATACGGAAGGTCATTCTCCCGCCAGTCTCGTCCTCGGTGACGGGGCCGTGTCGGCCGTCCAACAGGGTTCCCGGGTGTCGACCTGGAATCAGGGGGAGGAAGTAAACGCTCTCATTCGGCGTCTGTTGCAAAAATCCCCTTCATTAAATTCTGAAAAAATTACATATGACTTAAGTACCAAAAAAAAAATTACATATGACTCGCTCGCGAGCATCAGTCTTACAAAAGTAACGATTCCCAAAATTTAGGAAGACGACGCACCGTCGGCTGTAAAGAGGTCCTTTATCTCTCTCCCCACCCTTTCCATCTTGGCGGTGACCCGAGATTTGAAAGCGTCGACCTCTTGCTCCTTCTCGAGAAGCTTGGCCTGAAGGGCAGCAACCTCCTTCCTCGATGCCTCAAGATCAGCTCGGAGTTGAGAACGCTCTCTACCCCACTGATCTTCCAACTGCTTCTGGCGCTTGACAAGGCGGCGAGGCTGGATTTCGCGTCCGAGGCCGCCCAATCCGACTTGCCCTTGGCGGCCATTATCTTCCCCAAATCTTCCTCCAGCTTCTTCACCTGAGCTCTGAGCTCAGAAGCCTCGTTCTCGGCATCCGCCACCCGGCGCTGCCCCTCGATCAGTTCGCGGGCCCTGCGGCGCAGACATGCCCCGAAAATGGTCACCTGCAGATGGCGACAATCAGCAAAACCAGAAGGGGAAGCAAAATTCGGAATGCACATTGGCAACGAACCTGAAGGCCACTGCGAACGAAGCAGTTGGCCATCGTCTCAAGGTCGACCCCATTCAGGAAATCGACATCCCTTGGCAGAGTGATATTCTCCGCCAGACGAGCCCCCGTCCCAAAGTCCAGGAGGGCCGACTCGGCCGTCCCCACGACGTACAGTGGCCGATAGGTCTCCCCGTGAATCTCCCCATGATGGCCAGACCCAATGCGGTTCGACTGCAGAAGGTGGCCGAACTCTGGAGGTATGGGGCCGACAGAAGGGACCGGATGATCAATGTCCTCGTATGGCCACCCGTCGTGTAGCGTGCTGGAGGACGATGCGCCCCCAACTCGAGGATCAGAAGGAGCCGCCTTCAAAGACCGCGCATCTTGACTTGAGGAGCATCCAGCCTCCCCCAACTCCAGCATGCGGTTCCCCGATTCCTCCGATTCCTCCGATTCCTCCCATTCCTCCTCTTCCTCCTCTTCCTCCTCTGCCCTCTTCCTCTTACGGCCTTCTTCATTGGCCCGCTCCATCTCTGAAGTAAACTCTCTGTATGCTCCTCCCGCCATTTTTGTTTCTGGAAGAAATAATAAGATGATGAGATTTCCTCGGAGCGCTAAAGCCATTGGCCTCACCTCCAATTTCTTTTATTACGCGAACGAACGGATAAGATGAGCGAAACGTGTCGGAATTTTGGCAAAAAAAACGGTTGAGATAGGCGAAAGGTTTTGGCGGCCTTAATCCAAATTCGATGCTTCGAATGCCGTGCCCTATTAAAGGAAATTACCTATCAGTCGGCCTCGATCCGCGTTTATAATCGAGAACGAATCACGGGGGCCAATGTTGAACCCGTGTACGGCGCCGAAAAGGTATGTGGTTATTGCTCATCGCACAAAACGACTCAAACCCTATAATTGCTCTCCGCACACGCCCACTAAAAACTCACAATTGCACACAGCACACAACCATTTTTTTTCCCATCCACGTTTACATGTGAAAGGGTAAATTTATTATTCGTATCACCGTTGCATAATTGTTAAGAAATTCCAGGTCACAACTAGTTCTTACATAAAGTTTGGAAATGGTGCATGTCAGCAGGCAGAGTGTATGTCATATACATCTACTGTAGTATAGGCAGTAACAACTATACTTATGAACATGTGAAAGTGTGCACGTGCAACAGGCAAGGTGTACAACAATGGATCGACACATGCAACAGGCAGAGTGTAATGCAAGACTGAGGTGCATTCAATCATTGAGATACAAAAACAATCAATTCAAAGTGTCAAATAATACATCTTATGCATGTAGTCCTCATCTAAGGGTGTTAGTGTTACGATTTGATGTATGATGAGAGACTTGTACTTTTGCCCATCTTTTTTCGAGTGAGTTGTGAATATGAAGATGTTGGTGTATGTATAAGATGTATCAATGTATCATTAAAATGGAATATTGTGTTATTTTCTCAGTCTTTTTATCTGTGTTGGAGTTTTACTTGTACTTCCCTGCAAGTGCGAACTACCTGCAGTGTTCTTTCTGCTCTCTTCTTTTATTTCTTTCTACGTAAAAACACTCGTCTTTTCGGGAATACATGATAAGGATTCGTACTTATCGGATAACCCGGGGACCGGGTCGCATTGAATGAAGGCCGGTCGAACGAATTCTCCCGCCCATGGGGAGTGGTATTCGAAGTGCCGCCTCTGTGAGACTTTGACACGTGTCCCTTACTGACGGCTTGGATTCGAAGGGACCTTCAGTATAAAGCCTTTCTCCTTTTAAATTCTGCTTTACCCGTTGCTCGTTACCCTGATTTTCATCTTTTTTGCTCAGATGGTGGGTCGGGATTTCAGTGAAGACGTTCATAACGTTCCTCACCATCCGCCCTTGGGCACGGACGAACCTTCGCCCTTCGTGGCAAATCAGATTGATTTGCCCTCCGGTCTCGACCTCGGAGAGGGGGACGTGGCGGCCGTCGAGCAGGGTTCCCGTGTGTTAACCGGGAATGAGGAGAAGAAGAGACGCTCTCACTCGTGGTCTGAAGGTCCCGAGAGGAAGAAGAAGAGGAGTGAGAGTAGTCCAGCTGTCCTTCCGAGTGACCGCTCCTTCAGGGAGAAACTGGCAGACTCTCTGGTATGGCATATCCAGCATGTCGGACCCTTTTTTCTTCAACGACTGTTTTGTTGATGGCGACATTCATCCCTGCGGTCTTGCAGGTTTACCAGGTTGCTGTAGATGGTCTTGAGGCGGCCTTGGCGCAGGAGCGCTTGAGGGCTGAGGCGGCTGACCAATCAGCCAAGGAGGCCCACCAGTTCAAACTGAGAGTTGCAGAGCTCACCTCGGAGGTGGGATGTTTGACGGAGGCTCTGGCTGTCGCCAAGAGTTCGGCCAAGTATGCTGAGGATGCACTGTCCCTCGCCCGGGAGGAGCATAGAAAGGCGAAAGGCGCTCTTTGGGCCGATATAGGCGACCTGCGGGAAGTGGCCCATGGTCGGATCGTAGCTGAGGTCCAGAGGGACTATGGGGATGTCCTGGCTCCGAAGATCGTGGAGTCTATCCGTGAGGGATTCCGGGAGTTCTCGGCCATTTTTGCTGCTCAGATCGAGAATTCCTTCCGGGATGGTTTGGCAGCGTTCGAGGCGCGGGGCCGAAGAATGCTTCCCCGACCTCCGGTTGTCCCTGGTCACCCTACTGGTTCGGGAGAAGACGAATCGCCTGGGGACGCCTCTTCTCGAGCTCCTGCATCATAGGTGGATCGAACCCTTTTTTGTTTCTCATTTTTGTTCGTTGTACTTGGAGTTATTTTTGATCAATGGAAACAATTTCTAGAATGATTTCTTGACAATTGGCGTGACCTGCTGTAATAGATAAATTATAAGATATGAGATCGACAGCAGCATATAGATTTCTCGAATGATAGGCATCATCCTCATACTCTCATAATTAAAACTTTGGGTATTAAGTTTTAGTTTGTACCCGCAGACCTAGGAATTCAAAGCCACACTAGCTGCATTTTGAACTAAAATACCAGATAAATCATTTTTCATAGATACAGCTTTCAAGAGATTCAGTTTTCAGCACATTTAATGATGGGCTTCATTACATAAATTCTTTTCATACCACTGCCACTTTTTCTTTGGTGATGAGCTTGATGACTGAGCCCACAGGCATGGCCAAAAGGCTGAAGAGGAAATTGACAAACTCTTTGCCCGCTTCCGCGAACAACACTCTCTTCATCCCCTTGTCTATGAAAAGCTTCAACCTCGTTTGGGTGGCCATCTTCACTGCTGCAGCAAACCGGTGATGGTTTGTTTAAGCTATGGTCTCTGGTTGTTTGGGAAGGGTTAGCTTGATATGGTCAGAGTAATATTTGAGCAAGGTTACTTCTTTCTCATGCCTTTCACAGCACTCGAAGTGTTGTGGTTGAATATAATTTGTGGGTATGGAAGCCATTTATAGACGAATTGGACTGCCCTTGGATGAGGATGAGCCTACAGTCGAGTGTAGCATTACTCCTTCCTCATGACTAATAACCATCACTCGCAGTGTAGAGGTTGAAGAGGGCTTATGCGTAGGAAAGCCATTTTATAGACGAATTAGACTGCCCTTGGATGAGGATGAGTCTACAGAAGAGACCCCGTGAGTCTACAAAGCAGTGATCGTGAATGTACATAAGATTTTATTCATCGCGCACATCTTCCAAAATTATTTGCTCTCCGCGCAAAACGGCCATATTCTTGCCGGTTGTGCGCGTTGAGCTATTTTGTTTGCTCAACGCGCACCACCACGGTCATACATTATTGGGAACTCAATCTGTTGTAGATTCATGGGCATTCTTCTGTATAATCACAAGCAATTTGCTGTAGACTCACGGGGTCTCTTATGTTGCCTCCCAGTAACTCTACTGTAGTCTCATCCTCATCCAATGGCATCCAAAGTCGTCTATAAATGGCTTCCCTTCCCACAAGCCCTCGTCAACCACTACACTTCTTGATGATATTATTCTATCTTATTGTATCTTATTCTAGTTATATGATATTTTCTCTACGACATTCTATTTTTTCCTTCATCACTGCTGCGTCCTCAACACTCAAAGATGGACAATATACTAGCGTCTAGTGACGTGATGCAGAAATTGAATACATCACATATATATTGATTCGAAGATGTTCTTTGCTCCTTCATATGTTCTGTTTGTCGTCATTGAAGCTATCACCTTCCATGCACACCCGTTTCTTCACTGCTTGTATATGCTCCTTGATACTTCGTTGTAGACATCACTGCTCGATGATAATAAATGTTCTATCTTATTCTAAGTCTACCCGTACAATATTTTTACTTAATTATGCTTTGTTATGTGTTCATCACTGATTCTTCTTCAACGCAGACAGGGGGACGGATGGCCAAGATACAATGAAGCAAGTGACGCTGATGCAGCTGCTGGAGCAGCTCATAAATGGCAACAAACTTTAAATTTTTTTCATGGTGGGAATCCCTGTATCCCTAGTATAGTCTAGTGCTTTAATTGCTTAGTCTGGCAAAAACTGTGATGTTGCAAAATGTTTAGATGTAGTTTCTACTTTGTTGTGTTATGTACATTTGAATGCATAAATGTTGTAGCATGTTGGAATACAGATCTTAATACAATGTCATTAAATTTGGTGCAATTGCATCACATTACAAAATTGCGTGATGCTAACTTGAAGTACCCACAATTACTCAGCTCGCACCAACGGCAACAGCATTGAACGTTGTCCGAGCTGAGCACAACTGTCTACGATTACCAACATTTACTCATCAATCATAACCGTCAAAGTTATGAACCGTTGTGCGCGTGCGGCTTAACTGCTTACAATTACCCATATTACTCAGCGCGCACATCCGTAATATTATTGAACGTTGTGTGCGCTTATTAGGAAGCCTGTAAAATTACCAAGTTTTGATCAGCGCGCACAACAGGTAAAAGTTGTAAACGTTGTGCGCGTGGAGCTAAACTGTATACAATTACCCACCATTACTCATCGCGGACAGCTACATGCCTCATTCTCTTGAATCTTCATTCTCTTCAGCTCTACTGCTTCTACTTCTTACTCCTTAATCCCATTAATTTTCTTGACATTTGTCAGGTTCTGCAGCAACAGAGAAATTATAAGATATGAGATCCGCAGCATCGGATATAGGTCTCGAATGATAGGCATCATCCTCATAGGCTTATAACCAAGACTTACTGTTTTAATGTTCAATTTGGACCCCCAGCCCTCTTAATTCAACTCCACGATGGCTGCATTTTGGACTAAAAATATAGGAGGCTGCCGTTTTCCGATGACCATTTTTAAAGAGAACCAGTTTACTTACAACCCATTTACACTGATATGTCCGTGACAGATGCATGTAGTATATTTCTTCCAAGCTGATACAAAATTGTTGCCTTTAGGATACAAAAATGTCATCCTTCATATCACAGCCTTGTTAAGTCATCGGGCGAAGATTTTTCCTACAGAGATTATGGAGCAATGATGTTACAATAATTTATACTAGTATATAAAATAGTAACCAGCTGTGCTCATATATACCTTATTTCTACCAGCTGTGCTCATACGACAAGTTCTCATGTCATGACCCTTTTCTGCACAAACACTGCATGTCCTTGTTCTTGTTTGACTTTGTTCTTGTGAGACTTGTATTCCAGACGGAATCCTTGACGCCACTCGTGGTCGGCCTTTAGTTCTAGCTTTTGCAGGATCATGCATAATGACATCATTTACTCCCACTTCTTGTTTGATAGGTGCACTGGACCCCACCTGTGATCTTGGCTCTCCAGAAGCAGTTTGCGCTTTATTAGTCATATTATGCTGGTCCAAAAAACTGTTTGCCCACCCAAAGACGACATCAAACAGAAGGGGATCTCTTGTTACCGCCTCCACGACTTTATCGGATGATGAACGAAGTCTCCAGGCTTGAAGTGGAGTAATTTGAGTTAGAGGCACTCCGTGTACTGTGCTAGTCGACGAGGCCCCAAGACTCATGATGCTATGTCTTGCATTTAGAGTCCACCTGGGTAAAATATATCTCTCATGGATGGCTTGCATATCATACTTTTGCTTCATCATATATAAAATTTGCGTGCATAGCAAACCTTCAGTCACCGCCTTTGCACACGTACACCTGAACATTCCCTTAGATATATTGCATTGAACATTATGCACGTAGCTCTTTCCATCAATCCGCATAGTTACTCTATACGTGCTCGTGTCCCCATCCGTGCTCACCCTTTCGTGCCGACAGTATAAAGTATTTTTGAAACGATTTTGAAAAATGGAAAATATGTTTCTAGTATATACCTTTGCGGCATGAACCTCTAACTCATGCATGCCGCTAAATTCTGGTTTGTTTCGCATACAAAAAGTATCTTCTCTCTCCTCTTTGTCTCGCTGAAATTTTACGGCTTTATCATATTGATCAATGAACTCGTATAATGGAGTCATACAGTTTACGTATCCATCAAAATACGCGTTCATGCTTTCACTCCTTTGGCTGGACGCCATGCCTACACACAAAACAAGAAATGAATACCATGTGCTGAGTTTATTTTGATCATATATTTTTACACCAATCTCTATCGTATTAACATTCATACCCGCAAAGAAAGTATCCAGTAGGTACGCCTTAATCCAATGCTGTGCTTTCTCATGCATCGTATGCAACCACTTCCAGGCTTTCATTTCATTTTTTTGTTTTTCTGTCAATGGCTCCTGAAATTCCGTTTGGTACTTCTCCATTAAGATGCACCAACAATTCTCAGCTTCTTCAACATTTTGACTGTTCTTACACCAGTTTGCATAGTCTTCTTCAAATTCAGGGTTATAAGAAGACCGCAATGAACGTAGATGCTCATCTTCGTGCAGACTGATATGCCATATGCAATACCTGTGTTTTGTATTTGGAAAAACTCTTTTGATTGCATTGCATATTGTCGGGTCTTGATCGGTGATGATAGCTCCTGGTGCTTTATCCCACATACATGTTAACCACTGTCCGAATAACCAAACAAAGGTTTCTTCCTTCTCATCAGCAAGAAGAGCACATCCAAATAAAATAGACTGTTTATGATGATTGACACCTGTAAAAGGTGCAAAAGGCAACATGAATCTATTTGTCTTATAAGTGACATCAAATACAACAACATCTCCAAACTGGCTGTATGATGTCCTCGCCCTTCCATCAGCCCAAAATATACTCCTGCATACATTCTCTTCATCATGCTCAATAGCATAATAGAACTGAGAGTCTGTAGCTTGCCTTTTAATAAATTGTTCTATTACTCTAATGCATTCCTTCCCAATGTTGTTCTTTCTTTCTACTCTCCCATGATCAATGCATTGTTGCGTAGTAATATTGACATTACTACTACTCGTGGCATTTAGAATCCTTGCAATCTTTGCAGGTCCTACTCCACAGCCACGCATCTGATCAACTAAATTCCTACATGTTCCGTCCATCTGCGATCTTTTATGTGACCGTAGCATCTGGATCTTCGCTGGGCTTTTTATCAACTCATGATTATGATCATCATTAAAGGAGTTTATCCGCCATACTCCTCCGGTGATTTTATGAATTGTCATTCCAGCCATACAGCCTTCTCTCTCGTTTTTCCTTCGATTAACGTCCCTCCCTATCTCCCTCTTATCTTTTAAGCTTTTATACCCTTCTTTGTTGCACGTATACTTCCTCCTCGTGGTATTGCCATCTTTTCCCTTTCACGTAGATCCCTTTCGGGTTGCAAAACCTTTCATTGCTGCATATGTATTATAAAATTGATACGCATCTTCTTCTGTTTGAAATGTCATTCCAACATGTGGGCTGCCTTTTTCACTATCACTATGCCTATCCTCTTGATATACGCTGTTTGCACTGTCATTTTCAGCTTCAATCTCATTTGGCATCTCCTGATCATGCACATAGGGTTCACTCTCTTCGATTTTCATTTTCTACATTAGAAACAAGTAAAAATATCAGTAATATTGCCGCAGCATGACTGCTATACATGTCTATCCAAGTATCAGTCGATCATCATCAGCATGTTAGTTGAAACCACACTACTATTACTAATCATGTTAAAACCTTGCGTATTATATCTATTCTTTTTCAATCTGATCTAATTGTTACCATCATATTTGATGACAGGATCAAATACATCAAAAAATCAAACATATCAACCGTTTTGCGCGGTGGGCAATATTATGTACGCCATTCGCTCCATGTTGGTGTGCTATATGAGCTGCTTCGGCAAGTTTTGATGGACATCTCATATTGCTCAACGCGCACAACGGGTGCGATGTTTGAAGGGTTGTGCGCGGATAGTAATTTCCATCGCAACACTTCGCTAGTTTGGAAATTACTCACCGCGCAAAACGGGACAAAAATTTAGCCCGTTGTGCGCGGAGAGGAATTTCCAGGCTAATCGTCCAACGGTTGGAAATTGCTCCCCGCGCAAAACCCTTCAAAAAGTTATCCCGTTGTTTGCGTTGAGCAATATGAGATGTCCAACAAATTAGGGATGACGATCCTTACCTCGATGGAGGAGAGTAACATGGGAATCAACGAGAGTGTGATGGCCTGGATTTGGGGGCGATCTTAGGCGTGGGCTGTTGAAATCGAAGACCTTGTGTAAAACTGGGGATCTACTCCAGCTTCTGCGTTTTGCGCGGGAGTGAGCAAAAGAATTGGTGGCGATTGCTCCAGCTTCTGCGTTTTGCGCGGGAGTGAGCAAAAGAATTGGTGGCGATTGTATTTTAGTACAAAAGGGGTTAAAGGTAATTTAGTACAGAGGCGCGTTAAAAAGAGCTTAAAGGGCGTTTTGGTAATTGCACAAAAAGGTCAGATATTACCATGATCGCTGATTGGATCGGACGGTCAGGAGGGGTCGAGCGCAGGAATCCCATCTGAGCACGAGCGCAGGCGCATTTTACCCATATATATATATATATATATATATATATATATATATATATATATATATATATATATATATATATATATATATATATATATATATATATATATATATACTAGTGGGATACATATCTACATAAGAAAGTACATCAAGTTATACAATGTTGCTATGTATTTATATGTACATACCTATAGTGTGTGTAATATGTGTAAGATATGAAGATGGAAATGAACGTGTAATGTGTGGATAAAATTGTATGTATATGTATATGACATGTGTATGCATGTATGTGTGTTTACTAGTGTGGGTATATAGATGAATGAATATAAAGATATGTACGAACATTGGATATGGATGTGTGTGTGTGTGTGTGTGTGTGTGTGTGTGTGTGTGTGTGTGTGTGTGTGTCCTTATATATAGAATGAGTAGGCATGGGTAAGATGGTACACTAAACACATGTGACCAAATATTTCGTATGTATGTAAATGTCTTAACATTTGATATATGTATTGATATATATGGTTATAGTGATATATAGTGTATGTATATGGTGGTTTAACCATATTGTATGTATCTTGGAGTAAGATAGATAGATATGTATGTAGTAGTGAATCAATATATATGTATGTATGTATGTGTGAACCAGGTGTGAATATATGAAACTGATGTATAAGTATTTTTATGTGCAAATTTTATGAGTATGGTTATGTTTAGTGTTTTAATATATGGTGGTATTAACCATATTGTATGTATCTTGGAGTAAGATAGATATATATGTATGTAGTAGTGGATCAGTGTATATGTATGTATGTATGTATGTGTGAACCAGGTGTGAATATATGAAACTGATGTATAAGTATTTTTATGTGCAAATGTTATGAGTATGGTTATGTTTAGTGTTTTAATCGTTACATGTATTTTTACTGGACAATAATGATCCATGAGTATGTGTGTAGTGATGTATATCTTGGGTATATATATACATGTATCCATATAAGATACTTATAGTAATGTGTGTTTATATTAAGGTTATATGGGTAGGAAGACCCTAATATCTACTCCTAGACTTCTAACCTAAGAAAGTCCGAGGGCAGACTTTATTTTAAGGTGGGCAGAATGTAATGACCCCAAAATTCATATACGTGTATTTGTATTAATACGTATTCTCAGGCATATAAATATGCCTATAAATTTTGGAAGACTTGAATAATTTTCTTTGATTTTTGTGAGATTAAAATTATTTTTAATAAATTTTATAAGCATACTTGGAATTATTAAATGATATGATATATTTAAGTAAATACTGTATAAGATGAAATACTAAGTATCCATACTGTATTTTTCATCTTTTCTCTAAAACAAACCCTAAGTGATTATCCTTAAGTCACTTCCTACTTGGGAGGTGGCATCACCAAATTAACACGCTTAATTATCGTTAGGTGGCAAGCTCAGATGATTTTGAGGAAGCAGGTGGTGGTAGAAGGAGATTAAAAGGAAAAGGATTAAAGAGAAAGAGAGATGGGAAGAAGGAGGAACTTCTCAGCCTCACCCTCTCTCACTTCCAGCTCATGCCAGAGCAAGCAACCCATTGCTACTCTGTTCTTCCACCGAAATCACCCCCAATCCCAAAACCATAGTTTTTTATCTGTGGAAGAGGACGAAGAGAGATGCTTTCAGATGGTCTTCAAGGAGAAGAAGGGCCACAGACTTATTGGAGGAGTGATGAGGTAGGATTCTAACAAGTTAGTTAGGGTTCAGTTTAAATCACGTAAGATTTTCTAGTTGTCATCGCCATCGACAACATGAGTCATACGGCCGTGTGACCTACCCTGTACGACCGTGGGGTAGTTATTTTGATCGTATCATTCAATTTTACTCCCACACGATTACCATACGACCATGTGAGTTTTTAGTATCACGTTGTTGTTGAGTTCGTTGTTGTTGAGTCATTTGATCCATACGGCCGTATGGAATTTTCGATACGACAGTATGGCCATCAGCCCATACGACCGTGTGCCCATTTCAGTCAACTAAAATCCACTCGGTCGTATGGATTTCACTATACGACCGTGTGGCCCTGTCTTTTTCCATTTCTTACAAAATTCTAACTTTATTGATTTTGTTTATTCATATGCTTTAAAATACAAAGTTTTGGATGTTGATCATGCAGTAATATGCTTCAGATTGGTTGTCTAAAATTCATGGCAATTAAATTCATAGCAGTACTATGCTGTAGATTTGGTTGGCTAATGAAAGTTGTAAATATACTATTCATGATATACAGTATGCTTCAGATTGATTTTATTTAAATCATGAATTAGTCTACTTGCTTAATTAGCCATGTTGAATTATCTAATTCCATGATGTTGTAATTAGGATCACTATGTCATGAATAGTTGTTTATACATCAAGTACCCAGGTTGAAACATTTATCTCCTTGATGTTGATTGTTTCCATACTCCAGTTATAAATGTTGTTAAATACATGAACTTGATTCATATTGTAATGTAAGAAAGAATGCATGTTATTCCTTATGTAATTTTTCCATGGAATTAAGCTAGTGTAAGAAAGGACATGGTGGTGAAGGAGAATACACAAGAACCTCCATATGAAATGTGAAAGTGGAGTTAAAACCGCTACAAAGCAATGATACCATGAACTACTGAAAATAAACTACTGAAAGTAAGAGTGAGAATGAGAACAAGAATCCGAAGTTCTCGATCCATTCAGAAATGGGTGAACAAGTTTAAAGAATGGGTCTTAAGGAGTGGACACAACTAAGGCTCCCACTTGCACTCCTGAGCGAAGGAGTTGGCTAAGTATGGACATAGCGTGATTCTCACTCGCACTCCCGTGAGTAGGTAGGGGGATTGGGCACGGTTAGAGAGGCCGGTGGTGTACTCGTGATGTACCATGACGGTAATGAAGGTTTCTCCGTTTCCACTGAAAACCTGAGATTTCTCACTCCATTCTGAGGAGTTACGAGAGGCACCTCCAGTGTCCGTATCGCTGGTTGAGGTACCACTTTTCACCCACCATGGGTGAAGTCTTGCTCCTTAAGTATCCTATTGTTTACACGGGTTCCCAAATATATCACAAACAACTTAATTAAATCGTATTAACTCATGTTAATTGTGCTTTACCAGTTTTAATTTCTGCTTCAACTTTCTGATAATTAATTCTTAAATGCTGTTATCTCACGTTAACTTGTTCTTCTATTTATTTTCAGCACTTGAATACTATAATGTGGTCACGTATACATATTTTACTAGTTCTCCTTTAATGCTTGCATGTCATGTCATGAATATTTTCTTATGCACTGTGACCTGTACTTGTTAGACCACCCTTTTTAGATTGGTAGTCCGGTTCTAAACTGGGTCCTACCTAGCTTAGTTAGGAATCCTACTGGGTCACGCGTTGACGTGTCCCATTTATTTTTTCAGGTCTAGAAGCAGGATTGTCAGAGCTGAGGTAGATTCAGGAGTCTAATCAGAGGTGGAGCCCGCAGAGGGCAGTCTGGTGCAGATGATTCCCAGGGGTAGTTAGTGAGTGAGTTGTACCTTGTGCATGGTGTGAGTGTTTTCCATTTTGGGGTCTTTGGGGGATTTTCCTGTTTACTTCTTTTTTACTCAGTTCAGAGATGGCGTATGTAAGAGTTGTATCATTGTATTTAATAAATGAAATGTTGTAATTTTGTTTAGTTCTCTGTGTTATTATCTGTGATGGAGCTTTACTTGTACTTCCCAGTACGCTCATGGTGACCTGCAGTATTTTTTTACTCTCTTCCATTCTCTCTTTCTACGTAACACTCGTTGATCTGGGAATACTTGGGACGGATTCGTACTTCCCGGGTATCCTGGGGGACGGGTCGTTACAACTAGTGTGAAGAGGTGCTCTGAGCTTCGCTTCCTCCTTCTTCCTGCCACGAATTATTGACAAAACACTTGGGCTAGACTTTTGAACGACCCAATAGATCGATTGAGAAGTCCATTATACCATTCCTCTGCAGCTTTTCGTAGGGCTGTCTGAAAAGCTCAGTAAAGAAGTGCATCGTCAACCCCTTGTATCTCCTTGACCCCCTTGTAATCTTGGATGTGCTCATGGGGGTCACCTGAGCCATCGTATTTGTCCAGATCAGGCATTTTGAATCTGTATGGTAGAGGTGCCAATGTAATTTTCTTCTTCAAGGGGTTCTGCTCCTCATCCGAGCTTGAAGAAGGAGAGCGGTATCATTGTTCACTACCTCTATGCTTAGATCTCCTCGGCTAATTGTTGGAAGGGCTGAGGAATGTCATTGATCCTCAGCTGAACTATCGGAGGGGTTCGAATGGCGGATGCTATCCTTTCGTGCCTTCCTCTTGTGGCCTGTTTAATACATTCGATGAGGACTTCCACTCCTTATATGATGACTCTCCTAGTATTGATCATCAGCTCGAGCTTATCGATGGTCCCCAGCTCCACCACGTGAGGGATGCAGGTCCCTAAGACCAGTTGCTATCAGGACGTGGCCCTTAATCTCTCCATCCTGAACTCCCTCTGGACAAGGAAGAATGGGAGGCTGACGCTTTTGCCATTAGAAAGAAGGCATGCCAAACTATTGTTAGTTATTGGTGTTTTAGCCCAATATTATTTTGATGATGATCACACCATTATGTCATTGCTAATGACTCTCAATGTTTTAGTCTCATGTTTATTAAGTGAAGAATAAGCTTTTTGGAGACTAATAGCTTGGTGCAAGGATAGACATCAAGATGAGCATTGCCAAAGCTTGGAACTTGATGAAGGAAAGCTCGTCAAGAGGTTCCAAAGATTGAAAGATGATGGGGAGGATTAAGGCATCAAGAGCTTGAAGCCTTAGACTCTAGGAGATGCAAAATGTAATCAATGTAATTTCTATAACTTGCATTTCTCTTTTTGAGTCTAGGAGATTGTAATGCCTTGATAAATGGTCATACTCATTCATGCATATGCATTAACCATCTTAGTGAGGCTTAGGATTATCTTAGAAACCAACCTAATAGGTTCACCATACCAAAAACTCAAATTGGAGTTTTTGGCCTTCCAACAGGCGACTGCTGAAGGCAGGGCAGGCGAATGGGTGATCTCCAGGTGCCTGGCCAGCCTTCTACAGCTGACTGTTGTGCATAACTCAAGTCAAATTTTCTCTTGACTCTTTCTTAAGCTTTCTGTAACGAGCGGTTTTAGCGGTACGTGATTCGTTTTCCCCCCGTGTTGTATATCCTTCTTCGTATCCGTTATTCGACGTTTCTGTCCACGTACCCATACCCGCATCCATTCTTTTTCATACTACTAATTATTGTTATTATTATAATATCCTTTTTGGTAATTATTTTAAATACACCTTCTTAGAAATGTGTTTTAAATTCCTAATACAAAATTCAAATTCGAAATTTTAAACTTCTAAAAGTTTGAAAAACTTACCATTTTTAAGCCTATTTAACCTAATTGATTAGCCTAATTCTCCTAATTAATTCCTTTGATTATCACATCCTATTAGTAGTAATTCAAATCCCTTTCCTATTATAACCTTAGCCTTGTTGAACCCCCTGGCCGAACCCTATTCTGCACACACGCACAGCTTTGACACAAAAAAAATTGAGAGGAAACAATACAACCCAAGGGCCTAGGACTCATACACATACTGCATCTGAAACCAAGCCAAACAAACTTCATTATTAAAACCCTAAACACCCAGGACCTACTCACGTGGGTGCATCAACCTATATTCCTATCTCTAGCTTGTAAACCCTAGGGAGCACAACCTGATGCCTTTTAATAATAAACCCCACACAAAAACTTTTATAATAAGAATTGAACCCATTAAAGACAGGCCACAGGCTCACGTGCTACATTGTACAACCCTCACCCTATTCCTATAAGAAGCCAACCTATAAATATATATTAGGCCTATTTTTCACAGACTACTCCTTATGTATTTGAACCCCATTCCTTTTATAACCTACTGCACTTAATAAAAACCCTAGGTTAAACACAGTACCCTACCCTCTCCACGCCTAAAGCCAGCGCCGCCATGTCATTGTTGTTTCTCCACGCAAAGGAGCAATATCGCAGCAACTCCTCCCCATTTCTCCTTCGCGTCGACTCCTTCATCCCCAGCACCCGAGGCCTCCCTCTCCTCCTTCTTCAACGCATCAGCCCACGTCGCACGGCAACACCCACACGCCGAACACGTCAACACCCTGTTGGCGGCTTCCTCCACCGTCCAAAACCCCGACCCAGGCTTCCTTCTCCACGCCAACGCATACAACAACTCCCCCCTCAGGCACGCGAGTGCCCAGGAGGCCCTCGGACCCGCACACAGATCCACGCGCGCCCAGGAGCCCCACTTCACGCGTGCAGACCGCCGGGAATGCCGCCACAGTGCATCTGCGACCTCCACCTTCTTATCAGCCAACTCGCAGCCTCCCTCGCCTTGTTTCAGACCCGCAGCCCCTCGCTTCATCCCCACAGCCAAGAGCCCGCCCTACAACACTACACCAGGCCGAGCTTCTTCCTTCCCCTCAGCCGCCCCACACGACCCCAGCGTCGTGGACTCCTCTTCCTCCTCCGGCCTCCTCTCCGAGTCCGACCAACCCCTCCGATCTCCGGGAGCCGCTGCCAGTCCGTTGTTCCTACAAGCAAGCACGGGTGCAGCTTTGAAGGAGGTGAGTTATATATTATACGTGAGTTTTGACAGCATATAGTTGATAATTTTGGGTTATGGTGTTAAATTAACATTTTATAGATTCCACTAATATAAGAGGATGTACCAAGTTCCACTACAAGTGTTATTATATATAGCAGTAGGTACCTTGTGATACAATGTCAGTAAACTGTGTATATACGAATATTTTTCCAAGTGAACAGCTAGGTTATTTTATGTTATGTAAGTCTTAATATTTTAGTGTCAAAATTTATTATATAGGTGCATTATATGTTAGTTGTAGTAGGGTATATTTTTATAAGTTAGAGTACATAACATCTGTGTTAAGATATGGGTTACCGTAGTTAATTGATGATTAGTTTTATTAATATTCTTACCACCATGGCAGTAGAGGAGTTAACCCTATATTAGTTTTAAAATATTGTTGGGTTAATAGATCAGAACATAAGATTAATATGGGTTGTTTACTCCTGTACAAACCATAGTGAATTCCATGAGATAGGTGCAGTTTGGCATATGTGAACAATACCTTTTTAGTAACTATTGGAATAAGATGTTATAGCTAAAACAAGTTAATTTCACTTAATCAGATTTTATGTTTTGTCAAACCAGCGAATCATCTTCACCGTAGCGTAGTGCCCGTTGAGACGTTTCCGACGACACTAAGAACGCCAAAAACAGGCAAGTGTGCAAATAGTTATGGATTTTTTGAAGTTTAATGATTATTGCGTCACTTTTTATTGCTGTATAACTTGAAAACCATACGTGAAATGACACATGAAAACGATGCCATGTCATTCTTGACTAAATTTGTGATCCAACGGTATATCACACGATATACTTTAATTTCAACCAATAAGAGAAAAAAATAGTTTCTGTAGCGAGCCCAATGAAAACTCGTGCTCGTCATTATTTTGAAATCGCTATTAAAATTGTTCAACCCCCTTTTACTGTGTAGAATTGTCACAAATGTGTAATAATATTGATAACAGTAAAATTCAGTGAGTCCTGACATGCCTAACAAATATGGACATCGTGAAAATCGTGCGCCTCGAAGGCGGTATCGTGATATCGTGATGTCGTGTGAGTCGACTAGGCCGGCTCGTGTTCCGGCAAACTTTTGGGTGGGGTTAGGGTTGAGCGGCCACTGGGCGTATGAAGGGTACTCTCCTCAAGAGCACCACCCGCACGCGGTGGGTTAGCGTCAATCACGGTAAGCCCCCGTGAGAGGAACGACCTTCTCATCACGACCTAAAGGCGAGAACCCTAGATTAGATGTGAACTCTTGACATGGAAACTTGCAACGCTGACTTGGTCTCATGTAAATTGATATGCTAATGAACTCAAGGAAAACTGTACTTTAATTCTTGCAACTGTTTAGAATTACATGCTAGGGATGTTTACTTTTCGTTTCAGTATTTTTTTATCATCATTAAATTACTGCAGTCACCTCTTTAAATATTTAATGTCTCTTAAATTCATTCAGATGTATACCTTGCCTTGGGTTGCTAACCTCTTCTTGCAGCCCTTGCTGACATACATTCAATGTTTGTGGATGTATGTCAGATTCTGAGCTTGAGTGCTAGGGAGATCCTCTCGAGACGCCAGACTTAGAGAGCTAGAGTTTACCGTAGATGCCGAGTCGCTTTCTGCGAAAGGCTGGAGCCCTTTTCGTCACTACCTGAGTTTTAGTTTTAGTACCGTGTAGTAGGATTAGTGCTTTGTTATTGTTTCCTTTTGGCCATGCTGAGGCCCAGTTGTCTTATTTTCTTGTATGAACAATTCTGGAAGTGCCCTTTTAATTTAATGAAATGTTTTCTGATTGTTCTGATACGCAAATGCAAGGACCCTTTTCTGTGTTTTTATCACAGACACTTATTGAACTCGAGCTTCACCGCTCCAGTACAAGCGGACCGCGTAACTCTCTCGCTTCCGGTGTCTTTTGGGAAGCGGGGCGTTACAAGTTTTAGTGGTGGCCCATGCAGGTCCATGCAACTGCGAAATTCAGAACAATGAGAACACTTTTCATTAGCCAAAACACCCAGAATTTGTTCGTACGTGAAATTACTCGAATGCCTGGTCTCAGCACGATAGGAAGCCCAATACCAGGATAATAGGAATAGTTAGACGCTCATGCTCGCTAGTTAGACACCCTTGCCATGGCTTAGAATTATTATCTTAGGAGTCACCCTATCGATTGATCATCCAGTTCTGACCGTTTAGACTTTTGAGTTCGTTAGTCGTTCGCTTGGATTTATCGGATCTAGGGCCCAACCGAACGTAGCGATCGTTGCCAAGCTTGTCGAACCTGATTCTTGTCCTCGATTCACATGGACTCTTCATATCCGCCATCTTTAACCTTGAACCTCTCCTTCTAAAAAGTGTTTTCGATATTTCATTTATTAAATTCTTCGCTAAGTTTAAATCCTTTCGAAAACTTTTGCTTAGATTCTCTACACTTCAGTCGACCTAAACCCAATCTCGATTATGAAACTCTTCTGATGCACTCTTTAATTACTATCCTATAACGATCTCCTCCCGTACATCTTTCGCACTTCTATTTCACATAATTACTCTATTTTCCTCAGGCAATGAACTTTTTAAAACTTTATTTCTAAGTCGCTAGTTCAAATGTCACCTCCTTTTCTTACTAATGTATTTCGAAACGGTCACCGATACATACTTTTAAAATACCTTCCTAAATTAAATAAAACTTCAAAATCCTGTGTGTCAGTTTTAAAATCACTGTCTTCAAGTATTTTAAGAAAAGAAAAAAAAATTTCTTTTTACAAACCTATTTTCCATTTGCAAAACAAGCACCGCATCGCTAGGCCCATATTACTCTTCACTCATTATTTGACTGATCACATTTTACATTTTTACTTATTCCATATGTTCGCTATTTTTCGATGTTATTTTACACATATCCCTATCTTCTTAACTATTTAATTATTCTTAAATATTTTATGTCACCCAACCAAACTACTCTCTTAATCATACCATCTCCGGAACCGTCCACCACAACAATAGTTCGTCGCATCATACAGATCTGAATCCTACACTTGCTTAGTTGTCACTTTAGAACTTATCATTGCTTAGTTAGACCTTTAGCTTTGATTGTGGTGTTGTTGTGGTGCATGTTAATAGATTGTGAGTGTGGACCCATGTGTGCGAATCTCTATATACTACCCATGTATGAGTGTGCTTACCCTTATCATTAGTATGGTGCGATTATATATTGTGTCGTATGTGCATGTGCTGTAATTTGTGATAGGTATGTATATAGTCGATGTAGAGAGTAGTAAGTGTTAAATTTATACTTAGGCGAGTGATTAGCTATATCACGATAAGAATATCTGTGCGTATTAGATTTAGTTTTGGCTAGTTACTAGGAGTGTATATACCCTAGTCGTACTTGTTAATTATATACCAGTACCGTGATATGCATGTTAAGTGTAATGATAATAGGTGTACGTATAGTGGTGTATGCAGATTTATTGTGTGATATATATGTTAGTATGTCTGGCGTGTGCTCGTGTGTATATGTGTATGTGATTAGTTATAAGGATATACTAGTCATACCCCGTGCCCGCGGGCACGGTTCAATTAAGATTTTCCCCCGCAAAATCTTTGTTCCCCAAAAAATTATTTCCACGCTCAAAATTGCGCGGAACAACAAATTAGCGTAAAAATATTTAGCGACCCGGACGCATTCGGCGAGGAACAACGAAATCGGCGCATGCAACTTCAGCGCGGAACAACAAATTCGGCGCGGACGCCTTCGATGTAGAACAACAAATTAGTTTTAAAAAATTAGCGGGCGCCTTCGGCGCGGTTCATTTACGGGCATTCAAGATTTTTCCCTGCAAAATATGTCCCAAAAAAATATTTCTAAAGCCAAAATTTAAAAGAACAACAAATTAGCGTAAAAAAATTAGAGGCACGACCACCTTCGGCGAGGAACAATAAATTCGTGCGGGCGCCTTCGGCGCAGAGCAACAAATTAGCGTATAGACATTTAGCGGGCGCCTTCGGCGCGGGCGCCTTCGGCGCGGGCGCCTTCGGCCCTCTGCTTGAGGGTTAATTGAAACGGACGCCCAAAAAGCTCAGCCCTCCTCTTTGAATGCACATTCTCATTGTTTTTTTTGTTTCAATTTTTTTGGGCGGGTGTTTCGGTGAGTGGAAAACGGGTGAAAATGAGAATGGTGGGTATGGGTGTGTGTAGTGTCTTGAGGGTTTTGGTTTTTTTTGCTTGGGGTGCATTCAAGATTTTTTCCCTGCAAAATCTTTGTCCCCAAAAAATCTAAAAGAACAACAAATAAGCGTAAGAAAATTTAGAGGCATGGCCGCCTTCGGCGAGGAACAATAAATTTGGTGCGGGCGCGTTCGGCGCAGAACAACAAATAAACGTATAAAAATTTAGCCGCCTTCGGCGCGGACGCCTTCGGACCTCTGCTTGAGGGGTTAATTGAAACGGAAGCCCAAAAATCTCAGCCCGCCTCTTTGAATGCACATTCCCTGTGTTTTTTTTGGATTCAATTTTTTAGACGGGTGTTTCGATGAGTGCAAAAAGGGGTGAAAATGAGAATGGTGTGTTTGAGTGTGTATAGTGTCTTGGGGGTTTTGGTTTTTTGCTTGGGGTGCGATTTTGGGTGTTTTGGTTTGGGTGTGTTTTTGGGGGGTTGGGTGAAGTTTTGTGTTTTTTGGATTTTGGATTTAAGAAGGTTGTCACATGTGGCGATGTGACATTGCCACATGGGACAAAGATTCAAAAACCTCTCTCTTTTGTAATATAGATAGTCATAACCCGTGCCCATGGGCACGGTTCATTTAAGATTTCCCCCGCGAAATCTTTGTTACCCAAAAAATTATTTCCACAGCCAAAATTTTAACAGAACAACAAATTAGCGTAAAAATATTTAGCAGCACGGGCACCTTCGATGCGGAACAACAAATTCGGCGCATCGCCTTCGACATGGAACCACAAATTCAGCGCGGGCGCCTTCTATGTAGAACAACAAATTCGGCGTAGAAGAACAAATTCGGCACGGAAAAAATTAGCATGTTAAAGTTTAGCGGGCGCCTTTGGTGTGGGTATCCCCTCAAAATCTTTGTTTTCTCCAAAAATTATTTCTCCCTCCAAAATTTCCCCAAAAATTATTTCCCCCTCTAAAATTTAAACGAACAAAAATTTTGCCTTCGGCGTGGACGCCTAAAATCTTTGTTATACCCAAAAATTATTTCCCCTTCCAAAATTTAAATGAACAAAAATTTAGCAATTCCATAAAATTACCAGTTCAAGCTAATGCAACTAAACCAAATGTACCCTCCAACGCATGCATGAGGAAGGGAAGGTTAATAAGTACAACACCAAAAACATATCCTGCAAGACCCGCTCTTCTTCTCAAAGCGAAATATTCAACATACATACTCTTTTCAGTGTTGCTCATAATCCACCTAAAGCATCCCATTTTTCATAAAAATAGAAAAAAAATAAAAGGCCATAGATCATAAACAGCAAGGAAACAAATTACTGCAAAGACATTCCATTGCTTGGCAAAAAAATACATTGACAACATTGTTTCGTTCATACTTATTAAGATGCTCATCACATACACTGATCTCATCTGAAATGAAAAAATAAATAAAAGATAGAATGACTAAGTACACTAATACATTGATCCGAAATCAACTCCTCCAGCTTTCCATCAGATCCCGGGTTAGGTCTTTGGTGGTTTTACAACCATTCTTGGCCATAAATACACTGATAACTGTCTATTAGTTTCTTTCTAGGTGATCACATCATCTCTCGGCAAAAAAAGTATCCAATCTAATTAAAATTTCATGGTTATGCCGGGCAGACTGCTTGTCCTCATGTTCATCGAGATTCAACACATGTAATAGCTTGGATCCCTCCAGGAAGCTCCAGCGAACATACCTACAATGCAGGAAATTGAACAAATTGTAATACTTTCAGAAATTCACATTATATACAGCTTCCAGGTTGCACATTTTCAAGGTTATATCAATGTTAAAAGATTATTTCCATGTTGGATGGTTGCTAGCACATTGTGCGTACGTGCAAAATACCTATCATTCTGGTTTTTAGTATGAAGTGTGTGTAGTATACCTATCCTTCTTGTTTTTAGTATGAATTTTAATGCGATCATAGTTAATCTGTCGCAATGCAGGTGTTCAATGCGGCTGAAGTTCCTATTGAATGGGAAGAACATTTTGTTGGAGACAAAATAGACCCAAGGACACACAGCTTTCTAAAATGGGAAAGTCTGGAATTACTACGCATAAATGGTGTGGGGTTGAAGGGTCCAATGGCTACACCTATCGGAAAGGGTCACACATCTTTGAATCTTACTCTAGGACAGGGTTGGGTTTGTATGCCAATGTCAGGCCTTGTTACAGTCTCCCTAGTTACAAAACCCAATACGACAATGTTAATCTGGTTACAATTCGTGAGAATACAGAGGGAGAGTATAATGTCCTTGAACACAAGGTAATGCAACTTCTTTTGTAAATTTTTTAACTGTATAAATCATGTGTGCTTTATATAGCCCAGACATTTTCTGTGACTTACTACTCCAGGTGGTGAGAGGTGATGTGGAAAGTCTTAAAATCAAGCAAGTATAACAGTTGCAGAATATGCTTTTCATTATGCCAAGGCTAACAGCCGAGAGATGGTGTCAGCTATACACAAAGCAAACATCATGAGAAAGACCGATGGCCTTTTCCTCACAGTATGTTAACTATTATAATTAGAAAACTTCTATCAAATTGGGAAGGAAAATGATCTAATGTGCTTAATTTTATCTTCATTTACAGTGATGTCGCGAGGTTGCTGAGAAGTACCCTGAAATTACTTATGAGGAAGTAATCATTGACAATTGTTGCATGATGGTATGACTCTATCCTATTATCACAATCAGAACAAATACACAAATCAATATAGATAAATGTCCTTGAGAAATGAGAGTTTCTTAACAGTGATGCATGAGTGTTGCTTCAAAGTTATATGGACCTTTATAATTGTCATGCAGCTATGCAAACTATTGAGTTTGGTCTCCCACTGCTTGAATAAGTGAGCTCTATGTTTTCTACCCAGTTCGTTTAAACTCTACCCTGGATATATGCACCTGAAATGTGTGTTGAGACCATACTGATTCATGCTGAAACTTCTAAAAAAATACACATGACATGTGTGCCTAACTTACATGCAACACATATCCAACATGATATGGCTTTAAGAGAGGAGTGTCATGTTATATAGCATGCTGATCCAACATGTTATGGCATGTGAAGTTGGTGATGGTTCAAGGCAAAGGAAATCCAAATATTTATTCAAATATGTCAAACATATTGGAAAGAAGCATGTATGTAACTATATATTCCTCATTCCAAAAAGAATTACTTTAGAAGATATATCAGGCCTTCTTGCATGCCTCTGCTGATAAATAATCGAGGCTAGAAGAAGAAAATACAATAATTCTCATCACCATCCGTATATGAGAAAATCCATTTTAATATAGACGAAGCCAAAGCCATGAATTAGAATGACCGTGTTCCATAGAAAAAACTGAGTGTTTACAGACACCATTGAAGATTAATAGTTTCAAAATAATGATCGTCTTCATGTGTAGACTGTTGGGTCTACAACCAGTGACAGATCATTCCATCTATCTATATATATAGGCCTCAAGGCCACCCATTACACCATTGGCTTAGTTAGCATCTTATACATAATCGTAAACATTGAATATCTAACATTTGGTTATACATAAACATTGAATAGTATACATAAATAATGAATGGTAATTCAATCTTATGTCCATTGGATTGGTGATGCACATAGTATAAATTAACCTGGAAACATTGTTATATTTATCAAACATAAAATATGAAAGGATAAATATCCCCATCTTGAGAGGCACTCACAATCTGCATTTAGGAACATGTATAACACAACTTGATATAATCTTTTCAATCAAAACCTAAACAGCTCAACTAAAAAAAGAAACCAAAAGATTTTAATTTCATTATTCTATTGTCTCTGCATTCAAGTGTCTTTCCTATATTTGATCTGAAAAGGAAATTGAGCATCAGGTCCATTGAACAGAAGATCAAACATGGGCATGATTTTGACATAAAAATTCATTGAATTGGTGATGCACCTAGGATAAATTACCCTGGAAACATTGAATTGGTGATGCACCTAGGATAAATTACACATCTTGAGAGGCACTCATAATCTGCATCTTTTCAATCAAAACATAAACAGCTAAACTAAAAAAAGAATCCAAAAAAAAATCAATTTATAGGGATGTTATCAAGATGGATAAATACTCCATTGAGAAATGGAGTAAAAAATTCAAAATGACAACATATTAAAGCTGGATCAACACTCCATTGAAATAAATTTACTTTTTGCGGAACCAGAACCGTGGATTCTGAAAGCAATACTCCATTGAAATAAATTAAATGAAACAAAATAAATTGTGGAGAAGAGCTCACCGATGTACTCCAGCAGATGAGGGTGATGAGGAAGATGAGGGTGAGGAGTCGAGCCAGCAGATGAGGGGGATGTGGATGATCTGCGCAAGCTCTTCTTATCCAATAACCCATGATAACATCCCTGTTTTATAATATAGATGGGTTGATGTATCTGTGAATATTTGGAACCAAAAAATTACAAATTGAATAAAATTCACAAAGTCTCCTTGTAAACCTGCAAATGAAGAAACCCAATGGCTCGGGGGACCTCGCATGGGAAAACCCAACAACTCAAATAAAATTCACAAAGTCTCCTTGTAAACCTGCAAATGAACCAACAAAACAAACAAAAAATACGGACACTAAAATACAAAAATTTGATCGGCATAACTTCCCAAATGAAACAAAGAAGGAAATAAAAATCCAAAAGACCGCACAAACTTTTTGGATGGATATTTTGAAGGGAGGTTTCCCCAAATCATAGTTTCAACCAAAATAGTACTTAAGACAACATATTTTTACATCGACTTATAATAATATCACACAACCTAAACTATATGCCAAAAGAAAAAACCCTTAACTATGAACAAATATACACAAAAATACATTTTGGATTGAACAACCATGCAGTCCAATTTCAAAAACACCATCTCTCACACATGCATTTAAATCCAACAAAATTTACATATGAAGCTAGGGCCTTGTTTCCTGAAAATAAAAAATAAAATCATAGCTTAGAATAGAAAAATTAGAAACGAAGATGATACGTCTATTTTACGGAGGCCCAACAGCATGGGCCCAAAGGCGCAGCCTACTACGCGAAATCATGGGGGGGGGTCCAAGCCCACCAAACGAAGCCCATTTGCGAGATCAAGCCCGCCCGACAAGGCCCCCTAGAGGACCCCCCGAACGTCGATCCGACCCGACCCCGAAAACGCGCAAGTCACTCGCCCACCCCAGCGATAACCGTTCCCCCAGGCCCGCTACCACTTAATGGCCGTTATGGGGAGGTGCTGGGATGGCGCAGGGAGCGACGATGGGGGGCAGATTGAGGGGGCACGATCGGGGGCGGACGAGGGATGTGAGTCGTGGGAAATCACGACGAGAGGTCTATAAAAGGGCTAGAAGGACGACCGGACAAGAGACCGCATCTGAGGTAACGAAACCTAAGGTACTCCATCAACGACCTAGTTCCCCCACATCATCTCCTTCCCCCCGCTCACGCCGGAGGACGTCGTTTCGATCTCCTCTCGAGTCGAACCGTCCCCGCCGAGCCTCCTCTTTCAGATCGTCATCTGACTTAGGCATCGGAGGGGATTTGGCCGGAACCCAGGTCCGGCCCCCCTGACGAGTGTTCTCGTCTGTTCAGGAAGACGTCAGATCCACGAGCCGAGGCTTCCCCTCCGCTCCACGCCGGCCGCGTATCAAGCGAGACGACAGAGGCTACCCCTCGTCGTCCGACCGACCGAGGCCGAGCGCATCCATCCGAGCCGAGACTCCCCCTCTGCTCCGCATCGACCGCGCACCAAGACAAGGCGCCGAGGCTTCCCCTCGTCGTCCGAACGTCCGAGGCCGAGCATCTCCCACCGGGCCGAGGCTTCCCCTCAGCCCCCTTGAGGCCGAGGATCCAGACCCGGCCCAGCTGACGTGTTCCACGTCACCCGCATCTCCAATTCGCGTCGCTCGACGCACCCAAGGGATCCGAATCGGCCCCTTGACCACGTTGGCCGGGCAGTCCACGGTCAACGCTTCTGTAGTGAGAAAACACTCTGAAACATCTGGCGTCGTCTGTGGGAACGAACTGTCCCATGAAGAAACAAACCGCACTTGCAATGGCACGCGCCTGCAACGGGAAGAGACGCATGCCCCCCATCCCGGAGGAGGGAAATGGCGCACCCAACAGCAACCTTGAGGGCGCACCCAACGGCAATCACCACGCCCCCTTAGCCGAAGAGACTGGCGAGGCCGAGCTGGCCACGCAGGAGCAACTCCGCGCCCTAGCCCAGGAGACCAATGCGAACATTCAGACGCTGGTCGCGACGGTACAACAGCTCATCGGCACCGCGCTAGCCAACAGAGACGTGTTGGGCGACGGCCATCGCTGGGAGGGGGGCCCACCGCTCCTGCGGTCCGTTGTGGTCGCTGACCACAGAAACCGGAGACCGAACCCGGAGCGTCGGTTCACACTGCCCGGCTTCCACCAGGCGAGATCGCGCGCCTCCTCCTCTCAACGCGAAAGGAGCAGGAGGGGTACCGAATACACGGGGGACGAATTGGTGACCGCGTCATCTCGTCGGCCACGATCACCCCACCGCAGAAGGAGTGATCGGCACCACTCGAGGGACCGATCACGGCGAAGCGGAAGCTCCCGCCGGAGGAGCAGGGAACGCCGGATCAGCCTCACCCCCAGTGTGGCGAGGGCCGTGGAGCCAGCCCAGCCAGCGCCTGTACCGCCTCCACAACCGAACGAGCCCGAGGTAGGCGGGTGTCGGACCCCCGGAGGCATCCACGGAGACCGGTGCCCTCTGTCGCGGAGAATAACCGACGCACGAGTCCCCTCTCAATTCAAGATCCCAACGCTGGGGAAGTACGACGGGATAGGAGATCCAGGGAACCACGTGATGGACTACGAGGGGGACATGTCCTTCCAGGGAGCCGATGATACCCTGCTCTGCAGGGGCTTTTATTCGACCCTCAGGGGAGCAGTGAGAACTTGGTACCGCAGCCTACCCAGCCGCTCCATTGACAGCTTCGAGGAACTCACCCAGTTGTTCTGCAAACAATTCATGGCAGGGCGACAGGTAATGCCTGATGCTGAACATTTGTTTAACATAGTGCAGGGCCCGACCGAGCCGCTCCGACAATTTATGCGCCGCTTCAACGCTGAACGGCTGAACGTAAACAGCCCTCCCGACCTCGTTGTCCAAACGGCCCTAAAGAAAGGGCTGCGTCATAGAGGCTTGAAGAAATCTCTGCATAATGATCCCCCGAAAGACCTCCCTGGGATCATGTCGAGGGCCGAGCGCTTCATGTTGACCGAGGAAACCTTGGCCATCGAGGCAGGAAAGGCCAGACGGGGGGACCAAGCGCGGCGATAGCGAGCGCCGCAGCCCCGAAGGGTACCGGACAGAGAAGAGGGCGAGAAACAAGCAGCGGAGAGAGGATACGAGGGACGCCACCCCAGACGTCGTCCTCGCTCAAGTGCAGAAGGAAGAGCGCGTTGATCGCCCCCCACCGAAGACAAAAAGAGGGGGGGGGAAATGGGGAAAAGTATTGCAAATACCACAAGGACAACGGCCATGACACTGAAGACTGCTGGCACCTAAAGAAGGACATTGAGAAGTTGATGAGCTGAGGGCACGCAAGGAACTTCGCCGATGACCCGGCCCACGGAGAAGGAACATCCGTGCAGCCGGACAAAGGGAAGAAGGTTAACACCCTCCAAGGGCCCCTCCGCATCATAGAGTGAGCAGGCGAGGCCCCTCCCCCCAGTTGCAGCCTAGTCAGGAGGAGATTATCTAGGTTCACATCCCTCCGTCTAGCTTTATTTCTTTTTTCCTCCAAATGTACTAGTCCAATAGGACCTTTAAGAGTACAAATGCACTCCTTTTACCTTTTCTTCATCTCCGACGGAATCAACATTTCGCTAAGGGTGCATAAGAGTGAAGACTGCCACCTCACCGGACGGGGGGTCAATCAAAACCGGTCCTAAGCCGAGGAGCTTCACCCTCGCTGACCGACTCCATCGCTCGTAAGTCTGGGGGCAACTCCCCCAGCCAGCACAGACGCCGACCGGTCCTAAGCCGAGGAGCTTCACCCTCGCTGACCGACTCCATCGCTCGTAAGTCTGGGGGCAATTCCCCCAGCCAGCGCAGACGCCGACCAGTCCTAAGCCGAGGAGCTTCACCCTCGCTGACCGACTCCATCGCTCGTAAGTCTGGGGGCAATTCCCCTAGCCAGCGCAGACACCGACTGGTCCTAAGCCGAGGAGCTTCGCCCTCACTGACCGACTCCTTCGCTCGTAAGTCTGGGGGCAATCCCCCCAGCCAGCGCAAATGCCGACCGGTCCTAAGCCGAGGAACTTCACCCTCGCTGACCGACTACATCGCTCGTGAGTCTGGGGGCAATTCCCCCAGCCAGCGCAGACGCCAACCGGTCCTAAGTCGAGGAGCTTCGCCCTCGCTGACCGACTCCGTTGCTCATAAGACTGGGGGCAGCCCCCCAGCCATTAAGGACGTCAACCGACTTGTCCACTCAAGGGGCAAGGGGCGACCTCCCGGAGAAAAGGGGCGAGCAACCACCATCAGCAGAGGAACCGAGGTCGCAACAACAAAACAAAATGCACGGGAAATTCAAGTAGGTCAATTTCATTTCCAACAATGAAACCGAGGTACAAAAGTGTGTCTTTTTTACAGGAAATCGACGAGGAGAAACCTCCTTACAAATAATCCGCTCTCGGCGAACAATAAAATTCGTCACCCAGGGTAAAGCCGGCAGAGCAAAACTTGTCGACCAAGAACACAAAGTTGCTGGCTTAAACGAACATCCTCGCAATCAGTAATTGTTTGCTCCGAAGCAAAGAATCGGTAAAGAAGCCAATGGAGATCGCGAGGCCAGGGATCCATTTCAAGTAGACCGGGCCAAAGCGAAGCGGATGCTAAAAAATTTGAGGATAAAAACAAGGATGACAGGCCGGGAAGGACGACCTAGGGGGCCCGGGCTTGAGAGGACGCATCCTCGGGCGCCTCGCCCTGCTCGGAGCGAGGGGGATCGACAGGCGGAGGGGCTTGCCGGACGCGCTCCGCACAATCCCGAAAGGAGGACTGGGCGACTTCGACGATCCGGGGGCCGATAAGGTCTTCATATTTACCGAAGGCATCCCTGAGGACCTCGAAGATCCTCTCCCCCAGAGTCCCGACGACGCCCCTCTCCACCTCATCCGCAAACCGCGCCACCTGACGCCGATCCGACAGTTCCCTCTGAAACTCCTCCCTCTCCAGGCAGAACGACTCCGCCGCTTCCTCGGCCGACCGCTGAGCGTCCTCCAACTTTCCCTGGAGGTCATCCACTCGTCCCTCTAGCTCGGCCACCCGGAGCTTGAGTTGCTGAGACTCCATCTGGGCCGCCACCGCAGCTACCTCCGTAGCCCCAGCCCGCTTGTGGTCCCTCGCAGATGACTCCTCCAGCTCCCTCAAATGGACAGCTCGACGCTGAGACTCGACAGCGAGTGTTGAACCCTGGACAACAAGACCTGAGCCAAGGAGAGAGCGAAAGAAAGAAAGGGACAGCGGGATAGCCAGACCTGTTGAAGGATCCAGACCAAGGTGTCTGACACCTTGTCGGCGGGAGCCCTCTCAAGGAGACTACGGTCCCGGGGGAGGACGGAACCCTCGGCCAACTGTTGAGCCAAGGCTCGGTCGACAAACACCGAATCCCCGGGGGTGACCTCGAGGGAGGCCGAGCTGCTCGCCAACAGGGCGCCGATTCCTGATAATGGAGGCGGAGACGCTGCGACGGGGGTGGTCGTCAGGGTCACTGGAAGATCCTCGGCGGCCACCGCCGGGGGCACGGAGCACACCGGACTGGAGGGATCCACGCCTTCCTTCCTCCTCTTCCCTCCGTGAGGCTCGGCAGGTGCCAGAGGGGAGCGCTTCCGCCTTGTGCCACCTCCACCCTCGGGGACAAGAGGGGCACACCAAGCGCAAGAGGAGCTGCGCCGGACCCGTCGTTACCCCCCGCCACTTGGGCTGGTGGGACGGATCCGGCCCTTACGACCCCCCCCGGGGAGGAGACTACCAGAAGAAGAGGCGGGAGGTGCGGCCACCACCTTGCACACGGTGGGCTCGGCTCGGCGCACCTCCTCCTCAACGGTCCACCGAGGAGCCCTTCCCGAGGTGCTACCTCGGCTCCGAGCGGCTCCACGACGAATCAGCTCATCAACGTTGCGGGTGAACTCGCGACCAGCCATTCCTGCAAGCGAAACCGAAATCAGGGTAAGCCACGGGGCAATCTAGGACTAGAAAAGCGGCCTACCCGGAGACCACAAGACGGCCTTCAGGAGTAGGTCGTCCAGCAAAGGCCAGATAGACTTCGCCTCCAAAGGGAGGGCAGACAGCAGCGAGACGGCCGCCCGATCAACCTCGGAGAGGGTTAGCGTTCGGCCAGGCCGACCTGACCTACCCCAACCTGTTAAAATTTGAGCATCTTCAAGGAAGACTACGAAGACGTAATCCGAGCTCCAATCCCCCGCCCAGTGGGGTAGCCCGATCAGGCATTCCCTCCCCACGCGGGCTCGGAGGTGTAGCCATGACCCCAGACCGACCGTCTGGATCCGATAAAAATAGAAGAGAAGGGAGAGAGATGGCTCCAGACCGCGAGTGCAGCAGAGCATCACAAAGCCCGTCAGAACCGCAACCGAACAGGGGGTAAACTAGCAAAGGGACACCATGAGGTACTCCATGATTTGGATAAAGAGGGGATGGAGCGGGAAGCGAAGACCCAGACGGAACATCTCGACGTAAACGCCGACTTCGTTGCTCCTCGGTAGACAGATCCGCTCGTCGATGAAAGGGACTCGAACATCATACGGGTGACAGAGGTACCTTCCACGAATCTCCGCAGCCGCCAGAAAAGAAGCCCTCGACGGCATCTTGAGGACAACCGGAGGTACATTAAGCCGCACGGCAGCCGACGCAACATCATCGCCTGCATAGTCTGGGAAGAGCTTCCCCTTCCCTCTATCTCGGAGGGAACGGCTCCCCGAGGAGGAACCGGATCCCACAGATCGGGGCTCGCCACGCCTGGACTCAGGAGGATCCCTTGCCCCTTGGCCAGAGCCACCTATCCTAAGAGCAGCCATAAAATGAGGATGGGAAAGGAGTTACCTTTTTGTTTATTTGGAGAAGGCAAGGAAACGAAGGCGGCGGAAGACTTCGAGTTTGTGGAAAGCCTGGAACAGAGAGAAGAGCGAAGAAGTTGGGATCAAAGCGGCCGGGGCACTTATATACAAGACCCAGGGGCGAATACAAAACGCCTGACAGGAACACGTGGCAAGCCTCAAAGAGCCGGCGGTGTTTCGAAATCGGTGCCAAGGGAAGTCCAATCGATCCGCCTCATCATAACCTTCATTTATGACCACGCCTCGACTGACGCACCAATCAGAACCCCAGGAGTCACATCGGTCGAACCGAGCCGGCCGAGGCCGATCGGCCCCACCGATGGGGGCAATTGATACGTCTATTTTGCGGAGGCCCAACAGCATGGGCCCAAAGGCGCAGCCTACTACGCGAAATCATGGGGTGGTCCAAGCCCACCAAATGAAGCCCATTTGCGAGATCAAGCCCGCCCGACAAGGCCCCCTAGAGGACCCCCCGAACGTCGATCTGACCAGACCCCGAAAACGCGTAAGTCACTCGCCCACCCTAGCGATAACCGTTCCCCCAGGCCCGCTACCACTTAATGGCCGTTATGGGGAGGTGCTGGGATGGCGCAGGGAACGGCGATGGGGGACAGATTGAGGGGGCACGATCGGGGGCGGACGAGGGACGTGAGTCGTGGGCAATCACGACGAGAGGTCTATAAAAGGGCTAGAAGGACGACCGGACAAGAGACCGCATCTAAGGTAACGAAACCTAAGGTACTCCATCAATGACCTAGTTCCCCCACTTCATCTCCTTTCCCCCGCTCACGCCGAAGGACGTCGTTTCGATCTCCTCTCGAGTCGAACCGTCCCCGCCGAGCCTCCTCTTTCAGATCGTCATCTGACTTAGGCATCGGAGGGGATTTGGCCGGAACCCAGGTCCAGCCCCCCTGACGAGTGTTCTCATCTGTTCAGGAAGACGTCAGATCTATGAGCCGAGGCTTCCCCTCCGCTCCACGCCGGCCGCGTATCAAGCGAGACGACAGAGGCTACCCCTCGTCGTTCGACCGACCGCGGCCGAGCGCATCCATCCGAGCCGAGACTCCCCCTCTGCTCCGCATCGGCCGCGCACCAAGACAAGGCACCGAGGCTTCCCCTCGTCGTCCGACCGTCCGAGGCCGAGCATCTCCCACCGGGCCGAGGCTTCCCCTCAGCCCCCTTGAGGCCGAGGATCCAGACCCGGCCCAGCTGACGTGTTCCACGTCACCCGCATCTCCAATTCGTGTCGCTCGACGCACCCAAGGGATCCGAATCGGCCCCTTGACCACGTTGACCGTGCAGTCCACGGTCAACGCTTCTGTAGTGAGAAAACACTCTGAAACAGAAGATATATCTAATTACTTTGTACAACTCACTTTTATTACCTTCATCATGTTTAAGCAGAAAACCTTTTCATCATCACATTATAAAAAGATGATGTGTCAAGCTCAATCCAAAGTGGAGAGTTAATGGGATGAGCAATAACCTAGATAAATTAAGAACATAAATTTCTTAGAAAAATTAATATATATTTGATAATATGGAAAATTTTAAATTTATACATTTATTTACCTTTTTTCGTTGGAGTGGTGGAGGTCGTGCTTTCTGGAACCAAGCAAGCTCGGCAAGAACCATCTTCCACTTCTATAACCAAAAAGGTATTTGGATGGTCAATGAACCGAATATTTTGAAAAACAAAATCTAAGATTTTTATATTACCTCGGAAAAGAAGATTGCTTTGTCTTCAATGTGACTCGTCGCCGTTGCTTGTAAAGTTCTTTTAGCAATTTGCTGGAAATAATAATAATAATAAACAGTCACTAATTTTTAATTTCAAAATGGGAATGTTTGTAACGGTATGCATACCTTATCAAACCAAAATCCGATATAACCCCGTAGCCTGACATTTATGTGATTGTTTTGAAGTAACAGAACCTATGAGAAGAAAAATGTTAATGCAAACATAGTAGATTAAAAATATAATGAAGAATTAAGATAAGAAACTTACAGTTTTTGCCAAATCTGCATCATCATCTATCTATATAAAAATACAAACCAATATTTTATCAAACAATGCATACCGAAAACTATTAAGTCATGCAATGAAATGTAGTAAAGGAAAAAATTTCTTACCCTGCCATATATGGTAATGTGGGTCCACATTTTAAAGCTTGGTAACGTATGATAATGCTATACCTGCATGTTAGACAACAATCGATAATAATTTTTTAAAAGATCATTTAAACAAATAATATAAATAAAACAATGTAAAGAAAGAAAGTTAAAAAACTTACATACAATTTTTATCATACATTGGAAATCATAGCAGAACTTCTGGGTAAACGATGTTTACTGTGTTATTTATGTTGGGCTGAAGAAGGACACATACACGATCAAAAGATGTGCACCTTGAAAGTGCAACATAAAGATGTCCATGACTGAAAACTGGGGTCCGCAAATCTACTCCAACGAATTTTACAGATTGTCCTTGGGCTTTATTAATCGTCATAGCATATGTCACACGGACAGGAAACTGCCTTCTTGTCATATGAAAAGGTAATTCTGTAGCCGATGGTGACAAAGATTTTCTTGGAATAAACACAAAACAACCGGCTTTATCCCCATTTAAAATTTGAGCTTCAATGACACGTGATGCACATCTGACAACCATCAATCGAGTGCCATTGCAGAGCCCGTCTTTTGGTGCAATATTTCGTAATAAAATAATAGGACAACCAACCTTAAGCTCAAGTGTAAATTGTGGCAACCCAGGAGGATCCAAAGAGTTTATGTACTCAGTTGGATATCTATTCATAATGGTTGGATCGGTTTCATCATTTTCAGAAAAACTGTCTGCAGCTTGATACGTAATCTTCTGTCCCAGAAAAATGTTTAATGCATCAGCATTTATAAAAGTAACATCATCATTCCGTGCAGAAAGAATTATTCGTTCAGTAAGGTATGCCGGAGTCACGACACCCTCAATATCAAGCTGCGGATAAATTCGAAGTATTAACCCGTTTAAATCCTTGCACCTGAATATGTTAGAAGGAAGTTCTACAACTTCTGTAGGATTTGTCCCAACCTAATACATATAGATATAATTTTAGTGAAGGAATGGCTAAGATAAAAATAGCAAGTAAAATTAAATTAGGCATGAAATAAAATACCTCCAAAATAAATTTTGCAAAATTTGCATTCTCAACAGATGAGTTATTTAACCGCATATTTTGATCCAAGATCAAAACTTGTACAGAGCACCATAATACAGGTCGTCTCAATGAGGCACCAACAATTTCTTCTCGAACCCCCTTTGGTATGACGGGCAAGATTTGTCGGAAATCCCCACCAAGAACAACAGTAATACCACCAAATGCTCTGGGGTTATCACACATATCTTGTAACGATCGATCCACTGCCTCAACACAGTGCCGATGTTGCATAGGTACTTCATCCCATATTATAAGTTTTGCTTTTCTGAATAATTGAGCTTGCATGGATTGCTTGCTAAAATTACAAATTGAAGTATCATGCACATCTAACGGGATACGAAATGTGGAATGTGCAGTCCGACCTCCGCTAAGTAGCAATGATGCAATACCGGAAGACGCGACGGTGATAACTATATTTCCAAGACTATGCAACATTGTTGCTATTGCATTGTACAAAAAAGTCTTTCCAGTTCCTGCACCGCCGCTCAAGAAGAATGTAGTACCTTTATTTTCAAATACTGATGAAGTAATTGCTGAATAAGCATTGCGTTGTGCATCATTGAGGCAATCAATGTCTTTTTGTGCATCCAATTGTTTCGCTTTATTTATAAGTTCCTGATGTTCATGCAACAATCTATTGCCAACAATTGCATTCCAATCTCCAGCAGGAAGTGGCATTGGTGGAAAGTCGGATAGACACTTACCGTACTCCTCAAGCAATTCATTGATAAGGAATAATCCATAATCTTCAAGTTGGCCTTGAGTTGGGGTAGAAATTGCAAATAAAGTTTGTAATTTATGTGGAAGATCATCGCAAATGTGCATTGAAAATTCATTCCATAGTGCAAGGGGGTCGATCGGCACACATTCGATAAGAATAATACAAAACAGCCTTCGTAATTGATATCCTGTTTTCATAATTGAAGCCTCAGAAAGACATTGTCTCCACTCGGAATCATCTTCAAGAAGACCTCTTGCAATACATGTTGCTTTGAATGTAGGGTACTCGATCGAATTGAATGTGCGTAAATTTTCCCACGATGTTGGCCCTTTAACAACTGTTAGTAGCAACCGTAGATAAAATCTCTCACCAGAATTAGGGGAGGCAAAATACATTCTGCCAATTGCATATCCAGATTGTCTTGGAGTCCAGACCTTTGTTGACGAATGCCACACAAACTTTTGAGGAAATTCTTGATATGTGAGATCATGTGCAGACTCATGTAAAGCGCAACATGTAAAAAATTCAGTCAAAGTTGTCTTATCATTTTCAGCCCTAGACCTTATTGCATCTACATCTTCATCTGGATCAAAAATAACACGGTGTTGCCCTGGTAAATGAAGTATCAATCTTTGAACTGACGGAATCTCTTGATGCAAAGGATGCTCAAATATTCTCCAGGCAGCCTCAGGTGGTCCAATATATCTTGCATCAAGATATTGTTGGATCTCATTTACTGCGCCCAATACCATTGTGGTCCGATCATGACCTTTATAAATATACTTATGAATGTACTTCACACATCTTACCCCAGCACAAACTTCGACATTAATGTGGCAGTTAAAGCGCCTTGAGAGATACCTGTTGTGCGGCACAACATCTCGGTTATCAACCTGATGCCCCCTTACAGTATATAGATGCCCATTACTACGACGACGGTAAATAGGAAATCCATCACGATCCAAGGTTGTTGCATCTGCAATAATTTCGAGGGTATTTCTTAGTACACTTACCATTTTCCATACATGAGGCATTTGGATTCCAAGCACCACATGGTCCATGTACCATACATTTTGACACAGTATCGAATAATGCAGGATCTTGAGCAGGATCAGGAAATTCAGCACATACAATTCTATCCACTTGATCACATGTATGAATCTTATCGGGTCCACGAAGAAAGAAAAGAGCATGCATATGTGGAAGACCCCGTTTCTGAAATTCAATTGTAAATACATGTGCTACTTTCTTTCCAAATACATTATTGCCATCAATCTCCTTCATCAAAGCCTTTCTTTTTAACTCAAATACACGTGCGACTAAATCTGGACTGTCGATAGCCTTTTGATTGGGCAGTAGAGCCGAAGTAATTTCTGGCCACTTTGGATTTGCGGTCATGGTAAGAAAAATATTCGGGTGCTGGTTATAACGTGTGATAGCCATCGAGTCTTGAAATATTTCAAACATGTGACGTGCACTGCCAGTGAAAGATGAAGGAAGTATCATGCGCTGTCCAATTTGGTCGCATCTGGCATATGCATCGATATCTGCAAGACCCTGATAGAGCTCTGAGCGGAGTTTTTGTTGATTAAGTTTGATGAATGTCAAACGATGTTGCTCAATTGCTGCCCAAGCATCAACTATGAACTCCTGGAATAACTTCCTAGCTCTGAAAATTGAAGAATACTCGTTCTGTCTTTCAAACAGACGGTAGCTATAAAACTCACATATGGTCAGGCGTCTACTTGAGGATATGTTTTGAACTGGATCCCACTGCTTCAACTCAGGTTCCCATCCAAGCTGACCATCAGGAAATAACAAGACGTAGTGTGATGGTAAGTATGCAGGATGAGTCTCATTGATTTGCATTAATTGATGATTTCCTCGAAGAAGTAAAACTATATCTCGCATCCCGGAAGGTCGATAGCCATCGCCAGGTAAAATAACCGCAATCTCATCTACGGTTGGGAGGTTATAACGGCGTCGATCCTTGTTTGAATTGTAATGCAGATATACAGGAAGATCATGACCACATGAATCTGCTTGAGATAAAACAGAATACGCCTGACAATATAGTTTGATGAATGGATTTATGCCCGATAAACAATTTTGAATAATTTGTAAGACAGCCTTGCTCAAATGTGGATTTCTATTACTTCGGAACTCCATAGCAGAATCCGGATCATATATGTAAAGTTGACAATAACTTGCTGTTTGATCCAGTTGGGGCAGAAGTGATCCTGTTCGATGGCGTAATTCCCCATGAATAGTAAATATGTTCGGGCCTCTGCCAGCAATCAATCTTTGATCCATTGTCACACCAAGGCTGGTAAATGCATTAGCTGCATTATACTCCCGAGTATACATTCGAAATGATTTTGATGCCTCACTGTCACCATCATATAATTCTCGAAGTGCTGGAGGGGGTTCATTAAGTTTCGGCAATTTTACTTTTCCTTGCAAACAACATGTTCCAAAAAGATGTGTTCTCAAAGTTGACTTCGACAACTGTTCATCCAACCAGTGTAAGGCTGAACAATGAGGGCATGGAATGTTCATTAATCCAAGATAGTGCCGACCAAAATCAACCTGAGTTGGTGGACCAGAAATAAAGTTACATTGAGCTTTTTCTCGTTCTCTCCTTTGACATTGAGCTAAACACCTAGCCAAAATAAAACCATAATAATTAAATAAAATTAAGTTACATTAAGGCAGAGTAGCTCTTATGAATAATAACCTGGAAGATGGTTCATCATCTTCAGCACATATCGTATCGTTGTGCAAGGCTGAGACCTCATCTTCATGTTCAACGGGAGAAGTTGGTACTGCATATGTGCTTTGAGGCATATCGAGTACACTTGTAGGAGTCATATATCGATATGTGTTTGCTTGTATTTGTTCTCGTTCTCTCCTTTTGCGTTGAGCTAAAGCCCTATCCAAATTTAAACACAAAAATAAACACAACTAAAATACATGGGAGGAGAAAAGATTTTATGTACATGCGGGTTGATAATGACCTGACAGATGGTCCAGGAACTTGTCCGGAAATCATATCGTTACGCGAGGCTGAGACAGGCTCTTCGTGGTCAACCGGAGAAGTTGTCACGGCTGGTGTTATTTGAGGTATATCAAGTACACCGTCAGAAATCAGAGCGTGAGATATGTTTCGTTGTTCTTGTTCTCGTTCTCTCCTTTTGCGTTGGGCTAAAGCCCTATCCAAATTTAAACACAAAAATAAACACAACTAAAATACATGGGAGGAGAAAAGATTTTATGTACAGGCGGGTTGATAATGACCTGACAGATGGTCCAGGAACTTGTCCGGAAATCATATCGTTATGCGAAGCTGAGACAGGCTCTTCGTGGTCAACCGGAGAAGTTGTCACGGTTGGTGTTATTTGAGGTATATCAAGTACACCGTCAGAAATCAGAGCGTGAGATATGTTTCGTTGTTCTTATTCTCGTTCTCTCCTTTTGCGTTGGGCTAAAGCCCTATCCAAATTTAAACACAAAAATAAACACAACTAAAATACATGGGAGGAGAAAAGATTTTATGTACAGGCGGGTTGATAATGACCTGACAGATGGTCCAGGAACTTGTCCGGAAATCATATCGTTACGCGAGGCTGAGACAGGCTCTTCGTGGTCAACCGGAGAAGTTGTCACGGCTGGTGTTATTTGAGGTATATCAAGTACACCGTCAGAAGTTAGAGCGTGAGATATGTTTCGTTGTTCTTATTCTCGTTCTCTCCTTTTGCGTTGGGCTAAAGCCCTATCCAAATTTAAACACAAAAATAAACACAACTAAAATACATGGGAGGAGAAAAGATTTTATGTACAGGCGGGTTGATAATGACCTGACAGATGGTCCAGGAACTTGTCCAGAAATCATATCGTTACGCGAGGCTGAGACAGGCTCTTCTTGTTCAACCGGAGAAGTTGTCACGGCTGGTGTTATTTGAGGTATATCAAGTACACCGTCAGAAGTCAGAGCATGAGATATGTTTCGTTGTTCTTGTTCTCGTTCTCTCCTTTTGCGTTGGGCTAAAGCCCTATCCAAATTTAAACACAAAAATAAACACAACTAAAATACATGGGAGGAGAAAAGATTTTATGTACAGGCGGGTTGATAATGACATGACAGATGGTCCAGGAACTTGTCCGGAAATCATATCGTTACGCGAGGCTGAGACATGCTCTTCTTGTTCAACCGGAGAAGTTGTCACGGCTGGTGTTATTTGAGGTATATCAAGTACACCGTCAGAAGTCAGAGCGTGAGATATGTTTCGTTGTTCTTGTTCTTGTTCCCAAAATGTAGGTCACCTCAAGAGATTTTAGTTCTCACATTGTTTAATTACTCACACAATTTTAGGTCCACTATGAATTTAATCTTGAGAGGCTCTCAACATGTATAATAAATCAAAAAATAAACAGCCTTGCTTCATACCAAGTTAGTTTCTTTTGCTTTCTTTTGCTTTCTAAGTCAAACATTTTTTAGCCAGCATTCAAACATTTTTTAGTCATCATTCAAAGGTTTTTCTCTTTCAAAATAGCTTTATCATTCAAAGGTTTTTTCATTCAAGTATTCAAGTATTCAAGCTTGGATATACTTTGATATGCTTGGAGTATTCAAGTATTCATTTGCTAAACTTGCTGTGAAATGAGCATGTTATAGCAGGGTCTCAAAGTTAATTTCATTCCAGTAGTACAAAATTTCAGTATTACATAGCTGTTTGAGAAGATGGAATTTGAAGAACCAAATTTTGAGTTATGTGAAATAAGTTTAAAATAACTAATGAGTTCACATTCATTTCAGTTCATATAATTTGGGCACTTGAACTCATATGTATTTGTATGAATATAACAGGATTTAACATCAAGTATTTATAGGAACTGAAATGAATGCCCAAATCTATTTCTATTTCTAGTCTACTCTTATCCATGAGAAAACATGCCAATTTTGACAATGACAGTATCATGTTGAGAATATTCGAAATGTCCTACTGTTATGCTAAATTTTGAACATATATGTCAAAAATTATCTCAATTATAGGACATATCAAAATTCCTACTGTTAACAGGTCATATCAACATATATGTCAAAATTATATCAACATATATGTCAAATTTTGAAGTTATGCTGGATTGACAGCATAACTGCAAAATACTATTGAACTTCAAAATTGCAATGGATTGACAGCATAACCTAAATAGGTTGAAATAGAAATTTTCACATTAAGAATTTCAATTTCAAAATACTATTGACAGCATAACCTCAAAATTCTTACTTGAATTTCAATTTCACCTAAGAATTTCAAATATTGATGGCATAACCTCATATGAGGTTATACCAAATTAAGCTATGCTGTCAATTGCAAGCATTCCTCCCTCAAAATACTCACCAATGAGCAAATTTCTGGATTACATCCAACCTATACTGCCAGGTCTGGATTACAATCATGATTACATCCAAACTAAAAATAACATGACATTTTGGTTATTTGTTCATGATTTCATTTGCAAACACTTTATTTTGGTTATTTTGGTTATTTGCAAACACTTTATTTTGCAAACTCAATTGCAAACTCAATTCAAACTCAAGCTTTCATCAATTTCAAACTCAAGCTTTGTCCTGTTAATATTCTTTCATCAATTTCAAGATTATCACTCAAACCCAACATTCAAAAATAAATATATGTCCTGTTAATATTTTGCTAAACCCAACAATTTCTTTCAAGATTAACATTCATATTTCAAGATTCAAAAATTGCTAAACCCAACATTCAAAAATTATTTTATGTTAGTAGCAATGCATATGAAAATTAACCAACATTGAGTAGCAATTACACATGTATTGGAAGAGCTCATATCCCATTAACCAACATTGAGTAGCAATCCTGACAATTTGCATATGAAGAGCTCACCAATTAACCAAAATTGAGTAGCAAGTACATGTGTGTGTAATTGCTACACCCAACATTCAAAAAACTGATATGCATATTATTTCAAGATTAACATTCAAAAATAAATATATGTCCTGTTAATATTTTGCTAAACCCAACAATTTCTTTCAAGATTAACATTCATATTTCAAGATTAACATCCATATTTCAAGATTCAAAAATTGCTAAACCCAACATTCAAAAATTAATTTATGTTATTAGCAATGCATATGCAATTAACCAACATTGAGTAGCAATTACACATGTATATGAAGAGCTTATATCCCATTAACCACCAGTGATTGTGCAATCCTGACAATTTGCAAAATATTGGAGTGTAAATCAAAAATTGGAGTGTATGAACTTGGATTAAATTCAAAATCCTGTCAACTTGACTTAAATTCAAAATCCTACATACACAGACTCAAGTTGAACTTGACTTAAATTCAAAACAGGATTTTGATGTACACATACTCAAGTTGAAGTGTAAATCAAACTTATGCTTGCAATTATGCTCTTATGCTGTCAATATTCTTGTAAATCAAACTTGTACACATACTCAACTTGAATTAATTTGAAGTTATGTTGTCAATATTCTTGTTAGCTATGTAGGTTATCAATTTCAAAATACTCACATATTGACAGCCCACCTATTTAGTTCTCACATTAAGAATTTCAATTTCAATTTCACCTAATATTTGAAGTTATGCTGGATTGGCAGCATAACCTATTTAGTTCAACCTAAATAGGTTGAAATTTGAAGTTATGCAAAAAATTGAATATATCTGAAAAGATAAAAAAACCATATGCTAAATCTGAAGAGAACTGATTATACAAAACCAAGTAGCTGAAAACATATAGCTGAAAAGAGCATGAAAAAAACCAAATGATAAAAAAACCATATGCTACATCACAGAGCTGAAGAGAGCTGACAAAAAAATGAAGAAAAACATAAAAGAGAGCTACATCATAGTCATCTTAGCAATATTGAATTCAATATTTGCTAGTCATATTAGTCATATTAGCAATTCAATATTTCAGTCATGCTATCAAAATAATACCAATCTCTAAAATTCCAAACATGATAGCTCTTCATCTTGATTTTAAACTCTTCATATGCTTGGAATACACTCAATCAATAAATACACTCAGCAATCTCCAGAAATAAATACACTCAATCAATTTTAAAATGAGAAATTGGTTTCAACAATCTCATTTTATTCAGTATAAGCTTGGAATGCATTGTCATGTTATTAGCAATCTCAATCAAGTGATG
The DNA here is from genome assembly GCA_030789695.1 of Scilla litardierei. Classification (NCBI taxonomy): domain Eukaryota; kingdom Viridiplantae; phylum Streptophyta; class Magnoliopsida; order Asparagales; family Asparagaceae; genus Scilla; species Scilla litardierei. The sequence goes on from CM061140.1 coordinate 30,060,133, forward strand.
GTTTCAAAATGGATGGGGGCTGCAATGAACTAAAAAGTGATGGTTTCAAAATTTATAGCAATCTCAAACTGAAAATACACGCTGCAATGAACTCAGCAACTCTCACATTCAGCAATCTCAGTTGCAAGATTAGCATTATCCTATTATTAGCAATGCATATGAAGATTAGCAGATGAAGCTAACAGGACAATGCTATTAGCAATGCATTGTCCTGCTAATAGTTTCAAAATGGATAAGAGTTGTCCCATAAATAAAAGGTTCAAATTTCATTTTTGGGTTTCAAAATCAATTTCCAAGGATTACATCCAAGTCCAGCTCAATTTCAAAATAGCTTGCTGAAAAATGGATATAATGAAATTGACAGCACATGTAAACCAAGTTCAGGACATCAAGCTTGATAAGTTTTGGCTGAAGGAAAGTGTAAAAAAATTTGGTGTATGTTCAATAATACAAACCAGTGTGCTGCAAATTAATCAACAACAACGCTTGATGTCTTTTCAATAATACCTTGGCTTGAAAGCTTGATGTATTTTCAAAGCAAAGTGGTGTGGTCTTCAGATTTTTGCAAAAGATTCCTGCAAATATTTAAACCAAACTCATGTAATTGCTATTGATTGTTCATGTAAATACATGTGCAATTTTGAAGTATCAGTTCATGTATTTCAGTATTCATTGATTGTGCAATACATGTGATGCTTCAAGTATTAAATTTGCAAAATCCATGATATTATCAGTAGCAAGCAGGAAAATTGACAAAATTCAAAAAAAATTTGTATATTTGCAAAATCCATGATACTCTCACCTATCTTGAATGGTGGTTTTCATGCAAAATATATCTACTTCATATATCCATGTTGAATGTTGGTTTTCATGCAAAATATTCTCACCTATCTTGAATGTTGGTATATGAATGATATTAAAAACATATACAAAAATATATAAGAGTGATATTTAAAATTTCATTGCAACTTCATATGCAGAGCTTCCCACTTGGGTATATCTTTCAACATATACTTTCAACATGGACCTTCCCACTTGGCCATTTGATTTTTTTTCAGCAAGCTCAATTTTTTCAGCAATCTTGGAATCTTGGAAGTTGCACTGAAAATTATACATGAAAGCTAAATGAAAATTACACCCAAGTGCACTGAAAATTACACCTAATTACCAATTCATCAAGCTTGAGATATTGGCCCCCTCTTCAATTGCATTAATATATTTTTGAATATCTCAATTTATTAATTACACCCAAAAATATATCAAGCTTGATGTTTATATGAATTACTGAAAATATATTAATATAAGTTCAGGACATAATATATCAAGCTAAGATTGTTCAAGACATAATATACCCAATTTTGGATTAATATATTTTTGAATCCAATTACATTATATCCAGTTTGATATATTGGAAGTTGCTATTATATCCAGCTTATCAAGCTTATCAAGTTTACATTGTGCTATTATGTGTATAATATATCAAGCTTATCAATTTTACATGTAAATTGTTCACTTCCAATATATCAAACTTGATAAGCTTGATAAGCTTGATAAGCTTGATAAGTTTGATGGATATATTGGAAGTTGCTATTAAGCTTATCAAACTTATCAAGCTAAGATTGTTCAGGACATCCAATGTTACATCCAATTGCATTAATATATTTTTGAATATCTCAATTTCTCATTAACATATAAATATCTCAATTGCACTGAAAAATTGAATATATAGTTTGCATAAACTCAAAAATATAAATATCACACCCAATTAGATATGAAATATATATTCAATGTAAATATATTTTAGAATATCTCAATTTCTCATTAACATATCAAGTTTTCTCCATAACTGACTACACATCTCTAACCAAAAACATGCCCAATACAAAATTACACATTCAATCAATTTTTCTCCATACCTGAAAAACCAAACTCAAAACATCAAGCTGTGATGACGCTCTAACCAAGGGATGAAGCTCTCACTGAGAGGTTGATCTGCAAGGGGAGTGTGGGTACATGATAATACAAAATTACACAGTCAGTAAAAATTCAATTGGGTACATGATAATACAAAATTAACATGATATCAAGTTTAGCATTAAAAAATTACACATTCATTAAAAAGTTTGAGTGACCTTAGATATGTTTGAGTGAGTGATATATTTTTGATAACACATATTAACAGGACAATTGGTTACTCAGAATATTAACATTATTAACATTATGATATCAGGATATCAAGTTTACTGAATATCACTCAAAAAAATTTAAAATTATGAAGATTACTCAGAATATTGCTTACTCAAAAAATTTTATGAAGATTATGAAGATTGCTCAAAAAATTATTAACATTACTCAGGACAATTGGTTACTCAAGATATCAAGTTTAGCATTATTAACATTATGAAGATTACTCAGAATATTAACAGGATATCAGAAAAATTTTATATCCTGGATATAAACATTGTCATGTTATCAAGTTTAGCATTGTCCTGTTAAAAATTAGAATATTAATAGGATATCAGGACAATGTATCTGAAAAATATAAACATGATATCAAGACTTGGATTTATGTTAAAAATTAGCAGGATATCAGGACTTGGATATCCTGTTAACATTGTCCTGTTAAAATTAACATTGTCCTGTTAAAAATTAGCAGGATATCAGGACTTGGATTTTTAACAGGATATCAATCCAAGTTAACATATTAACAGGATATCAAGATAACATTCTCCGGATATCAAGATATCAATCCAAGTTAACATATTGACTTGGATATCAAGATATCAAGATATTAACATATTGACTTGGATATTAACATATCAAGATATCAAGATATCAAGATATCAAGATATTAAATTATCAAGATATCAAGATATCAGGATATCAAGATATCAGGATATCAAGATAACATTCTCCGGCTAATTTTTAACATATTAACAGGATATCAAGTGATCGGGCTATTTTGACCGGGCCTGAACGGGGCGGGTCTACTACGGCCTTGGGGCCCCGGCCCAAGGATCCTACGGGCGGGCCACACTTCTCCCCCCAATACGAAGGCCCAAAAGATTACCCACTTTCATAGTGGATGAAATGATGGCCCAACTTAACGGCCATCATTTTAGCCATCATGGCTCGTAAGACATGGCAACCATCTTCATGGCCATAACTTGCCAATGATGGTCCGACTTAAATGGCCATCTAGCCATCAAGGCTCGACTTCATGGCCAGACTTAATGGCCATCACTCCCCCACCATTATGGCCCGCCAGTTATGGCAACCGCAATGCCCATTACTCCAGCCTTCATGGCCCGCCAATTATGGCAATCACTCCTGGCCATGACTCCACCTTCATGGCGTCATCAAGTGGGCGCAATTAAAGGGGGTCAACACTTCCCCATTTGCACGACCCCATGAATGGCGGCCATGATGTCACGTCATGGCACATTATGATCATGATTCGTCTATATGAGGAGGGGGCGGGCGTCATTTGAAAGAGGTCGGATCTTTGCGATCGACAACCATGGTATCGTATACTATCACTATTACTCCTTCTTCCACCTATAATATTCTTCCTCCAAAGCTCGGCCTGAGGACTCGGGTATCGGTCTCTCCGCGAGCCATACTCGATCCCACCGAGCTCCTACACAGATCCGTTCTGACTAGGCATCGGAGGAGAATTGGTCAGAACCAAGGTCCGACCCCCCTGACGAGCTCCCTCGTCTATTCAGGTCCAGGAGATCCAGCGACGCCGAGGCTACCCCTCAGCGTCCTTCCAACCGGAGCCGAGCGCCCACGTCCCCGAGCCCGTTCATCTCCTCCACCACGAGGATGTCGCTCTGCCGAGGCCACCCCTCGCCGAACCGACACGAGGATCCGCGCTTCCCGCGATGAGCGACTCCGCCTTCAACCGATCCCGGAGGTCGTCGTCACGCCGAGGCTACCCCTCGGCCCGCCAAAGAACGGAGCCGCGCCTTCCCGCCCGAGCGAACCCGCCGTCGGCCGACCCCACCGGTCTAGGAGATCCAGCGACGCCGAGGCTACCCCTCAGCGTCCTTCCAACCGGAGCCGAGTGCCCACGTCCCTGAGCCCGTTCGTCTCCTCCACCACGAGGATGTCGCTCTGCTGAGGCCACCCCTCGCCGAGCCAAGGCGACCGAGGCTACCCCTCGTCGCTCGACCGTCCGAGGCCGAGCACCTCACACCGGGCCGAGGCTTCCCCTCAGCCCCCCTGAGGCCGAGGATCCAGACCCGGCCCAGCAGATGTGCTCTGCGTCGACTGCATCTCCGATTCGCGTCGCGTCTACACGTGCTCGACGCACCCAAGGGACCCAAATCGGCCCCTTGACCACGTTGACCGGGCAGTCCACGGTCAACGCTTCTGTAGTGAGAAAACACTCTGAAACATCTGGCGCCGTCTGTGGGAACGAGTCAACATCCACGTGACCAACCACACCGACCATCACTCGTTCCACTAATCAAAATCTATCGCTCGCCCTCCCTTGACAATCGCCCTCGGTGAAAAGTCCAATTCCCCTCACCGACGGAATCTGAGAAGGCACCCACGCCTCCACTAGGGCTGCCCAAGGAAGAAGGCAATGTTGACGAAGACTGCAAGAATGGTTCAGGCTTAGGGTTTACTGATCCTTTGTTCGAGAGTTCCAAAGCGCTCCAGCTAAAATCAGACACACTCATCATTCCTCCTACACATCGAGGACGAGCTCCCTTTCGGGTTGAAACTGGACCGTTCCCAATCTCCACCTTCTTGCCATCTCGAGAGCTCGACCCAGGTATGGCCGCGTCGAATCCCCGATCAGGATGAGAAATCCAAGACCCAACCAATCGATTCAGATCTGGGTCTCCCCCGGTCAAACCTGACAAGCACTAGAGATGATAACGCCAGCAAACCTGGAGTTGAAGTTCTCCATCCAACCTGACAACGCCGGCAAACTGGTCGCGGCGGCCACCTCCGATCCCTTATCCAGGGACGAACTATCCTCAGACAATCTTGGCCGAGACGGAAATGAAGCTAACGGGGAGATCGAGGAAAGACTGAACCAAGATAGGCTCGAGGAGATGAGTGGGTACCCCCGCTAGGCCCGCCATCAACGCCTTGTCAAGTACCGGTGGTGGGGGCCAGAGCACGTTGGTCCCTGGGACCACAATCTGCTACTGATGCGGGCTAGCGTTCATTGGCTCCGTCATCCTGCCCATTGCCGTCGGACGGATCAAACCCATCGACAGATCCTCGTCACCGCCATCAAGTCGCTGCCATAAATTTCTTTCGCCGGTTGCGCATTTAGTGCCGCTTGACTTACTGAATTAAGGAGGGACGCCCCCCCCCCCCCCCCCCCCCCCACTTTTCTTCCTTTGATTTATCCTTCACCATTGATTAAGATTAATCTATTTATTGATGGCCATCCAATTAAGGAAAGACTGACCCATTTTTTGGAGACATGCATCCATTGAAGACGGGAAGGAGCGCAGTGGGGATCTTCTGGATGGAGTCCAAATATGCCCCGGCCCATCACCGATGCGAGATCCGATCCTGGAGATCTCATATTCACAAGGTCCGATCGTAGGCCTGCTTGTCATATGGCTCATCCAACCTGTGTTCGACCCAATTCTCGGAGGGGATTCTCGGAGTGGGTGACGGGGTTCGCTGTGATCGACCGGTGGTTCGTGATGGTCTCCGATCAAGTAGAGCTTCGGCCCCAGCGACGACGGTCTGGCCCCCTCAAGGTCGGAATCGTCTCCTTCGACCCTCTCCTCGTCGATGGCGGCACGGTCCGGCCCCCTCAAGGTCGGAATCGTCTCCTTCGACCCTCTCCTCGTCGATGGCTGCACGGTCCGGACCCCTCAAGGTCGGAATCGTCTCCTTCGACCCTCTCCTCGTCGATGGTAGCACGGCCTGCCCCCCCTCAGAGGCTGATCTTCCCAAGCCAAGCTTCCGAGGTCAACGCCGATCTTCCAAAGGGGAGGAGCCTGAACATTCGATTGACGTCCGGGCATCGTCGATTCCCCCCAACATTTACGCTTTCGAACTCGACCATTTGGCGTCCTCATCCTCAGTCAACGGTGGGCGGAGCATTCGTACATCTCCTGGTTCTGCCCCAAGCACGATCCGAGCCATCCAGCATCCCCGGAGATCGCCTCGGGTCTATCGCAGCCACCACGCCTCGACCAAGCGGGTCCGAGTCTTCCAGCATCTCCCGGAGTGGCCTACCGAGACGATCCGCCCTCAGACGCCTTGCTTGAATTCATCGATGCGAGCACATCACCAGGCCCAATCACGTCCCGACGCCTTCCTGGCTAGTCGGACGATCAAAGTCGCCGTTGATTAGCACATTACAGAATGAGTCCATCATTAACGGTAACAAGAAGAACTCCGAGTTATTCAGCCCCCTCATGACCTTTGACTGGAACGAGGCTGAATCCCGATGCTTCAGAGCCCAAACTGCCGTCGTCCGAGCCTCGTCTCGAACACCAGAACGAGGACTTCCGGAGAAGAAAGCCCTCATACAAGTAACTTCTGAGCTCTGCCCAAACAACGGCCATGTCGAGCTTAACGTCAGAGCTGATCAATTAAGCCTCATGCTTCATCCGAGCTCCCATGATTCCAGACGTGCTTACTGTTTGGGCCGGGACTCGGAGGCCAACGGGAGCTTGCCTCGTAGGACGATGACATGACGGTCAGATTTTTCGGGGTCCATCATCATCCTCAGGTATTCTCATCACTTGAGAGTTAGAAATGAAGTGGCTTGCATCTTAACCCTAAACATCTTCTGACCATCCTCTTCCCATCGCTTTTGCCTGGGTCCCGAGCTCAACCGAACACCCAGTCGGGGATAGCAAGATGACGTCTCAGAAGAAGGAGGCGAGCTACTTCTCAACCGGTTTGCACCCATTGAGCTCCTCCTGCCGAGCTCCTCTTACCGAACTGAAAATTCCGCAACGAGGAGAGCGCGCCGAGAGTGCCGAGCGCGATGGGGTGTGGTACGGCTGCGAACAGAGAACCTGATCATCGAGGTGGCTCCAGACGAGCTACCCAAAACCACTTCTCCCCAAGACCACGCCCTCTATGGCGCGGCCAATCCGCTCATCGACATCGAGTTCTCCTGCCACCTTGAAGTCGACAGCAGCGGGACCCCTTGGTAATCTCAACTTGACAAGAGATGGGGTTCGAAACCACTTCAAAGGCAAAATGTCGCAACTAAGCGACACACTTCTGTGTTGCGGCACACCTGCTCGGTGAAATGCCAATAACGCAGGCCTACTGTTTTCGACGAGCACCGACTCTCCCAGAACATGTGGCCCACCATCCACTCCTTAACGTAGATTCCCTTCTACATATCGCCAAAGATCTCCTCTTCGTCGACCAACTCCACACCAATAGTGGTGTCTCCAAGATCATCACCTTCCCCTCTCCATCTAGAAACGAAAGCTGGAGCCAGAGCTGGAGCTGGAACTGGAGCTGGAGAAGGAGCTATGATCCAGACAAAAGCTGGAGCTGGAGCTGAAGTTGGAAATAGAACTGGGGTTGTGTCTAGACGAGGCCGACCCATCCAAGAGGAGATCCGACCACACCAGTTTAAACAACCCAGGAAGAGGCCGACCAGACGAGTCCGACCACCTTGCCAAGTATCAGAGTCTCAACGCCAAGCCACCTTGTCGAGCTTACAAAGTTATCCCCACTGCGACGGAGCTGTTGAACCAGTCGAGCATCCGGACCGCTCCTCCGACCGTGGCCGAGCCGTCTGGCCAAAGCACCACCGTCTGAGTTCGAGCAACCAAGCAGCTCCTCCGATCGAGGCCGACCAGTTCAGGCCGAGACCGAGGCCGACCCCAGAGGAGGCCGACCGGTCTGGCCAGATGAGTCAGACCACCCTTCCAAGCCTCCGAGCCACCTTGTCTCAAAGTCATCCTCATCCTGGCCAAGCCGATCTGGCCGAAGCACCCCCATCCAAGTTCAAGCACCCAGATCGCTCCTCCGACCGTGCAGTTGGGTCCCCGCTTGCCGAACAACTTCTGCATCCACCGATCTGGACGAAGCAATGGCAGAGCGCCACCATGGAATCTTCGAAAGGCTTCACAAGGTCTTCACCCTTTTCGTCGGCCATAAGTCGAGGGGTAACTCCCTTCGCAACCAAACGAACAGATCAGTCAAAGGGCTGGGGGCAACCCCCCAGCAGGCCGATCACTCCTACGTCGGCCATAAGTCGAGGGGCAACTCCCTTCGCAACCGAATGAACAGATCGGTCAAAGGGCTGGGGGCAACCCCCCAGCAGGCCGATCACTCCTTCGCCGGCCGTAAGCCGAGGGGCAACTCCCCTCGCCACCGAGCGGATCTCCTTCGCTGGCCGTAAGCCGAGGGGCAACTCCCCTCGCCACCGAGCGGATCTCCTTCGTCGGCCGTAAGCCGAGGGGCAACTCCCCTCGCCACCGAGCGGATCTCCTTCGCTGGCCGTAAGCCGAGGGGCAACTCCCCTCGCCACCGAGCGGATCTCCTTCGCCGGCCGTAAGCCGAGGGGCAACTCCCCTCGCCACCGAGCGAATCTCCTTCGTCGGCCGTAAGCCGAGGGGCAACTCCCCTCGCCACCGAACGAATCTCCTTCGCCGGCCGTAAACCGAGGAGCAACTCCCCTCGCCACCGAGCGGATCTCCTTCGCTGGCCGTAAGCCAAGGGTCAACTCCCCTCGCCACCGAGCGGATCTCCTTCGTCGGCCGTAAGCCGAGGGGCAACTCCCCTAGCCACCGAGCGGATCTCCTTCGTCGGCCGTAAGCCGAGGGGCAACTCCCCTCGCCACCGAGCGGATCTCCTTCGCCGGCCGTAAGCCGAGGGGCAACTCACCTCGCCACCGAGCGGATCTCCTTCGTCGGCCGTAAGCCGAGGGGCAACTCCCCTCGCCACCGAGCGGATCTCCTTCGTCGGCCGTAAGCCGAGGGGCATCTCCCCTCGCCACCGAACGAATCTCCTTCGTCGGCCGTAAGCCGAGGGGCAACTCACCTCGCCACCGAACAAATCGCAACAACTTATTGTCACTAGTCGGCTCAGCAAGCCGGACCGATTTTACAAAAGGAGCATCTTCTCCCCCCTTATACTACATCTCCCGACCTCCACCTTAACAATGGTAGAGCTCAGAAGATGGGGGCAATTGATCGGGCTATTTTGACCGGGCCTGAACGGGGCGGGTCTACTACGGCCTTGGGGCCCCGGCCCAAGGATCCTGCGGGCGGGCCGCACTTCTCCCCCCAATACGAAGGCCCAAAAGATTACCCACTTTCATAGTGGATGAATTGATGGCCCAACTTAACGGCCATCATTTTAGCCATCATGGCTCGTAAGACATGGCAACCATCTTCATGGCCATAACTTGCCAATGATGGTCCGACTTAAATGGCCATCTAGCCATCAAGGCTCGACTTCATGGCCAGACTTAGTGGCCATCACTCCCCCGCCATTATGGCCCGCCAGTTATGGCAACCGCAATGCCCATTACTCCAGCCTTCATGGCCCGCCAATTATGGCAATCACTCATGGCCATGACTCCACCTTCATGGCGTCATCAAGTGGGCGCAATTAGAGGGGGTCAACACTTCCCAATTTGCATGACCCCATGAATGGTGGCCATGATGTCACGTCATGGCACATTATGAGCATGATTCGTCTATATGAGGAGGGGGCGGGCGTCATTTGAAAGAGGCCGGATCTTTGCGATCGACAACCATGGTATCGTATACTATCACTATTACTCCTTCTTCCACCTATAATATTCTTCCTCCAAAGCTCGGCCTGAGGACTCGGGTATCGGTCTCTCCGCGAGCCATACTCGATCCCACCGAGCTCCTACACAGATCCGTTCTGACTTAGGCATCGGAGGGGAATTGGTCGGAACCAAGGTCCGACCCCCCTGACGAGCTCCCTCATCTATTCAGGTCCAGGAGATCCAGCAACGCCGAGGCTACCCCTCAGCGTCCTTCCAACCGGAGCTGAGCGCCCACGTCCTCGAGCCCGTTCATCTCCTCCACCACAAGGATGTCGCTCTGCCGAGGCCACCCCTCGCCGAGCCGACGCAAGGATCCGCGCGTCCCGCGATGAGCGACTCTGCCTTCAACCGATCCCGAAGGTCGTCGTCACGCCGAGGCTACCCCTCGGCCCGCCAAAGAACAGAGCCGCACCTTCCCGCCCGAGCGAACCCGCCATCGGCCGACCCCACCGGTCCAGGAGATCCAGCGACGCCGAGGCTACCCCTCAGCGTCCTACCAACCGGAGCCGAGCGCCCACGTCCCTGAGCCCATTCGTCTCCTCCACCACGAGGATGTCGCTCTGCCGAGGCCACCCCTCGCCGAGCCAAGGCGACCGAGGCTACCCCTCGTCGCCCGACCGTTCGAGGCCGAGCACCTCACACCGGGCCGAGGCTTCCCCTCAGCCCCCCTGAGGCCGAGGATCCAGACCCGGCCCAGCAGACGTGCTCTGCGTCGACTGCATCTCCGATTCGCGTCGCGTCTACACGTGCTCGACGCACCCAAGGGACCCAAATCGGCCCCTTGACCACGTTGACCGGGCAGTCCACGGTCAACGCTTCTGTAGTGAGAAAACACTCTGAAACATCAAGATATCAATCCAAGTTAACATATTACCAGGATAATTTGAGCTAATGAGAATGTGCTAGCTCTCAAACTTTGTTCATTCAAAATTTGATACCATTCTCCGGACAATCAGTTTGCAGTGAGCAAACAACCATTCTCAAAAGTGATAACCAATATCAAACTCACATTGCTAATGGATAATTCCAATATCAAACTCATAATCAACATTGACAGGACACTGAAATTTAGGTAGAAGAGTAAATTGAAATAGCTACTGGGCTTAACATAATTTACAGCCATATCAACAATGTTTATCAAAAATCTACTTATCAACAATGTTTATCAAATTTTTATCAACAATGTTTATCAACAATCAACAATGTTTATCAACATAACATAATTTTGATATGGCTGTTTATCAACATAACATAATTTTTGAATTTCATCCATTCCAAAAATTTTGAATCTCATCCATTCCAAAATGTTTATCAACAGCTACAGGACACAGTGCAACATAATTTTTGAATCTCATTTTTATCAACAGCCATATCAACATAATTTTTTATCAACAACCATATCAACAGCTACAGGACACATAGCAAATTTATCAACAGCCATATGAAAATTATGTCAACAATCAACAATGTTTATCAACAGCCATATCAAATTTTTGAATCTCATCCATTCCAGGTTTTTTTTGCAACTATCAATGAATTCTCACCAATTCTTGATGTCATCCATTCCTATGAGTTAATCTCAAAAATATGATATGGCTGGAAAAAAATAGAACTTCTAAATTTACAGCCATTCAGCCATATCAACAATGTTTATCAACAGCTACAGGACACATTGCTTCAAACATTGCAGACAACCTCACAACAGGCCTTTATATAAATTTTTGAAGCTCTCTTTATCACAATGTTTATTAAAAAACTTGGTCACAGGAAACATAAACTTGGATAAACATAAATTTGATATGAAATTGCAGACATAATGTTTATCAAAATGTTAATAAAGTTAACTTGGATTTATGTTTATCAAAACTTGGATAACACATATTAACATGACAATGTTTATCAAAAAATTTTGTATTATCATGTTATCCTGTTAATATTCTGAGTTATCCTGAGTATTCTGAGTTATTAAAATTTTTTCTGATATCCAAGATATATTTTTCTGATATAAACATATAAACATTGTCCTGTTAAAAATGCTAAACTTGATTTTTAACAGGATATCCAATTGTCCTGTTTGTAAAGAGATAACACCATCTCCTCTTCCCAAGGGACGCATTGGTTCCCCAACAGACACAACGGTTGGCATCCCAAGGAATGCAACCGTTCATTACCCAAGAGACACCCATTGATATCCCAAGAGTCATACATGTTGGCATTCCAACAGTCACTATGTAATCTATATAAACCCATTGAGGCTAATGAAAATATCGTCGGTTTCTCTTATCTCTCTCTCCGATCGTATATCTCCTTCTTCTATATTTCTTCATGGTATCAGAGCATCCTCCCTAACCGGTCGTCCCCTTCGTCGGTATCCAATGGAACCGATCTCTCCCAACCTTAAGTTTCTCATCTCCAAATTTCCAAATCTCATTACCACCCGCCTTGACTCCACCAACTACATTCTCTGGAAGTCTCAAGTCACCGGCGTTCTCAACGCTCATGGCTTCCTAGGGTATGTCGACGGAACTCTATCCTCCCCTTCTCCCACTATACCAGATCCTCGCTCCACCACCACTGAACCTCTTCCTCCTATCCCAAATCCAAAGTTTCAAGAGTGGTTGATCACTGATCAGCACCTCTGTATTTGTCTTCAAGCAACCTTTACCACCTCCGCCCTTGGTATTATTCTCGGTGTAACGTCCTCTCGTATTCTCTGGACAAAATTGGATCAACGTTACGCCATTCTTTCCGAAGGTCACATTGAACTTCTCCAAGACAAACTCAACAACCTCACCATGAAAAACGAATCCATGACAGCCTATTTGGACCGTGCAAAGAACATTTACGATCAACTACAAACGGCTGGTCCCGATACTGTCACCACCCGACAAGTTCTCCGACAGACGCTTCACGGTCTTCCCTCTACCTATAATTTCTTCCGTGTTATGGCTCGCAATCGCGGGATACCATACACGGTGGAAGAACTTTGGAGTAGCCTTATTGTTGAAGAAGCTAATATGCTGTTGCAACGCCACGCACCATCTTCCGAGACGTTACCAACCTCCGGGACAACTCTCGTTCCGGATAACACTTCTGCTCTCTTCACCAACTACAGCCATCGGGACAACCGCTCAAGACAGTATCGCTCCTACTCGGGACATGTCCCGAGTAATCGTGGCGGTCGTGGACGTGGGGCATCTCATTTGAGTCAATCTCGCCCTCCATTACTCCCTACTCCAGGCAGATCCCCAGCACAAACCGGGAGATCTAGGCGTCGTATCCCTACCGATCCGACTGGTTGCCCTATTCCATGCCAAGTATGTGGGAAACCAAATCATCACACACTTGATTGCTTCTGGATTCATGAGCATGTCCACAAACCAGAAGCGCATGACTCTCAAAGCACTCCCTCTGCGGAGACAAACTGGTTTCTTGACACTGGGGCCACTGACCACATCACTTCTACTGCGGGACATCTTGAGTCCTCGATTCCTTACACTGGTAATAAAAGGATCACTGTTGGTACTGGGGGTTTCTGCTCCTATTGCCAACATTGGCTCCTCTTCTATCCCCTCTCTTCGGTCTCCTTTACTTCTTCCTGACATTCTCCATGCTCCTGAGTTTTCCAAAAACCTACTCTCAGTTTACAAATTCACCAAAGATAACAACTGTTTCATTAAATTCTTCTCTACTGGTTTTATTGTTCAGGACATAGACACCGGTCAAATTCTTCTCCACGGACCGAGTAGAAATGGACTCTATCCACTTCATTCGGAACCCGTCTCCTTCTTTGCATCTTCTTCCTCGGGTGATCTTTGGCACACCAGACTTGGTCATCCAGCTTCTCCTGTTGTCTCAAAGATCGCCTCCGGTCTATCTGTCAAGCTGTCTCCCCTGAAGTCTTGTTCTCATTGCTCTATGAGCAAGAGTCATAAACTCCCATTCCCTCTGTCTGAATCAAGATCCAAAACTCCCCTTGCTTTAATTCATTCTGATGTATGGGGCACTGCTCCTATTCAATCGATAAAAGGATATAGATTCTATGTTATTTTCATTGATGATTTCTCTCGATATACTTGGCTCTATCCTCTTTATCACAAATCCGATGTGTTTGCTGCTTTTCATTCTTTTCAAATCATGGCTGAACGACAGTTCAACACCAAAATCAAAATTTTTCGTTCTGACGGCGGGGGCGAGTTTGTCAACAACCAGTTTTCTTCCCTATTTCATCGCCTTGGTATCATACACCAAACATCTGCACCATACACTCCGGAACAAAATGGTGTCGCAGAACGAAAACACCGACATATAATCGAAACAACACTTGCTTTACTTCTAACTGCTTCCATGCCCAAACAACATTGGCCAGATGCAGAAGAGACGACCGTATATCTGATCAACCGTCTACCATCCTCTACTCAGCAGAACAAGTCTCCTCTTGAGATTCTACATCATCGGCTCCCAGATTATAAGTGGATGCGCACATTTGGTTGTCTTTGTTTTCCCTGCCTTCGACCTTATGCGGGTGACAAACTTGAGCCACGATCTCAACCATGCGTCTTCCTTGGTTATCCGGACAATATGAAGGCCTACAAATGCATGGAGCTAAAAACCAGACGTATCTACCTCACCCGGCATGTTCAATTTGAAGAACAGACATTTTCCTACTTCCAACCAGGCACGAGTCCTCCCGGAACCTCCTCTCCCCAGACGAGTCCTCTGTAGTGCCCTAGGAAGCCACTGCACATGTACTAGAGGGGGGGTGAATAGTACTTTTAAATAATAGGGAGAGTTATTCCCAATTATCGTGCAATTAACAAACAACAATGCGGAATAACAACGATCAACAAGAATAAATGCAAACGCAAACAAATGGTTTAATGGGTTCGGATCCACCCAAGTCTCCCCGACTTGTTCCCGGTGATCCTACGTCCCAACCACCCGGATCCCTTCCGGATACTTGAGTTAGAAAGCCTAACTCAAGATTTCCAATATGACCACTTTCAAAAAACTCACAAGTGCAATCGACCTACAATCGATGACCGTGAATCCCACAACCCGGGATCACGCAAAACCTCTCACAACCGAGAGTATACAATTCAAATATAACTGAAATGAAATGCTTACCAACAAAATACCTATGCCTTGAGATTTCTTACCAAATTAGGGCAAAGAGGATTTTGATGGAGGAAGAGTCACCAAACCCTAGCTTCAAGAAGATGACCAGCAATGGAAGCCTAGGGATGAGATGATGACCTAGAATCAAGCCAATGGCTTGGAAGGCTCATAACCAATGAATCTCTCTTGAGGAATAAGAGTGAGGGAGAGATTCTTGAGAATGGGAGAGCTTGAAGATGAGAGTTGAAAGCTTCTCTTTTTAATCAATAGAACTCTGGAAATAGCAGCCTTAGATCCTATGAAATAACCCCTTCAGGTATTTAAAGGATCAAGGGAAAAGAGAGAAAGAAACGTCGCTTTCAAATCTCCAACGGAACTAAATCTGAAGCAGACTAGTCGGTCTAAGAAGGATCACTGACCGACTAGTTCATCAACTAGTCGGTCGGTGATTCAACATGGACCGACTAACAGCTCGACAGCCAAAAGAGTGATTTCCAGGCAACATGAACTAGTCGGTCTAAGAAGACTTGCCAACCGACTAGTTTGCCAACTATTCGGTCGGTGAGTGTTCTTTGACCGACTAAGAGTGAAATGCACGAAGCTGAATACAAGTTACACTAGTCGGTCTAAGAACAAATGCTGACCGACTAGTTTCACAACTAGTCGGTCGATGAATGTTCTTGGACCGACTAACTGTAAACAGTAACTCAGGCTGTACAGAGGCAAGCTCAACTAGTCGGTCTGAGAAGGATTCCTAACCGACTAGATCGTCATCTAGTCGGTCGATGAACCTTCTTTGACCGACTAATTGATCGACATGGCTGAGCTGAAATGAGTAAGGACATCTAGTCGGTTCATGAAGAGTTGCCGACCGACTAGATCGTCATCTAGTCGGTTGGTGACTCTACTTAAACTAACTAAGATGCACTAGAAGCTGAGGGAAGAAGCGATAGGCTTCGAAAAAGTTTCTAATGGCTTCTAAGATAATCCTAGCTCTAAGATATGAGCGATATGAAGATAGACATGTAAGAATTACTCAAGGCTTAACATTCTATAAATCGAAGCTAAAAGACTATGAATAAAACCTTAAGGAACGGTCTTCGAAAGCTTCGATCAAATCTTCATGACTTCCAAAAAGGTCCAAAAGCTTCAACGAAGCTTTAGGCATTGAATACGAGCTTGAGAAGTCTTAAGATGTCGCTTTGAGTGTTCTCGTGAATTTGGCGACGATCTCCATAACTGCGCTCACAAATTGTTAGTTCACGATTTATTTATGTTTGCTCATCATCCAAAACCAAATACGGGGAGTCCAATACTCAACATTCTCCCCCTTTTTGGTGATGACAAACCAACATAAATAATAATCAATAATAATGTACTAAATGAAATTTACTTACTCCCCCTGCATTGATGACACATTAGTTCCATATGAAATAATAAACATATGCATCAATCAGGTGAGAAAATTAAAAATACAAATCCAGTTATCGAATTTGAAATACAGTTATATTTTCTTAACTCCCCCTGAATCTAACATATCAAATTAGATTCATGCTAAACTATCATTTAGCACATGCCATTATTATATCTCTCCCCCTTTGGCATAATCCAAAAAGTGCGGGAGGAAGTCAATGATAACAAATCATGGCCAAATAATACAAGAATCACGGGAGTCGAAGAATACGACCTCGGTCCAATGACACCAAAGGAAAATACTAAAACATGTTAAAGGTGTGCCAAAGAGACCTTAGTCGAAAAACGAAAAATGAAGTCATCAAAATACCAATTGTAAATTCACGTATTGATGAAAGGAATTTATTCTCCAATATCAACATCTATAGCTATTTTAGTGCATGGAAAACAATTCTATGTTTTCATACAACTAAAGCTATTGAATCAAAATAAATCGTCGAGCGACGAAATCAATATCAGAGACATACATAAAATGTGCACAAAGGAATGAACCATCAGAAGAGTGGTGCACATCATAGAATGTCAAATGTCACAATATCGATCGGAAATGAACATAAAGTAAAAGCACATCAAAACTAAGTGAAGTGTGAGATGAGAAGTGACAAAGTGATAAAAGTAATACGAAAATCATCATAATAACTTTTAAAAACATGTCATGCCCAAAAATAGATATGAATTTCAAAGCATTTATGGCATTCACAATTCTATCATGCTAGGAGAAACAAAATGATACCGATGTAAAGAAATAGATTCTAACCAAGCATGCATTCAACCCTCATGGATACCAAATGTAATATCATACTTACAACATTAAGCTCCCCCTACATTGGTGCATTACCTAAGCACCATCAACTCCGTTTGAATGAAAGTCTTCGCAAATCGAGGAGTTGGTAGGGTTGGTATCCCACGGTGGATTGAACCTAGAAAACTTCATTTTGGTATCCAAAAACCCTTTTGGATCCAATGGGTTAGACAACAAATTTGAAATACGAAATTAAAATAATTGTAACCCATGAGTTAATGTAATCAAAATCAATTTTATAATCAAATGCCTTGGTACCCATAACATGATCATAAACTAATGGTACCAAGCATTGAAGAGTTAAAGGAACTAACCCTTCGGAAACCAAGTCCAAGAGGAACTTGACTTTCCAACATAATCATCATTCAAAATAACATCATTAATATAGGATTGCACATAAACATTCATATCATGATTGCTAGTGTTCTTGGGACCCCAAATAGTGTAAATTTTGGGAATCCTCTTCCTAGTGGTTGCATGCACAAAAGGTTGATTTCTATGTGGTGCATGTGGCCTAGGAGCATGAGATCTAGCAATAGCATTATGATGAGCATGAGATCCATGATGTGGTGTAGCATACATACGTGGATAAGCATGAGGTGTGTATGCATGAGGATGATTATGAGAGAAGGCATTCACATGTGGATTAGATGTGTGAACATAAGCATTAGGATGTGCATGGGCATGATTACGTGCATGTGGGTGTCTCATATGAGTGTTTGCACGTGCTCGTGGGTGCGGAGCATAAAAATCATTATTTGCATGCACCGGTGGAGTAGGATGTGTGTTCCTACGTGGCATAGCATGTGAGTACAAAAATGCATGACCCCTCTTTGGAGGTCTACCCAAAGTGGGTTTCTTTCCAATCGGGGGTGTGTACGAAGTGGAAGCACTACTGGTAGGAGAACTACTAATGTGGTGTTTGCTCCCACTCGTCGAGGCATCGGATGTCGGCCTAACAAAGGTGGTAGGCAATTTGGATGAGTCTCCCATCTTATACCCCAAGCCAATGTGGTGTTTGGCCGGAAGTAAGTCATTTAAGATATTATCCAAATGGCCCTTACCTTTATTGAAATCATTGATACGGCCTAACGTGCACTCATACTTCTCTTTGAGAGAATGCATCGAAGCATCCAAAGTGGATACTTGCGATGTGAGTGCATAAACACGAGATTTGAGATTCTTATTCTCAATACTCAAGGATGAGTTTTGAGACATCAAATCCGCCATCTTGTGTTCATCCGATTTCTCAAAATGAACATGCTCAAGTTGAGATTTGAGATTCTTCACCTCATTTCTCAACAAGCCATTATGAGTAAGCAAACTTGCTTTCTCATTGGCGAGTGTCTCAACAATGGTGTCATTGTTGGTGATGGTAGACTTAGGAGAGGTTTGGAAGCTAACAAGTTCATCTTTGGTCTTATTATATCTATCTACTAATTTAGTAAATTTAGACCAAATTTCTTGGTTTGCTAACCTCATTTCATCAATAGTAGGTTCTCCACTTTCATCCTCGCTACCATCCTCGCTTTCATCCTCGCTATCATCGAATGAGGACTCTTGACTTTTTGCCTCATCATTAGCCATGAAGCAAATTTTTGCTTTCTCCACTCTTCCATCATCCGACTCTCCACTTGAGGAATCCTCTACGGAGTCGGTGAATGTGCCAACAAGCCCTTTCTTGTGCTTTCTCGACTTGTCGTACTTAGATGCCTTGCCCTTCTCCTTGTGTTGGTAGAGAGGACAATCCAGTTTGATGTGCCCTGGCTTGTTGCATTTATAACACACTGGAGTAGAAGCATTAGTCGAAATAACTTTAGATTTACTCAAAAATTTACCTTTTCGGAAGAATCGATCGAACTTCCTTGCCATACGTGCAATGGATTCCATGTCCAATTCGTCTTCCGATTCTTCATCATCGGTAGATGGAGCGGCCTTGAATGCAATCGCCTTTTTCTTTGGCTCGTCTTGCTTCAAGTACGCCTTCATCTTTTCCCTCATCCGGATCTTACTATCCGTGCGTACCTCATAAGACAACAAGGTACCCATTAGTTGTACGACGGTATATTTATTCATGTCATTACCTTCCTCAATGGCGAAGGTACGCTTTTCCCAACATGATGGAAGACCGTCGATAATCTTTGAGCATTTCTCCTTTTGGGTGTAGGTTTTCCCAAGAGCTTCCAAGTCGTTGGATATATCCACGAAGCGAGCGTAATATTCCTTCATGGTTTCGCCCTGCTCCATATGAAACAACTCAAATTCTTTATTAGCAACGACGAGTTTAGAATCTTTTACCGTACTCGATCCTTCGTGCAATATGAGGAGTTGGTTCCATATTTGATATGCACTCTTACATGTGCATATCTTGTTGAAGTCCTCGGGCTCCAACGCACAATTCAAGGCATTCATTGCCTTGGCATTGGCTACTTCCGCAGCGACCTCCGCGGGAGTCCACTTCGCGAAATCTTCTTCGGAAGGCTCGACATACTCCGTCATGGTGGCTCTCCATAGTGAAGCGCTCCGGAGGAAAATTTGCATCCGGCATTTCCAGTACCCATAGTTGGTACCGTTGAAGTGTGGAGGCCTGACTGAGGATAGTCCTTCCATAACTGAAGAAGCTCCATCGCGGTTCTTGAAGACGTTGTAGTCGTTGTTCTTCATAGCTTTGAACTTTGGCTATGTGTAGCTTTGAACTTGGCTCTGATACCAATTGTAGTGCCCTAGGAAGCCACTGCACATGTACTAGAGGGGGGGGTGAATAGTACTTTTAAATAATAGGGAGAGTTATTCCTAATTATCGTGCAATTAACAAACAACAATGCGGAATAACAACGATCAACAAGAATAAATGCAAACGCAAACAAATGGTTTAATGGGTTCGGATCCACCCAAGTCTCCCCGACTTGTTCCCGGTGATCCTACGTCCCAACCACCCGGATCCCTTCCGGATACTTGAGTTAGAAACCCTAACTCAAGATTTCCAATATGACCACTTTCAAAAACCTCACAAGTGCAATCGACCTACAATCGATGACCGTGAATCCCACAACCCGGGATCACGCAAAACCTCTCACAACCGAGAGTATACAATTCAAATATAACTGAAATGAAATGCTTACCAACAAAATACCTATGCCTTGAGATTTCTTACCAAATTAGGGCAAAGAGGATTTTGATGGAGGAAGAGTCACCAAACCCTAGCTTCAAGAAGATGACCAGCAATGGAAGCCTAGGGATGAGATGATGACCTAGAATCAAGCCAATGGCTTGGAAGGCTCACAACCAATGAATCTCTCTTGAGGAATAAGAGTGAGGGAGAGATTCTTGAGAATGGGAGAGCTTGAAGATGAGAGTTGAAAGCTTCTCTTTTTAATCAATAGAACTCTGGAAATAGCAGCCTTAGATCCTATGAAATAACCCCTTCAGGTATTTAAAGGATCAAGGGAAAAGAGAGAAAGAAACGTCGCTTTCAAATCTCCAACGGAACTAAATCTGAAGCAGACTAGTCGGTCTAAGAAGGATCACTGACCGACTAGTTCATCAACTAGTCGGTCGGTGATTCAACATGGACCGACTAACAGCTCGACAGCCAAAAGAGTGATTTCCAGGCAACATGAACTAGTCGGTCTAAGAAGACTTGCCAACCGACTAGTTTGCCAACTAGTCGGTTGGTGAGTGTTCTTTGACCGACTAAGAGTGAAATGCACGAAGCTGAATACAAGTTACACTAGTCGGTCTAAGAACAAATGCTGACCGACTAGTTTCACAACTAGTCGGTCGATGAATGTTCTTGGACCGACTAACTGTAAACAGTAACTCAGGCTGTACAGAGGCAAGCTCAACTAGTCGGTCTGAGAAGGATTCCTAACCGACTAGATCGTCATCTAGTCGATCGGTGAACCTTCTTTGACCGACTAATTGATCGACATGGCTGAGCTGAAATGAGTAAGGACATCTAGTCGGTTCATGAAGAGTTGCCGACCGACTAGATCGTCATCTAGTCGGTTGGTGACTCTACTTGAACCAACTAAGATGCACTAGAAGCCGAGGGAAGAAGCGATAGGCTTCGGGAAAGTTTCTAATGGCTTCTAAGATAATCCTAGCTCTAAGATATGAGCGATATGAAGATAGACATGTAAGAATTACTCAAGGCTTAACATTCTATAAATCGAAGCTAAAAGACTATGAATAAAACCTTAAGGAACGGTCTTCGAAAGCTTCGATCAAATCTTCATGACTTCCAAAAAGGTCCAAAAGCTTCAACGAAGCTTTAGGCATTGAATACGAGCTTGAGAAGTCTTAAGATGTCGCTTTGAGTGTTCTCGTGAATTTGGCGACGATCTCCATAACTGCGCTCATAAATTGTTAGTTCACGATTTATTTATGTTTGCTCATCATCCAAAACCAAATACGGGGAGTCCAATACTCAACATCCTCCTGCGCCCTCTCCTCCCGGACCATCATGTCCCGAGACTTCTCCGAGACATCCCTGTCCCGATGCCTTTCCCGACACTCCTTTCTCTCCCGCATCCGCTTCCCCAATAGCTACCCCTACTCCCAATACACCCCATCTCACTCCTCTTGTTCCTAGGCAACCTCTCCCACATCTCATAGCCCATCAAACACCGACAACCCATCCTACCGCCTACCTCCCCGATACACCTCCTCCCACTCCACCTCCAACGAGTTCTCATCCGCCTGCCCCTCTTCCCACTCATCCAATGACTACCCGCTCTATGGTTGGCACTTTCCGCCCTCGCCAACCTCTTAATCTCCATGCTGCTATCACATCTGAGGAACCTCTCTCCTTCAAAGAAGCTTCCAAACATCCCCACTGGATCGCTGCCATGCAATCTGAATTCGATGCCCTCACCCGTCAACAGACTTGGGATCTGGTTGTCCCCCCCTCTAAATCCAACATCATCGGCTGCAAGTGGGTATACAAAATCAAGCGGGACGCCCTGGGGTCTATTGCTCGCTACAAGGCCCGGTTGGTTGCCAAGGGCTTCCACCAAAAGGAAGGCCTTGACTATGCTCCAACATTCAGTCATGTGGCCAAACATGGCTCCATCCGCCTTCTGATTGCACTCGCTCTTCACTTCAATTGGCACGTCAAACAGCTCGATGTCTCCAATGCCTTTCTACATGGCAATATTGAAGAGGACCTCTACATGGAGCAGCCGGCGGGCTTTATTGATCCTTCCTTCCCTCACCACGTCTGCAAACTCCGGAAGGCCTTGTATGGCCTCAAACAGGCACCGAGACAGTGGTACGCCCGTTTTTCAACCTTCATTCGTCTCCATGGCTTCATTCCCAGCATCGCCGACTCCTCCCTCTTCATCCGGCACTACAGTGGTCAGACTACAGTGATCTTACTCTATGTGGATGACATTCTCATCACTGGATCCTCTTCCTCGTATATCCCTCAATTCATCACCTTATTATCTCAAGAATTCTCCCTTAAAGACCTTGGCGACCTCTCCTACTTCTTGGGTCTGGAAATACAACGACACAGTCATGGTAGCTTCGTCCACCAAACTAAGTATACTAAAGACCTCCTTCAACGAGCGGGACTTACCAATTGCAAACCTGCCCGAACTCCTGTCTCGGCTAAGCTGTCCCATGTTCACCCGGATCCTCCTCTCTCATATGGTTCTTACTACCGCAGCATTGTTGGCGCCCTTCAGTATCTCACACTGACCCGTCCAGATATTGCGTTTGACGTCAATCGGGTCTGTCAGTTTCTTCACAGTCCATGCGAATCTCATCTCACTGTTGCCAAACGTATTCTGCGGTATCTCCAATCTACTCCGCCTCATGGCATCCTCCTTCGCCCCAGTCCGTTGTCACTTGTTGCTTTTTCTGATGCTGACTGGGCTGGTGATCCCACTGATCGACGTTCTATCAGTGGTTTCTGCGTTTTCCTTGGCCGAAACCCACTCACTTGGAGCGCTAAGAAGCAGTCCTCCATCTCTCATAGCTCCACAGAGTCTGAATATCGCTCGTTGTCCTTGACTGCTAAGGACATCATTTGGCTCCAACTTCTCCTAACAGATCTGAAGATTCCTCTCCAGGATACCCCTCTTCTCTGGTGTGACAACAAGTCGGCTCTTTCGTTATCATCCAATCCGGTCTTTCACTCTCGAACGAAGCACTTCGCTATCGACTACCACTTCATTCGTGAGCAAGTCACCTCCAACAATATTCGTGTTCGACACATATCCACTGAGGATAATCCTGCTGACATCTTCACAAAGAGCCTCCCGACTCCGCGGTTCGAACTTCTCCGGGACAAACTGTTCGTCATCTCTGCCGCTCAGTTTGCGGGGGCGTGTAAAGAGATAACACCATCTCCTCTTCCCAAGGGACGCATTGGTTCCCCAACAGACAAAACTTTTGGCATCCCAAGGAATGCAACCGTTCATTACCCAAGAGACACCCATTGATATCCCAAGAGTCATACATGTTGGCATTCCAACAGTCACTATGTAATCTATATAAACCCATTGAGGCTA
Source organism: Scilla litardierei (assembly GCA_030789695.1). Classification (NCBI taxonomy): domain Eukaryota; kingdom Viridiplantae; phylum Streptophyta; class Magnoliopsida; order Asparagales; family Asparagaceae; genus Scilla; species Scilla litardierei. The sequence goes on from CM061140.1 coordinate 30,083,807, forward strand.
ATGAAAATATCGTCGGTTTATCTTATCTCTCTCTCCGATCGTATATCTCCTTCTTCTATATTTCTTCACTGTTAACTTGATATCATGCTATCCTGCTATCCTGTTAACAGGACAATGTTAACATGATATCCAAGTCCTGATATCCTGCTAATTTTTAACATTGTCCTGTTAACATTGTCCTGTTAAAATTAAATTGATATCATGTTAACAGGACTTGGATTTTTAACAGGACTTGGATTTTTAACAGGATATCAAGTTAACAGGACAATTTTAAAAATGATATCCTGTTAACAGGACTTGGATTTTTAACAGGACTTGGATTTATGTTAAAAACAGGATATCAGGACAATTGGATATCAAGTTATAAATATTAACAGGATATGTTAAAAATTAGAACATTAACAGGATATCAAAAAAATTTTAACATGACATTTGGATTTATTTTTAACAGGATATCAAGTTTAGCATTATTAAAATTTTATATGTTTATAACAGGATATCAGAATATTAACAGGATATCCTGTTAAATTTTTTTTAATAAGTGTTATCAAAAAATGTTAAAAATGTTAAAAATTGAACATTATTAACTTGGATTTATGTTTATCAAAACTTGGATAACACATATTAACAGGACAATGTTTATCAAAAAAATTTGCCTTTGATTATCCAAGTTTATAGCTTCATCCTGCAATGTTTCTAGCATTTTTGAAACATAAACATAAGTTTATAGCGTCAAATGTATCCATCCAAGGTCAATTTTTTTTGATATGAAATTGCAGACAACCATAGAGGGTGCTTGAGCTCACCAAGTTCACAACCATATGAAATTGCAGACAACCATATGAAATTGCAGACATGAAAATAGGAAATATGTTGAAAAAAGGCAAAGTTCACAAAGCTCACCAAGAGGGTGCTTGAGCTCTCCCGTGATGAAGGCTTGATGTGCTTGATATGCTTGCTTGATGGTCTTCCTCTCCCGTGATCTGAGGTAGAAGAGGGTAGGTAGAAGTCTGAGGTAGAAGAGGGTAGGTAGAAGAGTGCACTGGAGGAGGTAGAAGATGATGGCGATGCTGGAGGTAGAAGAGGGTGCTAGCTCTGCCTTGAGGAGGTAGGATGCTGGAGGTAGATGATGGCGATGCTGGAGGAGGTAGAAGATGAGCTGCTTCCTCTTGGCGCACAAAAATAAACAACAAAAAAACTCATTTCCCTCCTCAGCGTTGATGTGGTGTGATCAAAAAACAAATTATGTGATGTGATCAAAAAACTTTCCCCCTCAGCGTTGATGTGATCAAAACCATTTCCCTCCCAATGGTAGATAGGTAAAACAAAATTTTGAAAGTTTGATTTCTCAAAAATCTCAATTTCTCATATCTCAATTTCTCAACACACCCAATTACACATAACCAAAATCTCTTATCCATTTTCTCTTAACCAAAATCTCTTATACATTTCTCTTATAAACAACACACCCAATACAAATCTAAACATAACCAATTTCTCTTATACAAAAACTCTTATCCAATTTCTCTTGATAACATCCATGTTTTATAATATACATAACTGGTATGAATAAGTGTGTTTTGTGTATAGTAAGATTGTTATATCACATTACCCCTGCGGAATGATGTGTGAGCATGTGTATACCAGGAGGTATGCATAGCTGTATGTTTTTGACTACGTATATGTGGATGTATGAAATAGTATACTTACCCTATGTAGATTACCATAGTTGTGTATACCGGTGTGTGTATATATGTTCTATATAGATATGAGATAGGCGTGTCGTAGTGTAAGTATGTATATGTATGAACGTATGTATATGTATTTGAAGTTGTGTGATATATGAGTAAGTATAGGAATATGGATGTATATTGTTTCATTATAGTGTGTGTATGACTGGGATAGAATAACCTTAGCGTCTAAGTCCGCTCACCCCTACGTCGGCCTATTTAAGGAAGTCTGAGGACGGACTTGATCCTAAGGTGGGTAGATTACGTTGACCCTAGCGCTACGAGTGAGGCTTATATAAATCTGTGTTTGGTGCGAGGTATTGCATGTATATACGTATAGTGATATATAATATTATGTGTATATGGTAATGTGCGATGTGTAAAAGTGATTGTACGATTGAAGTGTTAATAGACTAAGAATGCTTGTATTTTTCATTAGTGGTATGTTTATGTGACGTGTGGTACTATATAAGTATAGACGGTGAGTGTATAAGATGTGTGGTATTACTTTGTGTGTTAGTAATAATGCGAGTGTGTAGGGTGATGGGACACTTACATCTAGTATATCGATGTGGTCGTGTGTCACTATTCGCCCGAGTATGATATTGGATGGTATTGTATTGAACGTGTATGTTAATACGTAGTTAGTAATGTGTGTATGTGTATTGCTACTATTAATAGCATGGACATTGATTAGTATTATCCACGGTAATACTATTGGTATTGGTTTTAGTATTAGCTGAGTATGGCGTGATGTTTACTCATGGTGTGTATGCATTAGAAGAGGAGATACGAGCGTTACCCTTACGTTTTCCCCGTGTCTTAGCCGATTAGATTTCGAGGACAGAATCGTTCTTAAGGTGGGTAGGATGTAATGACCGGTTTTAGCGGTACGTGATTCATTTTCCCCCCGTGTTGTATTTCCTTCTTCGTATCCGTTATTCGACGTTTCTGTCCCCGTACCCATACCCGCATCCATTCTTTTTCATACTACTAATTATTGTTATTATTATAATAATCCTTTTTGGTAATTATTTTAAATACACCTTCTTAGAAATGTGTTTTAAATTCCTCATACAAAATTCAAATTCGAAATTTTAAACTTCTAAAGGTTTGAAAAACTTACCATTTTAAGCCTATTTAACCTAATTGATTAGCCTAATTCTCCTAATTAATTCCTTTGATTATCACATCCTATTAGTAGTAATTCAAATCCCTTTCCTATTATAACCTTAGCCTTGTTGAACCCCCTGGCCGAACCCTATTCTGCACACACGCACAGCTTTGACACAAAAAAAAATTGAGAGGAAACAATACAACCCAAGGGCCTAGGACTCATACACATACTGCATCTGAAACCAAGCTAAACAAACTTCATTATTAAAACCCTAAACACCCAGGACCTACTCACGTGGGTGCATCAACCTATATTCCTATCTCTAGCTTGTAAACCCTAGGGAGCACAACCTGATGCCTTTTAATAATAAACCCCACACAAAAACTTTTATAATAAGAATTGAACCCTATAAAGACAGGCCACAGGCTCACGTGTTACATTGTACAACCCTCACCCTATTCCTATAAGAAGCCAACCTATAAATATATATTAGACCTATTTTTCACAGCCTACTCCTTATTTATTTGAACCCCATTCCTTTTATAACCTACAGCACTTAATAAAAACCATAGGTTAAACACAGTACCCTACCCTCTCCACGCCTAAAGCCAGCGCCGCCCTGTCATTGTTGTTTCTCCTCGCAAAGGAGCAATATCGCAGCAACTCCTCCCCATTTCTCCTTCGCGTCGACTCCTTCATCCCCAGCACCCGAGGCCTCCATCTCCTTATTCTTCAACGCATCAGCCCACGTCGCACGACAACACCCACACGCCGAACACGTCAACACCCTGTCGGCGGCTTCCTCCACCGTCCAAAACCCCGACCCAGGCTTCCTTCTCCACGCCAACGTGCACAGCAACTCCCCCCTCAGGCACGCGAGTGCCCAGGAGGCCCTCGAACCCGCACACAGATCCACGCGTGCCCAGGAGCCCCACTTCACGCGTACAGACCGCCGGGAACACCGCCACAGTGCATCTATGACCTCCACCTTCTTATCAGCCAACTCGCAGCCTCCCTCGCCTTGTTTCAGACCCGCAGCCCCTCGCTTCATCCCCACAGCCAAGAGCCCGCCCTACAACCCTACACCAGGCCGAGCTTCTTCCTTCCCCTCAGCCGCCCCACATGACCCCAGCGCCGTGGACTCCTCTTCCTCCTCCGGCCTCCTCTCCGAGTCCGACCAACCCCTCCTATCTCCGGGAGCCGCTGCCAGTCCGTTGTTCCTACAAGCAAGCACGGGTGCAGCTTTGAAGGAGGTGAGTTATATATTATACGTGAGTTTTGACAGCATGTAGTTGATAATTTTGGGTTATGGTGTTAAATTAACATTTTATAGACTCTACTAATATAAGAGGACTAGTTATACCCCGTGCCCGCGGGCACGGTTCAATTAAGATTTTCCCCCGCAAAATCTTTGTTCCCCAAAAAATTATTTCCACGGTCAAAATTGTGCGGAACAACAAATTAGCGTAAAAATATTTAGTGACACGGACGCATTCGGCGTGGAACAACAAAATCGGCTCATGCACCTTCAGCGCGGAACAACAAATTCGGCACGGACGCCTTCGGTGCAGAACAACAAATTAGTTTAAAAAATTTAGCGGACGCCTTCGGCGCGGTTCATTTACGATTCCCCCTCAAAATCTTAGATCACCCATAATTTAGCTCATCCCAAGAAATTTCAATAATTGTGAAATTATTCACCTGTGATCAATATTGATCGAGTCGCATCGTCTAGTCCGTCATGATCAAGAGATCGCTCATCGTCTTCTCTACACGAACCACCATCCATGTAACCAGCAGAACATACACCTCACGTCAAGTTTTAACTATAGACATGCATATTGTAACCCCCAAAACTACATCAAATCAAAAAAAAATTCTCTAGGTGTCAACATTAAGACAATATATTTCATCATAATTCCTTAAAATTCACTTCAAGCAATTCAAATACCACGTCGTCATCTACTCTCAAATTACAACGTCAAGAATTTGACATCAACGATTGGTATTTCACATTTAAAAACAATAAAATCCTTGCTCTATAAACCAAAATGAACAGAATTGCCAAATAAAACAACCCAAAATTTAAAGTTCTCCATAAAAACCTAAACAAAGCATCAAGAATTTGATTTCAATCGTTTGGAAATTATTCACCAGTTATCAGTATCGATCGAGTTGTAGATATCCATGTTCAAATAATTTTATTGAAAAAATAGGCATTCTAAAGCATCTGTAACAAACACAGTTTAAAAGAATTAGAATAAGAAAAAAGAACACATATTTCATGATTTTAAGCCTATGATACAATGATGAGAAATAGTCAGAGAAAGATTTAGTGATATGGCATCGAAAAGAACCAGATCCTGGAATCATACAGCCATTGGAGCGATCCCTAGTTAGCTAGTAGTTCGCTGAGTACTGAAGCAACTGAATCGAGATAAACCAAGGAACCAGCTATAACGAAATGATTAATGCATAAAAGAGAATTTTTCTAGCCCATGATAACTCATCTGTAACATTCTAATGTCTAATTGGCCTATGAACTAATTCTAATGTCCAATAATCTAAACAAAAAATCATAATTTAATCTAGTAATGGCATCTGTAACATACACATGATAAGAAAAAGAACACATTTCATGATTTTAAAATCAGACAGAACATATCTCCATTAAATTAGAAATTTTTATAGCCAATGATACAATGTTGAGAAATTGGCAGACATATTGTTTTCTAATATTAATTATGACATGGCCTCTTTGTAACTCTCCACATTTTAAACCATGGAGAAGCAAACCAACATTATCGTTAGCCAACAGAAACATAATCAAATGTTAAAAACAAAAAATGAGCTAAAGCAGGTCTAAAAGTTAATTCATAGTATTTATACATCTCCATATTCAAACAATATCAGTGACATGCTTTAGTTAAAAAGGGAGCAAATTCAAACAACATTCTCCCCAAAATTGAGACTTCATGATTCACATGTTCTGTTCATTTATCTAAAGCATATGATAGACAACGGGATGAAGAGAGTGCTGTTTGGCTGAAGCTGGCAAAGATTTTTTCGATTTCCTTTTCAGCTTTCTGGCTATGCTTGTGGGCTAAGTACATCGACTTATAATATCACACAACCTAAACTATATGCTAAAAGAAAAAACCCTTAACTATGAACAAATATACACAAAAATACATTTTGGATTGAACCATGCAGTCCAACTTCAAAAACACCATCTCTCACCATCTCTCACACAGGCATTTAAAACCAACACAATTTACATATGAAGCTAGTGACGTGTGTCCTGAAAATAAAAAATAAAATCATAGATTAGAATAGAAAAATTAGAAACGAAGATATATCTAATTACTTTGTACAACTCACTTTTATTGCCTTCATCATGTTTAAACAGAAAACCTTTTCATCATCACATTATAAAAAGATGGCGTGTCAAGCTCAATCCAAACTGGAGAGTTAATAGGATGAGCAATAACCTAGATAAATTAAGAACATAAATTTCTTAGAAAAATTAATATATATTTGATAATATGGAAAATTTTAAATTTATACATTTATTTACCTTTTTCGTTGGAGTGGTGGATGGCGTGCTTTCTGGAACCAAGCAAGTTCGGCAAGAACCATCTTCCACTTCTATAACAAAAAAGGTGTTTAGATGGTCAATGAACAGTATATTTTGAAAAACAAAATCTAAGATTTTTATATTACCTCAGAAAAGAAGATTACTTTGTCTTCAATGTGACTCGTCGCCATTGCTTGTAAAGTTCTTTTAGCAATTTGCTGGAAATAATAATAATAATAATAAACAGTCACTAATTTTTAATTTCAAAATGGGAATGTTTGTAACGGTATGCATACCTTATCAAACCAAAATCCGATATAACCCCGTAGCTTGACATTTATGTGATTGTTTTGAAGTAACAGAACCTGTGAGAAGAAAAATGTTAATGCAAACATAGTAGATTAAAAATATAATATAGAATTATGATAAGAAACTTACAGTTTTTGCCAAATCTGCATCATCATCTATCTATATAAAAATACAAACCAATATATTTTACCAAACAATGCATAGCGAAAACTATTAAGTCATTCAATGAAATGTAGTAAAGGAAAAAATTTCTTACCCTGCCATATATGGTAATGTGGGTCCACATTTTAAAGCTTGGTAACGTATGATAATGATATACCTGCATGTTAGACAACAATCGATAATAATTTTTTAAAAGATCATTTAAACAAATAATATAAATAAAACAATGTAAAGAAAGAAAGTTAAAAAACTTACATACAATTTTTATCATACATTGGAAATCATAGCAGAACTTCTGGGTAAACGATGTTTACTGTGTTATTTATGTTGGGCTGAAGAAGGACACATACATGATCAAAAGATGTGCACCTTGAAAGTGCAACATAAAGATGTCCATGACTGAAAACTGGGGTCCACAAATCAACTCCAACGAATTTTACAGATTGTCCTTGGGCTTTATTAATCGTCATAGCATATGTCACACAGACAGGAAACTGCCTTCTTGTCATATGAAAAGGTAATTCTGTAGCCGATGGTGACAAATATATTCTTGGAATAAACACAAAACAACCGGCTTTATCCCCATTTAAAATTTGAGCTTCAATGACACGTGATGCACATCTGACAACCATCAATCGAGTGCCATTGCAGAGCCCGTCTTTAGGTGCAATATTTCGTAATAAAATAATAGGACAACCAACCTTAAGCTCAAGTGTAAATTGTGGCAACCCAGGAGGATCCAAAGAGTTTATGTACTCATTTGGATATCTATTCATAATGGTTGGATCGGTTTCATCATTTTCAGAAAAACTGTCTGCAGCTTGGTACGTAATCTTCTGTCCCAGAAAAATGTTTAATGCAGCAGCATTTATAAAAGTAACATCATCATTCCGTGCAGAAAGAATTATTCGTTCAGTAAGGTATGCCGGAGTCACGGTACCCTCAATATCAAGCTGCGGATAAATTCGAAGTATTAACTCCTTTAAATCCATGCACCTGAATATGTTAGAAGGAAGTTCTACCACTTCTGTAGGATTTGTCCCAACCTAATACATATAGATATAATTTTAGTTAAGGAATGGCTAAGATAAAAATAGTAAGCAAAATTAAATTAGGCATGTAATAAAATGACTCCAAAATAAATTTTGCAAAATTTGCATTCTCAACAGATGAGTTATTTAACCGCATATTTTGATCCAAGATCAAAACTTGTACAGAGCACCATAATATAGATCGTCTCAATGAGGCACCAACAATTTCTTCTCGAACCCCCTTTGGTATGACGGGCAAGATTTGTCGGAAATCCCCACCAAGAACAACAGTAATACCACCAAATGCTCTGGGGTTATCACACATATCTTGTAACGATTGATCCACTGCCTCAACACAGTGCCGATGTTGCATAGGTACTTCATCCCATATTATAAGTTTTGCTTTTCTGAATAATTGAGCTTGCATGGATTGCTTGCTAAAATTACAAATTGAAGTATTATGCACATCTAACGGGATACGAAATGTGGAATGTGCAGTCCGACCTCCGCTAAGTAGCAATGATGCAATACCGGAAGACGCGACGGTGATAAATATATTTCCAAGACTACGCAACATTGTTGATATTGCATTGTACAAAAAAGTCTTTCCAGTTCCAGCATCACCGCTCAAGAAGAATGTAGTACCTTTATTTTCAAATACTGATGAAGTAATTGCTGAATAAGCATTGCGTTGTGCATCATTGAGGCAATCAATGTCTTTTTGTGCATCCAATTGTTTCGCTTTATTTATAAGTTCCTAATGTTCATGCAACAATCTATTTCCAACAATTGCATTCCAATCTCCAGCATGAAGTGGCATTGGTGGAAAGTCGGATAGACACTTACCGTACTCCTCAAGCAATTCATTGATAAGGAATAATCCATAATCTTCAAGTTGGCCTTGAGTTGGGGTAGAAATTGCAAATAAAGTTTGTAATTTATGTGGAAGATCATCGCAAATGTGCATTGAAAATTCATTCCATAATGCAAGGGGGTCGATCGGCACACATTCGATAAGAATAATACAAAACAGTCTTCGTAATTGATATCATGTTTCCATAATTGAAGCCTCGGAAAGACATTGTCTCCACTCGGAATCATCTTCAAGAAGACCTCTTGCAATACATATTGCTTTGAATGTAGGGTACTCGATAGAATTGAATGTGCGTAAATTTTCCCACGATGTTGGCCCTTTAACAACTGTTAGTAGCAACCGTAGATAAAATCTCTCACCAGAATTAGGGCATGCAAAATACATTCTGCCAATTGCATATCCAGATTGTCTTAGAGTCCAGACCTTTGTTGACGAATGCCACACAAACTTTTTGAGGAAATTCTTAATATGTGAGATCATGTGCAGACTCATGTAAAGCGCAACATGTAAAAAATTCAGTCAAAGTTGTCTTATCATTTTCAGCCCTAGACCTTATTGCATCTACATCTTCATCTGGATCAAAAATAACACGGTGTTGCCCTGGTAAATGAAGTATCAATCTTTGAACTGACGGAATCTCTTGATGCAAAGGATGCTCAAATATTCGCCAGGCAGCCTCAGGTGGTCCAATATATCTTGCATCAAGGTATTGTTGGATCTCATTTACTGCGTCCAATACCATTGTGGTCCGATCATGACCTTTATAAATATACTTATGAATGTACTTCACACATCTTACCCCAGCACAAACTTCGACATTAATGTGGCAGTTAAAACGCCTTGAGAGATACCTGTTGTGCGGTACAACATCTCGGTTATCAACCTGATGCCCCCTTACAGTATATAGATGCCCATTACTACGACGACGGTAAATAGGATATCCATCACGATCCAAGGTTGTTGCATCTGCATAATTTCGAGGGTATTTCTTAGTACAATTACCATTTTCCATACATGAAGCATTTGGATTCCGAGCACCACATGGTCCATGTACCATACATTTTGACACAGTATCGAATAATGCAGGATCTTGAGCAGGATCAGGAAATTCAGCACATACAATTCTATCCACTTGATCACATGTATGAATCTTATCGGGTCCACGAAGAAAGAAAAGAGCATGCATATGTGGAAGACCCCGTTTCTGAAATTCAATTGTAAATACATGTGCTACTTTCTTTCCAAATATATTATTGCCATCAATCTCCTTCATCAAAGCCTTTCTTTTTTACTCAAATACACGTGCGACTAAATCTGGACGGTTGGTAGCCTTTTGATTGGGCAGGAGAGCCGAAGTAATTTCTGGTCACTTTGGATTTGCGGTCATGGTAAGAAAAATATCCGGGTGCTGGTTATAACGTGTGATAGCCATCGTGTCTTGAAATATTTCAAACATGTGACGTGCACTGCCAGTGAAAGATGAAGGAAGTATCATGCGCTGTCCAATTTGGTCGCATCTGGCATATGCATCGATATCTGCAAGACCCTGATAGAGCTCTGAGCGGAGTTTTCGTTGATTAAGTTTGATGAATGTTAAACGATGTTGCTCAATTGCTGCCCAAGCATCAACTATGAACTCCTGGAATAACTTTCCAGCTCTCAAAATTGAAGAATACTCATTCTGTCTTTCAAACAGACGGTAGCTATAAAACTCACACATGGTCTGGCGTCTACTTGAGGATATGTTTTGAACTGGATCCCACTGCTTCATCTCAGGTTCCCATCCAAGCTGACCATCAGGAAATAATAAGACGTAGTGTAATGGTAAGTATGCAGGATGAGTCTCATTGATTTGCATTAATTGATGATTTCCTCGAAGATGTAAAACTATATCTCGCATCCCTGAAGGTCGATAGCCATCGCCAGGTAAAATAACCGTAATCTCATCTACGGTTGGGAGGTTATTGTTGGATATGGATCGTAGCCTAGAGGGGGGGTGAATAGGCTAATAAAAATTCTCGTGCAACCCACGAGAAATCCCACGCAGTTATAAGCACAGACATGGCAATAAAATAGCAATCACAGAATACACACAGATATACCCTGGTTCGGTCGTCCCCACGACCTACTCCAGCCCCTGAAAGCAACTACTAGATAGATATGTAATCCTGTACAGCTACAATGAGTCAAGATCCCAAATCTACTCTCACCTAGCTCGTACGCACACCACGTGCTCTACACTATCAACCTAGTCAGATGCTCTCCCTCCGTGACGACTCCCAAGTCGTCAGGTCCCCAAAAGTAACACAAAAAGGTAATGTTTCCCCTACAAAGATCGCTACAACCAATACAAAGATAAATAGATAGAGTTTTAGAAATGCTCAGTAATGGTGTATCGTCTCTGTCGTTCAGCGCGTGGTCAGATCAATCTAACAAGTAGTAGTCTCTGATGTCCCCTCAATAGTCCGGCTCCCCTCTCGATGGAACTTGCGCCATTCGCCAAGGATTGAAACTTGCGGCACCTCACCAAAGATTGCAACTGCGATATCAAACTTCACTTGATGATGCCACACGAATAACTTGCTCACACTGTTCTGCACACAAAGAGTCTTGCACAAAAATTTATGCACAAGAAACAAATTTTTCACACAAATTTCGGCACACAAATTTTTGCAGACAAACAAAAAAAATTCGGCACAGTCAAGAAATCCACATAGAAATTTTTGCACTCTGACAAAAGAATTCGGAAGTATTTATTTTAAAAGCACCAAAAGATGTTTCGGCCTCCTCCAAAATTGTGTTTAAAACAACAAAAGCCCTCTACAAAAATCATGCGGCTTCCCCCAAGAGCTGAGCTCTTTGTGCTGTGAGTTTCTTTTTTCAAGGAGAGATTATAAAAGAAAACAACAAAAATTTACTCTCCTTTGTTTTTTTTATTTTCAATCAAGTGCTCTTGGGTAAGATATCAAAGGGGAAGAGAGAAAACAATTCGGCTGTGCTTGATTTTTGTATCAGATGCACTTGGGGATTTTTGATGTTTGGAGATTCAAATTAAAAAGGTGCGGCTCTTATTTTTTTTGTGTTTGCCCTTCAGAAACAAAACATGCGGTTGCTTCTTGGGGAATAATTGACGAGGTGGCGCCTGCAAAACAAAAACAACAACGCAAAAAAAAATTCTCTTTTAGGATCAAACAAAAAGCAGGAGATGGCCTCTCTTCTTTTCAATTCGGCACGTAGGGTTTTTCGAAAGGAGAAATAATTCGGCCTGGGGTTTTTTTTCAATTGGGATCTCTTAAAAAAAATTGTGCATCCCTTCTCTGAAACAATTGGTTGAGGGGGTTAAATAAGATGGTGAAAAAAGGCAGCTCTTAGGTTTTTTAAGGTAACTTGCGGCTGCTCTCACCCCTCTTGATTTCGGCTCCACTATACCCTCTTGATATTTCGGCAAGTCTTAGGCTTTTGTACCATCAAAGGAAAAAATCGGCTAAGGGTTTTTGTTTGATGATGCCTTATGAATTATGGGGTATATGGAATCTCAGTGATAGGGTGATTAGCATTGGGAATGGAGTTTGGACTTGGTACGTAATATGATTAGGGTTTTACTCCAATAGATGTGAGTCAACTCAAGTTAGGTTTTCTCCCTTTCTCCTTTGCACATTGACCAAGTCTTTCCGTGAATTAATCGCACGTTCGCCGTTCCTGAAACACTTAACACACACGTTAAAACGTTCATACACGTTTGTTATCATCAAACACGAAGTTCGTAGATCGTTGCTACCAACAATCTCCCCCCTTTGATGATGACAAACTAAATAGAAGATTTGAGCATTAACGTTCCAAATAGTGTGTGTGTGAAAGTGTGACGATAGTGGGTGACATGCAATGAGATATAGTGATGTGCAAACAATGATATACAGAGTTAACAATGTGCATGCTCCCCCAATTTTTGTGCTTCCCCAATATTCATTAATGCTCCCCCTTAATCAAACAATCATATTTTCACGAGCATTACAAAGATACCAAATGCCAAATGCCACACACCAAGTAAATACCAAATCTTCCCAAATTTTTCTCCCCCTTTGTTATCATCAAAAGTCATACCACGAAGTCAAAATCATATATCATGCAAAAAAAGAGAGTATTATTAACCACTACTAACAATTGCATGCATACAATCCTAAAATAATCAAGTCAAAATCCAATGAAATTAAACAACTAAGACTTCAACACCAACGTGTACGTGTGATGATTAAAATTGAAGTACGTAGGGAGAATCATTAAGAAAGTCAACCTGAACCAATCCACATTTTCCAAATAACATTCTATCACCTAGGATTGATTTTTCCCACCTCATTAAAAATGAGTTCAAGGTACCACACCCCAAGACATAGCCTATAAGGACTCTTAGATGTGGGGGTGGCATTGCTTGACGAGTAAATACACCAACGCTAAAGTTTACCCATAAAGCTTATGTTGGATACTCGTGGGTAATACCGTTGCCAAGGATTGTATCCATTTTTCATACGGAGCAATTATCTTTTTGTTTTCATTTTTTTAAAAAAACTTATAACAACACTTTCTTTTGCTCAATTTTTTTATCCATGGCAAGGTATATCATATCCCTTAGATATTCAGTTAAGTTTTCCTCCTACATTCACATTCCATACTTCATAAACGATATCTCCAAATGTGCAACAATAATAATTCATGTGGAAGCGAAGTAGGTGGTGTAGAATTCAAGTTATTTTTAATCATTGAACATGCCATGAATATTTAGAAAGATGAACATGCGCATGTGGCAAAAGAAATAATACACCAATTTCTACATACATATGAAATTCATACGTGCATACTTCAATAATAGATCAAAGAGAAAAGATACACATTTAAGCACCAAATTTTTTTTCAGTTTTTCAGTTTTTTTTAAAATGCATGAAGTACTAAAGCAAACATGAGATGCAATCACACAAAAAAAATCATGCACACATAGCAATGCAACTACTAGCACACAAACAAAGAAAAGTCATGCACACACACAAAAAGACTATGAAGATATTCATTAAGTTCAAAGAATAAGATATACCTTCGCGTCGCCGTTTGACTAAGGAGCTAAAAAGTAATGAGACATTCAATTTATCGCTCCTCGTCAAATTTCCATCCACCTACAAAAAAGGTATCGTGTGTGACCTTGGAATCCAACAAGGTCCACTCACGTTAGTCATCAAAGATTTAGGAACCCATATTTGTTTGAACTTAATGTTTTTGTTCCTATATTTGCAATGATATGAAGTATGACCAACGCATCCACATGTAAAGCACTTAGCATGAAAATTTCCAACCTTTGTTGATTCAAAGTGAACTTTTCTATATTTTGATTTTTCAACATTTTTAAGACCATATCCTAGTCCTCGCCTATTATTGCCATAAATTTGATTTCCAAGAATAATGTCCAAATTTTGTTTTCCAATGGAAAATCTCTTTATTGACAATTCTAGGGTGGTGACTTTGGATTTCAAGATATCATTTTCATTCACAAGCAAAGTGCATTTGCTAATGAAAGCTTGCTTGTTTTCCTCTTCTTTCTTTTCAAAATCCCTCATTTTTTCTTTAAGTTCAAGATTTAGCATGTTAATCTTTTTAGAAAGCAATTCATTTTCAACTTCAAACTTTATCTTATCAAGCTTATACATGCTAATATCTTTAATAAAGAGGGACATGAAAGACAATCAGTTTTTTCAGGCAAGCTAGCTTTCTCCTTTTCTAACATGGTAATGGTAGATTTGCATGCAACAAGCTCTTGTTTAAGATTTTTCAATTCTATAGACGTGTCATACTCAGTTTGTTGCATATCAAAATTATCATTCCTATAACATTCCACATCAGCTTCTAGCTCATCAATTCTATGTTGCATTCCTTTACAGATTTCTAAGAATTCAGCTTTAGTGGGAGATTCTACCTCATTGTGTTTGGCCATCAATGCCATGCAGGAGTGGGCTCCATGTTCCTCATCCTCTTTCTCAGCTTCACTATCCATGTCCCACGTCAGCACTTTCGTTTTTCCTTTTGCAACTTGACCTGTGTGTTGTTGTGGGCAATCTTTTATGTGGTGCCCTTTCTTCCTGCATTTAAAACATTCACTTCTATTAATAGCTTTCTGATCATAGGAATTTCTAACAAAATTGGAATTATTAGAACGAATGAACCTTTTTCCCATCTCAGCTCTTCCTTGATCAGTCTGAATGTATCTCCTGAAGTTTCTGACCATTAGGGCTTGCTCTTCATCAAGATCGTCGTCGTTAGCTTGAAGAGCTAATGGTGTGGAAGCTTTGGTCTTCTCTTCAGGTTTCTCTCTGGCTTCTATACTCTGCAGCTCAAGCTCGTGTGACATTAGGTTGCCTATCAAGTCCTCCACTTTCATTGTTGATAAGTCCTTAGCTTCTTGAATAGCAGTGACTTTAGGCCTGAACGAGCTTGGTAGCGCCCTTAAGATCTTTCGTACCTGTTCATGGCTAGAGTATGGCTTACCGAGGGAACTGGATTTGTAGACGATGTCTGTGAACCTCGCAAACATGTCTTTAACTGATTCTGTTGGTAGCATGCGGAAGCTCTCGTATTCTGTGCAAAGCAACGCAAGTCTGGATTCCTTCACTTGCGATGTTCCCTCATGTGTCACCTCCAGAGTATGCCAGATTTCCTGCGCAATTAGACAATGTGAGATACGATTAAATTCAGATTTATCAAGAGAGCATATAAGCGCATTCATAGCTTTACCATTAAGATTATAAAGTTTCTTATCAGCTAAATCCCACTTGTCTTTAGGCTTAATTATAACAGTGTCTTCAATTTTAATAGTGGGTAGACTATAACCATTTTCAACAATATCCCACACATCATAATCTACAGACACTAGATAGATTTTCATCCTAGCCTTCCAATAAGCAAAGTCTACACCGTTAAACTTAGGGGGACGGGCTATAGACTGACCTTCAGCAAAAGCACAATCACATATATTCATGGTCATCTAAAAATCTAGACTAGATCCTCTAAATTGGCTCTGATACCACTTGTTGGATCTGGATCGTAGCCTAGAGGGGGGTGAATAGGCTAATAAAAATTCTCGTGCAACCCACGAGAAATCCCACGCAGGTATAAGCACAGACAGGGCAATAAAATAGCAATCACAGAATACACACAGATATACCCTGGTTCGGTCGTCCCCACGACCTACTCCAGCCCCCGAAAGCAACTACTAGATAGATATGTAATCCTGTACAGCTACAATGAGTCAAGATCCCAAATCTACTCTCACCTAGCTCGTACGCACACCACGTGCTCTACACTATTAACCTAGTCAGATGCTCTCCCTCCGTGACGACTCCCAAGTCGTCAGGTCCCCAAAAGTAACACAAAAAGGTAATGTTTCCCCAACAAAGATCGCTACAACCAATACAAAGATAAATAGATAGAGTTTTAGAAATGCTCAGTAATGGTGTGTCGTCTCTGTCGTTCAGCGCGTGGTCAGATCAATCTGACAAGTAGTAGTCTCTGATGTCCCCTCAATATTCCGGCTCCCCTCTCGATGGAACTTGCACCATTCGCCAAGGATTGAAACTTGCGGCACCTCACCAAAGATTGCAACTGCGATATCAAACTTCACTTGATGATGCCACACGAATAACTTGCTCACACTGTTCTGCACACAAAGAGTCTTGCACAAAAATTTATGCACAAGAAACAAATTTTTCACACAAATTTTGGCACACAAATTTTTGCAGACAAACAAAAAAAATTCGGCACAGTCAAGAAATCCACATAGAAATTTTTGCGCTCTGACAAAAGAATTCGGAAGTATTTATTTTAAAAGCACCAAAAGATGTTTCGGCCTCCTCCAAAATTGTGTTTAAAAAAACAAAAGCCCTCTACAAAAATCATGCGGCTTCCCCCAAGAGCTGAGCTCTTTGTGCTGTGAGTTTCTTTTTTCAAGGAGAGATTATAAAAGAAAACAACAAAAATTTACTCTCCTTTGTTTTTTTTATTTTCAATCAAGTGCTCTTGGGTTAGATATCAAAGGGGAAGAGAGAAAACAATTCGGCTGTGCTTGATTTTTGTATCAGATGCACTTGGGGATTTTTGATGTTTGGAGATTCAAATTAAAAAGGTGCGGCACTTATTTTATTTGTGTTTTCCCTTTAGAAACAAAACATGCGGTTGCTTCTTGGGGAATAATTGACGAGGCGGCACCTGCAAAACAAAAACAACAACGCAAAAAAAAATTCTCTTTTAGGATCAAACAAAAAGCAGGAGATGGCCTCTCTTCTTTTCAATTCGGCACGTAGGGTTTTTCGAAAGGAGAAATAATTCGGCCTGGGGTTTTTTTTCAATTGGGATCTCCTAAAAAAATTGTGCATCCCTTCTCTGAAACAATTGGTTGAGGGGGTTAAATAAGATGGAGAAAAAAAGGCAGCTCTTAGGGTTTTTTTAAGGTAACTTGCGGCTGCTCTCACCCCTCTTGATTTCGGCTCCACTATACCCTCTTGATATTTCGGCAAGTCTTAGGCTTTTGTACCATCAAAGGAAAAATCGGCTAAGGGTTTTTGTTTGATGATGCCTTATGAATTATGGGGTATATGGAATCTCAGTAATAGGGTGATTAGCATTGGGAATGGAGTTTGGACTTGGTACGTAATATGATTAGGGTTTTACTCCAATAGATGTGAGTCAACTCAAGTTAGGTTTTCTCCCTTTCTCCTTTGCACATTGACCAAGTCTTTCCGTGAATTAATCGCACGTTCGCCGTTCCTGAAACACTTAGCACACACGTTAAAACGTTCATACACGTTTGTTATCATCAAACACGAAGTTCGTAGATCGTTGCTACCAACAGTTATAACGGCAACGATCCTTGTTTGAATTGTAATGCAGATATACAGGAAGATCATGACCACATGAATCTGCTTGAGATAAAACAGAATACGCCTGACAATATAGTTTGATGAATGGATTTATGCCCGATAAACAATTTTGAATAATTTGTAAGACATCCTTGCTCAAATGTGGATTTCTATTACTTCGGAACTCCATAGCAGAATCCGGATCAAATATGTAAAGTTGACAATAACTTGATGTTTGATCCGGTTGGGGCAGAAGTGATCCTGTTCGATGGCGTAATTCTCCATGAATAGTAAATATGTTCGGGCCTCTGCCAGCAATCAATCTTTGATCCATTGTCACACCAAGGCTGGTAAATGCATTAGCTGCATTATACTCCCGAGTATACATTCGAAATGATTTTGATGCCTCACTGTCACCATCATATAATTCTCTAAGTGCTGGAGGGGGTTCATTAAGTTTCGGCAATTTTACTTTTCCTTGCAAACAACATGTTCCAAAAAGATGTGCTCTCAAAGTTGACTTCGACAACTGTTCATCCAACCAGTGTAAGGCTGAACAATGAGGGTATGGAATGTTCATTAATCCAAGATAGTGCCGACCAAAATCAACCTGAGTTGGTGGACCAGAGCCATGCTGAGTTGACCGACATCGGAAGATCGAGGATGAGCCAGCGTCTTCTTGTTCAACTGGAGAAGTTGTTAATCCAGGTGTTATTTGAGGTATACAGATATGAGTCATATATCGAGATATGTTTCGTTGAGCTTTTTCTCGTTCTCTCCTTTGACATTGAGCTAAACACCTAGCCAAAATAAAACCATAATAATTAAATAAAATTAAGTTACATTAAAGCAGAGTAGCTTTTATAAATAATAACCTGGCAGATGGTTCATCATCTTCAGCACATATCGTATCGTTGTGCGAGGCTGAGACCTACTCTTCATGTTCAACGGGAGAAGCTGGTACTGCATATGTGCTTTGAGGCATATCGAGTGCACTGGTAGGAGTCATATATCGAGATGTGTTTGCTTGTATTTGTTCTCGTTCTCTCCTTTTGCGTTGAGCTAAAGCCCTATCCAAATTTAAACACAAAAATAAACACAACTAAAATATATGGGTTGAGAAAAGATTTTATGTACAGGCGGGTTGATAATGACCTGACAGATGGTACAGGAACTTGTCCGGAAATCATATCGTTACGCGAGGCTGAGACAGCATCTTCGTGCTCAACCGGAGAAGTTGTCACGGCTGGTGTTATTTGAGGTATATCAAGTACACCGTCAGAAGTCAGAGCGTGAGATAAGTTTTGTTGTTCTTGTTCTCGTTCTCTCCTTTTGCGTTGGGCTAAAGCCCTATCCAAATTTAAACACAAAAATAAACACAACTAAAATACATGGGAGGAGAAAAGATTTTATGTACAGGCGGGTTGATAATGACCTGACAGATGGTCCAGGAACTTGTCCGGAAATCATATCGTTACGCTAGGCTGAGACAGAACCGGAGAATCTCTCCTACTGCGATGAGCTAAAGCCCTATCCAAATTAAACCCAAACTAATTACAATTAAAATACATTATTAGCGTATATTAGATGTTTGGCACAGTCAAGTGGATAATAACCTGGCTGATGGTTCATCATCTTGTTCAAAAATTGTGTCATTGTGATTCCTGTTATGTTGCCATTGTCGCAAGGGTGAAATTTGATAATTATTGAATATGAGTTTGAATATTTGAATATTTGCTGCAGGAGTGCTCTTCTTGATGAGGGTATGTTTGGAGGCTATAAATTAGTTTTTGAAGAAGTCCATTTCAATTCAATTTCAACTTGAATTATCAAACTCAAATATTGTATAATTAGAATGTAAAAAGCCAATAATTATTATGAAACATAATTATCAAACAATTGTTATCATCAAGGCTAATCCTGTCAACATGACTTAAATTCAAAATCCTGCACACACATACTCAAGTTGAACTTGACTTAAATTCAAAACAGGGTTATTGCCCGATGAAGGGTTATTCTTAATTCAATTTGATTATCTCATATGTATATACATTCAATATGTAAATACCCAAAATTCTTATTCAATTCAATTTGATTATTTCAGTTAAAAAAATACATATGAGATAATCAATTGAACTTGTTACGCCTATTTGGCCGAAGCCTGAAAGACACGAGCCCAGAAACCCGACTGCCGATCAGAAGCCCATCTACGCAATCTGGCCCGCCCGACAAGGCCCTATAGAGTACCCCCGAATATCGATCCGACCCGGCCCTGATAGCGCGCTGGGCACTCGCCCACTCCAGCGGTAACCGTTCCCCTGATCCCGCTACCACTTAATGGCTGTGATGGGGAGGTGCGGGCATGGCGCAGGAAGCGGCGACGGGCGGGCGGATTGAGGGGGCACGATCGAGGGCGGACGAGCGACGTGGGTCGGGGGCAATCACGGCGGGAGGTCTACAAAAGGGTTAGAAGGACGACTGGACGAAAGACCGCATCTCAGGTATCTAAAACCTAAGGTACTCCATCAACGACCTAGTTCCCCCATTTCATCTCCTTCCTCCCCCGCTCGCGTCGTGAGACGCCGTTCAGATCTCCTCTCGAGTCGAACCGTCTCCGCCGGGCCTCCTCTTTCAGATCACTGTCTGACTTAGGCATCGGAGGGGATTTGGCCGGAACCAAGGTCCGGCCCCCCTGACGAGTGTTCTCGTCTACGCAGGAGGACATCAGATCCACGGGCCGAGGCTTCCCCTCTGCCCCTCGCCGGCCACGCATCAAGCGAGACGACCGAGGCTGCTCCTCGTCGACCGACCGACCGAGGCCGAGCACGACCGTCCGAGGCCGAGCGTTCCACACCGGGCCGAGGCTTCCCCTCCGCCCCGCGACCGGCCGCGTAACCAGCGGGACGATCGAGGCTACCCCTCGTCGTCCGACCGTCCGAGGCCGAGCGTCTCAACTTGGGTCGAGGCTTCCCCTCACCCTTCTTGCGACCGACGACCCCGATTCGGCCCAGCCGACGCGCTCCACGTCGTCTGCAACTCCGACTCGCGTCTCGTCTACACCGACTCGACACACCCGAGGGACCCCCGCGGGCCCCTTGACCACGTTGACCAGGTTATCCACGGTCAACGCTTTTGTAGTGAGAAAACACTCTGAAACATCTGGCGTCGTCTGTGGGAACGAACTGTCCCACGAAGAAACAAACCACACCTGCAATGACACGTCTTCACCCGTCTCGACGAAAGGAGAGCAAGGCTCTGACATGAAGCGACATGGCCCGCCATCGTTGGCAAGAATGGGCCCGGGCCCAGCGCGAGGAGGATCGTGAGGAGAGGACCGGGAGACCCTCACCGTCCCTACCGGTCGGGAGACCGAGCACGTCTGTAACGGCGCGCTGCTCGAACGTAGCTTTGGTGGTATCTGTAATCATAGACACAACCATGGTACGGCGACTGCTCGTCGACACCGGCAGCTCCTGCGACGTCCTCTTCATGTCAACCCTGGAAAAGATGGGACGGTGGAAGGAAGACTTGCGACCCCGCTCGGGTCCCGTGGTGGGATTCACGGGTCATTCCACCCCCATCATCGGCACGATCCATCTCCCAGTAACACTCGGAGGCCCACCAGACTCGGTGACCATGGCGGTAGAATTCATCGTATTGGGGATCGGATCGGAATACAACGGGATCATCGACCGACCCCTTCTCAACGCCATCGGCGCAGTGGTCTCGACCCTCCATCGAACTATCAAGTTCCGAACGCCCGGGGGGATGGGGCAAGTCGAAGGCGACGCGGGGAGACCGAATACCTGCTATCAACTGGCGGAGGAAGGTCCCGAAGATCGTCTAGTCGACCGGATGGCCGCGCTCGACTTAAGAGACGGGCCGAGGCCCACCCCTGCGGAGGAGCAAGAGCAGATCCCAGTCACGGACGTTGAGGGCCGGTTCGTCTCAATCGGGAGAGGGCTAAGCCACGACCTGAGGAGCCGACTGGTCGAGTGCCTGGAGGCGAACCTAGACGTCTTTGCTTGGTCACCAGAGGACATGCCCGGCGTGGATCCCCAGGTGAGCGTCCACCAGATCAACGCTGACCCCAACTTCAGGCCGGTCAGGCAGAAGAAGCGGAACCTGGGCGGCGAGAAGATGAAGGCGGCCTCTGAGGAAGTGGAACGTCTCCTCGACGCTGGCTTCATACGAGAAGTCTGGTACCCGGAGTGGCTGTCGAACGTGGTGATGGTCAGGAAACCCAACGGGAAGTGGCGAATGTGGGTGGACTTCAGTGACCTCAACAAAGCCTGTCCCAAGGACAGCTACCCCCTGCCGCGCATTGACCACCTGGTGGACAACGCTTCGGGGTACGAGATGCTTAGCTTCATGGACGCCTACTCAGGGTACAACCAAGTCCAGATGGACCCCCGGGACGAGGAGATGACAGCCTTCACGACGGACCAGGGAACGTACTGCTACAAGAAGATGCCCTTCGGCTTGAAGAACGCAGGGGCCACCTACCAGAGAATGGTCAACAAAGTTTTTCACTCCCAGATCGGGAGGAACCTGGAGGTCTACGTCGATGACATGCTTGTCAAGTCAAGAAAGCTGGAGGACCACATCGCCGACCTTCGTGAAACCTTCGAGCGGTTGCGGCGACACAACATTCGACTCAACCCCACGAAGTGCACGTTCGGGGTATGATCTGGCAAATTCTTGGGGTTTATGATAACTAACCGTGGCATTGAAGCTAATCCTGACAAGATCGAGGCACTGATCAACATGCGTGAGCCGACGACGATCAAAGAGCTGCAGAGGCTGAATGGGCGCATCACAGCCTTGGGGCGATTCTTATCCAAATCGGCGAAAAGATCGCTCCCCTTCTTCAAAGTTTTGAGGAAAGCGATCACGGAACCATCGGACAACAGGAAGACGATACTATGGGACGAAGACTGCTCCAGGGCGTTCGCGGATCTCAAGGAATATCTCCGCAGCCCGCCTCTCCTATCCAAGCCACGGGAAGGGGAGTCGCTAAGCCTTTACCTGGCGTGCGCGGAGGAAGCAGTGAGCTCGGTGCTGATCCGGGAAGATGGTGGGGTGCAGTGGCCGGTATACTACACGAGTCAGATCCTGAAGGGGGCGGAGGTGCGATACTCGCCCATGGAGAAACTGGCGTACGCCCTCGTTCTCTCAGCGCGAAGGCTCAGGCCCTATTTCCAGGCCCACACCATACTGGTCTTGACCGACTCACAGCTGGAGCAGAATCTCAAGAGACTCGACCGAATGGGAAGGATGCTGAACTGGGGGGTGGAATTGAGCGAATTCGACCTCCGATTCAAACTGCGCGCGGCCATCAAAGGGCAGGCCTTGGCTGACTTCATCGCTGAGTGCACGACGGAAGGAGAACATCCTCCAGAGGAAGAAGGCTCAGCAACGGTAATCGCCCAACCCTTGTCTTTTCTTTCGACTGACCACCTCCAGTCAGGAGATCCAGGAGCGTGGATAGTCCATGCGGACGGATCGGCCACACAATCAGGAGGCGGGGCTGGGATCGCGATCCGATCTCCGGAAGGGAACGTCGTGGAGTACGCGTTGCAGTTCGAGTTCCCGGCCACCAACAACGTGGCAGAATACGAAGCGGTGATCAACGGCCTGAGACTGGCCCGGGAGCTTGGTGCCGAATCTGTGCGCCTCCTCAGTGACTCGAAGCTCATTGTCAACCAACTTCTGTGAAGTTACGAGGCGCGGGAGGAGACAATGCAGAGGTATCACGCCGTTGCCAAAGCTACGCTCTCCAGGTTCAAAAACGCGGAAGTCTTGCATCTTCCGCGGTCGGAGAACGCACGGGCGGACGCGTTGTCGAAGCTAGCCTCATCCTCGCCTAAGGAGCTGGGCCGCACCATCTACGTGGAGAACCTGCAGTCCCCCAGCACGGAGGAGCGGGAGGTGATGGCGATCGACCAAAATCCCACCTGGATGGATCCGATCATTCGGTACCTCACTCATGGGGAAGTGCCGACGGATTTGGACGAGCATCGGACCCTGGAGAGGAAGGCGCTCCGATACGTGATCTATGAGGGGACGCTCTACCGGAGGCGTTGGATGAAGGCTGATGTCCTCCCGTACCTGAAATGCATCGGACCGCAGGAAGCCGACTACGTCCTACAGGAGGTTCACGAAGGGATCTGCGGAAATCACCACGGGGGCAAGATGGTTGCATAGAAAATCTTGAGGCAGGGATACTACTGGCCGACCCTGGCACAAGACGCAACAAGCTACGTCCAAAAGTGCCAGGAATGTCAGAGGTATGCCCACCACTCCTCGACTCCCCCATCAGAGCTCATCCCAATCGTGAGCCCCATCCCCTTTACGAAATGGGGGCTCGACATCCTCGGACCGTTTAAACCGGGCCGGGGGCAGCGGAAGTATCTGATAGTGGCGGTGGACTACTTCACCAAATGGATCGAGGCGGAACCGCTGGCCACCATCACATGGAAGAAAGCGAAAAGCTTCGTGTGGACTTCCATCATCTCCAGATTCGGAGTCCCCCGGTCCATCGTCACAGACAACGGGAAACAGTTCGACTCCACGGGGTTCAAAGACTTCTGCACGGAATGGGGAATCAAGCTTCTCTTTGCCTCTGTAGCGCACCCCCAGACCAACGGAATGGTGGGAGCGGCCAACAAGTGTATCATAGAGCCCCTCCGAAAGAAAGTGAAGGACGCCGAAGGAAGCTGGCCGGAAGAGCTCCCTGGGATACTCTGGTCATACTGGATGACCCACAAGGAGGCCACCGGCGAGACCCCGTTCATGCTTGCCTACGGGGCCGAGGCAGTGGTACCGGTCGAGTTGGGTGAGGAAACCCTCCGCCTCAAATACTTTGACGAAGACAGGAACTCGCAGGGTCTGGAACTCAGCCTGGAGCTCCTCGGCGAACGACGGGAACAAGCCCTGGCCACCATCATCCGCCAGAAGCAGAAGGTGGCCCGATACTACAATGCTCGGGTCAGGGGTCGAAGCTACCACCTTGGGGACCTAGTCCTCCGGAAAGCAGGCTTCAACCCGGATACCGCTCGCAAGGGGAAGCTCGCGGCTAAATGGGAGGGGCCCTACAAAGTCATCGAGGTCCTCAGACCCGCAACCTACCGTCTAGCCAATATAGAGGGGAGGATTCTCACTCACGCCTGGAATGCGGAACATTTACGCAAGTACTTTCAATAAATGTATCGTTTCCTGTGAAATAAATTTATTTGAATTCGTTCCTTTCCAGATAAGCAAAAAGATATACAGAGGACCGCACGAAGAGGCCGAGGGGCATTCCCCCCCCCCCCCCTCATTCATCTCCAGGGGCACCTGTGGGGCCACTGGCTGGCAGCCCACTTGGGTCATCCCCCACACTTCGTTCGACGTCAGGGTGCATCCGGAGATCCTCGAAGTTGACCCCCGAGAGTGGGAACTTCTTTTGGATCTCGGACTGACACCGGGCGAAACCCTTCTCGAACGCCTCCATCAAGGCGGTCTCAACGAAGGAGGTGGCATACTCGGCCACGGCATCTTGAGCGATCCGGGCCGGATCCACCTCCTCAAGCCCGCGCATCCGGGCCTCTAAGGTCTCGATCTGGCGTTGGTGCTCCGCCCTCTCCTTCTCGATCTCCCGGGATCTCTCGCCAAGCTGAGCGAGGAGAACCCTCGCCTGCTCCTCCGCCGCTTCCAGACGATCGGAGAGCTCCAAGCTCTCGGGGGCAGTAATGGAGACGGGGATCTTCTCGGCTCCCCCAGACGTGTCAGCATCTCTCAAAAGCTCAGCGACCCGCGCCTCGGCCTCTGACTTTGCAGTCAGAGCCAAGGCCCTCTCCCGGTCCGCCTCCTCTAAGGCAGAGGACAGCTCAGTTACGCGGGTCTCCAAGGACCTGACCCGCACTTCCTCTAACTGGCCTGCCTCTCCCTCCTCGCCATGGGCCTCAAGATCTCGCCCGGCATCGGCCTTGGCTTTGGGAAGCTCCGCAAACTGACGCCTCATCGAGAGACCCACCGAGGACAACTGCACCAAGGCAACGAAGGTAAGACGGTGAAAGCAGCTGGAGGGAGGATAAGCAGAGACACTCTACCTGTTGGCCGGCCTGAATCACAAAGGTGGCCAGACAGTCACCTCTAACTCCATCCAACGCAGCCTGATCGGGAGGAAGGCAACTATTCTCGGCCACTCGCGCGGCGGCTCCACGGCTCGAGAACACCGATTCCTTCTCCCCTACCGGGAAGCGTGGACGAAGAAGACCCTCCCCTAACGAAGGAAATTCGCCGGGGTTGGAGCGGAACGCACCTAGATACCGATCGTAGGCCTCAGAGAGAGAACCGTCCGGGAGAGGCGAAGGGCCGACCCACGGCCAGGCCACCTCAACGGGGGCGGGTCGGAGCTGATCGGCAGGCGACGAGACATCAACTCCCTCGACCCCCTCACGGACCCTCTTGGAAGACCCCAACAAGGGGACAGAGGGGGATGGCCCCTTCTTCCTTTTAGAGCCTCCAGTCGAGATCACGGCCCGCTGCTTCTTCCGGACCTCCAACACATGATCCCTTCTACGCGGATCCGGATCTGGGGCCTGCACGTGAGCGCTAGCGGGGGAAGGACCGAGAGGGAATCCACCTGCACTCAACGAAGAAATGAGAGACCAAGAAGAGCCCATGCAACCTCGAATGGCGAATGCTCGGGGAGCTTACCCAAGGGCCACACCGTCTTACGCAAGTTACGGTCACTAAAGAGGACGTCAATCGACCGCTCCCTCGCAGGAATCGCCAGCATGTCCTTCGTCGTCTGCTGCTCGGCGACAGTCGGCTCACCCAGATCGAGGATGACTGCGCCGGCCGACTCCCACCGAACCGGGAAAGGTACACTCGACGGGAACGTGACAAACACGTATTCCCCCTTCCAGCGTTTCAGGGAGCTCGGCAACCCCAGCACCAGGGTCATCTTTGGGCGGGCGCTGATGTAAATCCACGCCCCCAATTGGTGGTGGCTCAGGCGGTAGAACTGGGCGAAGAGACGAAGAGAGGGCGCCACTCCCCTCAGCATGCAGACGACGACGAACCCGACGAGGAGCCCGATGGCATTGGGGCAGAATTGACACAGGCATACGTTGTGGGCCTGGAGGAACTCAACGATGAAAGGGTGGAGCGGGAAACGAAGCCCGAAGCGGAAACACTTCTCGTATATTCCAACCTCGTTGGGACCGGGAAGGCAGATCCGCTCGTCGGACCCAGGGGCACGAGCCGAGTAAGGCGGAAGCAGATAGGCGGAGCGCATGCTCCCGATGGCGGTGGCGTAGATCGACGAAGGCCACGACAAGACCTCTGGGGGCACCCCTGGAAGTTCACCCCCGTGCCGACGAATCGCTGAAGGAGGCTACCCGCCAGGCCAGGAGCAGCGTCGCGCTCCGGCCGACCCGAACCCGTGGCAGAGGAAGACGACATGAGACAGAGCTCAGGCAGAATCGGGATCAGCGCAAAGAAGAAAACGATGGGATGGCGGCTCACAACCCACTCGGCTTCTCAACCTAAGACGACCCCGCGAGCGGTGGGGATAAGCTTGCGGCTACACATGGCAGCATCAGAGGACCGACGACGCTTCGGAGCCCGCGACTTAAAAGTATCGAACGGACCAACTCATGATGATGACTAATAAATGAATCGGCATCGACTGACGAGCCTGTCAAAGTCGGCGGAAGTCACATCGGCCGAGCCGAACCGACCGAGGCCGATCGACCCGACCAATGGGGGCAATTGTTACGCCTATTTGGCCGAAGCCCGAAAGACACGAGCCCAGAAACCCGACTGCCGATCAGAAGCCCATCTACGCAATCTGGCCCGCCCGATAAGGCCCTATAGAGGACCCCCGAATATCGATCCGACCCGGCCCTGATAGCGCGCTGGGCACTCGCCCACTCTAGCGGTAACCGTTCCCCTGATCTCGCTACCACTTAATGGCTGTGATTGGGAGGTGCGGGCATGGCGCAGGAAGCGGCGACGGGGGGGCGGATTGAGGGGGCACGATCGAGGGCGGACGAGCGACGTGGGTCGGGGGCAATCACGGCGGGAGGTCTACAAAAGGGTTAGAAGGACGACTGGACGAAAGACCGCATCTCAGGTATCTAAAACCTAAGGTACTCCATCAACGACCTAGTTCCCCCATTTCATCTCCTTCCTCCCCCGCTCGCGCCGTGAGACGCCGTTCAGATCTCCTCTCGAGTCGAACCGTCTCCGCCAGGCCTCCTCTTTCAGATCACTGTCTGACTTAGGCATCGGAGGGGATTTGGCCGGAACCAAGGTCTGGCCCCCCTGACGAGTGTTCTCGTCTACGCAGGAGGACATCAGATCCACGGGCCGAGGCTTCCCCTCCGCCCCTCGCCGGCCACGCATCAAGCGAGAAGACCGAGGCTGCTCCTCGTCGCCCGCCCGACCGAGGCCGAGCACGACCGTCCGAGGCCGAGCGTTCCACACCGGGCCGAGGCTTTCCCTCCGCCCCGCGACCGACCGCGTATCCAGCGGGACGATCGAGGCTACCCCTCATCGTCCGACCGTCCGAGGCCGAGCGTCTCAACTTGGGTCGAGGCTTCCCCTCGCCCTTCTTGCGACCGACGACCCCGATCGGCCCAGCCGACGCGCTCCACGTCGTCTGCAACTCCGACTCGCGTCTCGTCTACACCGACTCGACACACCCGAGGGACCCCCGCGGGCCCCTTGACCACGTTGACCGAGTTATCCACGGTCAACGCTTTTGTAGTGAGAAAACACTCTGAAACAGAACTGATTCAATTTGATTCAATTGAAAATACATTCAAATGAAATAAGCAATTAAAAAATAATTCAACTAAAAAATACATTCAATTGAAAATACATAATAAGAGGTGCTGAAATAATCAAAGTGAAAATTTTCTCATTCTACTGAAATGTTTCGCATTCAAAATGAAACCTTGAAAATAAAAATTAAAACTTGATGTAAAAATGAAATTTTTCAACCAACATTCAACTGAAAGTATTCTCTTTCAACTGCAGACCAACATTCACATACCCCATGGATAAGCAATATCATTCTAATATCTTTCAACTGAATTTTTTAATATCATTCACATACCCAATTGGGCCATTTGATTTTTTAAAATCATTCTCCGTGATTTTTAATATCATTCAGCCAACTGAATTTTTAATATCATTCAACAAAAGAAAATGTTGCAAAAATAAAATGAAAATGTTGCAACAGGATTAATGGACAACCCCTGTTAAACTAAAGTATCATGTGAAATGAATTCATTTAGCCAAAATATTGGCAGAATTGGGATTCATCAAGAACATTGCATTCTAGCCACATGAATTGCATCTAGACACAGGACATTGATAACATAAAATCTGAGGGTGAAATATATGAATTGGGACATTATGACATCTAGCCAACTATAGGAATCCATTGCAATGTCCTGTGGCAGTATTCATCAAGAACTCATCAAGAACTCATCTTTTCATTTAGCCTAAATGAATGAAAATTTCATTTCACAGGACAAAATGTATTACATTAGCACATCTAGCCAACTACATGCTTACAATGTGTATTATCCCTGCAATACTAAACATGTATTGCAAATTTATCCAATCAAGAGTACACAAACAGGAACATCTGATAATTATCCATGCATTAATATTCAGTATTCATTAAACATAGCATTGCAAACATGTTAGTATTCACTAAACCTGTTATCCAATTTCAAAATATAGCTGAACTAAACATTAGTATTCAGTCTGACATTGCAGTCTCCCATTAGCATTGCAAACATTAGTATTCTGGTCACTTTATACAACCCAACATTCTTTTTAACATTCTTTATACAACCCAACATTCTTTTTAGTATCCATTAAATTGAACATTCAGGAACATTAACATTGCAAACATTAGTATCCATTAAATTGAACTTGCAGGATCCTGGTCACTTTATACAACCCAACATTCTTTTTAACCAAGACTGAATGAAAATTGACTGAAAGACAAAATTGAAACCTGAATGAAAATTTTAAACCAACAAAAAACTAAAAACTTGCAACTGCCATAACTGCCAAGCCATAAATAAAGCTAACCAAGGGGTAGATGGAAACCTGAATGTGAGAGTTTTAAGCTCTGCAATGAAGTCCTGAATGATGGCCTGAACTTGGTACTGATAATAAAACTTGCAACTGAGATGGGGGCTCAACCTACAATGAAGAGCTATTAGTGAAGTGAGTTATCAGTGAAAGCTATCAGTGAATTCTCCATATTAAACCAAAAGGTTGAGTTTTACACTGAAACATCATATTTGAGTTTATCCATATTCAATTAAACCATATAAACATATTCAGAATTAAATTTAAATTAAAAATTCTCCTTATTTTGACAAATTTAATTAACATTGACAAAAAACATCATAACTGAAACACCATATTCAATTAAACCATATCAACATTGACAAAAAATTGGAAGTGTCTAAAACACATTTTGAGAATTCAATGAAAATTAGCATTGTCCTGGTAATTGAATAAAATGTTTACACCTAAAAATTTTCATTGTCCTGTTAATTAGCAAATATTAGTTGCAAATACCTATGAATAGAATACTGTCATGTTAATTGTCCTGTTTAGAATGAAAAATTGACTGAAAGTCAAATTAATTAGGTAAGTTTAATATTGGACAAAGATGACTGATAGTAATTAACGTTTAGAATAATTAGAATATCAGTTTAATATTGCAATACATATGAATAGAATTTTTGTTGCCTAATACTATCAGTCAACTTTGAAATAGAAATTAACATTGACTGAAAATCATCTTTCAAACATTGCAATACATATGAATAGAAATTAACATTGCAAACTCAATCTTTCAGCAATCTCATTTTTTCAGCAAGCTCAATTGAGTGATAAATCTCAAACTCAAACTCAAACAGCTCTATAATCTTTAAAAACATGAATGAAATTTGTTATTAGCACATGGATAAAAATTAAGCATGGATATTGAACAGGTCTCCTTTTTCTCAAAATGATCCAAATTATTCAAGCATTAATCACCTATTTTTCTCATCCAAACAAATTAAGCATGGATATTGATCCTTAAGTGAAATTTTTGCTGAATAAACCAGTAGACAAATTTTTCTCCCTACATTGAATTTGCCCTGCAAGCAGGATGTATTTTCAATAACACTCACCCTCCATACACACCAATAATACGGCAACAACAATTTTCAAAAAGTATGAGCAGTTGCATTAGAATGAACCATTTAAACATTTAATCAACAACAATATTTTGCAAAATGTAAAAAGAAACTATTTTCAAAATAAACCATGTAATCATGGATATCGAAAATTGAGTGAAATTTTTGCATTTCCATTTTGATCAACTGTTGGTTAAATGTAAAAATCAACCATTTTGCACCAACAGCAACTATATATGGCAACAATCATTTGCAAAATGCACCAAGCATTTGCAATATGCACCAAACCTTTTCACCAAAAAGTAATAAGTAACTATTTTGCAAAATTTTATTCATTAGACAAATAGGTGCTTTTGCATTCATAAGACAAATATTGAAACATATGATTACTTTCTCATTTAGAAGTGCACATCTCATTTAGAAGTATTGGTATTAAAAAAGTATGAATGAAAATGCAACTTGGACTAAGAGTTTGAGCCTATCCATCAGTCGCATTGTCCATCAGTTTGAGCATTCAGTCCAATATTAAGCATTCAGTCCAATTTTCCTTCTTCACTGGAATCGATATCAAACTTACATCTACTTTGAGTATCCTGTCAAATGGCAAACAAATAACTCATATATTTGAGTCCATGGATATTTCCAATAATAACTTTCAAGTGTCCTTTCAAATTAATGTGATCATATACATTCCTAACCAATAGTGTCATATCCAAGATTTTGAACAGGACACTTGAATGTCTAACCATATGACAGTCATTTAAGTATGAACATTCATTCATTGAATGTCAATGTCCAAGATTGTTGAATAATAATCATATATACATTTGCAAATTGCTACACAATGTCCAAGATTGTTGAATAATAAGTTAAGTATCCTGTCTATTCATTCCAATGTCCAAGATTTTGAGTCCTGTATATGACATTTTGAGTCCATGAATTAAGTTGAGTATCCTGTCTTTGGAAATTAAGTTAGTATGAGCCCAAGATAATCAACTTTTTGACAATTTCAACATTTGAACGCATAGGAATGGCAGTGGGTTATATGAATTGCTTTGCATACATAACCAATTGCTTTGCAAGTGCTCATACATAACCAATCATACATAACCAATTGCTTTGCATACTTGCTCATACATAGGAATTTGCTGAAGCAAATCAGTTATGCATACTTGCTCATACATAGGAATTACAAAAGCAATTTGCTGAAGTATGAGAGCTATTCATAACCAATTCATAACTGTTGTCCATGCAAAAGCAATTAATAAGTTAGAAATCTATTCAGCAAAAGCTCTCCCCTTCTGAATGAGCAAAAGAAATTCATTACCAATGCATACTTCAGTTTCATATGCTCATTTCATACTTTTGTTCATATGCTCAAATCTATTCATTAGCAAAAATCTATTCATAAGTTACAGAAGATGAGAGGAAAATTCCTAAATGAATGAAAATAGGAATTCATTTCACAGGACAAAATAGGAAATGAAATAGGAATTCATATATCCTGTGAAAATATTGGCAGTATTGGTATTAAAAAAATATGAAATGATATGAAAATGATATTGCATTTCAGTGTCATGTAAAAATGATATGAAACTTTGAAATTTTGCAATGGATAAACTGTCAGTATCTCAATTCATAATGTTTTTTTGCACACATCTCTATTCATTAGCACATGAGCAATTCATGAAATTTTTCATATGGATATCATATAATGGAACATGTAACTCTGAAAATCATTTTTCAAACTGCAAGCATGGGACACAGGACACCTTTCCTATGCCAATTTTTCTCCTTGCTAATTGCCAAATTAATTATTTCCAAATTTCTTTCTTGCAGTCTCCTAATTCTCATATGACATAACCCAATTGGTTGCAGTCTCCCATTTTAAATGCAATAGTAAATCATTCTCAAAATTGATAACCAATAAAAAAAATACCAATCTCTGAAATGCAATTTTTGAGATTAACTCTCAGTGAAAATATCAAAAAATGTTTCATATATCCCTCAAAATGTTTCATGCACCTCAAACCTATTATGAAACTGTTTCATATATCTCACCAGTTTTTGCAAACAGCTCCATGTTTTTTTGCAACTATTAGTGAATTCTCACGTATATATTCCATTGCATAACAACTGAAATTGCATGTTTTTTTAGCAAGCTCCATGTTTCAATTATATATTCTCTCCATGTTTCAGCAAGCACATGGACAAAGTTTCACCTATATAGTCAGTAGCTCCATGTTTCAATTTGTAATACTCCGCTAATTATGTATGCATTCAACATAATATTAAGATCTTCTTAATTCTCAGCTAATATTCTTAATTCTCAGCAAATATGAACTTCAGCAATTTGCAAATACTAAAGCATAGCTGAAATTCTTAATATTTCATTGGTGAACATAGGTGAAAAATGATCAAACAGGACATATAAAATTTGTTTGCGAACAGGACAGCCACAAAAAATTTTAATATAAATTTACATGATCAAACATGACATTTATATGAAAAAAATTTGATAGCAAACAGGACATCAAACATTTATATGAAATTTACATGTTTGCTATGAAAAAAATGTTTCCAATAGAAAACAGGAAATTTGATCAAATTTTTTTCATATCAGTTTCCCCATATCAAAAATGTTTATATATTATCTGCAAGCTATCAAAAATCCTCATATCAAAAATCCTCATATCAGTTTCCCCATATCAAAAAAAAAATTTCATATCAGTTTCCCCATATCATTATCTGCATGCTATCAAAATGTCCAATAGCTATTGGAAGTGCAAATTGGAATTTGATGATATAGCAAATTGAACCAAATGAACCATGGCATAGAAAAATGAACTATGGTGTTGAAATTATATCATCCAATTCTCTCATCCAATCCTCATCCAATCCTGTTGAATCTCTCATCCAATCCTGTTGACATATGTTCTTATATCATCAAATACCATGGAAATGAAAATGAAGAGCTTATCAACATAACCAAAATAACCAAAATTAATGCAAAATTAAAAAAAATTCAATACACCCAAAAGTTAACTGCAGTATTCATGAAAGTGTCCTGTGAAGAGCTTATCAAAATTTCATGCAATAGCTTATCAAAATGTCCAATAGCTTGCAAGTGTCCTGTGAAGAGCTTATCAAAATGAAGAGAATTGGATAAAGTGTCCTGTTTAAAGTGCAAGCTATTGGACTTCCAATAGCTTGCACTTCCAATCGCTGTTTTTTCTTTAGCTTGCACTTTGGAATTTGATGATATGGGAATAAATACTGCCAATATTGGAAGTCCAAAGCTATTGGAAGCTAAAGTGCAAGCTAAATATCTTCATTTTGATAAGCTAAATACTAAAGTGCAAGCTAAAGTGCAAGCTAAATACTGCCAAAGTGCAAGCTAAAGAAAAAATATTGGAAGCTAAAGTGATATGGGAATAAATACAAGCTAAAGTATTTATGAAGATATATGCCAAAGTGAAAAATATTTGCTGAATATTTGCTGATATTTGCCCAAGTGATATATGGGTGAGAAATATTGGAAGCTAAAGTGCAAGCTATAATTTTGAATATTTATACTTTCAAATACTCAGCAAAATATTGGGCAAGCTAAAATATGTTTATTGTATATCAAATACTTTAGCTAAAGTGTCTTTATTCAAGTGTCTTTATTCAATAAAAATACAGGAATATTGCCCAAGTATTTGACATTCAATATTTTTACAGGAATATTGCCCAAGTGTCTTGACATCATCTTGAATATCAAATTCCTTCAAATTTCTTATTGTATTTGCTGAAGTGCAAGCTAAAATATTTTGAATATTGGGCAAATATTTATTCAGCAAATATTCAGCAAAAATTTATGAAGATATATGCCAAAGTGCAATCCAATATCCAATAAATTCAGCAGGAGTCAATAAATTCATAAATCCAATATTCAAAATAGTGATATGGGAATAAATACTGCCAATATTTGCTGAATTTCCAGTTGCAAATATCCAGGAAATTCAAAATTCAGTCAAAATTTGAATTCATCATGAATTAAGTTGAATTCAAAACATAAAAATGAAGAACACCATAAAAATGAATTTGACTGAAAGTTGATGGGCCTATCCATTTTGAATGCCAACAAACTTTAGGACCAAAAAAACCAAAATAGCTTGATGGGTTTAAAACTTTAAGATAAATCAATTTCATATGATCAATTTATTAGCATGGAGCAAATATTAGTCCAGGTATTTGAAAGTAATGGTATTTATTAGCATAGGACTAATATGCCAACAATTCAGTATTAACAATTAACAAATTCAGTATTAACAATTTTCAAAATAACCAAAATGTCCATGGTATTTGAATTTTCATAGGACAATCACTATTTTGATGTGCAACTGCCTTAACTAAAAAGAGATACTTGAATGAAGGGTTGAGGTGCTCACCAAGTGTTGAGGTGCAAAGGACGTGATGAAGCTAGCAAACTCACAAACCAATGGTTGAGTTGCTGAGGAAGTAATGAAGCTCAATGCACTGCAATGGGGGTACTCTTCTTGATGAGGGTGAAATAAAGTAAAAGAAAAAAAATTGAGGAGAAGAGGAAGAGCTAACCGTGGTTCAGGACATCAAGCTTGATCTTCGTGCTCTCCCTTGCTCTTCTTGAGCTGGAGGTAGAAGAAGATGTCAAGGAGGAACGTGCGCTCTCCCTGACTCTTTGTGCTCTCCCTTTGAATTTTGTGATGGCGAGAAGTGAGGAACGTGAGCTTGAGCGTAGCAAGGATTTTGTGAGGAACGTGAGCTTGAGCTTAGCGGGAAGGGATCAAAATTTTTCCCTCCTTTTGTGATGGCGAGATCTGATGGGATCAAAATTTTTTCCCTCCGTTTGTGATGTGATCAAAATAAAGAGGATGTGATCAAAATAAGTTCAAAATTTAAAAATTCTGATGTGATCAAAAGAGGATGTGATTTCTTATATCCAATATCTCATACCTCAATTTCTCATACCCTATATACAATTCTATATAAACATCACACCCAATTACACATAACCAAAACCAAATTCGCTTATCCAATATCTCTTATCCATTATCTCTTATCCAAAATCTCTTATACAACAATACACATATCCACATACAACAATACACATAACCAAAATCTCTTATCCAATTTCTCTTATCCAAAAACCCATGATAACATCCCTGTTTTATAATATAGATGTACCAAGTTCCACTACAAGTGTTATTATATATAGCAGTAGGTACCTTGTGATACAATGTCAGTAAACTGTGTATATACGAATATTTTTCCAAGTGAACAGCTAGGTTATTTTATGTTATGTAAGTCTTAATATTTTAGTGTCAAAATTTATTATATAGGTGCATTATATGTTAGTTGTAGTAGGGTATATTTTTATAAGTTAGAGTACATAACATCTGTGTTAAGATATGGGTTACCGTAGTTAATTGATGATTAGTTTTATTAATATTCTTACCACCATGGCAGTAAAGGAGTTAACCCTATATTATTTTTAAAATATTGTTGGGTTAATAGATCAGAACATAAGATTAATATAGGCTGTTTACTCCTGTACAAACCATAGTGAATTCCATGAGATAGGTGCAGTTTGGCATATATGAACAATACCTTTTTAGTAACTATTGGAATAAGATGTTATAGGTAAAACAAGTTAATTTCACTTAATCTGATTTTATGTTTTGTCAAACCAGCGAATCATCTTCACCGTAGCGTAGTGCCCGTTGAGACATTTCCGACGACACCAAGAACGCCAAAAACAGGCAAGTGTGCAAATAGTTATGGATTTTTTTGAAGTTTAATGATTATTGCGTCACTTTTTATTGCTGTATAACTTGAAAACCATACGTGAAATGACGCATGAAAATGATGCCATGTCATTCTTGACTAAATTTGTGATCCAACGGTATATCACACGATATACTTTAATTTCAACCAATAAGAGAAAAAAATAGTTTCTGTAGCGAGCCCAATGAAAACTCGTGCTCGTCATTATTTTGAAATCGCTATTAAAATTGTTCAACCCCCATTTACTGTGTAGAATTGTCACAAATGTGTAATAATATTGATAACAGTAAAATTCAGTGAGTCCTGACATGCCTAACAAATATGGACATCGTGAAAATCGTGCGCCTCGAAGGCGGTATCGTGATATCGTGATGTCGTGTGAGTCGACTAGGCCGGCTCGTGTTCCGGTAAACTTTTGGGTGGGGTTAGGGTTGAGCGGCCACTGGGCGTATGAAGGGTACTCTCCTCAAGAGCACCACCCGCACGCGGTGGGTTAGCGTCAATCACGGTAAGCCCCCGTGAGAGGAACGACCTTCTCATCACGACCTAAAGGCGAGAACCCTAGATTAGATGTGAACTCTTAATATGGAAACTTGCAACGCTAACTTGGTCTCATGTAAATTGATATGCTAATGAACTCAAGGAAAACCGTACTTTAATTCTTGCAACTGTTTAGAATTACATGTTAGGGATGTTTACTTTTCGTTTCAGTATTTTTTTGTCATCATTAAATTGCTGCAGTTACCTCTTTAAATATTTAATGTCTCTTAAATTCATTCAGCTGTATACCTTGCCTTGGGTTGCTAACCTCTTCTTGCAGCCCTTGCTGACATACATTCAATGTTTGTGGATGTATGTCAGATTCTGAGCTTGAGTGCTAGGGAGATCCTCTCGAGACGCCAGACTTAGAGAGCTAGAGTTTGCCGTAGATGTCGAGTCGCTTTCTGCGGAAGGCTGGAGCCCTTTTCGTCACTACCTGAGTTTTAGTTTTAGTACCGTGTAGTAGGATTAGTGCTTTGTTATTGTTTCCTTTTGGCCATGCTGAGGCCCAGTTGTCTTATTTTCTTGTATGAACAATTCTGGAAGTGCCATTTTAATTTAATGAAATGTTTTCTGATTGTTCTGATATGCAAATGCAAGGACCCTTTTCTGTGTTTTTATCACAGACGCTTATTGAACTCGAGCTTCACCGCTCCAATTCAAGCGGACCGCGTAACTCTCTCGCTTCTGGTGTCTTTTGGGAAGCGGGGCGTTACACTTTCGGTGCAGGCGACTGAAGTTTATTTGACAGGCACATGTCTACCATCAGGCACCTGAACTTTGTTCTTCAGTCGTCTGAGTGCCAATGTGTGTAACTTGTCTTTTCTAGACATCAATCAACTTTGTGTGACAGCCGACTGATGTAGAGTTTACAGTCGACTGTATATCTTCATGCGCCTGGACTTTGGTCATCAGTCGTCTGAATGCACAAGTGCGAAAGTTGAATTTTTCTCATCTCCATTTCATCCCATTTGGCAGTTGCCTGTTGAAGTATATTCAGGTGCCGGCACATTGTACAGGTACATGTGTATTCTTCTACAGTCGCCTGTCCTGCCTCAGATTATAGCCGTTAGAAATTTTCATGTCGTTGATCAGTCGACTGTCTGCTTTGTACAGTCGCTATCGTTGCCATCAAATCCCAGATTCTAGCAGTTGCAGAATTCTTTCTTTGCCTTCTAGCTTCGGGTTTATGGGGTTTGCTTGGCTTCCTATATATAGGAGTGGGCTTAGTTCATTTAGAACTCTTGGAACTATTGAAGATCTTTAAGAGAACATTAAAGCCACTCCTAATTCTCATTTCCCTCTTAGAACTCTAATCCTCTTCATGTATTGAAGCTAGCTCAAGGTAAATCATCCGAGTGCAATCAAGCTCATCTCAACACTTTGAGATCCTCTTTCATGCCTTCTTCTTCATTTTGAGTAAGTTCATCTCAAGGCATAGGTAAGAGTATTTATTTCATCTTTGTGAAGTGAAACCCTAACTTTCTTTGTGAGAATTAGTTTCTCTCTTTGTGAGAGTTTAACCCTACCTTTGTTTGTGAGAGTTAGTTTCTCTCTTCGTGAGAGATTAACCCGTGTGTAGGGTTGGTTGGTTGTGTACTCTTTGGGAGAGCTTGGTACTCTCTTTGTGAGAGTTCATATCTCATTGTGAGATTGTATTCACTACCTTGTGTAGAATCACAGTGAATATTTGGTGTGGCTGGATGTACTCGAATTGGAAAATCAGGGTAAAATCTTTGTGTTAGCGTTTGCTTGATTGCATTGTTTAAATTTCTCTTGCACTTATAATTCCGCATTTGCAAGTTTAATTTTTAATTGCACGATTATTACCATTACTCTATTCACCCTCCTCTAGAGTGTTTGTTGTTAGTATTGCAAGGCATAGACTGTCTTTACAACTATTGCTCCGAATTAGGAGGTATGGTTCCTTGATCAGTCGTCGTGGCAAGTTGTATCATTGGCTGTTGTTGATGAGGAATTAAGAAGACTTGGGGGTTCGTGGTCAGGTCAGACTGCACATCCGTCAGTTGTTGGATCACGACAATTGGTGCCTAGATGTTGATGCTGATGTTCACCTCGCATGAAACTGTATGGAATTGCTCCAGAGTTACTAAGTTTAACTCGGGCATCCCAGGAGTCGATGAACTGGGATCCATATATGGCGGTGTATCATCTACCACCACTATTATCACTAACCTCTCAGGCCATTGATTGGCGGGTCAAGTCATCATCGGTGTGATCGATGACGTGGATGCCAACTCGATTCCCACAGAAGGCGCCCGTTGTTTCGGGGTGTTTTCTCACCAGTGAAGGAATAGAATGACTGGATTGTTGCAATATCTGACATATAACGTCGATGGGTGATGTGGGTAGCTGACTAGGCACCGAGTGAGTTGTCTACAATCTTGGTGGGCTCCGATTCGAGCTTTAGAAGTGGAATTTTAGCTACCTCTGGGCTGTCTGCAACAAAGGAAGCACGTTAGGGATCAGATCTGGAATCTGACCAAATCTTTTCCAATGCTTACGTTGGCAGTTGTCTTATGAAGGCTCGGTGGAACTATGTCCGACCTTTTAACAGATCGTCTGCTAGTTATCAGGCCAAGCTATGGAGGATCAAAAGTTTGATATAGCAGATTTTGAGTACAAGAGTACCTGACTTGGGTGAATGTTAGAGAGTCAGGAGTCGAACCCTTCTCTCGTTGTTCTCCAGTCTATATATAAGCGATGGTCCTTTGGAGTGCTGCTGTTTTAGTATCGACCGAACATTGAATACGTTTTATTGTATTGGCCTGAGCTGTCGATAATGATGCAGGCTTAGCGGTCAGCCGTTGATGTTTACCGTTATAAGCCGACCCTTTAAATGCATGGGCCCAACGGCTAGCTGTCGTCTCGGCTGAAGAGGCGATTAGCCTCCTGTTTAGGCCTTCGGGTTATTGGGCCGGTGTGGTGTAATTGGGCTAGCCAGTTAGAGTGAATAATAAAATCATCTGTGGCCCAGCCCAATGTAATAACAACCCTCATGATGTGTCCATCCAAATATCACACGCGGTTTGTTATTCTCACCCTCTCAAATGTCAATTACAATTGATTTCCCATTTTCACGAAACATCTCTTTGCGCAGTTAGTTTTTTCATCACTCAAGTCTATGGGATGTTTAGAACCAGCAAAAATTTATACCATATTAAAGCCATTTATACTCTATGCAGCTTGCCATCTCATCCAAACTAACTGGCTTTCAGCATTAAACTCCACAGATGAGAATTCGAAGCAACATGATAATTTGACAAATGGATGTAGAGTCTTTGTTGGGATCTTACAGTCACCCTCAAGCAAGGACTGATTACTGACATGCAATCGATATCAAGCCCACGCCAGCACTTATCCATGGTGGTCAGAGTCGGATGCTATCAATATTGTTGTTGCTTGTTTGCCAAGCAATGCTTCGGCAAAGAACACGAATACGTCAAATATCAAGGTCGCCAACGTTCTTGGGTTGAGTCGTGCCATCCAGCCAAATGTGTGAAATCCTTCGTTAATTTTGGGCCTCATGGAGGTTTGAGGTGGTGAATTACCAGGCCGGATGAACGTAGTTCGGTTGTGTCTTCAAGTGAAGTAGTGAGGGAAATGGTCAGGGTCGGCGTGAGGACCCCTTGACCCGACCCTGAAAAAGCCCGGTCCTGGCCCCGGTCTTGTCAAAAAATAAGACGGGGCTTAGAGCTTTCATCAAGGCCTGGATTTTTTTCGAACCAAAGCTAGGGTTGGTATTTAAGCCCGGCCCCGACCCTGGCTCCATGTTTATAATTTTCAAAACCATGTAATTCTAAAGCCAATTAAAATATCTAAATCAACCAATATTGAAAAAAAGAGCTCCATATAATTTTTACTGATGCATTCTCTTTCTCTCTCTAATCAAAACCCATTAGTTTATTTTCTAAAAAAATATGATCCTGTTGTGAAGGAAAAAGTGGGGAAATAGGTGTAGGGGGTTAAGAGCCCCTCTACCATAATATTTATAGCTTTCAATGTTGGCCGGATACCCAATGGGCCTCATGGGCCTATTCATAACACTTCCCCTTATCCAATCAACATTGAATAAGAGGTGGATTCTTCAGGATCCGAGTTAGGATAACTGCCTTGTTAAATAAAGAACAGTTAATCCATAACTTCCCCTGTTTTAGGGATGTGTCTATGGGTGGATACTTCAGGATCCAGAGTCGACGAGGTTGCCTCGTCAAAACCTTGACTACGAAAAACCCTGTGGGAAAAAACCAGTAGCCAATGGAAAAGAGTACAACTCTGCAGTTGACTCCCCCACATCTGACCAAGTTTCAGGCTTGCAGATTTCCTATGAATCTATACATCAGTCTCCTATGTATCTATGAGTTCATAGTCCTCTCATCCTGACCCAGTTTACATTTTCTCACTCTCCTCATCCCAATCCCATATACAAGTTTCTCAAAGATACTAGTAGGCAGGGATTTGTCAAGCAAATCCGCCAAGTTATTACATGATTGGATCTTCTGTACCTTAATCTGCTTTTGCTTCTGAAGGTCGTGCGTCCAGAAGAACTTAGGGGAGATATGCTTTGTTTTGTCGCCTTTGATGTAGCCGTCATGTAGCTGGGCTATACATGCTGCATTGTCTTCATGAAGAGGAATAGGTACAAGTACGCCGGTCATTAGGCCGGTGGAGGTGAGAATGTGCTGGATCACAGAGCGTAGCCAGAAACTCTCCTTGCTTGCTTCATGGATCGCTAGAAGTTCTGAGTGAGTGGATGAGACGGTTGTCATGGTCTGCTTTACGGATCTCCAGGATATGGCAGTGCCGCCATATGTAAACATATATCCGGTCTGAGACTTCTCTGTATGAGGATCGGACCTGTATCCTACATCAGCATAACTAACTAAACCAGTTGATGCCCCTTTCCTGTAGAATCGCCCTAAGTCTATGGACCCTTGGAGGTAGCGCAGAAGATGCTTAACTCTGGCCCAGTGTCGCTGTGTAGGTGCAGCACTATATTTGGCTAGTAAGTTGACTGCAAATGCTATGCCAGGCCGAGTGCAGTTAACCAGGTAAAGGAGTGCACCGATAGCACTTAGATAAGGCACATTAGGGCCTAGTACTTCCTCCCCCTCTTCCAGCGGCCGGAAGGGGTCTTTATGCACATCCAATGATCTGACGACCATTGGGGTGCTGAGGGGGTGGCACTTATCCATCTGAAACTTTTTCAATAAGTTCGATGTGTAAGTTGACTGATGTAACAGGATCACATCGTTAAACTGCTCTATTTGAAGACCTAAACAGAATTTTGACTTTCTGAGGTCGTTCATCTCGAATGTTTCTGTCAGGCTTCTAGAAATCTCAGCGATCTCTTCAGGAGATCCGATGAGGTTCAAGTCGTCTACATAAACGGCTATAATGACAAATCCTGTTGCCTTTGCTCTTATAAAGATGCAAGGACAGACTGGGTCATTTGTAAATCCTTGGTTTGCAAGGAAATCGTTCAGTCTGTTATACCACATCCTTCCAGATTGTTTTAGACCATATAATGATCTTTGCAGTTTCACTGAGTAGATGTCACGTTGTCTCTCTTTTAGTGCTGCAGTCAAGGAATAACTGTAACGACCCGCTTCCCAAAAGACACCGGAAGCGAGAGCGTTACGCGGTCCGCTTGAACTGGAGCGGTGAAGCTCGAGTTCAATAAGCGTCTGTGATAAAAACACAGATGAGGTCCTTGCATTTGCGTATCAGAACAATCAGAAAACATTTCAGAAAATAAAGCCACATCCAGAGTTAAAAAAAAGTTCGTACACGAAATTAATCAACAAGCCTCAGCATGGCCAAAAAGAACTACAACAAGACACTAATCCTACTACAAGGTACTAAAGCTAAAACTCAAAGCAGTGACGGAAAAGGGGCTCTAGTCTTTCGTAGAAAACGGCTCGGCGTCTACAGCAAACTCTGGCTCTCTAAGTCGGGCGTCTCGGGAGGATCTTCCTAGCACTCAAACTCGGGACCTAACATACATCCAAAACATGAATGTATGTCAGCAAGGGTCTGCAAGAAAAGATTAGTACCCAAGGCAAGATATACGACAGATATGAATTTAAGAAGCATTTAATATTTTAGAGAAACGACTGCAGCAATTTAACATTTAACAATTTTATAGAAACAGAAACGAGCATCCCTAACATGCAGTTCTAGACGGTTACAAGATTAAAGTAAAGACTTCTCTGAGTTCATTAGCATGACAATTTTCCAAGAGACCAAAGTTAGCGTTGCAATTTCCATGTCAAGAGTTCACATCTAATCTAGGGTTCTCGCCTTTAAGTCGTGA
The DNA here is from genome assembly GCA_030789695.1 of Scilla litardierei. NCBI lineage: Eukaryota > Viridiplantae > Streptophyta > Magnoliopsida > Asparagales > Asparagaceae > Scilla > Scilla litardierei. The sequence goes on from CM061140.1 coordinate 30,127,394, forward strand.
TGAGAAGGTCGTTCCTCTCACGGGGGCTTATCGTGATTGACGCTAACCCACCGCGTGCGGGTGGTGCTCTTGAGGAGAGTACCCTTCATACGCCCAGTGGCCGCTCAACCCTAACCCCACCCAAAAGTTTGCCGGAACACGAGCCGGCCTAGTCGACTCACACGACATCACGATATCACGATACCGCCTTCGAGGCGCACGATTTTCACGATGTCCATATTTGTTAGGCATGTCAAGACTCACTGAATTTCACTGTTATCATCATTAATACCTACTTATGACGGTTCTATACAACAAAAGTGGGTTGAACAATTTTATGGCATTCTCAAAATAATAACGAACACATATTTTCTTTGAACTTGCTACAGAAAATATATTTTTTCTCTTAATTGTTTTAAATTAAGGTATATCATATGATATACCGTTGGATCCCAAATTTCGTCATGATCATTATGGCGTCGATTTCGCACGTCATTTCACGCCTAGTTTTTGAGTTATACAGTAATACATAAAGATGGCGCAAACGTGTCAAAACTTCGGAAAATCATATAAAATCATATACTTGCCTGTTTTTGACGTTCTTGGTGTCGTTGGAAACGTCTTGACGAACACTACGCTACGGAGGAGACGGTTCGCTGGTTTGACAAAACGTAAAATCAGAATAGGTGTTTTTCGATCAGAACAGATTTACAACAAGCCCTTACGACGTCTAATCACCCGGTTTTATTAAGTTCTCTACCTTACGGTGTGGGTTAAGAGTTGTTAAAGGGTAGAACCACTAACCGGTAGCCCAGAGAGGGATCAGGACACATCGATGGCTGTTGAGTATTGATTCCCCGGATTTGGTTTTGGATGATGAACAAACATAAATATATCGTGAACTAACTCTTTGTGAGCGCATCTATGGAGATCGTCGCCAAACTTATATGAACATCCAAAGCGACGTCTCGAGACTTCTCAAAGTGCGTGATCGTATGCCTAAAGCTTCGTTGAAGCTCAAGGACCATTATTGAAGTCAGGAAGATTCGATTGAAGCTTTTGAAGACGGTTCGTCATAGTTTATTTAATGTCTTCTAGCTTCATTTTCGTAGAATGTTAAGCCTTGAGTAGGCCTTACTTTTTAATCTTCATAACGCTCATATCTTAGATATAGGATCTTAGTAGAAGTCTATACAAACTTTCCCGAAGCTTCGCGCTTCGATTCTCGACTTCTTGTGCCTGTTAGTTGGTTCAAGAAGAAGAACCAACCGACTAGATGGTGATCTAGTTGGTCGGAAAAGCTTCTTGGACCGACTAGTTTGCCTCCTTCAATTCATAGCTCTTTACTGTTTACAGTTAGTCGGTCTACGTTGAATCACCGACCGACTAGTTGGTGAACTAGTCAGTCAGTGATCCTTCTTAGACCGACTAGTTGAGCCTCTATTGTACATGCCAAGTTACTGTTTATCGTTAGTCGGTCAAAGAACGTTTGTCGACCGACTAGTTGATGAATTAGTTGGTCAACATTTGTTCTTGGACCGACTAAATCAATTTGTACTCAGACTATTTGTTTTATCTCTTAGTCGGTCTAAGTTCACTCACCGACCGACTAGTTGTGAAACTAGTCGGTCGGTAAGTCTTCTTAGACCGACTAGTTATCATCTCGTGTACTTCGACCTTTTGGCTGTTTAACCATTGTCGGTCTACGTTGTATCACCGACCGACTAGTTGATGAACTAGTCGGTCAGTGATCCTTCTTTGACCGACTAGTCTGGTTCAGAATAGAGCCGTTGGAGCTTTAATTGAAATATTTTTCTCTCTCTCTTTCCTCTATCCTATATATACTTGGAGTGCTGCATTCATGGCACTCAAGGCTGATATTAAGTGAACTTTAGATATCAAAAGAGAAGCATTAAATCTCATTCAAAGCTCTTTCATTTCCTTTCAAGAATCTCTCCCTCACTCTTATTTCAAAAGAGAGATTCATTGATTGTGAGCCTTCCAAGCCAAGTGCTTGATCCAAGGTCAACAACAACCTCCTAGATCTCCATCGCTGATCTTCATCTTGGAGCTAGGGTTTGGTGCCTTCATCTTCCCCAAAATCCGTTTTGCCCTAATTTGTAAGTATACTCAAGGCATAGGGTTTTGTCGGTAAGATTTCGTATTTCATTTACTTTCATATTGTAAGTGTTTTACTCTCGGTTGTGAGAGTTTGTTTGTGATCCCGGGTTGTGGGAGTCACAATTTCATTTGTGTATGATTTGACTTTGTAGAGGTTTTCTACAAGTATTTCATAGTGCAAATTTGAGTTAGAGGATTCTAACTCAAGTATCCGGAGGGGATCCGGGTGTTTGGGACGTAGGATCACCGGAAACACTTCGGGGAGACTTGGGTGGATCCGAACCCGTTAAATTGCTTGTTTGCGATCGTTTTGCTTGTTGTCATACATTTACATTTCTGCATTTCTGCATTGTTGGTAGAGTTTGCAAGGTAATTAGGAATTATCCACTTAATTATTTTAAAGTACTATTCACCCCCCCTCTAGTACTTGTGCAGTAGCTTCGTAGGGCATTACATTTGGTATCAGAGCCAAGTACCTAGCTATGTCTGCCAACGACAACAAGACCGGTCGTCCACCTTCAGATTACAGCACCTTCAGGAACCGGGAAGGAGCGTCTTCGGTAATGGAAGGACACTCCTCGACGAGGCCTCCCTTCTTCAACGGTACCAACTACGGGTACTGGAAATGCCGGATGGAAACTTTCCTCCGGAGTGTTTCACTATGGAGGGCCACGATGAAGGAGTATGTCGAGCCCGCCGAAGAAGATTTCGAGAAGTGGACTACCGCGGATGTCGCCGCGGAGGTACGCAATGCCAAGGCAATGAACGCCTTGCAATGTGCTTTGGAGCCCGAGGACTTCAATAAGATATGCACATGTAAGAGTGCATATCAAATATGGAACTCCCTCCTCATCTTGCATGAAGGGACGAGTATGGGTAAGAGACTCCAAACTCGTAGTAGTAAATAAAGATTACGAGTATTTCATATGCTACAGGGTGAGAAGATGAAGGAGTACTATGCTCGCTTCGTCGACATCACAAACGAGTTGGAGGCTCTTGGTAAGACCTACACTCAAAAGGAGAAAGTCTCGAAGATCATCGATGGACTTCCTTCTTGTTGGGAGAAGCGTACCTTCGCCATCGAGGAAGGTAATGATATGAAAACATATACTGTCGTGCAACTAATGGGTACATTAATGTCTTATGAGGTATGCAAGGATAGCAAGCTAAAGTTGCAGGACAAGATGAAGTCATATTTGAAGCAAGACGAGCCAAAGAAAAAGGCTATTGCTTTCAAGGCCGCTCCATCAACATCTACATCGACCGATGATGAAGACTCGGAAGACGAGTTGGACTTGGAGTCCATGGCCCTCTGGCAAAGAAGTTCAACCGGTTCTTCCGGAAAGGTAATTACAAGAACAAATCTAAAGTTAGTTCTTGTAACGTCTGCTCTCCTTTGTGTTTCAAATGCAATAAGCTAGGACACATGAAAGCGGAGTGTCCTCAAAACAAACACAAGGAGAAGTGGAAGGCGCCAAAATTCGACAAGTCCAAGAAGTACAAGAAAGGGTAAAAAAGGGGCTTGTCGGCACTTTCACTGACTCCGAGAATTCCTCAAGTGGAGAGTCGGACGATGAGCAAGTGGAGCAAGCACACATGTGCTTCATGGCTAGAGAGGAGCATGATCAAGGATCTTCCTCCTCCGACGATAGCGACAATGAAGGCGATGAGGTAACAATGGATGACCTTAGACATGCTAATGAGCAAATATGGTCTAAATATACTAAATTAGTAAATAGGTATACTAAGGTAAAAGATGATTTAGCTAGCATCCAAACCTCGCCTAAACCTATCATCACCAACAACGACACCGTTGTTGAAGAGTTGAAAAATGAGATTGTAAATCTCAAGTCTCAACTTGAACATGTTCATATTGAAGATCCGAAGGAACACAAGATAGCGGATTTGACTTCTCAAAACTCGACTTTGAGTATTGAGAATGAAAATCTCAAATCCCGTGTTTATGTCCTCACATCGTAAGTATCCACTTTGGATGCTTCTATGCGTTCTCTCACCGAGAAATATGAGTGCACATTAGGCCGAATTAACAAATTCAATAAGGGTAAGGACCATTTGGATAAAATCCTAAATGACTTACTTCCGGCCAATCATCACATTGGCTTGGGGTATACGATGGGAAGTTCATCCAAATCGGCCACTACCTTTGTTAGACCAACTTCCGGTGACTCAACGAATGGTAGCAAACACTCTATTGGTAGTTCATCTACCAATGGTGCTTCCACCTCGTACACACGCTCATTTGGAAAGAAACCCACTTTGGGTGGACCTCCAAAGAAGGTTCATGCCTACATGTACACAAATATCATGCCACGCAGGAACACACATCCTACTCCACATGCTCACACATATGATGATTTCTATGCACCACATCCACGGGCACGTGCACACCATGTGAGACACACTCACGCACGTGTTCCTCCACATGCATATGTTCACCCACATCATCATATGAACCATTCTCATAATGCACCATTTCATCATGTTCCTTATGCCTATCCACGACATGCATCACGTAGAAATCAACAACGCATGTATGCTCCCAATAGGATTAAGGCTCCCAAAATCATCACTATTTGGAGCCCAAAGGACACAAGCATGAATGAAAACCAAGTTTATATGAACTCGTATTTTATGAATGTCGTGCATAGTGATAATTATGTGGGGAAGTCTAAGTCCAATTGGACTTGGCTTCCAAAGGTCTAATCTTTTGGACCCAATGACCTTGGGTACCATGATACGATATTTTCTATCTATAGGTACTCAAGAGAAAGAAACGGAGCAACAAATCCAAATTTAGCTCCAAGAATAATTGGATACTCGATAGCGGGTGTTCAAAACACATGACGGGTGACGCTCAATTGCTCTCTGGAGTGGTGCCCATTGCAAATGGGAACTGGGTAGTCTTTGGAGTCAACGAGAGCGGAACCATCATATGTGTTGGAAAAGTGGGTAATCCTTCTAAACCACTAATAAGTGATGTTTACCTTGTTAAAGGATTAAACCACAATCTCATTTCAATAAGCCAACTTTGTGACAAAGGTTACAAAGTTAGCTTTGTGAAAGGAATGTGCCATATTTTAAGAAAAGATAATAATGAATTAATGTTTTCCGACACACGCCATAAGGATATATACATCCTAGATCTTCCAAGATCACATGAACAATGTCTCATTGCCAACACAAGTGAACAACACTTATGGCATCGACGTTTTGGTCATGTGAACTTTGGAACACTCTTTAAACTTTCCAAGTTAAATTCTATTAGAGGCTTCCCTAAGCTTGTCTTTCAAAAGAAAAGCTTTTGTGACTCGTGTCAACGAGGCAAGCTTCCAATATCTTCATTTAAACCTAAGAAAAGCATTTCATCTAAGCGGCCTCTAGAGCTATTACATCTAGATCTATTTGGGCCAACTAGAGGTGCTTCATTAGGTAATGCTAGATATGGACTTGTCATCGTTGATGACTTTTCTAGATTTACTTGGGTACTTTCCTTAAGTAATAAAAATGATGCTTTTGAAAACTTCACAATATTTGTCAAGAAAGTACAAAATCTCATTGGAACCACCATTGTCACTATTCATAGTGATCATGGAGGGGAATTTGAGAATGAGTCTTTTGAGAACTTTTGTGATGAAGTTGGTATTACACACACCATTTCATTCCCTTGCGCACCTCCTCAAAATGGTGTTGTTGAGAGAAAGAATAGGACGCTAGTGGAGTGTGCTTGCACTATGCTTGATGATAGCCAACTTGGCCATCAATTTTGGGCGGAAGCGGTACATACCGCTTGCTATGTGTTTAATAGAATACTTTTGAGGCCCGGCACTAAAAAAACTTGTTATGAATTGTTGTTTGGTATGTTGCCTCAAGTTAAACATTTTCGAGTTTTTGGTTCAAAATGTTTCATTAAAAACATGTATGGTAGCTTGGACAAATTTGATCCAAGATCCGATGAGGGGATATTTGTTGGATATTCTTCCCGTAGCAAAGCCTACCAGATATACAACAAACGAACCTCAACGATCGAGGAATCACTTCATGTTTCATTTAATGAAGGTTTTGTCCCGACTAGAATTACTAATGATGATGACTCTATGGATGTCTTATGTGATTCAATTGGTAATTCTAATTCTAATGATTCTATTGATACTAACCCGACTAATGAATCTTTCGAGAATGTTCCTAGTGATCAGGAAATTCCCAAACGGCTTCATACCGTTCGTGACCATCCTCATGAGCAAGTCATTGGCAATATCCATGATAGTGTCAAGACGAGATCTCAAGTCAACTACTTCGCTCATTGTGCCTTTGCCTCCTCGATAGAGCCAAAGAATATTAATGAAGCGTGTGAAGATAGTGCTTGGATCTTAGCCATGGAGGAGGAACTCATTCAATTCGAGAGGAATGAGGTTTGGGAGCTTGTTCCATTGCCTTCGAAGAACCACACCGTTATAGGAACGAAGTGGATTTTCAAGAACAAGACCGACGAGAACCAAATCGTCGTCTGGAACAAAGCTCGGTTAGTAGCTCAAGGCTACCGGTAAGAGGAAGGTATAGATTTCGAAGAATCCTTTGCTCCGGTAGCTAGATTAGAATCCATTAGATTATTGTTATCTTTTGCATGCCATAAAGATTTTAAACTCTTTCAAATGGATGTTAAAAGTGCGTTTTTAAACGGAAATATTGTTGAGGAAGTTTATGTTTCTCAACCTCCGGGTTTTATTAATGAAAAATTTTCAAATCACGTTTTCAAACTTAAGAAAGCACTTTACGGTTTGAGACAAGCTCCTCGAGCTTGGTATGACCGTTTAAAGAATTTTCTTTTGGATTTAGGTTTTAAAATGGGAGAAGTTGATTCCACATTATTTGTTAAGTATTCGAATAATGATATAATTTTAGTTCAAATATATGTTGATGATATCATTTTCGGTGCTACTAACTTCACTCTTTGCGAAGAGTTTTCTAATGTGATGAAAGATCAATTCGAGATGAGCCACATGGGTGAGCTCAAGTATTTCTTAGGTCTCCAAATTCGCCAAATGAACGATGCAATCTTCATCCACCAAACCAAGTACATGGTGGAGTTGCTAAAGCGATTTGGAATGGAGAATGCCTCCGGGAAGAAGACTCCAATGAGCACGACTACGCATCTTGATAAAGTACGGGCGGAAAAGATGTTGACATTTGTCTATATCGAGGTATGATAGGTAATTTACTATATCTTACCGCAAGTAGGCCCGATATTATGTTTGCCGTATGTGTATGTGCTCGTTATCAGTCTCAACCTAAGGAATCACACTTAGTAGCGATAAAACGTATTTTCTGTTATTTAAGTTACACTCTCGATTTTGGATTACTTTATCCAAAATCTAGCACGTATGAGTTAATCTCATATAGTGACGCAGATTATGCGGGATGCAAATCCGACAGGAAAAGTACTAATGGCACTTGCCATTTTATAGGAAATTCTCTTGTTTCTTGGTTTTCCAAGAAGCAGAATTCCGTAACACTTTCAACCACCGAGGCAGAATATATTGCAGCCGGTGCCGCGTGTGCTCAGGTTCTTTGGATGAGACACACTCTTAAAGACTTTGGTATAAACTGTGATACTTGCCCTATCATGGTGGACAACCAAAGTGCTATTTGTCTCTCTAAGAATCCGGTACACCATTCCCGTTCTAAACACATAGATGTCCGACACCATTTCTTATATGATCATGTTGCTAAAAAGGACATCATATTAGTGTACGTTGAAACCCAGAAGCAAATCACCGATATTTTCACGAAACCCTTAAAGGAAGACTCCTTTGTGCGGTTACGTCGAGAATTGGGGATTATGGGTGAATCCGAGATTTTGGATTCATTTTGTTCAATAATCTTGCATGCTATTCAATTTCATTATATTTGCACACGCTTGATGTATTGGAATTTTCTGGATTTTTCGTTGAATTTTCGGAATTTGCGCTTGATTTATTCATGAACGTCAAATTTAAGTTTTTCGATGTTTAATGGGGTAGTATAATGATTAATGAGAGTATTACGATGTTTCGTCCAAGTGCGATTAGGAGAGAACTCAAAATTTCAAATTTCAAATTTTTGAACTCTGTTAGTCGGTTCATGTTCATTGACCGACCGACTAGATCATCATCTAGTCGGTCAGTGAATGAACTCAGACCGACTAACTCAAGCCCTAAATTTTGGCTTCAGTTACTGTTTGCACTTAGTCGATTCAAGCTCATTGGCCGACCGACTAGATGGTCATCTAGTCGGTCAGTGCTTGAACTCTGACCGACTAAGTGCTCAGGGACTGCTTGGTCTTTCGCATTCCGACCATCTTTAAAATCTATCTAACCGACTTCTCTTCATTTTAGTCGGTGCGTAGTCTCTCTCCAGCTCAAAAACCCCCGAAAACCCCTTCGTCTTCCTCCCTCTCCGCCGTCGACTGTGCCTTTTCCGGCCACTCTCCGGCCATCTCTGCCTGAGCCGATCAACCCTCTCCTCCTTCCGACCTAGGTATACCCTCTCTCTACGTCTAGGGTTAGGGTTTCATCTAGTTTCATCATTTTCAGCGTTTTCTAGGGCTTGTCTAGGGTTTGATCTTTAGGGTTTTAGATTTCGATCGAATTTGAATGCGATTGTCTCGTCACGCTTATGGCGAAGACAAGAATCCCGATCCGACCCTCGAGCCCGTCCACTATGACCGTCGATTCACCTCCTTCGGACCCCCCGCAACCCAAACGTCGTTCGAAATCCACCCATCCCTCTTCGTCTTCGCCTCCTCTTAAAGCGAAAGAGGACGGCGATAGCGAAGCCCCGATCTCAACCTAAGCTTATGAAGCAACCCGTTTCACCAGCTTCATTCCGTGCCCCCACTCCTCCTGACGATTCTGACACGGAATACATTCCGGAGACCGAGCATACCGCTCGGGATCCTACTCCTCCACCCCGTTCTTCCACTCGTCAGCCTAAGGGAAAGGGTCCGATGCCAGTTGGCGGTGTCGATATCTCATTATGTCACGATGACCCGATGTGTCTCGCGGCATATAACCGTATCGAACACTGCCCGCTGCTGTTGGACCATTTCGTACAGTTCTTCGACTTCACAGGCCTTGCTGATCTTCTTTCATCTAGCGGTCTTATCGATTATCTTCGGTATGACCCTAAGGCGAATCCACATCCATACCCTCGCCTTGTCAAGCTATTCTACGCCAATAGGGTTCGCGATCAGTACGACGAGACCCACTCTATTGAGACTACTGTCTTGGGGACACCGATAGTCCTCACGACAGAAGTCTTAGGAGATTTGATTGGTGTCTCCTCGTCTGGCCTTCTTCCTTCTGATATTTCAGTCGATGATATTTCTGAGCTTGATCAGGTGATGCTCACCGAGATCTTTCATGAGATTCCTCCTGCCATGATTGGCGTGCCATCGAAGTCCTTCAAGCCGAATGCTTGGGTGCTTAATCTTATTCTGAAGTCGTGCCTCCTTCCGAAGTACGGCTTTTCTTCCTTGCCATCCCAGCCATTCCTGAAGCTCATTTACGCCATCTTCATGGGGAGCGAGATTAACTGGGCTAGGATCATTCTCGATAAGATGGATTCTTTCGAGTGTATCCGAAAGTCCACGAAATCTGCTCACATCCCATATCCCGGCCTTCTGACACTTGTCTTCCGTCACTTCCGTGTCCCTCTTCCCCCTGATGATGAGCGTCCCCTCGGTCCCCCTCTGAATGCGACGGCCGTCAAGAAGTCTCTTGCGGCGCTTCGTCATGTTCAGAGGACGACCCCGTCTGCTTCAGCCTCTGCTTCAGCTGCTCCTGCTCCCTCTCCTACTCTTGCTGAGCTTGCACGTTCGTTGTGACGTGTAGAGTCTCGTTGTGCTCGTTCCGAGGAGATTCTCGCTCGCATCGCATCTCACTTTGGCATTGAGATTCCTCCGTCGGTTTCTGACAAGGAGGAGATGGATGATGCTGAGATCGAGGAGCTTGTTCGTTTTGCTGCTGCTCGTGCCCCTGAGGGTACTTCTGGTGCTGTTGCTACTTCTGCCGGTGCACCCGAGAGCACACCTGCTGCCACCATTCCTCCGGTGGATGCTTCTTCGTCAGGTGCTCCCGAGGCCACTCCTGCAGCGACACTTCCTTCCGTGGCCACTCCTGCTGACCCGGTGACCACCACCACTCCTGCTGCAGAGCCTGCTGCTGCTGCAGATCCTCCCGCTGCCTCCTGAGCTTCTCTGAGGACTCTCCTAGTGCACTTTGGATGACATATCCTATTGTGAGAGAGTGTGGGTTAGGATAGTTTTGGAGGTTCTGGAGATTTTTGATACTTTTGTGATGTATTTTGATGTATCTCTGATGATGTTTTGATATTTTTGTATGTATGTGATACTCTGATATATGCTGTGATATGATGTTGTATTATGTGCTTCGATCTGAGGATCGTTTATGTATGTCGGTGATGTATGATTTTGATGTACTCATGTTTCACATATATATATACATCGATGTTGACATTTATTCTCTTGTGCACATTATATTCTTTTTATGTCTCTGATGTTTGATATCGTCGCTCGACGATAATAACTTGGTTAAATAGAAATTATTTCTATGGAAACATAGAATTGTTTTACATGCACTAAATTAACCAAGAATGTTGATATTGGAGAGTATATTCCATAACTCAATCCGTAAAATTGATTTGAGTTTTGATAATTTTATTTATCGACTTTCTACTTTGGTCTCATTGACACGCTTTAATTTAATTCGTATTTTCCTTTGGTGTCATTTGGACCGTGGTCGTAGTCTACGACTCCCGTGCTTTTATTTGAAGCCATTGTTGTTGTTGTTGTTCTCCTCCCACTCTTTTTGCTTATGCCAAAGGGGGAGAGATATAATAATGACGATGAGCTAAATGATAATTTAAAGCATTTTTCCAAGAATCTAATTTGATATGTTAGATTCAGGGGGAGTTAAGATATACAAATGGATTTCAAATCCGATATTTCAATAATTGATTCACATTTTATACTTTACTCATCTGCTTGATGCATATGATTAAATATTTAATTTGGAACTAACGTGTCATCAATGCAGGGGGAGTAAGTAAATTTCATTTGAATCATTATTTTTTATTATTATTTATGTTGGTTTGTCATCACCAAAAAGGGGGAGAATGTTGAGTATTGATTCCCCGGATTTGGTTTTGGATGATGAACAAACATAAATATATCGTGAACTAACTCTTTGTGAGCGCAGTTATGGAGATCATCGCTAAACTTATATGAACATCCAAAGCGACGTCTCGAGACTTCTCAAAGTGCGTGATCATATGCCTAAAGCTTCGTTGAAGCTCAAGGACCATTATTGAAGTCAGGAAGATTCGATTGAAGCTTTTGAAGACGGTTCGTCATAGTTTATTTAATGTCTTCTAGCTTCATTTTCGTAGAATGTTAAGCCTTGAGTAGGTATTACGTTTTAATCTTCATAACGCTCATATCTTAGATATAGGATCTTAGTAGAAGTCCATACAAACTTTCCCGAAGCTTCGCGCTTCGATTCACGACTTCTTGTGCATGTTAGTTGGTTCAAGAAGAAGAACCAACCGACTAGATGGTGATCTAGTCGGTCGAAAAAGCTTCTTGGACCGACTAGTTTGCCTCCTTCAATTCATAGCTCTTTACTGTTTACAGTTAGTCGGTCTACATTGAATCACCGACCGACTAGTTGGTAAACTAGTCAGTCAGTGATCCTTCTTAGACCGACTAGTTGAGCCTCTACTGTACATGCCAAGTTACTGTTTATCGTTAGTCGGTCAAAGAACGTTTGTCGACCGACTAGTTGATGAATTAGTCGATCAACATTTGTTCTTGGACCGACTAAATCAATTTGTACTCAGACTATTTGTTTTATCTCTTAGTCGGTCTAAGTTCACTCACCGACCAACTAGTTGTGAAACTAGTCGGTCGGCAAGTCTTCTTAGACCGACTAGTTGTCATCTCCTGTACTTCGACCTTTTGGCTGTTCAACCATTAGTCGGTCTACGTTGTATCACCGACCGACTAGTTGATGAACTAGTCGGTCAGTGATCCTTCTTTGACCGACTAGTCTGGTTCAGAATAGAGCCGTTGGAGCTTTAATTGAAACGTTTTTCTCTCTCTCTTTCCTCTATCCTATATATACTTGGAGTGCTGCATTCATTGCACTCAAGGCTGATATTAAGTGAACTTTAGAGATCAAAAGAGAAGCATTAAATCTCATTCAAAGCTCTTTCATTTCCTTTCAAGAATCTCTCCCTCACTCTTATTTCAAAAGAGAGATTCATTGATTGTGAGCCTTCCAAGCCAAGTGCTTGATCCAAGGTCACCAACAACCTCCTAGGTCTCCATCGCTGATCTTCATCTTGGAGCTAGGGTTTGGTGCCTTCATTTTCCCCAAAATCCGTTTTGCCCTAATTCGTAAGTATACTCAAGGCATTGGGTTTTGTCAGTAAGATTTCGTATTTCATTTACTTTCATATTGTAAGTGTTTTACTCTCGGTTGTGAGAGTTTGTTTGTGATCCCGGGTTGTGGGAGTCACAATTTCATTTGTGTATGATTTGACTTTGTAGATGTTTTCTACAAGTATTTCATAGTGCAAATTTGAGTTAGAGGATTCTAACTCAAGTATCCGGAGGGGATCTGGGTGTTTGGGACGTAGGATCACCGGGAACAAGTCGGGGAGACTTGGGTGGATCCGAACCCATTAAATTGCTTGTTTGCGATTGTTTTGCGTGTTGTCATACATTTACATTTCCGCATTTCCGCATTGTTGGTAGAGTTTGCAAGGTAATTAGGAATTATCCTCTTAATTATTTTAAAGTACTATTCACCACCCCTCTAGTACTTGTGCAGTAGCTTCGTAGGGCATTACAATGGCGATACGCGTGACGGCTACGGGCTGAAATTCATTGCGGCAGCGAGGAAGACGACGAGTAGTGGCGTCTGGGGACTCCGCAGGTAGTAGTGAAGATTTACAGCGGATCCCCGGGGTTGTCTACGTCAGATCTGAGGCAATCGACGCGTACGCGGCCTGAGGTCGTCGGATCTGCGCGTAGGGAAGGTGACGCGCCTGCGGGAGTGTTTCGCGGCTTGTGCAGGTAGCTCAGGCTCCGACGGCGCTGTAGGTGAAAGGAGAGAGGAAGAGGAGGCTGTGGGGTGCCTCATGGCGAGGGGGAAAGCTGCACGAGCTCACGACTGAGCTGGGCGTGGGTGTGGTGGCCTTGGACGGGGTAGGTCGGCTCTAGGGAGGAGGCCCTTGCGAGAAGAAGACTTCGCCGTGAGCTCGACTGGGCGTGGGGTGTTGGCCGCCGTGCTGTGCATGCGAAGGGGAAGATGGGAATATAAGTAAGTTGCAGCGGCTACCTTTGTGTAGGGGTAGGGTTAGAGAAAAGACCTAGGGGATTATAATATAAAAAGTAGGGGTGTGTTGGCTGCGGGTTTGATGTATAGACCTTAGGGTTTTTAAATATAGAAGTATTATGGGGGCGGCTGTGAGTAGGGCTAGTGGAAAAGAGAAACAAAACCTAGGGGATGTTATATAAGAATAGGTGATGGGTGGCAGCACGTGAGTTGTAGGGTAGGGATAAAAATGAGACCTAGGTTAGCTTATTATATAAGAAAGGTAGCAGGGTTCTTTGTGTGTGGGCTTGGTTTAGTACGGTAGCATGTGAAGCTAGCCTAGAGTTTAAAATATACATGACAGTAGGGCTTATATTATGAAGGGGTAGGGTACCTAGGGTTTATAAAAATATAAGTGTGAGTGTGTGTTTACGGATTGTGTGCGTGAGTAATCAGATGGGTGCGTGTGTTGAGTTCGGCCACATGGGAAGAAACGTGGTTAGGGTTAATATTATGACTAATAAGGAATTATTTGAAAGGTAATTTTGAAAATTTTTAATAGTATTTAATAGGTGTAATCAAGGGAAATTAGGGCTAATCAATTAGGTTAAATGGGCTCTAACAAGGAAAGTTTCATTTGACTTTAAAAGATTTTGAAGTGATTCAAATTTTGAATTTTGAAACTTTAAATTAATATAAGAAGTTGTTATTTTAAAAATAATTATTATAAAGGATTTAACCGAGTTGTTTAAAAATAATGATAAAAATAATTAATATGAAAAAAAATATTTTAAGTTGAAGTGAGTACGGGGACAAAAAACGTCAAGCTACGTATACGTGGAAAAATATACGAGAGGAAAATACAGATAATAGTAACGGTAAAAACCGGACGTTACAATAACCGTCAGGCAATCTCATATAGATGTCTCGTTTTAAGTTTCCATATAGGTATGCAGTCACGACGTCTATAAGCTGCATATCTAAACCCTCTTGGGTTGTTAAGCCAATGAGGAATCGGAAGGTAATCGCGTCTATGACCGGGGAGTATGTGGCTTCAAAATCCACCACTGGACGTTGGGTAAAACCCTGCGCTACAAGCCTTGCTTTGTAGCAAACGATCTCATTCTGTTCATTTCGTTTTCTAACAAATACCCATTTATAACCCACAGGTTTTACACCTTTTGGTGTCTGGACTATAGGTTCGAAGACCTTGCATTTGGTGAGTGAATCCAACTCCACACTGTTGAGTATTGATTCTTCGGATTTGGTTTTGATGATGAGCAAACATAAATATCGTGAACTAACACTGTGTGAGCGCAGTTATGGAGATCGTAGCCAAAAGTCTATGTATATCTAAAGCGACGTCTCAAGACTTCTCAAAGCGCGTGATCGTGTGCCTGAAGCTTCGTTGAAGCTTAAGGACCTTTATTGAAGTCAAGAGATTCGGATTGAAGCTTTTGAAGACGGTTCGTCAAGGTTTATTTTAAAGTCTTCTAGTTTCTTTCCGTAGAATGTTAAGCCTTGAGTAGGTCTTACATTATTAGAGCTAGGATTATCATAGAAGCCCATAGAATCTTTCCCGAAGCCTTACGCTTCTTATCGCGGCTTCTTGTGCATGTTAGTTGGTTCAAGAAGAAGAACCAACCGACTAGATGGCAATCTAGTCGGTCGGCAATCCTTCTTGAACCGACTAGAATGCCTTGTTCAATTTCAGCTCACTTACTGTTTACAGTTAGTCAGTCCAAGAAGGTTCACCGACCGACTAGTTGTCAAACTAGTCGGTTTGGAATCATTATTAGACCGACTAGTTATGTCTTCATTTTCACAGCCTGAGCTACGGTTTATCATTAGTCGGTCAAAGAACAATTATCGACCGACTAGTTGAGAAACTAATCGGTTGGAATTTATTCTTAAACCGACTAGTTCTCCTTGTTGACAGTCTATCGTATTTCAACTCTTAGTCGGTCAAAGAACACTCACCGACCGACTAGTTGTCAAACTAGTCGGTTGGCAAGTCTTCGTAGACCGACTAGTTCTAGTTCTCCTGAACTATCTTTATTCATTGTTCACCTCTTAGTCGGTTCATGTTGAATCACCGACCGACTAGTTGAGAAACTAGTCGGTCAGTGATCCTTCTTTGACCGACTAGACTGCTTCAGAATAGAGCCGTTGGAGCATTAAATGCCACGATTTTTCCTCTCTCTTTCCTCTAACCTATATATACTTGGAGGGGTTCTTTCCTTGTATTAAAGGCTGCATATTTTGGGATTTAGAGAAATCAAAGAGAAGTAAATCAACTCCATTCTAAAGCTATCTCTTCTCACTAGAATCTCTCCCTCACTCTTATTCCTCAAGAGAGATTCATTGATTGTGAGCCATTCAAGCCAAGGGCTTTGAATCCAAGTCACCAATCTCTCCCTAGCCACCTATTGCTGATTATCTTGGTGGAGCTAGGGTTTGGTGTCTTCTTCTTCCTCAAAATCCATTCTTGCCCTAATTTGGTAAGTATACTCAAGGCATAGGATTTTGTGGTAAGTGTTTCAATATTTCATTTACTTTGCTTTTGCAAGTTGTCACTCTCGGTTTGTGAGAGTTTGCTTAGTCCCGAGTTGTGGTATAAAGGTTTTGCGTGTTCCCGGGTTATGGGATACACGGACATCGATTGTAGGTCGATTGCACTTGTGGGGTTTCCGCAAGTGGGCTAAAGGAAATCTTGGGTTAGTGGTTTCTAACTCAAGTATCCGGAGGGGATCCGGGTGGTAGGGACGTAGGATCACCGGGAACAAGTCGGGGAGACTTGGGTGGATCCGAACCCGTTACATCTTTTGTTTACGTTGTTTAATTCTTGTTGTTTGTAGTCTATTCTGTTTTGTTGTTTATGTGTTTGCACAATAATTAGGAATAACTCTCTTGATTATTTTAAAGTACTATTCACCCCCCCTCTAGTACATGTGCAGTAGCTACACAGGGCATTACATTTGGTATCAAAGCCAAGTTCATAGCTATGACAAACAACGACTACAGCGTCTTCAAGAATCGTGAAGGAGCTTCTTCGGTGATGGAAGGACACTCCTCAACTAGGCCTCCCTTCTTCAATGGTACCAATTATGGGTACTGGAAATACCTGATGGAAACGTTCCTCCGGAGCACTTCACTTTGGAGAGCCACGATGACGGAGTATGTCGAGCCCACCGAACAAGATTTCGTGAAGTGGACTACCACGGAGGTCGCCGCGGAGGTAAACAATGCCAAGGCAATGAACGCCTTGCAATGTGCTTTGGAGCCCGAGGAGTTCAACAAGATATGCACAGGTAAGAGTGCATATCAAATATGGAACCAACTCCTCATCTTGCACGAAGGAACGAGTACGGTAAAGGACTCTAAACTCGTTATTGCTAACAAAGAGTTCGAATTATTTCACATGGAACAGGGTGAAAGTATGAAGGAGTACTATGCTCGCTTCGTGGACATATCCAACGAATTGGAAGCTCTTGGGAAGAACTATACCCAAAAGGAGAAAGTCGCGAAGATTATTGACTGACTTCCTTCTTGTTGGGAAAAGCGTACCTTCGCCATCGAGGAAGGTAATGATATGAATAAATATACTGTCGTACAACTAATGGGTACCTTGTTGTCTTATGAGATACGCAAGGACAGTAAGATCAAGATGCAGGAAAAGATGAAGTCGTATTTGGAGCAAGACGTGCCAAAGAAAAATACGATTGCGTTCAAGGCCGCTCCATCTACATCAACATCTACGGATGATGAAGAATCGGAAGACGAGTTAGACATAGAAGCTTTGGCCGAGATGACAAAGAAGTTCGACCGATTCTTCCGAAATGGTTACTTTAGGAATAAATCTAAAGTTAGTTCGACTAATTATTCTACTCCCGTGTGTTATAAATGCAACAAGCTGGGACATATCAAGCCGGATTGTCCTCTCAATAAACACAAGGAGAAGTGGAAGGCACCCAAGTACGACAAGTCGAGAAAGTACAAGAAAGGGTACAAGAAAGGGCTTGTCGGCTCATTCACCGGCTCCTTAAGTGGAGATCCGGATGAAGAAGAAGTGGAGAAAGCAAACCTGTGCTTTATGGCTAAAGAGGAACGTGATCAAGAGACCTCCTCCGATGAAAGCGAGGATGAAAGCGAGGATGAAGGCGAAGAGGTAACTATGGATGAACTTAGATTAGCCAACGAACAACTTTGGTATAAGTTTTCTAATTTGGCTAATAAATTTATTAAGACTAAAAATGAGTTAACTAGTCTTCAAACCTCACCTAAGCCTATCATCATCAACAACGACACCGTTGTTGAAAGTTTGAGAAATGAGATTGTAAATCTCAAATCTCAACTTGAGCATGTTCATTTTGAGGATTCGGATGAACACGAGATGGCGGATTTGACTTCTCAAAACTCAACTTTGAGTATTGAGAATGAGAATCTCAAATCTCGCGTTTATGTACTCACATCGCAAGTATCCACTTTGGATGCTTCAATGTATTCTCTCACCGAGAAGTATGAGTACACATTAGGCCGAATTAATAAATTCAATAGAGGTAAGGGCCATTTGGATAATATCCTAAATGACTTACTTCCGGCCAATCATCACATTGGCTTAGGGTGTAAGATGGGAGACTCATCCAAATCGGTCACGACCTTTGTTAGGCCATCTTCCGAAGCCTCAACTAGTGGGAGTAAACACTTCATGTGTAGTTCATCTACCAATGGTGCTTCCGCTAGGTACACACCCCCATTTGGAAAGAAACCCACTTTGGGTGGACCTCCAAAGAAGGGTCATGCTTTCATGTATACCATGCCACGTAGGAACACACATCCTACCCCCACATGTTCGCACGTATGATGATTTTTATGCTCCACATCCATGAGCACGTGCACACCATGTGAGACACACTCATGCACGTGTTCCTCCACATGCATATGTTCATCCACACTATCATATGAACAATTTTCATCATGCACCATTTCATCATGTGCCATATGCTTATCCACGTCATGCATATGCCTATCCACGACATGCATCACGTAGAAATCGACAACATGTGCATGCTCCCAATAGGACTAGGGCTCCCAAGACATTCACTATTTGGGGCCCGAAGGACACAAGCATGCATTAAAAACAAGCGTATATTAATTCGTATTTCATGAATGTTGTGCACAATGATGATTTTGTTGGGAATTCTAAGTCCAATTGGACTTGGCTTCCAAATGTCTAATCTCTTAGGACCCAATGTCCTTGGGTACCATGGAAGGATATTTTTATCTTCAGGTACTCAAGAAATAGAGAAGGAGCAACAAATCTATATTTATCTCCAAGAATTGTGTTTTCTAGGTTCAATCCACCATGGGATACCAACCCTACCAACTCCTTGACTTGCAAGGATTTTCATTCAAATGGAGTTGATGGTGCTTAAGTGGTGCACCAAAGTAGGGGGGCTTAATGTTGTAAGTATATTCTTACACTTGGTATCCATATGTGTAGAATGCATGTAGATGTATCTTTATGCTTTAGACTATCTCATGCATATCTTGATGCTAGTTTTGAGCTTATGATTATGTACTTATCTTTCTCATGCTCATGGCATTCCATGCTTATTATTGACTCATTTAGTGAGTATCTCTCTTGGAATGCATGCTAGTACTAGATTTGTGTATGCCGTAAATTTTACGAAGTTTCTATCTCTATTTTTGGCATAACACTGTTGCATGTTATTGATTGCATATTGTTTTAATCACCTTGTCACCTCACATCGCACACTTCACTTAGAATTGAAATGCTTATTCTTTGTGATCTTCTTCGATCGATGTTGTGACCTTTGGTGTTATATAATGTATGCATCTTTTTCTTGTGCACATTGGATTTATGTCTCTGATATTGATTTCGTTGCTTGACGATTATTTTTGGTTAAATGGATTTACTTTTATGAAAACATAGAATTGTTTTCCATGCACTTAATTAACCAAGAATGTTGATATTAGAGAGTATGTTCCATAACTTAATTGCTTTGAGTTTTGATGATTTCATTTTTCGATTTTCGACTATGGTCTCGTTGGCACGCCTTGATTTTCTTCGGTATTTTATATTTGGTATTTTCCATTGGTGTCATTTGGACTATGGTCATATTCTTAGACTCTCGTGCTTTTATTTTTAGCCATTGTTGTTGTCGTTGATCTCCTCCCGCTCTTTTTGCTAATGACAAAGGGGGAGAGAATTAATAATGACGATGTGCTTAATGATAATTCAAAGCATTTTACCGTGAATCTAATTTGATATGTTAGATTCAGGGGGAGTCAAGATATAAAAATGGATTTAGATCCTAAATTTCGATATTTGAGTTCACATTTTATACTTTCCTCGTCTGCTTGATGCGTATGATCATTATTGAATGCGGAACTAACGCGTCATCAATGCAGGGGGAGTAAGTAAAATTCATTTGAATTATTATTATTGATTATTATTTGTGTTGGTTTGTCATCACCAAAAAGGGGGAGAATGTTGAGTATTGATTCCCCGGATTTGGTTTTGATGATGAGCAAACATAAATATCGTGAACTAACACTGTGTGAGCGCAGTTATGGAGATCGTCGCCAAAAGTCTACGTATATCTAAAGCGACGTCTCAAGACTTCTCAAAGCGCGTGATCGTGTGCCTGAAGCTTCGTTGAAGCTCAAGGACTTTTATTGAAGTCAAGAGATTCGGATTGAAGCTTTTGAAGACGGTTCGTCAAGGTTTAGTTTAAAGTCTTCTAGTTTCTTTCCGTAGAATGTTAAGCCTTGAGTAGGTCTTACATTATTAGAGCTAGGATTATCATAGAAGCCCATAGAATCTTTCCCGAAGCCTTACGCTTCTTATCGCAGCTTCTTGTGCATGTTAGTTGGTTCAAGAAGAAGAACCAACCGACTAGATGGCAATCTAGTCGGTCGGCAATCCTTCTTGAACCGACTAGAATGCCTTGTTCAATTTCAGCTCACTTACTGTTTACAGTTAGTCGGTCCAAGAAGGTTCACCGACCGACTAGTTGTCAAACTAGTCGGTTTGGAATCCTTATTAGACCGACTAGTTATGTCTTCATTTTCACAGCCTGAGCTACAGTTTATCGTTAGTCGGTCAAAGAACAATTATCGACCGACTAGTTGACAAAACTAATCGGTTGGAATTTGTTCTTAAACTGACTAGTTCTCCTTGTTGACAGTCTATCGTATTTCAACTCTTAGTCTGTCAAAGAACACTCACCGACCGACTAGTTGTCAAACTAGTCGGTTGGCAAGTCTTCTTAGACCGACTAGTTCTAGTTCTCCTGAACTATCTTTATTCACTGTTCACCTCTTAGTCGGTTCATGTTGAATCACCGACCGACTAGTTGAGAAACTAGTCGGTCAGTGATCCTTCTTTGACCGACTAGACTGCTTCAGAATAGAGCCGTTGGAGCATTAAATGCCACGATTTTTCCTCTCTCTTTTCTCTAACCTATATATACTTGGAGGGGTTCTTTCCTTGTATTAAAGGCTGCATATTTTGGGATTTAGAGAAATCAAAGAGAAGCAAATCAACTCCATTCTAAAGCTATCTCTTCTCACTAGAATCTCTCCCTCACTCTTATTCCTCAAGAGAGATTCATTGATTGTGAGCCATTCAAGCCAAGGGCTTTGAATCCAAGTCACCAATCTCTCCCTAGCCACCTATTGCTGATTATCTTGGTGGAGCTAGGGTTTGGTGTCTTCTTCTTCCTCAAAATCCATTCTTGCCCTAATTTGGTAAGTATACTCAAGGCATAGGATTTTGTGGTAAGTGTTTCAATATTTCATTTACTTTGCTTTTGTATGTTGTCACTCTCGGTTTGTGAGAGTTTGCTTAGTCCCGGGTTGTGGGATTAAGGTTTTCCGTGTTCCTGGGTTATGTGATACACGGACATCTATTGTAGGTCGATTGCACTTGTGGGGTTTCCGCAAGTGGGCTAAAGGAAATCTTGGGTTAGTGGTTTCTAACTCAAGTATCCGGAGGGGATCCGGGTGTTAGGGACGTAGGATCACCGGGAACAAGTCGGGGAGACTTGGGTGGATCTGAACCCGTTACATCATCTGTTTGCGTTGTTTAATTCTTGTTGTTTGTAGTCTATTCCGTTTTGTTATTTGTGTGTTTGCACAATAATTAGGAATAACTCTCTCGATTATTTTAAAGTACTATTCACCCCCCCCCCCTCTAGTACATGTGCAGTAGCTACATAGGGCATTACATTTGGTATCAAAGCCAAGTTCATAGCTATGCCAAACAACGACTACAGCGTCTTCAAGAATCGTGAAGGAGCTTCTTCGGTGATGAAAGGACACTCCTCAACTAGGCATCCCTTCTTCAACGGTACCAATTATGGGTACTGGAAATGCCGGATGGAAACGTTCCTCCGGAGCACTTCACTTTGGAAAGCCACGATGACGGAGTATGTCGAGCCCACCGAACAAGATTTCACGAAGTGGACTACCGCGGAGGTCGCCACGGAGGTAAACAATGCCAAGGCAATGAACGCCATTCAATGTGCTTTGGAGCCCGAGGACTTCAACAAGATATGCACATGTAAGAGTGCATATCAAATATGGAACCAACTCCTCATCTTGCACGAAGGAACGAGTACGGTAAAGGACTCTAAACTCGTTATTGCTAACAAAGAATTCGAATTATTTCACATGGAACAGGGTGAAAGTATGAAGGAGTACTATGCTCGCTTCGTGGACATATCCAACGAATTGGAAGCTCTTGGGAAGAACTATACCCAAAAGGAGAAAGTCACGAAGATTATTGACGGACTTCCTTCTTGTTGGGAAAAGCGTACCTTCGCCATCGAGGAAGGTAATGATATGAATAAATATACTGTCGTACAACTAATGGGTACCTTGTTGTCTTATGAGATACGCAAGGACAGTAAGATCAAGATGCAGGAAAAGATGAAGTCGTATTTGGAGCAAGACGTGTCAAAGAAAAAGACGATTGCGTTCAAGGCTGCTCCATCTACATCTACATCTACGGATGATGAAGAATCGGAAGACGAGTTGGACATAGAAGCTTTGGCCGAGATGGCAAAGAAGTTCGACCGATTCTTCCGAAATGGTAACTTTAGGAATAAATCTAAAGTTAGTTCGACTAATGCTTCTACTCCCGTGTGTTATAAATGCAACAAGCTAGGATATATCAAGCCGGATTGTCCTCTCAACAAACACAAGGAGAAGTGGAAGGCACCCAAGTATGACAAGTCGAGAAAGTACAAGAAAGGGTACAAGAAAGGGCTTGTCGGCTCATTCACCGAATCCTCAAGTGGAGAGCCGGATGATGAAGAAGTGGAGAAAGCAAAACATGTGCTTTATGGCTAGAGAGGAACGTGATCAAGAGACCTCCTCCGATGAAAGCGAGAATGAAAGCGAGGATGAAGGCGAAGAGGTAACTATGGATGAACTTAGATTAGCCAACGAACAACTTTGGTATAAGTTTTCTAATTTGGCTAATAAATTTATTAAGACTAAAAATGAGTTAACTAGTCTTCAAACCTCACCTAAGCCTATCATCATCAACAACGACACCGTTGTTGAAAGTTTGAGAAATGAGATTGTAAATCTCAAATCTCAACTTGAGCATGTTCATTTTGAGGATTCGGATGAACGCGAGATGGCGGATTTGACTTCTCAAAACACAACTTTGACTATTGAGAATGAGAATCTCAAATCTCGTGTTTATGTACTCACATCGCAAGTATCCACTTTGGATGCTTCTATGAATTCTCTCACCGAGAAGTATGAGTACACATTAGGCCGAATTAATAAATTCAATAGAGGTAAGGGCCATTTGGATAATATCCTAAATGACTTACTTCCGGCCAATCATCACATTGGCTTGGGGTGTAAGATGGGAGACTCATCCAAATCGGTCACGGCCTTTGTTAGGCCATCTTTCGAAGCCTCAACTAGTATGAGTAAACACTTCATGGGTAGTTCATCTACCAATGGTGCTTCCGCTAGGTACACACCCTAATTTGGAAAGAAACCCACTTTGGGTGGACCTCCAAAGAAGGGTCATGCTTTCATGTATACCATGCCACGTAGGAACACACATCCTACCCCACATGTTCGCACGTATGATGATGTTTATGCTCCACATCCACGAGCACGTGCACACCATGTGAGACACACTCATGCAGGTGTTCCTCCACATGCATATGTTCATCCACACTATCATATGAACAATTTTCATCATGCACCATTTCATCATGTGCCATATGCTTATCCACGTCATGCATATGCCTATCCACGACATGCATCACGTAGAAATCAACAACATGTGCATGCTCCCAATAGGACTAGGGCTCCCATGCATTCACTGGCAGCTGGGATTGAAGTAATAATGGACGAGCAATCCATTGCAGTCTCTTAATTATCGATTCTGCTAACCCGTTTTGGGTGTGAACATGTGCTACAGGATGTTCGACTTCAATTCCCTTTGCTTGGCAATAGTCAAGAAATACTTGTGATGTAAACTCCCCCGTATTGTCCAGACGAAGTTTCTTTATCTGGTAGTCGGGGAAGTGGGCCCGCAACCTGATTATCTGAGCTAAAAGCTTAGACCGTGCAAGGTTTCGGGTGGACAGTAGACACACATGTGACCACTTAGTAGATGCGTCAATCAGGACCATAAAGTATCTGAACGGACCACTTGATGGGTGTATAGGCCCAAAAATGTCTCCGTGAATTCTTTCCAGAAAACTTGGAGACTCCAGGTCCACTTTCAATGGAGAGGGTCTCGTAATCAGTTTACCCTTGTAACAGGGTGGACATGAGAATTTATCTTTTTGAAGAATCTTCAGGTTCTTCAAGTCTATACCCCTGGAGCTTTTTATGATGCGGTACATCATAACAGATCCAGGGTGTCCCAGTCTACTATGCCAGAGTTGGAATTCTGGTGTTTTGGGGGCACTGCAAGTGCTCCACCATTGATGTTTCTGGAGTTTGTATACTTGTTTGGTAGAGTCCCAAGGGGAGTCCCTTGAAACGTTCCACAATGGTTTTTGAACCATTTGTAAGAGAAGTTACAAGCAAGTATTCCCTTTCATTTTCCTCGACCATCTCTAAGTGATATCCGTTTAAACGGATATCTTTAAAGCTTAGGAGGTTTTGGATGGATTTAGGGGAGTATAACGCATTCCTAAGTGTGATTTGTGTGTTACCAGGGAGCAATATGATTGCTTCCCCTGATCCTTCGATTATATTAACTGGTCCTGAGATTGTTCTTAGTGGACCAGAGTAGCTACTTATGCTCGTGAAGTAGTCTATGTTTTGAAGGATCGAGTGCGTCGATGCACCGTCCACGAGGCAAATTGATTCCATATCTATATTAAGAAAGACATTTAAGCAGTAAATAATATGAAAAAGAAGAGATCTACTTTCATTTAAGATGCTCAAAATATTGTTCGACATGGAATAAAAACTAGATATGATGCATGAAAAGAAGATACATTGCTAGCAATAACAATTTGTTTATGGTCCAAAACTAGAGAGTGTCGTCTCACATGAAATCTTCAGGAGTCCATGAGGTCTCTGGCAACGATGCGCTCTTTATCAGGTTTGTCTCAGCTTAAGGCTTGAGGCTTGCCTGGTAGAGGTCCTGTAGGTGTTTCTGCGTGCGGCAGATTCTGGACCAGTGGCCCGTCATTCCGCATTTGGAGCACTTATCCTCCCAGTCTTTCTTGGGAGTACCACCTTTGGACGTCCAGTTTTGCTTCTTTTCCACGAACTTCTGTTTCTGAGGAGGAGCTTGGGGAGTGGCCTTCTTCCGCTTCTTCTGTTCTTTCCATTTCTGGAATTTAACCTTCTTGTCCATCTTATTCTTCTAGGAAGACTGGAAGTGTGCCTCTGCAGGAGGTGGCAGTGGAGCGGAGCAGGGAGTGTAGTGCCCTGCGTAACTACTGCACATGTACTAGAGGGGGTGAATAGTACTTTAAAATAATCAAGAGTGTTATTCCTAATTATTGTGCAAACACACAAACAACAAAGCGGAATAGACTACAAACAACAAGAATAGACAACGCAAACAAAGTATGTAACGGGTTCGGATCCACCCAAGTCTCCCCGACTTGTTCCCGGTGATCCTACGTCCCAACCACCCGGATCCCCTCCGGATACTTGAGTTAGAAACCACTAACTCAAGATTTTGCACTATGAAATTCTTGTAGAAAACCCTCTACAAGACCAAATCATACACAATGAAAATGTGACTCCCACAACCCGGGATCACACACTTCTCTCACAACCGAGTGAACAACATACAATGTCAAAGTAAATGAAATAATGAAACACTTACCACAAAATCCTATGCCTTGAGTAAACTTATCAAAATTAGGGCAAGGAGGATTTTGAGGAGGAAGATGTCACCAAACCGAAACTCCACCAATATGATCAACGATCGAAGGCTAGGATGGAGGATGGTGACTAGAATGAAGCTCTTGGCTTGAATGGCTCATAATCAATGAATCTCTCTTGAGGAATAAGAGTGAGGGAGAGATTCTAGTGAGAAGAGATAGCTTTAGAATGGAGTTGATTTGCTTCTCTTTGATTTCTCTAAATCCCAAAATATGCAGCCTTTTTTTACTAGGAAAGAACCCCTCCAAGTATATATAGGATAGAGGAAAGAGAGAGGAAAAAATCGTGGCAATTAATACTCAAACGGCTCTATTCTGAAGCAGACTAGTCGGTCAAAGAAGGATCACTGACCGACTAGTTTATCAACTAGTCGGTCGGTGATTCAACATCAACCGACTAAGAGGATGACAGCCAATAAAGATAGTTCAGGAGAACTAGAACTAGTCGGTCTAAGAAGACTTGCCAACCGACTAGTTTCACAACTAGTCGGTCGGTGAGTGTTCTTTGACCGACTAAGAGTTGAAACATGATAGGCTGAAATCAAGCAGCACTAGTCGGTCTGAGAACAAATTCCAACCGAGTATTTTCTCAACTAGTCGGTCAACGATTGTTCTTTGACCGACTAATGATAAACAGTAGATCAGGCTGTGAAATGAAAGACATAACTAGTCGGTCTAAGAAGGATTCCTAACCGACTAGTTTGACAACTAGTCGGTCGGTGAACCTTCTTGGACTGACTAACTGTAAACAGTGAATGAGCTGAATTTAGCAAGGAGATATAGTCGGTTCACGAAGGATTGCCGACCGACTAGATTGCCATCTAGTCGGTTGTTTCTCCTTCTTGAACCAACTAAGATGCACTAGAAGCCGCCAAATGAAGCGCGAAGCTTCGGGAAAGTTTCTATGGGCTTCTATGATAATCCTAGCTCTAATAATGTAAGACCTACTCAAGGCTTAACATTCTATAAAGAAATGAAGCTAGAAGACTATAAAATAAACTTGACGAACCGTCTTCAAAGCTTCAATCTTCACTTTAGACTTCAAAAATGCTCCTAGAGCTTCAACGAAGCTTTAGGCACACGATCACGCGCTTTGAGAAGTCTTGAGACGTTGCTTTTGATGTACGTAGTATTTTGGCGACGATCTCCATAACTGCGCTCACAACGTGTTAGTTCACAATATTTATGTTTGCTCATCATCAAAACCAAATCCGGGGAATCAATACTCAACAGGGAGGGTGCAGGTTGTGAGTGGCAACCAACAAATCTTTGTTCTGTTCAGCCATTAGCAGGCATCAAAGCAGATCAGAGTACTTCGTGAACTTCTTCTCACGGTATTGTTGCATAAGGATCATGTCCTTCTCGTGGAAAGACGTGAACGTCTTTTCCAGCAGCATTTTCTCAGTCACAGTCTCACCGCACAACTTCAGGCGTGAGGTGATACGGAACAGTGCTGAGTTGTACTCCGCTACGGATTTGTAATCATGTATGCGGAGGTGAGTCCACTCGTACTGTGCACGGGGGAGTATGACATCCCTCTGATGCCTATACCTCTCCTCAAGTGCGTCCCACAGTTCGTAAGGATCCTCAACAGTAAGATACTCGTCCTTCAGGGTCGAGTCTAAATGTTTCTTGATATAAATAATGGATTTCGCCTTTAGTATATCGGAAACTTCTTCTGTCTGAGGTGCTTCTTTGGAAGCATCCTTTTGAGCTGTGGCAGTACTTGTTGTTGCCTTCTCAGTGGGTGTCAGACTGAACCCATGAGATCGCAGATAGAACTTAGGTCCAACTGCCAACTCAAGTAGTTCGACCCATCGGCCTTCAGGACCGAGAAATCGACATTCGCAAGTCTGGCCATTAATTGATCTAACAATATAAAAATAGCATGGATTATTAAAACTGTAAAAAATTAGACATCCACGCAAGTATTTTTATCATTTTCATAGCATGAATTATTAAAGAAAATTAACATCCACGCATGCTTTTTAACATTAAAAATAACGTGAATTATTAAAAAAAATTAACATCCACGCATGCTTTTTAACATTTAAAAATAACGTGAATTATTAAATAAAATTAACATCCACGCATGCTTTTTAACATTAAGATAGCATGAAATATTTAGCATCCACGCATTTAATGTATAAGCAATGAAAATAAGTTCGGACTATGGGGATCAGCCAGCCGACACCGAAAAGAAAAAGACAGTCCGAAATTACATCAAAAATTGCATGAAAGAGTAAATACAACTCGGAAAATTCAGAGAGAAGCCCCTTTCTTCTTTGTGCATACACCTTCAGCTCCTTTTTGGTGTCCTCCGGTCATCTTTTTACATATATTTCCTCACTTACAAATTTCTCTCAAAAAGAAAAAATTGCAGAAAAGAAAAGATGTCGGAAACCTGGCTGATCCCTAAAAACATAGCCTAATTGCATATCCACGTAGATAATATATGAAAAATATACAACCACGCAGATAATCATATCACATGCATGTAAAGATTAAAATAATCTAAATAGTGTGTGACGTGCTAAAAATTATTTTTGAAAAACTTTTTACCTTTGATCCATATTTTTAATGTTTTATTTTCCGCTTTAACCCTTTTTATAAAGTTTAAAATATCTTTAATTATTTTGGGCTTTTGGGGCAAAAAATAAAAAAGAACAATTATTGTGTAAATGGGCTAATTTTCAGGCTTTTGGGCCATGAGAACAACCCATTAGGGTTAATTGGGCCTCCCCTTAAAAAATTGGCCCGTTAAGGGCTAGGGTTTTCGAGAAACCCTAGGGGGCCCACGGCGACCGCCGCGGCGGCTGGCTGCGGCCTACTGGCTGCGGCTGGCCGCCGCGGCCGCCGCGGCCTGGGGCCGTGGCTTCGGGCTGCGGCTGCAGTCTGCGGCTTGAGGTCGCGGCTGCTGGCCGCGGCTTCAGGCCGCGGCCTATGGCAGCGGTGTTTTGTGCTGCCGGCGGCGCTTGTGGAGCGCCGCTGTTTCGCCCTTCGGGTGTGCGGGGTATGGATCATGGTTGAGGGGTGGTAAAAAATGATTTTTCAAACATTTAGATATCAAAAAACGATTTTTATTGTTTTTAGACATGCGGATCTAAATAAAAAAGTGATTTTTACATTGTTTTCAAACTTTTTGATCTTAAAACATGCAGATCTACATGAAACGCAAGTTTAGATCTAAAAGGTTTTGAGATTTACCTCTATATTCGACGAGGGAATCTAGACGACGGTTGGTGAAGGATGCCCTTTTCACTCCCCGTTGAGAAGATTACGATCTTCTTAGACTGAGCGGTTGATGGATCTCCTTCCTCGCACGTCGCCGCCTTTTCCAACGAGCGTGATCGTGCTGATAACGTGTTGTGAAGGGAAAAGTAGGAAAATAGGTGTAGGGGGTTAAGAGCCCATCTACCCTCATATTTATAGCTTTCAATGATGGGCCGGATACCCAATGGGCCTCATGGGCCTATTCATAACAGATCCTAATTTTTCTCTCTTTCTAGTTTCTTCCATCCAAAAAAATCAAAACGTGATCTCAAGATAGTAGAACATCTCTATTATGGATTGAATTGTTTCTTGTTTCTAGATTAAGATATGATATGCTTATATTTGTTCCAAATAATTTTGAATTAGTTTTTAATCCAATCAGCAATTCTTGCTTGAAATGTGATTTGATTTCTTATTTATTCACTTTTTTGACTCTGAATCTTATTTATTTAGTTCATTCTCCTCCATCTGATAATTTGAGAAGTCGTCAAGGGAAAGAGACAAGCATGCTGTAAGATAGGAACTGTATAAATACAATAGCAAAACTTTTTTCAATAAAGTTATCGCGTGCATAGCTTTCTAACAATAATCATGAGCACCTAACTAAAAAGAATTATGAAATTGATGAATATTATTATTTATATCTATAGACTACATGTATGTTTTTATTTTAATTTTTTATTTGATATGTTATTGTTGATAACCATGGATTAAACTTGCAATTGAAACAAGTAAGAGGCGCCCGCCCCAAACCCGTCCCGCTGCCACTATAGCGGCAGCACATTGCCGCTGTTGACAGCAGCGGTCGACCGCCCCTCACCCCTCCCCCCAGCAGGCCAAAGCTTAACACACTAAAAATTTCTCTTTTGCTACGGCCTGAAGCCTGAAGCAGCCCGTCGGCTTCGGCCCACGGACAAGGAAAAAACTTTTTAAATGTTGTAGGCCGAAGCCCGCAGCAGCCCACGGGCTTCAACCCGCGGACTGAAAAAGAGAAAAGGATGTAGACGTAGGCGGCCGTTTACTATGGGCCTTGGCCCAATGAGAAAAATATTTTCCCCTGGCGCATGCACGGGACGACATCCGCAGCTTTGCTCCGGGCCTCAGCCCAGCAAAGAGAAAAAGAAAAACAAAAGAAAAGGTTATAATGGGCCGAAATAAAAGAAAAAAGAGGGGGAAATAAGAGAAAAATATGGGATAATATGGGAATAAAATGGAAAAAATAAAAAGGGGGATAAAATATGAATTTTTCCTTACAAATAAATAATATATGGGCATAACTCAGGTATTTTAAAAAAATTCTGAACTAGACCTCATTGACCCGGTCAATACTCAGCCCGAACCCTCCGCTTCCACCATAGACCTCCAAAAAATTCCATTTTTAAGTTGTATTCCCAAGAAATTTCGAGAGTGGATCACATAATACAACAAGTATTATTAGCAAGAATACAACTCTGATTATAATCTAAGTGCATAATTATTAATTATGCTGCATATTGCTTTAGAATTATATATATATGCTTCATATCACGTACCATGTCGCATGTACTCTAAGATAATTTTTTGCTTATTTTTCGTAAGCATTCACTTAATAATTATGAGGATCCTACGACCGATCTGCCGTTAGTTAACTAACCTAACTGTATATGACATCGTCCCGTGGTCCAATTAATTATTAAGCATAAAATAGTTAAATCCGGTGAATCTATGATGTCTGTGATATGTGATTAAATGTGATGAACATGTTTCTGAGCATAAATTTACATGAATGGCTATATTGTGGTTTTGGACCCGCCTTTTAAGTCTCATATTTATTTTTCCCGCACTTTTCTTTTCTTTTTGAGATAAATTGTAGTCAGAAATATTATGCAATGCTCAAGACCAATGGCTATATTCATGGAGGCGGAGGCCACCCTTGACGAAGAATAATTCTTATGGGACCCACGAGGTTTCTAACATTGTATTCTTTTTCATTATGTTAAAGGGACTGTATAATTTGGACTTTAGACATTATTTTTTTGTGGTGACTGGCCGTACCACACAATTAGCATACTCATTTTACAATTGCCTCTGCATGATATAATTTACCGTTTTTATTTCAATTCATACAATTGTGCTTATAAATATTATGTATAATGGCCCATGTCGCAATTATTATTTTCAAATTTTTGAATAACTATTATTGGCAATTGGACACGAAGTTCAACTGAAATGCTAATACCATTCTTCCCTTATAAACAAATAAATGAATGCAAAGGGATAAATGCGAAAGTCATTGTTGACATCTTCTAGACACATGTTTTAAAAGATGAGCACCCCAGCAGTAAATAGATCCTACGAGATCTATGGTCTAATTACATACCAATATAGACACCAAAAGGATGCCATATCACTACTAAGTGATCTCACATCACATGGCATAATTCTAAAATCTAGGCCTGAACAATGATTCTGTCATGAAAAATAATAAATAATAAGATCACGCCTGAAGTAGTGACTTGACATAATAAGTGAAAGATATATGATAATGTATGAGAATCATACCCTTACATTTGCCCCCCTGAGTCATGTTTCTTCTGTTGGCCTAGTTAGCCCATTAACTATGTCACATTTTTAATTTTGATGAAGTCAACCAAGTCATGTGGTACTAATGTTTTTATTAAGTGGTTTCACGTGTAAATGTGCAAAAGAAAATGTTTGTGCAAAAGAGTTATATGTGTGGATAATTGTGCAAAAAGAAATTCAAGAAGAGTCCTACTTCATTCACTATTGTTCATGCATAATGAAGATTAAGATTTGATTGGTCAAAGATGAAGATTTGATTGGATAAAGATTTGATTTAAATAGGAGATATACATCAAAAGGATTCTTATCTTAAGATGAATTATATCTTCAATAGGATTGGAATTTTCAAAAGAATTCTACATCATTCATAATTATCCATTCACCATGAAGATGAAGATTTGACTAAGTCAAAAATTGAAGATTTAATTGGGTTCAAAAGGATTTTTATCTAATAAGGAGTTCTATCTTTAATAGGATTTGACTTAGTTAAAGATTGAAGATTTGATTGAAGATTTGATGGAAGAAATGAAGACCAAGTGTTCTAATAGAAGAGAAACTCATATCTATATAAAAGGAGAAGACCTCTCCCTTGGAATTGCATCCCATTGAGCCAAAATATTCAGAGATTAGCCATCCTCATCCCAAGGCCAAATTTCTCTCTTCCAAGTTTCAAAGAGATCATTAAATTCGTAGGAAAAAGAAGAAGCTCGACGGAGGACGCTGAAAAGTGCATAACTTTCTCCTCAGAGCTCGGATTGACAAATCGTTTGCGCTTAGACGACCACACCTTCATACTCTATGAAACGGTGATAGTCATTCTCGGCTCAATCTACAAGAAAAGTTCCAGTTTCGACGTTTCTCTAGAACAGTCCCTGTAAATTCTAGCTTTGTGCTGTCAACTACAAACGCACATATCTCTTGATCTTGACATCGGATCGACACACCGTTTGCACCTACATGACCAAACTTTCAAACTTTACACAACGGTGATAGTCTCCTCTATTTAGTCCACACGAACAAATCCAGTTTTGGTATTTTCTACTGAACAGCCTCTCTGCAGATTCCAGATTCACGCTGTCAACTTCAAACACCCAAATCTCCTGATTCCGACATCAGATCGACAAGCCGTTTGCGCCTACATGACCACACATTTCTAAGGATCGCCTTACCTTTGCAATATTAACAACAACACACTAGAGGGGGTGAATAGTGTAATGGCATTTAAATTGT
Organism: Scilla litardierei; assembly: GCA_030789695.1. NCBI lineage: Eukaryota > Viridiplantae > Streptophyta > Magnoliopsida > Asparagales > Asparagaceae > Scilla > Scilla litardierei. The sequence goes on from CM061140.1 coordinate 30,160,371, forward strand.
CCAATTAAAATTAAACTTGCAAATGTGGAATAATAAATGCAAGAGGAAATAATTGACACAATCAATCCAAACGCAAACACAAGATTTTACCCTAGTTTCCCAAAACTTGAGTACGTCCAGGCATACCAATATTCACTATAATCCTACAAAGAGAAGTGAATACAAATCCCACAAAACGATACCTCACCAAGAGGATTTTGCCCTACACAAGGACCCAACCAACCCTACACAGGGGCGAACTCCCACCTAGAGAATTACTAACTCCCAGTCAGAGAATTAGGGTTAGCCCTACACTTGGACACCAAACTCCCACTAAGAGAGTTACTCCCACAAAAAGAGTTATTCCTACAAAGAGAATATCCTAATCCCATAAAGAGAGAAAGACTAATGCCCACAAAGAGAATTAGTGTTACAAGAATCACCAAGTAAAATAAATACTCTTGCATATGTCTTGAGATGCTTACTCTTAGATGAATGCAAGGCATGGAAGAGGATCTCCAAGTGTTGAGATTTGCTTGAAAGCACTTGGATGATTTCCCTTGAGCTGGACTTCAATGCATGAAGAGGAATGAGAGCTCAAAGAGGGAAATGAGAGAGTTTGAGAGTGGCTTTAGAGAACTCTTATGATTTGCAATTGCATCAAGAAGCTCTAGAGAAGTCAGCACACCCATATATATAGAAACCCTATATCAACCCTCAAAACCCAAGAAAATAGCCAAAAGCACAAGACAGCAACGGCTAGAAACTGGGCGAAAACGACATGGACAGTCGACTGATGAACAAAAGATAGTCGACTGTTCAACGGCTAGAAAATATCCTACAGCTATAATCTGAGCCAGGGCAGTCGACTGATGAAGTCAATACGGTCAACTGTAAATAGGACAAGCGACTGTAAAACCTTCAGCAGGCGACTGCTGCAGGGGATGGGATAAAACAGAAAGATGCACTCTTCTCCAGATAAGCATACATGCAACTGATGTCAATAATACAGTCGACTGTAAAATATTCAGGCGACTGTAAAACCTTCATCAGTTGACTGCTGCAGAAGATGGAGAAAAACAAGCAGCAGTATATGCACTTACGCTACAGAGACAACTGTTGACCAATCCACAGGCGACTGTAACTATACATGCGACTGTAAATATACAGGCGACTATAAACTGAGCATCAGTCGAATGTTGCGTAAAGCTCAAGTAGATTCAATAGAAATGTTGACTTGAGCAGTGCATATCAGTCGACTGTAGAAGGATCGACAGGCGACTGGAAATCACCCAGTCGACTGTAAATCCTTCAGCAGGCGACTGATGGAAAGCCAGAGACTCCAAATGAGTCTTTGGTCAAGATGAACCTATTAGGTTGGATTCTATGATAATCCTAAGGATCACTAAGATGGCTAAATGCATATGCATGAATGAGTAGACCATCTATCAAGGCATTACATTAACCTAGACTCAAATGAGAGAGAAAGCAATAAAGTAAATATTACATGGATTACATTGCTTTCCTTAGAGTCTACGTCTTCTATCTTGATGCCTTGATGCTCTCCATCATCTCCAAGCTTTGTCACCCCTTGAGTCCAAGCTTTGGCCCTTCTCCACTTGATGTACATCCTTGCACCAAGTGTTTAGTCTCCAAGAAAGATATTCTTAAAATGAAAACTATGAGACTAAAACAAGAGAGTCATTAGCAACAACATAATGTTGTGATCATCATAAAAATAAGATTGGTATGAAACACCAATACTCAACAACCTTCATACTCTATGCAATGGTGATAGTCTCCTCAGTTCAGTCCATACGAACAGATCTAGTTTTGGCATTTTCTACAGAACAGCCCCTGCAGATTCCAGATTTGCGCAGTCTACCTCAGACGTTCATATCCTTTGATCCAGACGTCAGATTAACGAACCATTTTGGCCCACGCGACCATGATCTCACAAACTAATTCACAGTGATATATTTATGGTTTTTTACTACAGTATTAAATCAGTTTGAATTATACTTTTGTGAGATTGTATTGTGACAATAGCTTCACTCAAAGGCTATCGTTGAGCATTATATTCTGGGACACTGTTTTGTGTGGTTCAATCACCACTTGCAAGCGTGATCATAGTTTGCCTTTTTGGTTATAAAATAGGTGAAATCCTCATAAGTTTTGGGGTCGGAATAGAGGCGGGGAGCCTAGGTGGGGAGCCACTCCGTTAAACACACTTGTGTTTGCATCTCTGATCTGCGATTGTGTGCTTTACATTATTCCGCTGCGTGTTAATTTTTTAATTTGTGCCATACGCCCTATTCACCCCCTTCTAGGGTGTTTTTCATCTTCTTCCACAACTGAAAAAATGGAAGAAAAGAAACAGTGGGAGCTCACACCCTAGTAAATGTCTCCCTAGTGAGGCCAATATTTCTTCTTCCAGAAAAATTTATAAAAACCGGAAGAAAGAAATAGGGAGAGCTCATTTCCTTGTATCTACCTCCTAAGTGAGGCTAATGCTTCCTCTCTCGAAGAAATTTATAAAAGTGGAAAAATGAAAACATGTGGAGCACAGAAATTACAAGGAACAACAAAAGAAGGGGAAGGGAAGATAAAGTATACATCGACAATAAATAGCAATGGCTAATCAAGTCCAATAAGGTCTGGCAAGATCTATATAAAACGTTGGTTTACAATATGCCAAAACAATTGCAAGATTTATGTAAAGATAGTCTAAAGATAAAAGCTGAAATAAATCTAGCTATTGTATTCTTAGCTATTCTTCAAGTACATAAAGATTTTGAAAACAATAATTTGCTTAACTAGTTGCCAAAATATAATTGTCAGGAGTATTTATCATTACATGTTGTAAATTACAATAAAATAGTTATACTTCTATGCACTGAATGCCATAGTTTAATATAAAATGGTTATGTTTTGCATTGAAGAATATGAAGCAATGGCTATGCTTGGTATAGTTTGACTAAACATGTCAAACAAGCTCTGGATAATTTTTACCATCCATATGATCACTCATGACACATGCTAACATAAGCATCACACTCTAAAGATAGTCCTGAAGTACTATATTGGTACATCTGATTTGAGGATCAAGCATTGCAAGCATGGAAACCACTGAACAAAATGTGAGGATGCCTAATACTTTTAGAAACTATGGAAAAAGAAAAGTTTCAAGGATATTCATCGATACGAAATCCATAGTGAAACTAACGAAATAAATAAATACCAAATATTCGTATATAGCGACTCAAGATAATTAATGGCCTGAAGATCATACTTAAGCGTTTGAATGTGCATTCAAAAGGTCCATACCATACAAAATTCGAAGATGGAGCAAAATTAACGGAGCACACAAATGTGCCCAAACTCGTATAAGTTTATACTTCGATACGAGTGGTTTAGACACACAGGATCGATGATGATGCCCTCCAACATATCCCAATCCCATGAAAATAATCTGAAGAACACCAAAATTCTTCAGAAGGGTGAATCTCCATTATATGGAGTGAAAATCAATCTCCATTAAAAATAAATAATAAGACTTTTTTCTTGAGAGTACTTGAGTGATATTTATCCACTCCTCATGAAGGGCAGATAAAGTACCTTACCGTATTTATCATCCTCTAAATGGTCATAAGTAGGCATACTATCCAACTGCAGTCCAGCTTTTCTAAAGCTATTAGGACAAAGTATCAAAATTGCGGACATAATGGATAAAACTAGGATTTAAATAATAGTTTGCAACTGGAATAAAAGTTGAACACCCTGAAGCATGTGTTCACACCTAAAATGGGTTTGAAAATTCGAATATTAAAAAAAACTCTAATGGATTACACATTCATTGATTCATGTTGTTGGTGACTGCACGGGGACATGCAATTTTGCATGCTGCTTCATAAATAAAATTCAAACCCTTCAGGAATCAGAGTTATTCTTCGATGAAACTAGCATACGGAACACCACCAAATATCTTTCATTGGAGGATTTTTGGGTGTGCAGTTTACATCCCCACAGCACCACAGAGAATAAAATCAGGATCACAATGCCGTCTTGGAATCTATATAGGGTTTAATGCACCCCTCGATACCTTGCACCCTAAACGGGGAGGCATTAAAAGCACGTCTCGAAGACTATACACAGATGTGTCCACATTCCCAATGCTAGGCTCAACTCGGTTGAAGCATGAAGCTCTACTGACCATTTAAAATAAATAAACAAAACATTTATGACACGAAAATTATGAAATGTGATAATAAGATCATGAAGATCCTTCACATTCAAGAAAACTGTTCAACGATTATCGGACATAGTTACGGACAACAAGAGAATTTGTCAGATCACACATCCCTGATGCTAATACTCTAGCTAGGATTGACATCTCTAAGAATGCATGCAATCCACCAGCAGCAGAAGTGGATGTTCCTCACAAAGGCAGACCACCAAGCTCCAAGTGTAAAATTCCCAGAAAGAGAAAACCACCTGGAGGCCTTGAGACAATACTACCATCGGACAATGAGATCATGTACATATCATCACCCTCCCAGAATCACCTAAAGAGGAAAATCTGGGAGAAACTGAAATGAAATTAAATATTGTACGTACTAGGAAGTTGTTGAACAGAAAGAACACAATTGTCAACAATATATTCACGTATCATATTGCCACTTACATCGCAAAAGCGATGATGATCATATAATATCATTCCACACTTTGTTGCTAAAATACAAACGTAGAGATTGGCCAAATGTGGAACACGACAATAAAAGCTGAGCTGGACTCACTTATGAAACGTGAAGTGTTCGGACCTGAAGTCCAGACACCAAAAGGTGTCAACCTATGGGCATAATAAGTATTACATAAATAAAAATATAAGTACAAAATCGTATGATATAAGGTACAGCCTACAGCTCAAGGATTTTTTCGATAAAACTGGGGAATAAACAATTAAGATAAGCTTGACTCACTTATATAAATGATGCATCAGACTCTCTAAGTTATAAATTGTGAATATCTTATGATTTGGTAAAGTAAATTTTGGATATGCACTTATTGGATGTCGTGACAGTAAAGCTCTATGGATATTGTAATGCCCCTAGGCGTGAAGCACTATTGTTGTGAATACTTAAATATTAGTATGTGTATATTATGTGTGCATATGTGTGTATTTAATATGTGTATCCTAGTATGGTAGTATGTGGATGGGTATGTATAGTAATGTATACCTCTATGTACATGTGAATAGATATTTGCATGGATTGGCATAGTTGTAAAGTGGCCTACATGGGATTGCATATGTTTATGTATGTGTGTGTACACCCATGTGTGTTGTGTATTTAACTGAACTTATTTAACTGAACTATGTGTTATGGGTATGTGGATGCCATCGTGTTATATAGGCATATAGCAAATAACCCGTGCACACGTGCACTTGGACTGGAAAAAATGGTCGGAAAGGGGGAGGGAGAAGAATAAAAAGTGTGGGTGGGTGTGCGGGGAGGGTCTAGGGGAAAAAATGCAAAACCCGAGGTTGTATGTGCAAAATTCCCCACCTCTTCTCTTATCTTTCAAAATCTCATCACAAAATTCCCCACCTCTTCTCTTATCTCTCAAAATCTCATCACTTAACCAATTTCTCGTCCAAATTCTCTTATCTAATTTCTCTTGTCCAATTTCTCTTATCCAATTTCTCTTGATAACAGCCCTATTTTATAGAATAGATATGTATGTATGTATATGTATATATGTATACGTATACTCTTGTCCAATTTCTCTTGTCCAATTTCTCTTGTCCAATTTCTCTTATCCAATTTCTCTTGATACCATCCCTATTTTATAGAATAGATAATTAGACATAGATGTATGGTGTAGTAGTCGTTGGAAACTCACAACTCCTCATATGGTTTTGATGATACAAACATATTATCTTTGTACTAACTTTATCTATGCAGATGTTATAGCACAATCAACTAAGACAATCATCAAGTATACAAGTTGCAAGAAGCATCCACTACAAGACGAAGCTTATCGATGATATTTTGTATCTTGTAAATGAGATGTAATCTTTATTTTTTTCTCTTGCATTTACTTAGAATGTAAAAGCCTTGATGATAATCTCTCTTAATCGTTTAGTATTCATCTTCAAAAAATACGTCAAAAATCCAATTAGTCGACCAACCCCTAATGCTAGTCGACTAATTTCAAAATTAAAATATTTCTGTCCTAAAACTTCGTCAGATCTATTTTAGAGTCTCTTGGATCATTTTCCCACAAATTTCTAACTTTCTAAATTCTAGTCGACTAACAAACTTTGTTAGTCTACCAATCTATTTTCAAATCAGTTATTTTTAAATGATTTATCATTTAAATAATATATTTTATTTCTGGAAGTTATAACTGCCATAAACGGCTAGTTCTTTTCAGTTTATATCCGTTTACAGAAGTTGCTTTCCGTTTTCGGAAGTTATTCTGACAGGAGACCTCAATAGCCAGAATCATGTAAGGTCCCTAGCTATGAGGAAAACACTAGAAGGGGGGTTGAATAGTGTTTATACAATTTAAAATGATAATTACACCAAATTAAATTCCTAACCAACAATTAATGCGGAATGAGAAAACCCCCTAAAATGAAACAATGCAAACACAATAATGTTTCAAGGGTTCGGATTACCCAAGTCAACTCCCGACTTGTTTCCGGTAATCCTACGTCCCTTCCACCCGGATACCACCGGATACTAAAATTAGAACCCTAACTTGAGGTTTCCTTTAAATCCACTTGTAGCAACCTTACAAGTGAAATCGAAGTACACTCGATGTCCTTGACTCCCACAACTTGGGAGCAAGCAAACCACTCTGACAAACCGAGAGTTAATCTAATAACGAAAGTTATGAAATATTGAAATGACAACACTTACAATCACATATGCCTTGAAGTAGAATTTGAAGGAGCAAGTGTGTTGTGTTGATGTCTCTCTTGGAGGAGAGGAAAGCCCTTTCTCTTGTCACCACCAATTTCCTAGAAGATATCTCTTTAATTCTAGGTTGGAGAGCAAGAGATTGAAAGCTAGGAATTCTAGGGCTTTTTGATTGAGAGCTTGAGAAGCTTGAAGATAATTACCACTTCCCAACATAATTACCACTATTTATTACATCATTAAAATAGGAATCAATATAAGCATTCCTATCATTTAAGCTAGTGTTCTTAGGACCCCAAATTGTGTATGTTTTGGGAGTCCTTATCCTAGTTGCATGCACAATTGATTGATTTCTGTGTGGTACGTGCTTCCTAGGAACATGCATTCTAGCATATGAAGGTGGAGATGGATAAGCATTGGACATATATGGGTTGTATGCATACTTAGGAACATGCATGTTATATGCAACATATGGAGCATGCATAACATGAGGTGGATGTGCATACATGGAAGAATGATGTGTATAAGCAGATGACCGTGTAGGGGCACGTGCATTAGTATTTCTCATGTGTGAGTTTGCACATGTCTGTGGGTGCGGAGCATAAAAGGTGTCATGAGTGTCCACTTATGAAGTAGGAGATTTCCTACGTGGATGAAGATTAGTGTACATATAAGCATGGCCTCTCTTTTGGTTTCCACCCTTAGTGGGTTTCTTGCCAAAAGGAAGAGATTGTGAAGTGGTGGCTTTCTTGGTAGGTTTGCTACCAATAGTGTTTTTGACACCACTTGTGGATGCACCAAAGGATGGCCTCACAAAATCTATAGTAACACCATTATAGGAGGTGCGAGCATTAGATGCATTTGCTTCCACATAACCAAGTCCAACACGATGTGTGGCCGGAAATTGGTTTGCGAACAATTCATTCAATTGTCCTTTCCCTTTGTTAAATCTCATAACTCGAGAGGACATGAGCTCATATTTCTCCTTAATAGAAGAAATATCGGTATCCAAGGTGGACACCAGTGTTTTGAGCTCGTGCACTTGTGTTTTAAGAGAATCATTCTCTATACCCAATTGTGTGTTTTATGAAGCTAGATCACTATTATCCTTAGGATATGTTTGATCTAATTGAGATTTGAGGGAATTCACCTCATTTCTCAATATGTCATTTTAAGAAACCAAATAGGCTTTCTCAAGTGTTAGTGTATTAACAATGGTGTCATTGTTGATAATGCATGGTATGGATGGTTTACTAACATTTAATTTATTTAAACTAGTATATCTAAGCATAGGAGATTGATACTTAGAAAATAGTTCTTCGTTAGCTATATAAAGTTCATCCATTAACCTCTGGTTCATCGATGTCGCTATCACTCTCATCGGAGAGTGGGTCTTCTCGGGCCATGAAACACATATGGGCACTTTCACCCTTCTCATCCTCGGATTCTCTTGAGGAATCTATGCTTGAATCATCAAACGTACTGACAAGTCCTTTCTTCTATCATTCTTGTATTTGTCGGACTTGTGATACTTTGGAGCCTTCCATTTCTCTTTGTTTCAGAGCATTGGGCAATCCTTCTTGATGTGTCCTGGCTTGTTACACTTAAAACAAAGAGATAAAGTATTGTTAGTGGAATCAAATTTATTCTTGGAGGGAAATTTACCTTTGCGAAAGAAGTGTTGAAACTTCTTCGCCATTTGAGCCATTTACTCCAAGTCCATCTCGTTCTCTGATTCTTCACTATCGGAGGATGAAGAATTAGCTTTGAATGCTAACGCTTTCTTCTTGGCCTCCGTATGGTTCATCATCGCTCGAATCTTTAATCGGTTCTCCTGTCTTACTTCGTAAGACATGAGAGTACCGATGAGTTTGACCACTGTGTAATTCTTCATGTCATTGACCTCCTCAATGGCGATAGCTCTTCTTTCCCATTTGGTGGTCATTCCCATTATAATCTTTCTCACCTTCTCTTGTTAGGTGTAGACTTGCCCAAGAGCTTCGAGTTCATTGGTGATGTCGGGGAAACGTCCGTACATCGTTGCTATGCTCTCATTATCCTGCATGTGAAATATATCGAAATTTTGTACATCAACATATAGTTTAGAAAATTTTACCTTATTCGTTTCCTCGTGGGTAACGACTAGATGGTTCCAAATTTGATATGAACTCTTACATGTGCATATCTTGTTGAACTCATCCGGATCCAACGCACAGTGAAGAGCGTTTAATGCCTTGGCGTTGTTCACTTCGGCGGACTTCTCGAATGGCGTCCATTTGTCAAAATCCTCTTCGGAGGGTTCGATGTATTCCTTGTGGAGGGTTCTCCAAAGAGAAGCACTCCTCAGAAACGTCTCCATCTGGCATTTCCAATAGCCGAAATTCGTGCCATTGAAACGTGGAAGACGAACCGTTGATTGTCCTTCAAAGACTATGGACGGACCATCATGGTCGTGATTGTTGTACGAAGTCGATGGAGGAACGTTGTTGTTGTTGGATGCCAGAGCTATAAACCAGCACTCTGATACCAATTGTAAGGTCCCCTGGCTATGAGGAAAACACTAGAAGGGGGTTGAATAGTGTGTATAAAATTTAAAATGATAATTACACCAAATTAAATTCCTAACCAATAATTAATGCGGAATGAGAATAAACCCCAAAATGAAACAATCCAAACACAATGATGTTTCAAGGGTTCGGATTACCCAAGTCAACTCCCGACTTGTTTCCGGTAATCCTACGTCCCTTCCACCCGAATACCATCGGATACTCAAGTTAAAACCCTAACTTGAGATTTCCTTTAAACCCACTTGTAGCAACCCTACAAGTGAAATCGAAGTATACTCAATGTCCTTCACTTTCACAACTTGGCAGCAAGCAAACCACTCTCACAAACCGAGAGTTAATCTAATAACGAAAGTTATGAAATATTGAAATGACAACACTTACAATCACCTATGTCTTGAAGTAGAACTTGAAGGAGCAAGTATGTTGTGTTGATGTCTCTCTTGGAAGAGAGAAAAGCCCTTTCTCTTGTCACCACCAATTGCCTAGAAGATATCCCTTTGATTCTAGGTTGGAGAGCAAGAGATTGAAAGCTAGGAATTCTGGGGCTTTTTAATTGAGAGCTTGAGAAGCTTAAAGATGAAAGCTTAAGGTTTCAATATATGAGTGAGTAACCTCTCAATGGAACAGTAGAGGCTGCCTTTATAGGTTTCTCAAATCCCTCAAACTGAATGCTAAAAACCCCTTTGAAATCCGTGGAGAAAAAGCCAACGGATAGAATTTACACAGTCAACAATCGACTGTTGAACAAAACACAGTCGACTGATGCACTGTGTCAGAGGGTAGGTGAGAATTCAAACGGTAACTTACCACGTGGACAGTCGGTTGATGAAGAGAAGATAGTCGACTGTAAATCCAACAGGCGACTGTAAATCCTTCTACAGGCGATTGGCCGCAATATGGTTAAGTTGAGAAAATCTCAGAAAGTCTTGGGAAGACAGGACATGCGACTGATGTGGAATACACAGGCGCCTGTGCCATGGGCAGGCGACTGTAAAACCAACATCAGTCGACTGCCACAAACCCTGACATTTTCCAGAGAGTAGAGTCAGCATAGAAGTTTTTATACAGACGACTGTTGAAGGATTGACAGTCGACTGTTTCATGGACAGGAGACTATAAATACAACATCAGTCGACTGGCACTAAAATTTAAGATATTCCAGAGAGCAGATTCTGCAGAGGTATCATGGACATGCGAATGTTGAAGCATTTACAGTCGACTGTCCCTTGGACATGCGACTGTAAATACAACATCAGTCGACTGGCCAGATGAAAAGGAAAATGATCTTTGGGCTGAAGATAGACATGCGACTAATTAACAAATCACAGTCGACTGTCTCTTGGACAGACGCCTGTAAAATGTACAGCAATCACCTGAAGGAGTTAAAGTTTAGAAAGCCCAAAAATCACTTGATTAAGTATGTGCATAAAAGACGACTGTAGAACAAATCACAGTCGACTGTTTTTAGACAGACGACTGTAAAACGTTCAGCAGTCACCTGTTGAAATCACAACATGCACATTCTTGAGAAATATGAATTGGAGTCTAAGGAAAAGTGATCTAATGATTTCCAAGGACTGAAATGAAGATGTATGTGTGCTCCAACATAGTTCTACTTCTAAGCTACATACTAGAAGAGAAAAAGAAGATTACATTATGTAGAACTGTCACTTCTATCTAAAGTATGAGCTTGAAGTCTTCTAAGAGCTTCAATCACCATCTTTGATCATCCAATCCACTTTTCTTGCTTTCATTGATCTTTAAGTGACATCCATTGCTAATTGATCTACAAGATATGCTTAGGCAATGGATTAACTGCAAATATGGGATTAGTCACAAGTGTTTATGTTTGCTCATCATTAACACCAAGTAGGGAGAAGTCCAATACTCAACAAATTCTAGTCAGCAGTTCTAATTAGTCGACCAGTCTCTCTTATTAGTCGATTAATGGAAAAACTTCCCAGAATTTTTTCAAATTTTAGGCAGTTGTCAAACGTTCAAAAACTACCTTTTGAGCTATAAATAGACCCCCAGACCCCTACCTAAAAATCATGAAAATTCACTCTCTTTCTCTTTTTTTAAGTTTACTTTCTCTCTCTAGAAAGTGAGTGGTTTTCAGATTTTCTTAGAGGAACCTCTGCAAAAAAATTACCTCTATAGAAAGTCCAATCTTCAAGTTTGTTCCATACAAGTTCCATCCAGAACCTTGGAGATTCAGTCACCTTCCTTGCGCTATAATTCCATCAATTATCAAGGCTATAGGTGATATTGTTTCATACTCTCTCTTTACTTTATTTGGTGAATTTATTGTTGAAGAGATTGTACAAGTTTGCAACACAGGGAGTGTTGGCATCTTTGTATGTTGGTTACTTGCAGGGAGCAAGTGTTTTAGTGGATTCAAATCTCTACGGGGTAGAGGATTGGACGTAGGATCACAAGGATCCGAACCAAGAAAAATCTCTGTGTTTGCGTTTGGAATATTCTGGATTGTGTTCATTTATTTCCGCACTCTTATTGTAATTTTTTATTAACTTTTAATTTTGCAATATCGTCGTGATTTACACTATTCACCCCTAGTGTATTTGGTGTGCCAGGAGATCCAACATTTGGTATCAGAGCCTCATGGTTAAGATGGCCTACACCTATCCGACGAACAATTCAACGTCTTCATCACAATTTCCAGAAGGGCACTCTACTACAAGGTCTCCACTATTTAATGGTTCCAACTACTCCTATTGGAAGACAAGGATGACAATCTATCTTCAAAGCATCGACCACGAACTTTGGAACATGTTGGAAACTCAATACGAGAAGCCTACAACTCCATATGCCCAATGGACCCCTACTGACAAAACCACTGCAACCCACAACTCTAAATCATTGAATGCACTATTCTGCGCCATGGACAAGAATGAATTCAATAGTGTCTCCCATGCCAAATTAGTATATGGCATCTGGCATACACTCCAGGTAACACATGAAGAAACTAATTAAGTTAAGGAAACTAAAATCTCTGTTCTTGTTCACAGGTTTGAGTTCATTAGAAGGGATTAATGTAGAATAGGTGGCACCTGATCCAATGGATCAGGTGCAAGACACAAAAAGGTGGGGCCCCACGAGTACAATCCCATGTGGGGCTTGTACTTCCCACCTTTTTTGTGTCTTGCCACCTGATCCATTGGATCAGGTGGCAGTTTTTCTACATTAAATCCTAATTAGAATGAAGGAGACTGAACCAATTGGAGAAATGATCGATCGGTTCACCGACATTGTCAATTCCTTAATAGCTCTTGGCAAAACCTATTCTCAAACGGAACAAGTAAGGAAGATTTTTCGTGCCTTAACGTCAGAATGGGACAAGAAGACAACAGCCATAGAAGAAGCCAATGACTTGTCGACTCTCACCGTTGAAAGCTTGGTTGGTAACCTGATAGCCTATGAAGTACAACTTCAAGATCGCAAAGAATAAGCAGATACAAAGAAGAAAACTCTTGCCTTCGCCGCTTCATCAGACACCGATGATTCACGCATGGATGATGATGACATGGCACTTATAACAAGAAACTTTAAAACGTTTCTACGAAGAGGTAAATTTAAAAGTTTTAAGCCTAAAACTACTGATGCTTCTTTGTGTTTTCAATGTAACAGGCCTAGACATATGAAAAAGGATTGTCCACTTCTTAAACCAAAAGAAAGGACATTTAACAACTTCAGAAAGGATAAGAAGTTGGAAAAGAAAAAGAAGGCACTAGCAGCAACATGGGACTCTTCATCTTCAGATGAAGAAGAAGAAGTCAACAACCAATCTAATGAAGAGAATGCCCGTGTTTTATGGCACAAAGTGATAATGAGATAAGTAGTTAAGATAATGAAGAACTACTTGATGCTTTTAATGAATTATATACGAGATTCAAGAAATTGAATTCCCAACATAAGGCATTAGTCCTTTCTCATCAAGAACTAACCTCTTCTTCTTTTTCATTAGATAGTCTAAAAATTGAGAAAGAAACATTATCTTCTCAAAATGATAAACTGCTTCATGAAAACGAGATTCTCAAATCTGAGAATCATAATATGGTTTCACGCATTTCCATTTTAGATAAAGATATCTCTTCTCTAAAGATGAAATATGATGATATGTCTTCTAACATTAGTAAGTTTAATAAAGGAAAGAATAATCTTGATGCTTTACTTAGAGTACAACATCCTGCTAATCATAGACAAGGTTTGGGGTATAAGAATACTACCAAATCCAATATTTTTGGTAATATTATTTTAGAAAAGAAAAGGCATGTATTTAATAATGCTAAGAAAATTAATTCTTCTAATAGTATGAAAAAGGATACTATTCATATTTCAAAGAAGACCAATTTTTTACATCTTCTAAGAAAACAATTATGCATAATAATTGGGTTCCCAAATACATTTGCTAATATGATAAGGATTTATATATTTCTAACTTTATTCAAATTTTTATTCTTTCTTCTAACTACTTGAAGAAATCAAATTCCACTTGGTTTTGGTTTCCTAAGGACTAATCCTAAGGATCCATATAAAAGGATACCAATATTTATTGTTTATCTTTCAGGTACCCATAAAAGAAAGATGGATACTAGATAGTGGATGTTCCAAACACATGACTGGAAACATCAAACTTCTATCAACCGTTCAATTCAAAGATAGGGGCACCGTTACTTTTGGTGATAACAACAAAGGTAAAGTAATTGGCATCGGAACAGTTGGTGATCCAACTAAGCCAATTATCGAAAACGTGCTCCTTGTTGACGGTTTGAAACATAATCTCTTATCCATTTCTCAATTATGCGATAAAGACTTTAAAATAGTTTTCGAAAAGAATGCATGCATTATATATGATTTTGATATGACTAATATTTTATTTCAAGGTAATCGTAAGAATTATATATATATATATATATATATATATATATATATATATATATATATATATATATATATATATATATATATATATTGCATGAAAATATATTCAAATGATCATTGTTTATTAGCATCCACCGATAACACTTTATTATGGCATAAACGTTTTGGTCATACTAACTTAAGCATTTGGCACGTATTTCAAAACAACAGTTAGTTTCTGGAATGCCTAATATATCTTTCACTCATACATAATTTTGTGATGCATGTCAACAAGGTAAGATGCATAGATATTCTTTTAAATTGAAAGATGTTATCTATATAAAAAGATCACTTACACTTTTACATTTGGATTTATTTGGTCCTTCCAGAATAACTTCTTTAAATGGCAATAAATATGCATTTGTAATTGTTGATGATTATTCAAGATATACTTGGGTATTATTTTTTAAACATAAAAATAATGCATTTGAAGAATTTACAATATTTTGTAAAAGAATTCAAAAGTTAAAATCCTCATCCATTATTACTATTCGTAGTGATCATGGAGGAGGGTTAATAAATATGGTATAACACATAACTTCTCTTTTCCTCGAGCCGCACCACAAAATGGTGTAGTTGAAAGAAAAAATAAAACGTTACAAGAATGTGCTAGAACCATGTTATGCGATAGCAATCTTCCAAAATATTTTTGGGCAGAAGCCGTCGCTACTGCATGTTATGTTCGAATAGAATTTTGATAAGACCACAAATGAATAAAACTTTGTTGAGTATTGGTGTTTCATACCAATCTTATTTTGATGATGATCACAACATTATGTTGTTGCTAATGACTCTCATATTTTAGTCTTACAGTTCCATTCCTAGAATATCTTTCTTGGAGACTAATCACTTGGTGTAAGGATGGACATCAAGTGGAGAAGGGCCAAAGCTTAGACTCAAGGAGTGCCAAAGCTTGGAGATGATGAAGAGCAATCAAGGCATCAAGATTGAAGACTTAGAATCTAAGGAAAGCACTGTCATACATGTAATATTTACTTTATTGCTTTCTCTCTCTTTTGAGTCTAGGTTAATGTAATGCCTTGTTAGATGGTTTACTCATTCATGCATATGCATTTAACCATCTTAGTGAGCCTTTGGATTATCATAGAATCCAACCAATTAGGTTCACTCTGACCAAAGACTCATTTGGAGTCTCTGGCTTTCTTTCAGTCGCCTGCTGAAGGATACACAGTAGACTGGGTTATTTCCAGTCGCCTATAGATCCTTCTACAGTCACCTGATATGCACAGCTCAAGTCAATATTTCAATTGACTCAAACTTGAGCTTTACGCACAGTCGACTGCTGCTTAGTTTACAGTCGCCTGTAGATTTACAGTCGCCTGGGAATTGGCCAACAGTCGTCTGAGTCGCGTAAGTGCATTCTCTGCATCTCTCTGTCTTTTCTCCATCTTATACAGCATTCGACTGATGAAGGTATTACAGTTGTCTGACTATAAGACAGTCGACTGTATTATTGACATCAGTCGCCTATATGCTTATCTGGAGAAAGAGTGCAGCTCTCTGTTTTATTCCATCCCCTACAACAGTTGCCTGCTGAAGGTTTTACAGGCACATGTCCTGTTTCTAGTCGACTGTATTGTCTTCTTCAGTCGACTGTCCTGGCTCAGATTATAGCCGTTGGATATTTTCTAGCCGTTGATCAGTCGACTGACTTATGATCATCAGTCGACTGTTCCTGTCGTTTTCGCCCAGTTTCTAGCCGTTGCAGAATGATCTTTTGGCTGTTTTCTTGGGTTTTGGGGTTTGATATAGGGTTCCTATATATATGGGTGTGCTGCCATCTCTTAATCTTCTTGATGCTAATGAATATCTCAAGAGATCTATAAGCTACTCTCAAACTCCCTCAATTCCCTCTTTTAAGCTCTCATTCCTCTTCATGCATTGAAGTCCAGCTCAAGGGAATTCATCCAAGTGCTCTCAAGCATATCTCAACACTTGGAGATCCTCTTCTATGCCTTGCATCCATTTATGAGTAAGCATCTCAAGGCATAGGTAAGAGTATTTATTTTACTTGGTGAATTTGTAACTCTAATTCTTTTAGTGGGAATTAGTCTTTCTCTCTTTGTGGGAGTTTATCTCTTTGTGGGAGTTTATCTCTTTGTGGGATTAGGATATTCTCTTAGTGGGAATAACTCTCTTTGTGGGAGTTTAGTGTCCTAGTGTAGGGCTAACCCTAATTCTCTGAGTGGGAGTAAGTGATTCTCTGTGTGGGAGTCTTGACCCTCGTGTATGGTTGTTTGGGTCCTTGTGTAGGGCATAAATCCTCTTTGTGGGGTATCTCCTTGTGAGATTTGTATTCACTTCTCTGTGTGAGAATATAGTGAATATTGGTGTGGCGACGTACCCAAGTTTGGGGAACCAGGGTAAAATCTTGTGTTTGCGTTTCGATTGATTGTGTCAATTATTTCCTCTTGCATTTACAATTTCGCATTTGCAAGTTTAATTTTAATTGGACAATTTTATTGCCATTACACTATTCCCCCCCCCCCCCCCGCTAGTGTGTGTTGTTAGTATTGCAAGGGTAAGGCGATCCTTACAAACTTGCTTTGAATTATTTTATGATCGTATACCTCGTGCGTCTTATTTTAAAGTATTTGGTTGTAAATGTTTTATTCTTAACACTAAGGATTCACTAGATAAGTTTGATTCTAAATCAGACGAAGGTATTTTTTTAGGATATTCTACACGTAGTAAAGCATATATGATTTATAATAAATGAACCTTATGTATTGAGAAATCTCTTCATGTAAATTTCGATGAGAATTATACATCTATCACACATACAGATGAAGAAGTTCTATACCCATCACTAGTTAATTAGATAATACTAAGTTAGATGACGATGATTCTACTAATTCCATTCTTGAGATTATCATTGAAAATACAAGTCTTCCTAAAGCATTGTTGAAGTTCCTAATCATCCACATGATTTAGTTATTGGAGATATTTCTAATAGAGTAATAACTAGATCTCAAATAGAACAAATGACTAATTGTGCATTTATATCATCCATCGAACCAAAGAACGTTATTGAAGAATGTAAAGATAGTTCATGGATTATAGCAATGCAGGAAGAACTTAATCAATTCAAAAGGAATGATGTATGGGAATTAGTACATAGACCTTCAGATCATCCTATTATTGGTACTAAGTGGTTATTTAAGAATAAATTGGATGAATCTGGGCAAGTGATTAGAAATAAGGCTAGATTAGTTGCACAAGTTTATAATCAGGAAGAAGGCATAGATTATGATGAAACATATGCTCATGTAGCAAGATTAGAATCTACTAGAATGCTTTTAGCATATGCATGTTATAAAGATTTTTTAGTTATATCAAATGGATGTTAAAAGCGTATTTCTAAAATGGTATTATAAAGGAAGAAGTCTATGTAGAACAACCACCAGGATTTCAATCATGTTTTCAAGTTAAAGAAAGCATTATATGGATTAAAACAAGCACCTCGTTCTTGGTATGAAAGATTGAAGAACTTTCTGTTAAAATCTGGTTGTTCTATTGGAAATATAGATTCTACTTTATTTACCAAACATATAGATTCTGATGTTATCATTATACAAATATATGTTGATGACATAATTTTTGGTTCTACTTGTTGGACGCAACGATCTAGGAACTTTAGTTTGATGATGACAAACGTGTGCGAATTATTTAACGCGTGTGCTAAGTGTGTTTCAGGAATGGCAAAGCGGTAAAATCTCAGAGTGATGACTTAGTCAACCGGTGGAGGAATTTCTATCCACATAGCTAATGGACTTGGTCAAAGAGCTGTACACAAAGCAATTTGTCTTGGTCAATATAATGGGAGATGAAAACAATTTGATATTCGATCAAATCAATTAGATGGATTTGTGCCTACCCATTTCCTATTCAAACACCAAATAAGATCTAATCAAATCCTATATCTTTTCCTTTTCCAATCTCATCCAATTTGAATTGCAAATCATATCCCATATTGATTGGGTCAAATCCCTAAGAAGTTGGCACAATCCTATCACCCTTGTCCTATAAATACCAATCTTCTAGGGTTGAAGGTTGGCGCGCGGCAATCAAAAACAGAGCGGCCAAATTTTTTTTACGCACCATAGGAACACACAAAATTTTCGGCGGCAGCACAAATTGAATGCATCACCCTTTCGTGCACATCCATCAAGGTAATCTGTGTTTTTTCTTTCAAACAAAGTTGAATCATCTTCGGTTGATTGGCATGTGCAGGGTTATTTGAAGAAGGCAATCATCAAGGGATCTTACGCATGCACCTACCCATATTGAAGCATGCCTCATGCAAAAATCCACAGACCTGCGGCAAACAAAGAAGGCCGGCCATTAATTGAGAATTGCAAAGAATCCTGAGGATCTCACCGTGCCCCTTCAATTCTCAAAGAGCCAACAGAGAAGCATCTCTTTTTTTAATATTACATCAAAGCATTCTTTGACTTGATTTCTTTATGCTTTGATTTTTTTTAAAAAAACTCACTTACGAGCTTGTTTTGTGCATGCAGCAAATTGTTCTTTGTGTATAGGGGAGCAGAGATCACCAAGGATAAAGGGCTGCCGCACATTGCAATATCCCCTAGCAGAGAGTGCCGAAATTTAGAGGAGCTTGGACCAAATAAAAAAAACTAGAAGAACCGTGCCCTCCTTTTGTTTGGCCTTGCACGTGAAAGGTAAACACAAAGCCTGTTGCCAAAAGTAAAACATCTCATCTCCTTTTGGTTGGTATGCAGGTTGAATGTGCTTTTAAAAAGAAAAAGAATTGAGGCTAAGCATCAAAGAATCTTGCACCTCTTGAGGCTTGAAGACAGGTGCACATATTTGATTGGGCACACGCAATCTCCTCCTCACAAAAATTGAGGGGCCGCATTAATTTTGGAGAGGCCGGCCATTATTCTTGACCAAGAGCAGGGAGTGTTTTTAAAAAAAAGAAATTAATTGCCTTAGAGTCGTTATTATGGTTCTATTCAACTATTGGTTATTTTGAGCATATGCCGTTCTCAAAAGTGCTGCACAAAAAGCTTCATAATAAAGGTTGCACTTGTTGACTCAAGAGAGCCGCACAGAGGAGATCCACGGAGCCGCAAGATTGAATCTTTGGCGAAGGGCACAAGTCTTATCGAGAGGGGAGCCAGATTGTTGAGGGGTCATCAGAGTTTACTACTTGTCAGATTGTTCTGACCACGTGTCGATTGACAGAGACGACCACCGCTACACAAACTGAGCATTTCTGAACTTTGTTATTATATTATTTGTGTAGTTGTAGCGATCTCTGTAGGGGAAATTTTTACCTATTTTCTGTGACTATTTTGGGACTTGTCTAGTTGGGACTAGACAAGTGGGACCCAGCTAGTTTGGGACTAGCTGGTAGAAAGCTTTGCTAGGATTGATAGTGAGAGGAAACACTGTGTGTGGGGTACTGAGAGCCTGGCGAGGGTAGAGACGTAGAGGGTGCTCTGAGCGTGCTCTAACTTGTGGTTTTGTACCTATTGCGATATTCAATACTAGTTCTGCTTTGGGGGCTGGAGTAGGTCGTTGGGACGACCGAACCAGGGTAAATCTGCTGTGTACTCTGTGATTGTCTATCTTTTACTCTGGTTGTGTTTTTAACTGCGTGTGATTTCTCGTGGGTTGCACGAGAATTTTTTATTAGCCTATTCACCCCCCCCCCCCCCCCCCTCTAGGCTAGGATCCAGATCCAACAAGTGGTATCACAGCGGGTTTTAGGATCTAGCCTAGTTTGACCATGGACCACATTGATAGTGCTTTTGCTGAGGGTCAGTCTATTTCCCGACCACCTAGATTTAATGGAGTAGACTATGCTTATTGGAAAAATCGTATGATAATCTACTTGATTTCTATTGATTATAAAGCTTGGTAAATTGTTGAAAAAGGCTATAAATCACCTGTTATAAAAATTGAAAATACTGAGATGCTTAAACCTGATGATAAATGTGATGATAATGATTGGAAGCTTTATTCTCTTAATGCTAAAGCTATGAATGCTCTTATTTGTGCATTAGATAAATCTGAATTCAATCGTATCTCACATTGTCTAACTGCGCAGGAAATATGGCATACTTTGGAGGTGACGCACGAGGGAACGTCACAGGTGAAGGAGTCTAGACTTGCACTTCTGAGCACGGAATACGAGGGATTTCGCATGCTACCATCAGAGACCATATCAGAAATGTTTGCGAGGTTCACCAACATTGTCCACAAGTCTAGTTCGCTCGATAAGCCATATTCTAGCCTTGAGCAGGTGAGAAAGATATTAAGAGCTCTGCCAAGCTCTTTCAGGCCTAAAGTTACTGCCATCCAAGAAGCGAAGGATCTATCGCAGATGAGGGTGGAGGACTTGATAGGTAATCTAATGTCCCACGAGCTTGAATTGCAAAACGTGGATAAAAGGGAGAAACCTGAGGAGAAGGAGAAAGCTACCAAGCCACTTGATATGAAAGCTGACGAAAGTGAAGAAGATGATGATGACATAGCGCTAATGGTCAGAAATTTCAGAAAGTATGTCCAGACCAAGCAAGGAAGAACAGAAATGGCACCCAGGTTTAATCGCTCTAACTTTTTTCAGTCTTCTAAGCAAAGTTATGATCAGAATGCTACTAATAGAATGACTTGTTTTAAATGCAAGAAAAGAGGACATCGAATGAGGGATTGCCCACATGAGACAGCTCAGGTAGCTAAAGAAAAGGGAAAATCCAAGTTGCTAACTTGGGATATGGACAACGAAGCTGAGAGTGAGGAGGAGGAACACGAAGCCCACTCATGCATGGCATTGATGGGAGTACACGATGAGGTAATTTCTGGTAGTAGAACTGAACTCCTTACTCTTTGTAAAGAAATGCAAGATAAAATAGTAGAGCTTGAATCCACTATAGATGACTACCAAAATGAGAACTTTGAAATGCAACAATCTGAATATGATATGTCTAAAGAGATTGAAAATCTGAAAAATGAAATTGTTGCTCGTGACTCTACTATTGACATTTTGAAAAAGGAAAAGTCCAGTTTTAATGATGAAGCACCTTGCCTCTCTTGTCCTTCCTTGATGAATATTATTAGCATGCTTAAAATTGATTTGATTAAGCTCGAAACTGAAAAAAACTATGTGATTAGAGAGCTTAATGATAAATTTTGCATGTTGGATAATGATTTTAAAAGAAAAATGATTGAATTTGAAAAGAAGGAAGAGGAAAACAAGAGAGCTTTTATTAGTAAATGCACGATGCTTGTGGAAGAAAACAAACAATTAAAAACCAAAGTCTCTCATCTTGAAGTTGCCATTAAGAAATTCTCTATGGGAAAACAATCGTTGGACACTATTTTAAAGAATCAATTATATGGCAATAATAGAAGAGGACTTGGTTTTGGTCTGAAAAACGTTGAAAAGCACAAATTCAAGAAATTCAACAATGTACCCTCTATTGCAAAGAACAAATATGCAAAGTGCTTTACTTGTGATAGTGTTGGCCACACTTCATATTATTGTAAATTTAGGAACACAAATATCAAGTTTAAACAAGTGTGGGTTCCTAAAACTATATTGGCTAACACTAGTGGACCTTGTTGGATTCCAAGGTCACACTCAACACCTTTCATGTAGGTGTGATGGAGTTTTGACGAGGAGCGTTAAATTCAATGTCTCATTCTTTTAGCTCCTTCGTCAAAAAGTGACGAGAAGGTATAATTTTTATCCCTCTTTGCATTTCATTGCATACCTTCATAGATTGTTTGCGTGCTTGATTTATTTTGATTTGTGTGCTTGCTTGCATGATTTTTTAAATGTTTTTATTTCTGAAAAAAACAAAAAAAAATTGAAAAATCAAAAATCAAAAAAAAATTGTGCTTATTGATTATCCTCTTATGAATCTCTTAAGTGGTATTGTATGAATGATCAATCTATCCCTTGTAGAAGTCAATTCATTATTGTTGTAGCTACATGAACATGATGTTATTCTTTTTAGTAGCCATGACATGTCTCATAAGTTTTAAACTTGACTTCTACACCTACACTTGCACTTTCACGATATTTGACTTTTTAGTACTTTTGGAGATTCTTTTCAATAATAATGGAAAGTGAATGTAGGAATGATTAATTTTTGAATTTTCTAAGGGATATGAAGTGTTTAGCCATGAATTAAAATTGAGCAAAAAAAATTGCAAATGAAAAAAAATATGTGAAAATTGCTCCGTATGAAAAATGGATACACTTCATGGCTAATACACAACCCACGAGGATCCAACTTGTGCTAAATGGGTAATCATTAGCGTTGGTGTGTATAACTCGTCAAGCAATGCCATCCCACATTTAAAAGTCCTTTTAGGCCATGTTTTGGGATTCGGTAACTTGAACTCATCTTTGATGAGATGGGAAAAATCAATCCTAGTGATATTCATGAAAATTGGAAAATGTGGATTGATTTGGTTGAATATCTGAAATTGAATCTCCTCTTGTACTTTATTGTTTATATCACTACACTTACACAAAGGTGGAGAAGTCCTGTTATGAAATTCTAAGAACTTGAACTGTCTAATATTTGGAATACTCATGCAAATTGCTCGCTACATTTAATAATGATTTATTTTTGCATGGAATATACTTGTGACTTCATTAATCCACTTTTGGTGATTACAAAGGGGGAGAAAGAAAAGAAAGATTTGATAGAGTTGAAGTCAGTATTATTTGTTGAAGGGGGGAGTATGAAAAATAATGTTGAAGGGGGAGCTTGTGAGAAGGGGGAGCATGCTGTTACTGTTATATTTAACATTTGTTGTGCATGCTTTGAATGACTCATCCACGATTCATATGGCATTTCACCCTTCAACACACTTCACACACCCATACTTATTGCTCAAATCTTTTATGGGGTTGTCATCA
Organism: Scilla litardierei; assembly: GCA_030789695.1. Taxonomy (NCBI): domain Eukaryota; kingdom Viridiplantae; phylum Streptophyta; class Magnoliopsida; order Asparagales; family Asparagaceae; genus Scilla; species Scilla litardierei. The sequence goes on from CM061140.1 coordinate 30,183,710, forward strand.
CCAAAAGGGGGAGATTGTTGGACGCAACGATCTAGGAACTTTAGTTTGATAATGAAAAACGTGTACGAATTATTTAATGTGTGTGATAAGTGTGTTTCAGGAATGGCAAAGCGGTAAAATCTCAAAGTGATGACTTAGTCAACCGGTGGAGGAATTTCTATCCACATAGCTAATGGACTTGGTCAAAGAGCTGTACACAAAGCAATTTGTCTTGGTCAATATAATGGGAGATGAAATCAATTTGATATTCGATCAAATCAATTAGATGGATTTGTGCCTACCCATTTCCTATTCAAACACCAAATAAGATCTAATCAAATCCTATATCTTTTCCTTTTCCAATCTCATCCAATTTGAATTGCAAATCATATCCCATATTGATTGGGTCAAATCCCTAAGAAGTTGGCACAATCCTATCACCCTTGTCCTATAAATACCAATCTTCTAGGGTTGAAGGTTGGCGCGCGGCAATCAAAAACAGAGCGGCCAAATTTTTTTTACGCACCATAGGAACACACAAAATTTTCGGCGGTAGCACAAATTGAATGCATCACCCTTTCGTGCACATCCATCAAGGTAATCTGTGTTTTTTCTTTCAAACAAAGTTGAATCATCTTCGGTTGATTGGCATGTGTAGGGTTATTTGAAGAAGGCAATCATCAAGGGATCTTACACATGCACCTACCCATATTGAAGCATGCCTCATGCAAAAATCCACAGACCTGCGGCAAACAAAGAAGGCCGGCCATTAATTAAGAATTGCAAAGAATCCTGAGGATCTCACCGTGCCCCTTCAATTCTCAAAGAGCCAACAGAGAAGCATCTCTTTTTTTAATATTACATCAAAGCATTCTTTGACTTGATTTCTTTATGCTTTGATTTTTTAAAAAAAACCCACTCACGAGCTTGTTTTGTGCATGCAGCAAATTGTTCTTTGTGTATAGGGGAGCAGAGATCACCAAGGATAAAGGGCTGCCGCACATTGCAATATCCCCTAGCAGAGAGTGCAGAAATTTAGAGGAGCTTGGACCAAATAAAAAAACTAGAAGAATCGTGCCCTCCTTTTGTTTGGCCTTGCACGTGAAAGGTAAACATAAAGCCTGTTGCCAAAAGTAAAACATCTCATCTCCTTTTGGTTGGTATGCAGGCTGAATGTGCTTTTAAAAAGAAAAAGAATTGAGGCTAAGCATCAAAGAATCTTGCACCTCTTGAGGCTTGAAGACAGGTGCACATATTTGATTGGGCACACGCAATCTCCTCCTCATAAAAATTGAGGGGCCGCATTAATTTAGGAGAGGCCGGCCATTATTCTTGACCAAGAGCAGGGAGTGTTTTTAAAAAAAAGAAATTAATTGCTTAAGAGTTGTTATTATGGTTCTATTCAACTATTGGTTATTTTGAGCATATGCCATTCTCAAAAGTGCTGCACAAAAAGCTTCATAATAAAGGTTGCACTTGTTGACTCAAGAGAGCCGCACAGAGGAGATCCACGGAGCCGCAAGATTGAATCTTTGGCGAAGGGCACAAGTTTTATCGAGAGGGGAGCCAGATTGTTGAGGGGTCATCAGAGTTTACTACTTGTCAGATTGTTCTGACCATGCGCCGATTGACAGAGACGACCACCGCTACACAAACTGAGCATTTCTGAACTTTGTTATTATATTATTTGTGTAGTTGTAGCGATCTCTGTAGGGGAAATTTTTACCTATTTTCTGTGACTATTTTGGGACTTGTCTAGTTGGGACTAGACAAGTGGGACCCAGCTAGTTTGGGACTAGCTGGTAGAAAGCTTTGCTAGGATTGATAGTGAAAGGAAACACTGTGTGTGGGGTACTGAGAGCCTGGCGAGTGTAGAGACGTAGAGGGTGCTCTGAGCGTGCTCTAACTTGTGGTTTTGTACCTATTGCGCTATTCAATACTAGTTCTGCTTTGGGGGCTGGAGTAGGTCGTTGGGACGACTGAACCAGGGTAAATCTGCTGTGTACTCTGTGATTGTCTATCTTTTACTCTGGTTATGTTTTTAACTGCGTGTGATTTCTCGTGGGTTGCACGAGAATTTTTTATTAGCCTATTCACCCCCCCCCCCCCCCCTCTAGGCTAGGATCCAGATCCAACACTACTAATGATTCTCTTTGTCAAGAATTTTCTAAGGAATTGCAGAATGAAGTTGAGATGAGTCACATGGGTGAATTGACCTATTTCCTTGGACTTCAAATCAAACAAATGAAGGAAGGTATATTTATACATCAGAGTAAGTATACAAAGGAACTCATCAAAAGGTTTGGATTAGAAAATTCTGCTGAAACGCGTACTCCAATGGGTACTTCATCAAATCTTTATAAAGATCCAAATGGTAAGAGTGTTGATCAAACATTATATCGAGGTATGATTGGATCATTACTTTATCTTACCGCAAGTAGACCATATATTATGTTTTCTGCTTGTATATGTGCTAGATATCAGTCTGATCCTAAAGTATCACATTTGACTGCTATCAAAAGAATAATTAGGTAAATCAAACGCACATCTGATTTTGGTTTATATTGTCCAAAATCAAATTCATTTGATTTAATTTCATATAGTGACGCAGATTTCGCTGGTTGCAAATCTGATCGTAAAAGTACAAGTGGAACATGTCACTTTTTAGGTTATGCATTAGTATCATGGTTTAGTAAGGAAAAAAAAATTGTTTCTTTATCTACTACTGAAGTGGAATACATTGCCGCTGGTTTAGCATGTGCTAAGATTTTATGAATAAAACAACAATACTGGCATTAAATGTAACACATGTCCTATTATGTGTGACAAACTAGTGCTATAAATTTATCCAAAAATCCGGTAAATCATGCACGCACTAAATACATAGATATATGTCATCACTTCTTGGATGATCATGTCGAAAAAGGTGACATTATTATTAAGTATATAGATACTAAGAATCAAATAGCTGATATCCTTACTAAGCCCATTAAGGAAGAGACTTTTCTAAAACTTAGAAGAGAACTCGGCATTATTAATGAATCTGCATTTTAACCATATATTATAATTATATATTACGTTAGTTTCATCTTATGATTTTTCTAGATTTTTCTGATTTAATTCATATTTTAATTAGTCGACTAATCCTTGATACTAGTCGACTAATCCTCCAGAATTATTTATTATATCAATATAAATATCTATTTTTCATAAAATTATTTTTATATTTTTTATTATTTTAATTCGGTCAAAACCGAATTCCCTCATTCAAATTTTTGAATGTTACATTTCCCTCTCAAAAAGTACTTTACAAGTACTAAAGGACTTGACCTCTCACTTACACCCTCTTACACACTAAGTACAATAGTACTTACTTTATGGTCAACCACTTTTAAAAGTTTGTTCATTCCCAAGGCCATAACTCATAAGTCTTTCTCTTTTGACCGAAATATTATTTTTTTATATAAACTTTTGAACTTTCGACCAATGCCTAAACCGTTCAGATTTACAGGATTAGTCGACCAATGCAGAAAACTAGTCGACTAATCGTTGTAGACATCTGAAGAACAGCAATATCTGAACGTCGTTTTGCGCGATTTCTTGCTAAATTTCCCTCCCAAAAACGTTGCAGAAGTTCCCAAAACGTCTTAGAAGTTATTAGGAAGTTTTTAATTCGGTTTCTTGATTCAGAATTCGAATTTCCCACTCAAATTTCCTATTTAAACATGATGGGTCTTCCTCCTTCACCATGAGAAAACCCAAGTCACAATATAGCCGAAAATCATCTCTTTTCAGAGAAACATTAGAACATGGCTCTACATTGATCAACTCTGTGATGATGTCAACTCTAGATTTTCCGGTGTTCAAGAGCACCTTAGTGGTTTTGAGACTCGACTAGAGAGGATTAATACCGACATGAACACGGGCTTTGGAAATGTGCAAGAGAGTCAAACACAAATTTTGAGCCTTTTAGAACAATGGGCTCATTACTCTCCCTCCACATCACACCGCGCTCCTAGGCCTCCTCCACCATATTAGGCTCCACACGCTTCAGTTTCTGGTCGACCAAGGAGATCAGCTGGTCGACTAGTGGTCTATGTTGTTATTTTGGTTTGATTGTCAGCATGTTTGCTTTATGTTGCTTTATTTTTGCCTTTATCCTCTATTAATGCATTTCACTTTGCTTTCAAACTTTTCCCCTCTGTTTTTCTGCTATCTGCGTTTTTCTGCAGTTAGTCGACCAACACATAATATTAGTCGACTAATATACTAAATTGGTAGATTTACCCCATTTTTGATAATTTCCAAGGGGGAGAATTAATATGCTAATATTCAGGGGGAGATATAATATTCAGGGGGAGATATGTCTATGCTACATAAGAAATATTCATGATGCACTAACATTATATATTTCACAGTTTCACATTCATGTATTTTCATTACTAAAGTTTCTTATAACATCGTATATGGATATACGAATTGTCTCTTCATATATTGTTTATAATCCATATATTAAGGGTGAGCAATAACATCTTTTAGCACTAACATTTTTTTGCAATAACATCATTTTATAATATTATATTCAATGTTTGTAAAATCATCAAAAGGGGGAGAGAATGTTGGAAACTCACAACTCCTCGTATGGTTTTGATGATACAAACATATATCTTTATATTAACTTTATCTATGCAGATGTTATAGCACAATCAACTAAGACAATCATCAAGTATACAAGTTGCAAGAAGCATCCACTACAAGACGAAGCTTATCGATGATATTTTATATCTTGTAAATGAGATGTAATCTTTATTTTTTTCTCTTACATTTACTTAGAATGTAAATGCCTTGTTGATAATCTCTTTTAGTCGTTTAGGATTCGTCTTCAAAAAATTACGTCAAAAATCCAATTAGTCGACCAACCCCTAGTGCTAGTCAACTAATTTCAATATTAAAATATTTCTATCCTAAAACTTCGTCAGATCTACTTTAGAGTCTCTAGGATCATTTTTTCCACAAATATCTAACTTTCTAAATTCTAGTCGACTAACAGACTTTGTTAGTCTACCAGTCTATTTTCAAATCAGTTATTTTTAAATGATTTATCATTTAAATAATATATTTTATTTCTGGAAGTTAGAACTGCCATAAACGGCTAGTTCTTGTCAGTTTATATCCGTTTACAGAAGTTACTTTCCGTTTTCGGACGTTACTTTCTGAAAGGACACCTCAACAGCCATAATCTTAGTCAGCAGTTCTAAGTAGTCGACCAGTCTCTCCTATTAGTCGACTAATGGAAAAACTTCCCAGAATTTTTTCAAATTTTAGGCAGTTGTCCAACTTTCAAAAACTACCTTTTTGAGCTATAAATAGACCCCCAGACCCATGCCTAAAAATCACGAAAATTCACTCTCTTTCTCTTTTCTTAAGTTTACTTTCTCTCTCTAGAAAGTGAGTGGTTTTCATATTTTCTTAAAGGAACCTCTGTAGAAATTTTTCCTCCATAGAAAGTCCAATCTTCAAGTTTGTTCTACTACAAATTCCATCCAGAACTTTGGAGATTTAGTCACCTTCCTTGCGCTATAATTCCATCAATTATCAAGGCTATATGTGATATTGTTTCATACTCTTTCTTTACTTTATTTGGTGAATCTCTTGTTGAAGAGATTGTACAAGTTTGCAACACGGGGAGTGTTGGTATCTTTGTATGTTGGTTACTTGTGAAGAGCAAGTGTTTTAATGTATTCAAATCTCTATGGGGTATAGGACTGGACGTAGGATCACAAGGATCCGAAGTAGGATAAATCTCTGTGTGTGCGTTTGGAATATTCTGGATTGTGTTCATTTATTTTCGCACTCTTATTGCAATTTTTTATTAACTTTTAATTTTGCAACATCGTCATGATTTACACTATTCCCCCTTCTAGTGTATTTGGTGTGCCCGGAGATCCAACAGTAGTAATTGGAAATGTGTAACTATTGGATGGATATATATGTGTATGTCTATTGTGTGAGTATGATATGTGTGTCTTCATATGTGTACAGTGTAGATATGTGTATGTCTATGTTATTTCTACGTACATGTTGTATGCAAGGTTCTAAATGACATGAGGCGTGGCGTGGCGGCGAGGTCAAGCCTCAAGCCTTAGGAGCCTTAGGAGCCTTGGCGGAGCCAAAGTGTTTTTCAAGGCGTGGCTTAAGGCGACAAATGTGTGTATAAATTATATAATATATTTAGAGGTAGACAATAGACTATGCTCCACTTAGATAGATTAGTTTCCAAATCCTACCAAATCCATAGCCTTCCATCTATATTGAGATGTGTATTTACAATTAACTAAAGTGTTACTTTACTAAAATGCAATTGTTTACATAACTAAAAAGCATGTGACCTCAATACGTCATCAATATCAAAGCAATTGATTAACACAGTTGTTAAAGCTATTTGGATAATTTAATCTGGACAAAATTTGCTGATACTTGAAAGAACATTGATTTTTGCATGTCCTTGTTCAACATCTTAAATTAACTTTGTTCACAAGTGCTGTCTAAAGCCAGTAGAGGAATAATATTAGAGAGGAAATGAATAATATTGATACAACATATGGACACATTTCAGCCAAGCAAGTAAACAAACACCATACTATGCAGGTTCGGGTTCTCTTGGCCCTAATAATGCGAATCAGTGACTCAGTATTTTTATTTTTTTTCGTTTTTGTGGCGTGCCATGCGTTTTTGTGGCACGCCTCAAACAGCCTACATGGGTATAAATTGGGCGTGAGAGTCATGCCTTGCTGCCATGGCGTGCCATGGCATCGCCGTGGCGAGTTTTTTAGAACCTTGGTTGTATGTGTATATTTGAATTTGAATGGCTTGAAAATTGCATGTATCCTTGATGGTTATAATGGTATATGGATATGTGTGGGTGTATATACTAGATGGGTGAATACTTAAGTGTATATATGTTATGTCTCTATATAGATGCATGATATGGATATGTGGGTAGGTATGTGTTACACTTGTTACGGCCAAAAATGACCGAAACGGTATTAGGGCCGATGAGGATGCTTTCGTTGGATTGATCCATCGTCGACTGAGAGATGGGACCCATGAACGAGCGTCTCCAGGTCGAGGGTGTTGCGTTTTGAGGGACCTCTAGGGCATAAATCTATGCCCATCCTACGTCAAACGGACTATAGAAATATAAACGACAGCACAAAAATAGAATTCTTAAACTATTTAATAAAACGCCTTAAGAATATCAAAGATCCTAACCAGAATCTCTACTATCTTGGGGTGGGTCTGACCAGCCCCAAAATAGATCTAAACTACTGCAACAATATAAATTAAAAGCATTAAAAGAATATACACGGAACTTTTCTTCCGTAGAAAACAAAGCGTCATTTTCAGCAACAGCTTTTGGCTCCCCGAAGCTAGCCGCCTCAAAACCTCCGAACTGGTCCACCCAAAGCGAGCCGACACCACGCATCCGAACCAATCACCCGTCGAAGAAAGTTTCATGTGAGTGTGATCCACGTCAAAGAATTCGGATCAAATCCAATCCTCCTCCTCGTCTGGCTAAGATGCGAATGGAGGAACAGAAGAATTGAGGAGGAGAGCATAATTTGTCTTGAATCGTGCGTGCTCAAAACTTTTCGGAGCTACGATTCAGAGACTTGGTGCAATTTTTCCAAGGGGTGTCGACCCCTATTTATATAGGAGGCCGGACACCTTGCTCGTCTCACGAGCAATGTGGGATTAATTAAATTAGGGGAGAAAATTAGAACTAGTTTTGCCTTACACTAAGGCTCAACTTCAACCAATTTTCTCTCCCTCACTGTTGAGCTTTGGAAATGATACAACCTAGCAATTCGAAGAGCTATGAACGGTGAACGAATAGGAACAAACGGCGCTCCAATCGGATTTCGTTTGACCTCTCAAACAATTGCTCAAAGTTGAACAAAAAGTCACAAATTGGCTAAAATCACAGCCGTCACAACCCCCTTAGGGTTTCTAGACTGTGGGCCCCGCGGATGGGGCCCACCTGCTTACTGGGCGCATCCAAAGGGCGCGCCCAGTCCGAAATCGATGCCCGCCTACGCTAGGCAGGCATGTTTGACCTGCTCGCTGAGCAGGCAGGCTCTGACCCGCCCACCAGGCGAACGGGCTCGAGCCCCCGCCCGCCAGGCGGGTCGGGCTCAACCTGCCTGCATCAGCGGGCGGGTCTGATCTGCTCGCCTGGCGGGCGGGTCTGATCTGCTCGCCTGGCGGGCATTTCCAGTCCACCTTGGGCGATGTACCCTCCCCTTTTACGGGCGGGTTCAGCCTGCCTAGCGGGGTGGACCCACCCGCCCATGCTGGGCTAGGCCAAAACTGGGCAAAAAGCCCAGTTCTGGCCTTTTGGGCTAGATCTTGAGCTTCACATCTCCGATTTGGCCGATTTCAGATCTGTTGGAAAGCATGGTTCGAATGGGACTATCCCAAGAAGCCATGTATCCATTTCTATGCCTTTTATTATGTAAAATATTCTTGTAAACATTTTACGATATATATTTAACCATTTTTGCATCATATGCAACAATCCCTTATAGCGTTCTACTAATGCTAAAATTGCAAACTTTTAGCGACATTATTAAATCCCATTTAACATAGAATTATTGTCACAAATCCTTTGTGACTACAATTATTCTCGTGCACTCGAGTGCACTCCTCCTGAACCCTTCTATTACTAAGACGCAAATCCCACTCTGTGTGAGACCCTGCAGCCTGACCCTACTACAGATTGGGGCTTGAAACACCTAGACGACAGAGACCACAAGCAGTAGGTGTCGCCCTTGTATTGGCATCATAATTACGTGATTGACCCATAGACAAAAGTGTCGTCGGGATCACTCTGACTGTGTCAGTGATGAATACCGCAGTTTTAGTCCCTTCGTCATAACTATGTCACTGCTTAGCCTAGGGTATGGTAAACCGTCAACCCTACTTATTAGCACAGGTCAGCATACTTCGGTTTTTGGTATGCCCATGTTGTACTTCCTACAACATACCCCGACCGAGGTTTAGCACAAAGAACCGTACTAAGCCTGTGACACTAACTTCCCTTAACGGAAGAGACGAATCCTATCTTAGTCACTACTTACCTCGTACGATTTAAGTGTCACCCAACCTAAGACCTTTCAACGAGTGAAGACTCGAGACTAGATCATAGATCTAAGTGACACCGTTCACGCACAGGTTCGTGCAATGACCTCAAGTCTAAAGGACCAACTAGCATATCATCACTAGAGAGTTATCAATGACAGTATAGTTAAGGTTAACCATTTGAGAACTCTTTATTGGGTCGTTCAGCGGACTTATTTTCCAATGAGCACATGTGCCTCGTCTCCGACTTCGCCAAGTCGAATGATTATGAGATCATCGTTACCCTTTAGGATAAGACAAAGACACAATGGTCTGTCCGATGTAATGATATCCTTTTCTCGACACATCTATGACCATGAACATTTTAAGACTCAAGTTCCTATCGGTCATACACTTCCCACAATCGAGATCTGCATCTAGATACGTGTATGACCTTACTTTAAGTCTAAGGAAATTTTCCAAGTATTAAAACATTTAATCATACTAGGATAATTAGTACCATTTATATTTTGAACAAGATGTTTTCTAGGATAAATTGCCTCGAGGGCATATATCTTCCTATATCTCCCACTTGCACTCAAACTATTTTACTCGGTATCTCATACCACTATAACATATCAGTCACTACGGACGTTCATATGTCAAAGCCTAAAAGGGATCTGCTAAAACGTATCTACTATGCAGTATTACAGAGTCTTATTATTTATACACTATTAATCACACAAGGGTGAATGCTCGAAGCCGTCTTTGGATCTCATCCAACGATTTTTCTTCTGTATAGCTAACGATTAACATATACTACTTAATATAAGGTTTATCATTACATACTAGTCAGTCATATCATAGCATATTCCAATATTCTTGTGTCATTTATGTCCAGCACATTAATGAAATTAATTGTTCTATATCTCTGACATAATCAAAACTCCTTTTATTGTATGTCACATATAGATGTTTTATAGCTTGGAACTTATACTTAGCCCCAAAAATGGAACCAAGTAATATGCTATTTCCAACTGACTTTAAGAACTGTCTGGTTTTAATACTTCAACTTGACTTTCTAAATCTCATTTAGAATGTTGATTGTTAAGCATAACCAGCCCATTTTGTTCTGAATGAGTTAAAATGTAATGAATTTGTGTCAGGTCGTTCTGACGAATAAGTTATATCAAAATTCGTTTATAGAAGCTTTGATGATAACTTACTCAATCATAACTACCTACATTGTCATTTCCTTTATCTACATTAATCTTCTAATTTGAAGTATTATATGCAGGGCTAACAAGAACTTTTCTTATTATGCGCATAATCAAGATCACTTCTAAATGACATGCCCCTGGAATTTACTCATTACTATAGATTTGTTAAAATTATTGAATGCTCCAATCAATCACATCAACTTAGAAGCATACACAATAACTCAGAAAACCATACACAACAACTCAAACAGCCACCAGAGCATTTTCATCAAGATATCAGAAACAATGACTTCATTGAAAGAAAAATTGTTCACAACATTTTATTCCGAGTGACATTCACTCAATCATTGTTCAAAAACCCATCGTCACATTTATTCAAAATAAAAATACGACTACATCCTTGATATCTCCGAAGTCCCTTGACGGCCCCAGCAGCAACGATTACTCTAATTGCTGACCGCACAAGGAACTTCCTCCATCCACCGCTTCAAGCACTTGTAGACAATATACAGATGTCTTAGTAATCATACTGGTATCCCATACCACGTATTAAGCTTTATGGACATTAATATACTTTTAAACATGATTCGTACCTGAGGTTGAGGTATCACCATGCCCCCTTTTCTCTGCAAGGTAGGCCTTGCAGTTCCTCTTCCAATGTCCCGGCTTGTGGCAATGGAAACACTCAGACTTCAACGATGTCCCTTTCTTCTTCTTCCCATTCTTCCCTTTGGCAGGTTGAGGGATCTGCCTCTTCTTACCCTAGCCCTTAGGCTGGTGAGAAGAAGCAGAGCCGACAACCAACTCTGGTGGTTTCTTCTTGATTCTCTCCTCGAACTGCCGGAGCATGTTCAAGAGACCTGGAAGTTCCACCTCTATGTTGTTCATTATAAATCGTGTAATGAACTGGTTGAAGTCAGAGGCAAAGACTTTAGGATTATGTCTGTGCTCATCTCATTTTCAAGGACAAATCCTAGCTGGGTTGCATCCTCTACGAACTCGATCATCTTAATCACATGATCCTGGACGGGGCCCATCGTCATCTTCATCTCCCAAAGGTTGCAGGTGGCCTCGAATCTGGCAGCCCTAGAACGCTTACCGTACAATTCTTCTATATTCAAAAGCATGCTCTAAACATCCATATGTTCATGCTTTCTCTGCAAATCATTGTTTATTGAGGCCAGAGTAAGGCACCCGGCCTTCTCTGCATCCCTTTACCGCAGCTTGTACGACTCCTTCTCTTCATTGGTGGCTTCGTCATCCTGCTTCTCTAGAGTAGTTTTCGTCAGTACGTAACCTATTCCAGCTAACGAGAGAACTAGCTTGATGTTCCTCAACCAGTCCTTGTAATTCGTCCCGTTCAGCACATTCTTCTTGATAATGAACTTAAGTCCAGACTACATACTGTATTTTATTAGAAGTTGAATTAGCATATGTTCTTTTATAGTTTAAGAGGTTTCCATTAAACTATATTCTCCCACTATTTTAATGAACAGTTAAGCCATAATAATGAACCATTTATTATTTTAAAATTTGTGGGAGAGGGATCCAACCACCTTGAGCGTCATAACCATTAGGAGACTCAACAAGTTGATCGGCTATGTAATTGGTAGATGAACTCTTCATCGATCACGTCACATGTGACTCCATATACGTTTTTGACCTTAGTCACTTATGATCTTGAGAAGACTCAACAAACCATAATGACTAGTCTAGTCAGACCCTTATTTTCATGTCCAAACTTAACTTACACCGACACTCGAGGAGACCCGACGCGGTGGTTTGGGTTAAGACTAGACTACATCATATGTATTATGGAGTCGGTTTCTAAAAGAGACCATGTCATAGCTTGAGGAGACTCAATAACCATGACAGACGTCTTTTAGTCCCCTAATCCAAAAATAAGGTGGGCTACGATTAATCTTGAAGAAGACTTTTAACGTATTAGACTAGACTTAGTTGACAATGTCACATAATTATGATTCGCATCCTTGAGGTCTAGCGGATCACGGCCAGGGATTTGACTAGGCCACGATCACTATCTCCAGTCAAGCTTAGGGTGATCCACAACACTAGTCAAAAAACACTAGACCAGATCATGGTCCATTAAAGGAAACTCACCATTCATATGTGTGCCATCAACTGAAATTGGCTTCATTAAAACTAGTTAATCCTACCAACTAGTTGAATCCTAAAATTCGAAATTATTAGGCTTTGTTAATAACTTTTATTAGAGTCCTTAGCAACTATAAGGATTTTAAAGTTTCAACACGATATCCTAATCATGTATTAGGATTTTAATAAATTCAAATTACAACAATAAAAGTGTAGCCTTTTTTGAAAATTATTAGTAGAATAGTTAAAATAATAATCATTTGGAAAGGGCTACCCTAATCAGGAATTAGGAATTTTAATTGTTGTAATAATTTATTAACCATAGCATGTCAATCTAAAATTTATCTTATAAGTTTTAGATGAATTTTAATGTCTAACCTAATAGGCTTTCTTGAATTATCACATAATATGCAAGAAAATAGAGTTACCATTAAAACATGTCAACTAAATTTTAACTCATAAAATTAGCATGCAGACTAGCAACTTAAAATATCACATAAAATTAAGTTATTATCTTTTAATAATTATCTCATAATTTTTACATGAATTACTGATTAAAATTTGTCACATAAATGATAGCATGCATATTAAAAATTTATCTCATAAATAATTTAAGAGCATATAAACTTTTATCCTGTAAAAATAGGTGTTCCATCTTTAACAATTATCGCATAATGTTAAATCTAGATAATCATATCATCATGTTCTTAGCATGCATTTATAATCATTGCAGTTTTTAGATCAAAAATAGACCTAAAGCTCTGATTCCAATGTTGGTATCGCTCTGATATCATTGCAACGCCGTTAAAGCCCATCATCCATGGCACCTTAGACATGTCACAAGTAGGGGTGGCAAACAGGTCGAGTTAGGTCGGGTTCGGGTCGGGTCAGATTTGACCCGACCCGAATAGGGGTAAACCCGAACCCGACCCGGATTAAATCCGGGTCAAGGTTCGGGAACCCGTACCCGACCCGGGTGCAACCTGGGTCACCCGTACCCGACCCGGTTAGTCTTGCGAGTCGGGTTCGGGTTGGGTATGGGTCGGGTTCAGGTCGGGTACGGGGTGAATAGGGTGAATTATTTAGCGAAAAATGCTAAATACCGGGTGCAACCAAGGGGGCTCGATCCTGGAACATCAAGGTAATGCGATAACACCCCAAACCAAGTCTGCTATGATAGCAGTTGGAGTTAAGTTTATCGTTTTTAAATATATTTCTTATAAATATTTATTATTTGAAATTGAAAACGGGTCAAATTCGGGTCAAACGGGTTGAGTGGTCAAATATGTACCCGACCCAGACTTTTTTCCGGGTCGGTCGGGTTGACCCGAATTCGATCCAACCCGGATTCACCCCTACCCATATCCGGCCCAAGAAGCTGGGTTCGGGTCAGATCGGGTCGGGTCTATTTTGCAACCCCTAGTCACAAGATCCCTCACAAACTTATTTTATGGATGCCTCTCGACAACGCCCAACCCATCATAAGATTCTCATCTTATCGGGACTTGGTACGGTAAGAGCGATTACTTCATGTCAGCTCATAACCCGAGAACCTGTACTCAAGCATAACCTGGCTCTGATACCAATGTTGGGTTTTGAGGGACCCTTAGTGCATAAATCTATGCACATCCTATGTCGGACGGACGATGGAAATATAAACAGCAACGGAAATATCGAATCATTAAAATTTTTAATAAAACGCCCTAAGAATATCAAAGACCCTAGCTAAGCTCTCTACTATCTTGTGGTGGGTCTGACCGCCCCAAAATAGCTCTAAACTACAGCAACAATATAAATTAAAAGCATTAAAAGAACATACCCGGAACTTTTCTTCCGCAGAAAACAAAGAGTCGTTTTCAGCAACAGCTTTTGGCTTCCCAAAGCTAGCCGCCTCCGAACCTCCGAACTGGTCCACCCGAAGAGAGCTGACACCATGCCTCCAAACCAATCACCTGCCGAAGAAAGTTTCACGTAAGTGTGATCCGCGTCAAAGACTTCGGATCAAATCCAATCCTCCTCCTCGTCTTGCTAAGACGCGAACGGAGGAACGGAAGAATTGAGGAGGAGAGAATAATTTGTCGTGAATCATGCGTGCTCAAAACTTTTCAGAGCTACTCGATTCAGAGACTTGGTGCAATTTTTCCAATGGGTGTCGACCCATATTTATATAGGAGGCCGGACCCCTTGCTCGTCTCATAAGCAATGTGTGATTAATTAAATTAGAGGAGAAAATTAGAACTAGTTTTGCCCTACACTAAGGCTCAACTTCAACCACTGTTCTCTCCCTCACTGTTGAGCTTTGGAAGTGATATAACTTATCAATTCGAAGAGCTATGAACGGTGAACGAATAGGAACAAACAGCGCTCCAATTCGACTTCGTTTGACCCCTCAAACAATTGCTCAAAGTTGAGCAAAAAGTCACATTTTAGCTAAAATCACAGCCGTCATAACCCCCTTAGGGTTTCTGGACTGTGTACCCTGCAGATGGTGCCCACATGCTTACTGGGCGCGTCCAAAGGGATCGCCCAGTCTGAAATCGACGAAAACTTTTTTTAAATTTTTTTAATATTTAATCCAAACAATTATATACCCCAGGAAAAATAATGGGTGAACCCTTAGGTGATTAGAGCATCCATCCACCCGTTACAAATTTAACGGTCTCAAAACGTGAGAATTTGTTGAAATGCCTTGATCGAAGTCCAAATGACATTATTTCTAACGATTATTTTTTGAGGGGGGTAACAACATATAATGAAGGTGAAAAAAGAATTTTTGAAAAAAATTTCAAAAATAAAATAAAAACATGTTCGCACCATGCGAAATGTTCTCATTTGAAGATTTACATATATATACACACACACACATACTACATACATACATATACATAATACTAGTCATAACCCGTGCCGGTGGGCACGGTTCATTTAAGATTTTCATCCGCGAAATCTTTGTTCACCAAAAAATTATTTACAAAAAATTATTTACACAGCCAAAATTTAAAAGAATAATAAATTAACGTAAAAATATTTAGCGGCACGGGCCCCTTCGACATGGGCCCCTTCGACATGGGCATCTTCAACGCGAAACAACAAATACGACAAAGGCGCCTTCGGCGTGGAACAACAAATTCGGCGTGGGCGCCTTCGGCTCGAAACAACAAATTTGGCGCGAGCGCCTTCGGTGCAGAACAACAAATTCGGTACAGACGCCTTCGACGCAGAACAACAAATTTGGCATAGGCGCCTTTGGCGCGGAACAACAAATTAGCGTAAGAAATATAGCGGAACAACAAATTCGATGCGAAACAACGCACGAGCACATTCGGTGCGGAACAACAAATTAGCGTAAAAAATTGCGCGGGCGCCGGGAACAACAAATTCGGTGCATTCGGCGTGCAACAACAAATTGCGGGCCCCTTTGGCACGGAACGAAAAATTAGCTTAAAAAATTTAGCGGGTGCCTTCACCGCAGAACAACATATCTCGGGGTATTTTTCGGTGATGGTATTAACTTAAATTTTTTTTACGCTATTTTTTTGTTCCGCTGAATTTTTTTACACTATTTTTTTACTTTGTTTAATTTAATGGATCATGTTTCTCCATAATCTTTTCCCAGACACTTTTAATTTCAAATTTTTGGTTCCCAAGACACTTTTCTCCCCAAAATTTAATCTCCACAATCTTTCGCAATACACTTTTAATTTTAAAGTTTTGGTTTCCAAGACACTTTTCCCCCAAAATTTAAGTTTTCCCACTAAAATATTCACAAAATATAATCTCAACCATTGATTTACCAAGATCAAATCTCTCCACTCTTTATCTTTGGTTATTGGTTATTTTTCATCCTACATTCACTTTCCAATATTTCATAAAAGATATCTCCAAATGTACGACAACATTTAATACTTGTAGAAGTGAAAGTGTAGGTGTAGACATCAAGTTATTCTAATCATTGAACATGTCATGGTGATTTAGAAAATCAAACATGCACACGTAGCTATAACAATAATACATCAATTTCTACATGGATATGATTATCATTCATTTATTCCACTTTAATGATTCAAATGAAAGATATACATTAAGCACCATTTTTATATCTTTTTGTCTTTTTCATTTTTTTTTTGTTTTGTTTATAATGAACTAAACTAGCAAGCAAATAAGCTAGCACGCAAACAAAAACAAATTAAGCACACAAAAAGCTATGAAAATATACATTAAGCTCAAGGAAGAAAAACATACCTTCGCGTTGTTGTTTGGCTAAGGAACTTTTTACAGAAATGTGACATCCAATCCATAGTTCCTTGCCACCACCATCTTACCTATACGGAAGATGTTATGTGTGACCTTGGAATCCAACAAGCTCCACTCATGTTAGTCATCAAACTTTTAGGAACACATACTTGCTTAAACTTTATATTTGTATTCCTACCTTTACAATAATGAGAAGTATGACCAACACTACCACATGTAAAGCACTTTGCATGAAAGTTTCTAACTTTTGTAGGCTCATTGTGAATTTTCTTATAATTAGGCTTTTCAGCATATTTCATACCATATCTAAGTCCACGTCTATTATTGACATATAATTGATTTCCAAGAATAATATCCAAAGATTGTTTTCCAATAGAAAAAATTTCTTTATGGACAATTCTAGATTCGTGACTTTGGATTTCAAGAAAGTATTTTCATTCACAAGCAAAGTGTATTTACTAATAAAAGCTTTCTTATTTTCCTCTTCATTCTTTTTCATGATTTCAGCTTTCTTTTCAAAATTAATCAGTTTTCCTTTAAACTCATTATTTAGCATGCACATCTTTTCAATAAGCACTTTATTTTCAGTTTCTATCTTAGTAACTCTTTCTTTATGCATGCTAATACCGTTTACCAAAGCAGTATAAGAGAAACAATCAACTTTTTCATCATAGCAAGATTTTTCTTTTTTCAACAAATTAATGGTAGAATCATATACAACAATTTTTTCTTTCAGTTCATTAACTTCTAGTGACATGTTGTAATTATCTTGTTTCAGTTCATCATTAGAATTTCTAAACTTCTCTAGAGTGGATTCAAGTTTCTCTACAGGTGATTCTAAGCTTTCAATTTTATCTTGTATTTCATTAACAGTTTTCAGAAGTTGAGCTTTGGTTACCTCATCGAGCTTTCCCATCAAGCAGAGGGAGGAGTGGGAAGTCTCCTCCTCAGTTTCATCTTCGCTATCCATATCCCATGTTATTGATAAAGATTTTCCTTTCTTCTCCGCAGTGTTGTTCTTTGGTTGTGGGCAGTCCTTCATATAGTGTCCATGCTTTTGCATTTAAAATATTGAACATTATCAGTAGCAGTCTGCTCAGAAGATTTTTTTAGCAGAATTAGATGTGTTAGAGCGATTAAAACTTTTTAACATTTCAGCTCTCCCTTGGTTGGGCTTGATATATCTTCTGAAATTTCTAACCAACATTGCTTCCTCCTCGTCTTCATCCGCATCTTCCTTAGCTTGAAGAGCTAGTGGTTTGAGGGCCTTGGCCTCTGGTTTCTATCTTTCTTCGATGCTCTACAGCTCAAGCTCGTGTGACATCAAGTTACCTATCAAGTCCTCCGATCTCATCTTTGATAGATCTTTAGCTTCTTGAATGGCAGTGACTTTAGGATGGACCGAGCTTAGCAGCGCCCTCAAGATTTTCCTAATATGCTCCAGACTTGAGTATGGCTTTCCTAGAGAGCTGGTCTTGTACATGATGTCTGTGAATATCGCAAACATCTCTTTGATGGACTCAGATGGCATCATGCGAAAGATTTCGTACTCTGTGCTTAGCAAGGCAAGTCTGGACTCCTTCATATGCGATGTTCCCTCATGCGTCACCTCCAGCGTATGCCATATTTCTTGCGTGGTTAAACATTATGAGATACGATTAAATTCAGGTTTGTGTAAAGAGCAAATAAGTGCATTCATAGCTCTACCATTCAGAGAATAAAGTCTCCAATCAGCATCATCCCATTTATCTTCATGTTTAAGAATTTCATTGTCTTCAATTTTAATCATAGGTGGTTTATATCCGTTTTCAACAATATTCCACACTTTATCATCAACAGACACTAAATAAATTTTCATTTTAGATTTCCAATAAGCATAGTCTACACCATTAAATTTAGGGGGTCGTGATATGGACTGACCTTCAGCAAAAGTAGAATCAAAAGTATTCATGGTCAATCTAGCCTAGATCCTCTAACCTGCTCTGATACCACTTGTTGGATCTGGATCTAAGCCTAGAGGGTGGGTGAATAGGCTAATAAAAATTCTCATGAACACACGAGCAATTACAGGCAGTTATAATCAGATGCAGAGCAATCACAGAGTGCACAACAGATTTACACTGCTTCGGTCATTCCAACGACCTACTCCAGCCCCAAAAGCAAATACTAGATTAATAATGTTACCGGTACACCCTGTAGCTAGAGCACCACTCTACACTCACCTGGTTCTCGTATCACACTCCCAAAGTACTAAACAATACTAATCCTAGTATAAGCTCTCTCTTGACTAGTCCCAACTAGTCAAGTCCCTCTTGTCTAGTACCGACTAGACAAGACCCCAAAAGTGTCACAAGTATGTAAAGTTTCCTCTACAAAGATCGATACACTAATATATGAATATAAAGAGTAAAGAGTTCAGAAAAGCTCAGTTCATGTCCGTGTAGTCGTCTCTGTCAATCAGCACAGGCCAGATCTAGTCTGACAAGATGTAGTCTCCAATGCCACGTTCCTCTTAGTCTCCTTGGATGTCACGGCTAGCCCCAAGGGTGTGCTTGATGGTTCGGCTAGCCAGAGTTCAAGTGTGCAATTTCTTTCTGTTTTAAGTACCTTTAATTGATAAGCCACTTCATCAATAATTAAGTGATGCACTTCTCCATCTTAATTAATCCATCTTCTTAATCCATGAAGGGCCTCCAATCAGATGGCCTGCCTGAAGATGCCACGGCTTGTGGGCAAAGCAACTCTTCACAAAATTTAGCAGCAAGTAATCAGCAGACCCCTGGAGGAGTGATGCAGCCTCGGATGATTTCTCGGCAAGAAGATGGCAGCAATGTGATTCTCGACACGCACAGAAAACTCCCGACAGCAGGGGATGTCTCGAAATAGAGATGAAGATGCTAAGATGTCACGGTCTTCTGAAGTTGAGGTTGTCATGGCCTGAAGATGTCATCGTACGTTTTCACTGTCTCTGCCTTGAAAACCCATGGCCTGAGGATTAGGTGGTTGCGTAAGGGTCAGCAACTCTTGGTGGCACTTGATGTTGCAGTCAGCAAGCCCAGATGATATGGTCGGTAATCTCAAGTGCAAGGGACATCAACTTGTTGTGATGCACCAATCTGCTGGGTCAGCAATCTTTGTTGTTGATGCTTGGTTCGGCTACACTCTAGGTCGATAAGAGCAATGTGTGTGCAGCTTTGTGGGTCGTCAATACCTTTGTCCAAGGCAGGCCCTCGGTCATCAAGTGCAATGGGCAGCATCAGCAATAGGTCGGCAACAAGATGACGCACTGTTGCTTGGATATGTCGGAAGAGCAGTTCGTTGTTCCCTTATAACAGTGAGAGGAAGGCACAGTAGCGAAAGGATGGATCTTCAAGTTAGTCACGGCAACAAGAGGATGAACTTGTTAGCGACTCTTCATGGCGACACGAAGTGGGTCTTTACGGCAACAAGTTGATTTTGTCTGCAAGAGCATGAACTCGGCACCAAGTTGATTTTGGCAGCAAGACTTCATGTGTTTGCCGATTGATGCAGGCGGCTGTCTCTTTGATCTCTTTGATATATTTTTTTTTCTTTGATTCAATGTGCATCTTTCAGAATGTAGGAGGAAGTCAAAAATTACGGCAAGAGGAGAAGATTTTTTCCTTGGAGAATTTTGTGTGGACTTGGTATTTTGAGCTGAGTTTGTAGGTCAACTATTGCGGCTTGTTGATGATTTGTTGAGGGTTTGAAAGAATTACGGTTTGGCAAGGCTTGTGGACTTTTTAGGGATCCTTGCGGCAATGATATGGAGATATGATGTATGCGGCAATGGGGTTTCAAGCCTAGAAGACTATTTCGGCAATATGTGGGCTTTGAAGCTTTGGCATGCGGCAATATGTGCTTTAGGCAATGAGATAGGGGTTGCAGCTTAGGGTTTTGCTAGGGATTGGCCGACCTCCTATTCTTCTTGTGTGATGTATCTTTTTGGCCGCTTGAGATTGCTCTCTCATTGAAGGGGAGTTTATATAGATGTGGGTGATGATAGGCTTGGCTTATGGAGGATCTCATGGAATAAGGAAATTGTGATTTGATTTGATCTTCATCCCAATTCAAATTGGGTTTGAAAAAGGATTAGGAATTTTTGTAATGGGATTTGGATTGATCTCTAATTGCAATGAATCAATCACCATTGATATGAATTAAAATCATCTCCTTATCTCTTCATCTTTGACCAAGTCCAAATTGCAAATGAATTGTAATTTCTCCATCACTTTTGACCAAGTCATCGTTTGAGTATTTGCGAGCTTACCATTCAAGAAAACACTTAGCACACACATTAAATCATTCACACAAGTTTGTTTTCATCAAACACGAAGTCATCGGTCGTTGTATCCAACTACATGTTGTATCCAACATCAAGAACTTTAGATCAAAAACGAAGCTTGGTCAAATCGGCATCCATATTAGCATAGAAAAGATGGACAAGCCTAGGATAGCACAAGTATGGATTATTTTTGGAAAATAAGTTCAACAGAATCTGGAATTCTAGGATGATATCAATGCCATAATTTTCTACATCCTCAATAGTGACAAACCTTTCATGGAGGATTTGCCTCTTTGTGATGTTCAAGAATTTAGCATAACTTGATAAATTAACAAGATAGGGTTCAATCACTTCTTTTTCAGTGAGAGGATGAGAAGTTTCATCAACCTTTCTCTTTTTAATTGCAACCATTTTCTTAGGCATGATGATATGAAGGAATATGAAATATTGAAAGTGATATATTAAGTATTGAAAGAAAGAATGAGGATTTATACCTTGTTGATAGAGATCTCCTTGATGGAAATGAGGGATCAAGAGCTCCTAGGAGAAGAGATGAGCAAAAAGAGCACAAAAATTTCAAGATGAAGAGCCCAAATGAGGTAGTCGGCTACCTAGGGCTTAGAGAGAGGGGTTTTGTGTTTTCATGATGAGGAGGGAGATGAATGAGGGCCTTTAGATCAAGGAGGGGAATGGCTAGGATCAATTTTCTTATTGGGTTTAAGTTATCAAGTGGATATGAGCCCAATAAGCTTTAGAAACCCACCAAGAGTTAGTTAAAGAAGAGCATAGATTTCGACAGCAGCACTCTGGGAGTCAACTCTCATACTTGGTAGTCGACTCCCTCCTGGGTTTGAGATATTTCTCATCCCGAGGGATTTTCGACGTGCTGGTTTGAGTGTTTTGCCAAAAATCTTAACTAGTGAATTAAATAACACAAATAAACATACATACGGAGCAAAAAAATATTAAAATTAAATCATCCATATTTATTAAGCATTTGACGAATTTTGGACGACCTTTCCGCAAAGCGTTGATCTTTGTTCACCCCATTGAACTGACGTTTTTGTTTTCCTCCTCCTTTGTTTTAGAGTACCTGAAAAATATAAACATTTGTGGTACTCTTATAATATTTGAGTCCAGAGGATTAGTCTTTAGGAATCCAAACCCAATACGGTTTAGTTTCTTCAATAGAAACATATATATAATCTTTATTCAAGTGAACATTTTGAATAAATTCACGTGCGTACCTTTGTTTCTTCTGATGAGCTTCATGCTTGGGAATCCATATGCTCAAGAAATTTTGTGTTAGCATGATGCATCCTAGTATGCTTATTCCCTTTCTTGGCTTGAGTAGAATCATAACCAAGTCCGATTCTGCTAGATGATGCTTTTTGACTGTTGATTAGACTATCTAATTTTCCTTTTCCTTTATTGAGGTTTTCGACAATCTTCATCGTAGAAGCGTATTTGTCTTTGATAGACACGAGAAGATTATCCAGGCCCTCAATTTTCTTTTTCATGGAATGCATATCTTTTTCTAGTGATTCGTTCTTTTCTTTTAGTGCAATGTTTTCCTTAAGAAGTTCTTCCTTATCTTTTGCATCCTTTTTAACTAATCTCAAGGTTTTTCTATGTTCTTTAATGAGCTTTTCATGCCGTGAGCAAAGCTCCTTATATGCACCCCTATAATTCATGTCTTCATCATCGCTTGATAATGAATCATCTTCACTAAATGATGAATTATGAAATAAACTTACCTGAGATGATGTGGAAGCTAGGAAGCACATATGGGCTGATTCTCTTCTATCTTATTTGTGGTCTGATGATGATTCATCGGAGGTGGAATCATCACTTTGATCGAAAGCTGCATATGCTTCCTTCCTTGGTCGTCGAAGCTTGTTTCTTCTATCGTTCTTTCTCTCATTGTTCTCTCTGCTTTTGCCACGGTTTTTGGTGTCTTTGTTCTTCTCCAACAAACAATATCTTTTTACGTGTCCTAGTTTGTTGCAACCAAAACAAATAATATTATTGGTGGAACGAAAAGATCATTTACCATAATTGCTTGACATGAAGTCTTTGAAGTTCTTCGAGATGAAAGCAATATGATCTTCTTTGTCGGTGAAGTCGGAGTCTTCTTCGTTGACATTGAATGATATGTTCTTTTTCTTTGGCTTCTCCTCTATCTTCTTGTCATCCTCGAGCTCAATCTCATTTGCCATGAGATTTTCCATCAATTCTTCAATGGTGAGGTCTCTTACATTATGAGCTTCTCGAATGGAAGTCGTCTTTCCTTTCCATTCGGGTCTGAGCGATCTCAATATCTTCATTACCTGATCATATTCAGATAACTTTTTTGCCTAGACCTGCAAGCTCATTTGTTATGTTAGTAAAACGAGTATTTGCCTCGGTAATACTCTCTCCTTCTTCCATTTTAAATGATTCAAATTTTGAATGTAACACATTTATACGAGATTCTTTTACCTTTTCCGTTCCTTCGTGACTTACCTGAAGAGTGTGCCAAATCTAGTGTGCGGTTTCACTTTGAGAGACACGGTTGAACTCGTTGCCTGTTACGGCACATAATAATGCATTCATCGCTTTAACGTTCAGGTTACGTTTCTTCTTTTCATCTGCAGACCACTTTCTGGTGTCTACTTCGGTAGGTGCTTTGTATGGATCCTTGGTGATGGTCCATGCGTCGATGTCTAGAGACTGTAGATGAGTCTTCATGCGTATCTTCCAGCTTGCGTAGTTTGTTCCATTGAACAAGGGTGGTCGCATTGTGTTCAATCCTTCGGAATGGTGAGATGTTGATGCCATCGTCTTTTAGCATTTCTCTGATACCAAGTGTTGGATTCTGTGGATGGCAAACAACGCTAGAAGGGGGGTTGAATAGTGTTGTATAAGTTAAAAACTATTTCTTCGATTATTAGAACACAACCAACTTCCCTTCCAATGTTGTCCAAGGAACCAAGAAGAGTGATCTACGCTTGGTCCTTAATCAACACGATGAATACAATATGATAATAATAATAATGAACAAAGAGATTACACATCGGAATAAAAAGGCAATCTTTGAATTAACAATATTATTAACAATGAGTTACAATTGAGATATAATATAAACAATGAATAGCTCTTCACAAAGTAACCAATAAAGACAAACACAAAAAATCACATAGAGAGAGACAAGCGACTTATCCTGGTTCCCCGCAACCTAGGTACGTCAAGTCCTCGACCAACACGGCTCGAGATTTAATCCACTATTGCCTTAGCAATACAATTACCTAACTTCACTTGTTAGGATTTCCAACGACCTAGTATCACCATCAGGATTTCCAATCACCTAGTCTTGACTAGGATTTTCCATAACCCTTATCACCAAGGGACTCCAGATAAATCAAAATCCAATTCACCACAATAATTAGTGGAGATTGGTTTAACACCCAAATAATCATATAGCCAAGATAATATTGCAATTGTGCTTATGTGACTAAAGAATTAAAATAGTTCTTAGATCACACAAAGAATATAAATGAATTCGATGCGATCTAGAATCTTAAGTTTCAAAAATCCTTTAAAGAATATGAAAATCAAAGAGAGGATTTTGAAAAACCAATTTGCAATAGCAAAAAAATTATGATCTTAAAAAGAATTTTAAATATAAACAGTAAGATCAGAAATGAAAACCCGTTTTTGGATACGAACATTAAGAGCGATGAGAACGATTTCGATTTCAAGAGAGTTTTTGCTTAGCTCAAGAATGAAAGAAATTGGTATTGAATTTGTTCTCATATGGTCTCTATTTATAGAGTTTCAAAGAGAATTTTGAATTTCAAAATGGTTTGACTTCAGCCCCACCAATCAAGCAACGAAAAATGCAGGAGCAAATCTGGGAAGTCAAAACACAGTTAGTGTCACGCCCCGCTTCCCATTCTACCGGGAGCGAGGACGCAAGCGGGTCCGCGATGTGCTTAAAACAAGGAGGAGTACTTTTTTTTCTTTTGGAATCCTTTCCTTTCTTCCTCCTTGGCTTAAACACACTAAGCGTCTGTATAAAAATTGCAGACCCTTGCATGCAAATTTAAGAAGCAGCTCAAACAACATTATTACATATCCAGCGTACAATAAACAAGATACATCTTGGGCCTAGTATGGCCAATACAAAAAAGTACACAATTTACGTTATCTTAAATATAAAGAAACAGTCGCGAAGGGGATCGTCTAATCATCTGTGGGTGGGTACTCCACGTAGTCTTCGAGCACTGGCTCGACTCCTGTAACAATGTCTTCAAGGAACTCACTATCGATACCTGACGGACATTTCGTAAAACAACAAACTGAAATGTCCGTCAGCGAGGTTTACTCGGCAAGATATTCTCAAAACCAAAACGTTGGACATTTTAAAATTGAACAATACTGAACTTTAAAGACAAGCAATAAGTTTAAACTTTAAATGAGTTAAGAACAACAATAATTTTAACTTTAAAAGAATTAAGGAGCAGCAATAAGTTGAACTTAAAAGAGTTAAAGCAGTTAAAACAGTTAAAACAGTTAAAGCAGTTAAACATTTGCAACCTGCAGCAATTTAATCATTTGATAGTCATTTGCAATACCATTTGCAACCTGTAACAATTTCATTATTCAATTTGCAATGCCATCTGTAACCTGTTACAATTTAGCATTTAATAATCACACTGTATCAACCTGTAGAAAAGTGGTCAGAACAATAATCAATAACCAGTCTATCCTAGTGATAAGTCCATGTCCAAGAGTACTAGAGATAACCAACATGCAGCCTGCGACGGGAGCAACTCCGAGGCTTACCCACCGTTCCGATATGGCAACGGTCAAGGATCTAACCCCCGTAATGTGTTGGAGGTAATTTAGTATGGCGCATCCAGTCATTCTGTAACACTTGTGATCATAGACTACCCCAATCCCAGGTTAAGTCAAGTGTCGGGTCAAAAGGACGTGTACTATCTGTCTATTATTGAAATTCCATCTTCCATTCTATATTGTTAAAGTTCAATCTTCCATTCAATATTGTTGAAGTTCCATCTTCCATTTCAGTCAATTCAGTCTCGGTATCTCAATAGTCCGTACAACAGTTGTACCAAAGTTCATGACTTCACAACTCGATTTAGCAATTAAACGAAAACGTAAAACTCACTTAAATCGATGAGAGAATAAGTAAGAATGATTTTGACGAAGCAAATAAGTATAAACTAGCTTAAAATATTTTCTAAGGCTAGTAGTTAATTTTCAAGTCTGTTTAAATAATTTTTAACAATTTTAGACAATTTAAAATAGCCAAAAACAATTTTAAAATCAAGAAATCATTTTTGAAACGTATGTTCGAAGAATTGTTTAGAGCAAACCGTACGTCAGAATTCTTCAAACAAGGTGTCAAAATGATCGTATTTACTAGTACTACGGCATATATTTTTATCGTACTTCAGTATATGGGAAAATCACAAACTACGAATTTTAAAAGGAATTTTAAAACAAGAAATTATTGTTACTATACAGGTTCAAAGATTTATTCCGGGCAAACCGTACGTCATAATTCTGTAAACAAGATGTCAAAACGATCGTATTTACAAGTATTGTAACATATATTTTTATCGTACAGCAGTGTACGTAAAAATTGCAAGCTACGAATTTTAAAAGGATTTTAACATATTTAAGTTTTGTCTTTAAAAATTTACTGTGAGAAATATACTTGCCTTTTGGCAATGAAACTAGCGCCAATGGATTCGTTTCGACGTTTCTGATTTTCTGGGACTAGTCTCGCAATTTTCTGAGGTATGCACGAATTACTACGAATTTAAAACCAATAATATTATTTAATAAATATTTAAAAATACGTAAATACGCTTAAAATACGTATTAAATACGTATAAAAAATTAAAAACGAAACTCACGCACCCGTTACCTCGAGAGAGAGAGGGGGGGGGGGGGTTGTTTCGCCGGCGGCGGGGCTTGGGGGGGGCAGCGGCGTGGGGTGCAGTCGCCGTCGATGGCGTCGGGATCTCGTCGGAGATAGGCGGTGGTCGGAGCAGCTGCGGGGAGCTGGCGGTCGGGGCGGCGGTGTTCGAGTGGGTGGCAGTGACGGTGGAAGCAGCGGCAGCGGCTGCGTCGAGCTATTGCTCGACGTCGTTGGGTTCGTTGAGGCGGACGGCGGCGCTACGGGGGAAGCGACGGTGGTTCGGGGCGGAGACGACGGCAAGGCGGGTGGCGGTGTCTGGTGGGCTTCGTCGGAGGGGAGCTGCGAGCTGGCGGTGTCGTCGCCTGAGGGAAGGAGGGGGAGCGGCGAGCGCTGTGGCGGGCTTTCGGCGTTCTTCGAGCAGGCGGAGCAAGGGTCCGTGCGGCGGAGGCGGGGGCTGCTAGCTCCGGTGGGGGTGTGTCGTGGGGCGCCGCTGCAAGGGGAACGACGGCGGAGAACAGGGGAGCTCACGGGGGCGCTCCGGTGGCAGCACAGGCGGAGGGCGAGCGGGCGGATAGTGTTCGGGAGGCCTTGCGACGGTCGTCAGGCGACGTCGGAGCTCAGGCGATGCACGACGAGCTCAAGGGGAGGGAAGTTGGAGAGAGAGAGAGGAAGTTGGTTACGGCTCAAAACAAAAGAACTGGGTTTTGCCTGGGGATGGGTTTTTGTGAAGAGAAGTAAGGGGTTTAAATAGGCTTAAGAATCAATTAATTAATAAGATTGCATTAAAGATTTAGTCAATAGAATTAATGCAAAGTTTTGGCTTTTTGACAAAAGAGTGCACAAATTAGACTAAACTTCTTTTATAAAACGTGTGAGGTTGTCGACGGTTTAAGGGTTTAACTAGGCAATTTAGCTAAGTTAAAAGTAATTAGTGAATGGCCGTTATTACAATTTGTAACGAAATTACAATTTTGCCCCTAGGGTTAAACGACTCCGAAAAATTACGAAAACATAGCCACGGATTCGTATCGTCACGAGGATCGTGACTACAGGATCCATTTCATAGTTTGGACTACGGAAATATGAGTTTTGGGCCAAAACGTTTAGGATGCGAGTTTACGGGTTCTCTATTGATTTGACTTCGGAAAATTATGAAATTAATATGGTAAGTACAAAATGATATTAAAATGATACTGTAGAAGTTTGAAATCATTTTGATAATGTTTACATAGGAAAATAATTGTTTCGGCTGTAATGTTAAAATTGGGTTTAAATAATTATAAAAATCATTTAGGGATTTAGGATGGTACTCGTATACTCTAAAATAGGCTATAACTATATTGGTTACACGAAACATTTTTTTATAAATGATTTAGAAACTATTTTGATGTTCAATTCCTAACAAACCATTATAAAATACTTTTAAATTATTAAAATACGTAGAAAAAGGGTATGGATGAATACATGTCATTACAGTTAGTAGTCGAATCCCAAGGGAGGTAGTCAACTCCCAGAGAGTTTTCAATGAAAACTCTGCTCACAGCAGGTAGTCGACTCCCTTCTTTCATAGTCGACTCTCAGAGCAGATTTTCAATGAAACTCAGCTGAAAAAAAATGAGTAATCAACTCCTGGGTGTTTGGAGATTGACTATAAGAATTTGAATCAATAGCTACGCTCTCAAGAAGTTTTAAAACAAGTTTAAAAGTTGTTTTCAAACAAACATTTTGTGTGTGTGCAAATTTTCTTGGCTTCAACATATTCCTAAAAAGAAAATAACTCACACACTAAACTTAAATGAAAACTTTGAAGCCAATAAGATCTTGATGTAGATGCATGCTTCATATGAATTTGAGCTCCTCTTAGCTTAAGCTTGAGCACGTTATATGAGCTTCATCTTTGAGATTCATTTGTGCTTGACGTGGAATACGAGCTACTAAATTCATTTTCATCTTCTGAGTGTGGTTGAGCTTCTTCTTTTCGGAGTATGCATTGAGCTTTCATCCATTGATTGCACAACCTACACACTTAATAATGTAATTAGTATATTACCAGCATTTGGTGTGCTCATCATCAAAACCATTTAGGGGGTGGGACTAGATTTCTCATCAGTACGTTCACTGTATGTACATAAAGACCCCTTCCGTCAGCTGGAAGAGAGGGATGATATTCTAGGTCCTGAAGTCCCAATATAGTATTCTGGCTAACTGCACATGTCCTGGTATAGCAGTTGCAATAAATTCACTAGCCAAATACAGTGTGGCACCTACAAAGCGCCACTGGACCGGAGTTTAGCATCTTCTGCGCTACCTCTATGGGTCGATGGAATTCAGCTTACATTATAAAGAATTATCATCCATGCTTATGCAGATGCAAGTTACAGTTTTGACCCCTATAATGAGAAGTCACAAACTGTGTACCTAAGGTGAGACGGTCATCTACTATAGATCAGCAAAGCGAACTATGAAGGCAATATCATCTTATCATTCCGAGATACTCATCATTCCAGAAATAAACCAAGTGTGTGTTTGGGTGCGCCTAGTGGTACATCACATCCCAGTGACGACTGGATAAAAGGCTGGTGATTTGGAGGTGACCACATAGTCTGAAGACCAAGCCACATGCTTACACCAACTTTGAAGAGACCACATCAAAGGCGACAAAACAAAGCACACCTCTTTAGAGTTTTTGGATTCAGCAGCAGCTTAATGATGGTGATATTTATAATTTGTATATATTTTCAGAATGTTGTAAATAGGAGTGATGAAAAATGCCTAAGAGATCTGAAAGCATAAGAGCTTGCATAGATCAGTGGGAGTTAAAAGAGAATTGTATTCTTTTTTCTTAGCTATGGCTTTTCCCACATGGTTTTTAGCCAAATATTATAACGAGGCAAATCACATTAGCTCAGGATCCCGAAATATCTATCCCTTGTGATACTCATACGATAGTCAGAATCACGAAGTATTCATGAGCAAAGTTCACACTTATGACGGGATAAGCGAGAGTGTTATGAATACATTATCTTGTATGATTAGTAGTTTGTATCCTACTCAAACATTGTATGTTACCAATTTAAAGAACTCGTCGTATCCGCTACAAATAAAGAATTGAGACCTCGCTCAGGATGCACTTCAGGGCAAAAAGATTGATTTTCAAGAAACAAGGTCATTGCATAAATACTTGTATGTTTCCACCCATTAGCCCACGAGCTTGGTCACTTGCAATGATCATCATTATATTTTTGTTATATATTTATTTAATTTCTCCGGTGGACTGTAGAGAGTATTCCGCCATCAACCTACAGGCTGACTTGCATCGTACAGCACAGAGTGCAGATAAGCTGAACAATATTAACCATGCCCGCCCTCGATCTCATCTCAACAACAAATAAAATCATCTCGCTCGCTCGCTCCGGTTTCATTTCATCCGCGCGAAAGCTGTTCGATGAAATGCCCAAAAGAGACACAGTCGCTTGGAACGCGATGATCACCGCCTACTCCAACTCATCTCTCCCCAGCCAATCCCTCTCCCTCTTCTCCTCCATGCGACTCTCTGAAGCTAAGCTCGACGATTTCACTCTGACCGCCGCTCTCGCGGCTGCTTCCGACCTCCGCGATCTCACTACGGGGACTAAGCTCCATGCCATCGTTATCCGTTCGGGACTCAACTCTTTGCCCGTTGAAAATTCCATCGTCGACATGTACGGCAAGTGTTCCCGCTCTCTGGATGCCGCACTGGCGTTTGAAGTAATGGAGCGACGCAATGAGGTCTCTTGGTGCTCTCTCCTTCACGCATATGCGAATTCGGGACTGTTACGTAAAGCTCTTCAACTGTTTGATGAAATGCTCATCAAGAATGTAGTCGCTTGGAACGTAATGATTGCGGGCTGTACACTCTGCAATGAGCCGGCCATGTCCGTTGAGCATTTCAAGAAGATGGTGGCATCGGGTTTTGAAGGCGATGCTTTGACTTTTTCTGGGCTTATGAATGCGTGCGCTGATCTTGACCATGCTTGCTTCGGCCAAATGATCCATTCTGTGATATTTCAAACTGGGTGGATTGATGTTGTTGAGGTTGGTAACTCTATACTCAGCTTCTATGCGGTGTTTGGTTGCGAGAACGATGCTGCTAAGATCTTTCAGGCTATGAGCTCACGGAGTCAAGTCTCATGGAATGCGATGATTGATGCACACATGAAAATTGGGGATGTGGATGAAGCTTTCTCTTTGTTTAAACGGGCCCCCAAGACCAATATCATCTCATGGACAACCATGATTGCGGGGTTTGCAAAGAATGGGCATGGAGGGGCGGCGCTTTTCACTTTTGTCAGAATGGTGAAGAATTCCTACAGGCCCGATGACTTTGTATTTGGTGCCGTCCTTCATGCTTGTGCTATCTTGGCCGTCCTAGGATATGGAAAGATGGTCCATAATTGTGTGATTAGATATGGTTTTGGGTCTTTCGTCTATGTAGCTAATAGCATGGTCGACATGTATGCCAAGTGTGGTGACATTGAAGGTGCGAGCAGAGTTTTTAAGGACTTGCATTGGAAAGATGTTGTCTCATGGAATGCGATGATATTAGGATTTGCATTGCACGGACTAGGTTCAAAAGCTTTGCAGATGTACAAAGAAATGATAGCTTCCAACCTTCTTCCCGATGAGGGTACTTTTATAGCGTTATTGATGGCCTGTAACCACTCAGGACTGATTGAAGAGGGGAGAGATATATTCGATAAGATTGAATCTGCTTGCGGAGTTTTGCTTGGTTTGGACCATGTGACTTGCATCGTTGACATGCTTGGGAGAGCCGGGCATCTGAAAGAAGCTAGCAAGTTCGTTGAAGGTTGCTCAAGACTTCTCGGGGAAGCACATAAAAACTCAGGTGAAGCTTTGCTCAGTGCTTGTAATGTTACAGGGGATCTTGGGGTGGGAACAAAAGTGGGGGAGGAATTGGTGAGAACAGAGCCTGAGAAAGAGGCTGCATCCTATGTGATGCTGTCAAACTTGTACTGTTTTAACGGTCAATGGATGAAGGCAGAGAGAGTGAGAAAGGAAATGGTAGAGCAAGGAATGAGAAAGCCACCTGGTTGTAGTTGGATTGAAGTGAGAGACATGGTGAAGGTTTTTATGTCAGGAAGTCGATCCCTTGCGGACATGCTAGACGTGCACGAGATGTTAGGCTGTGTACAGTCCCAAATGAGAAATCCAAGTTTCTGTTTTAGGTAGCAGGGAATCATGATGCTTGTTTTTCTTGCCGTCTTTAGGATTATCGTTCTTTCATAGAGCCAAATTGTAAAACTTGAAGGTGTTGGCGACACAGAGCAATTGCAGCACCCGCCTTGGGGCTTGTTCTTTGGTCGGTCGCCACACCCGCCTGCAGCGAGAGTGGTCGTCGGGCGCTGAGGGGTAGCCTCGGCGCCTCGGTCAGCTTCTTCCTGAATAGACGAGAAACTCGTCAGGGTGGCCGGACCTTGGTTCCGGCCGAATTCCCAGGTCCGGCCGAATTCCCTCCGATGTCTAAGTCAGATCAGGGTCTGAAAAGTACTCGGCGGGGTAGGTTCGACTCGAGAGGAGATCGATACGCTGACCCGCGGCACGAGCAGGGGGAGAGAAAGGTAATGGCGGAAACTCAAGGTCGTTGATGGTATACCTCATATCAGAATACCTGGGGTTCGATCCCTTGCTCCGTTGTCCCTCCGGTCCTTTTATAGGGTCTTCGCCACAATTGCCTCCGACCCACGTTCCTCGTCCCCCCCCCCCCCTTTCTTAAGTCGTGAACCAGGATTTAAACACATGGAAGGGACAAACGACAAAGATTGTATCCAGGTCAGCTGCAGTGGTTGTAACCGTCTAACGGATTCCCAACGAACTGAACTGTTGTCGTTTTCCTCTTTCTTGTGTTTCAACAGAAGGTACTGTTAAGATAATAATTAGTGTTCATAGGAAATAGTTTTGTGGCTCTTTGGTTCTTGTGTTTCTTGGGGTGTTGTGTAGTGTCTCTTGGGTTCTAGTGCATGTGACTCTTGGGCTTCCATGCCCAATAATGTATTGTATTGTATATATATGAGAGGAAACCCAATGTATCAAGTAATGCAATTCATTCTCTTCTTCCTAATTTAACATGGTATCAGAGCCTTGTTACCTTGTTAACCTTGACCTGATCCAAGCTCTCCTTCACAACACTATCAGCTCTCCCCCCGGGGGGAGGGAGGGAGACGATCAGCCCTCCTCCTTGCCATGTTCAACTCTTCTCCGCTCTCAGCCGATCTACTGATCCAGTCATTCCCCAAACAGAACTGAGAATGTTCAGTTTCTCAAAACCATCCTTCTCTTGTACATCAACCATGATGGTACTGTAGTTGCAACAGCCTCGAGTATGATCCATCTGGCCGTCAGACCAAATCGGAGTGGCTTCATTGCTCGACAATCCAGCCGTCCTGCACCAGCTGTCAACACCTCTGATCGTAGGCAACCGATGTGCCAACAGCACAGTGGTTCAACCCCTCATAAGCCTTTCCAGTACCTCCTGTTGCATGCACTCAGATTCAATATCTAGTGCCCTCGTTGCTTCATCCAGCAATGGTATTGACAGGTCTTTGAAAACGGCTCAGGTGATTGCAATTCTTTGCTTTTGACCGCCTGATAGTTGCACTCCTCATTCTGGCCACCTTCCAACTTCTGGTCCGGTGCCAAGTTTGCTTAGCAACTGTCACTAAAGGGGTTTGCTGGAGATATGGCAAATGCCAATGCAAAGACCAGCGTGATTGCTGGAGAGGGCGTGAGCAACATCTGCACAGTAGCTGCTTTCAATGCACAGTACAGAATTCTCACGCTCTTCCGTCATGAGCTTCGCATCCCCCAACTGTGTAGCCTCTGCAGAATCCAGACGTCTCGCCTCCTCTTCTTGGCAGCCAAGGCGTCCAACTGCAACTTCTTCTTCGACTTCTTGTTCAAATTCATCTGAGCCCACCATTCGCTCGACAAAATGCAGCATCAAAACATCGGCCTCTTTTTGGCCCCCAGCGGCCTCACCCTAGCGGCATATCATTGGAGCACAACCTCCTCGGCCTCCAGCGGCCTCGCCCTTTGCAGCACATCATCGGAGCACAGCCTCCTCGGCCCCCAGCGGCCTCGCCCCTTGCGGCACATCATCGGCACTATGCCTCATCGGCCCCCAGCGGCCTTGGTCCACTGCGACCCCTCATCGTCCCCTTGCGGCCTCGGCTTCCTGCGGCATTTACCCTCTACGCTCTCCAACCCCTGCATCTTGCTCTTCGCGGCCATCCGTTGTCGCCATCTCCTGGATCTTCTTCAAAGTCGTTGCAATTCCTCTCCAAACTCAAAGTTACACCTTGAGTTTGAGGGGGATGTTAAGATAATAATTAGTGTGCCTAGGAAATAGTTTTGTGGCTCTTTGGTTCTTGTGTTTCTTGGGGTGTTGTGTAGCGTCTCTTGGGTTCTAGTGCATGTGACTCTAGGGCTTCCATGCCCAATAATGTAATGTATTGTATTGTATATATATGAGAGGGAACCCAATGTATCAAGTAATGCAATTCATTCTCTTCTTCCTAATTTAACAGTAAGCAACAATATAAAAGTGGATTGTGATGAGAAAGAGTGTATGTAGTCTGTTAACCCAAGTTTGCACGTGGCTTGTATTCATGAAGAACTCTTGACTGAAAGCTCCTTCCAATAAATTTCCCCATTTTGTGCTCAATTTTTCCCTAACATCTAGATCCATGGCTAGAAACAACCAATTTTGGAAAATTGGTGAGAAGAGAGTTCATCAACTAGTATCAGAGCTCGGCTTTGAAGCTCCAGGGTTGGTGGAAGTAGTGAATGGTTCACATTCATGCGAAGGAGGCGGAATTGTTAACCGTTTCGACCAGATTTTACATTGAGAAGACAGTAGGATCGAGTCTAGTCAAGAATTCTACTTTTAAGGGCCATAAAGTGAATTGGCCTAAGCCCCCCAAGCTAGATGTCCGTACATTTGATGGGGGTGAGAATGTTCTTTCTTGGGTTTGACCGGTTCAACAGATTTTCCTGTATTACAAAACTAAGAAATATGAATGGGTAACTTTCTGTTCTTTCTATCTCAAGGGTGAAGCTTTACAATGGTTTAATTGGATATAAGATAATGTGAAAAATTACTCAGATTGGGATGTCTTTAAGGAAGAACGCTTTGTAAGATCTGGTCCTACTGAGTTCATACGGCCATTCGATTCTCTTTTAATATTAAACAGACAACTTCTGTTAGAGAATACCTTCGTAAATTTTAAGCAGCTGTTGGGTTTACTTGATAAACTATGTGATACATTTTTGATAAATTTGCAGGGAGACTCAACAATGAAATTAGGTTTGTAGTTATTTCTGCAAGACCCAATTCATGCAAGAATGCAGTGGACACGGCCGAGTTGTATGAACAAAGATGGTTAGGCGAAACATGGGGGTGGTCAAGACCATCAGCAAGGAGGGGGTGATTAAAGACGTAGTTCCTGCAGAGAAAGATGGAGGAATGTCTCATCTAAAGAAATTGACTCCAACTGGTATTCACCAATGGAGAAAACATGGTTTATGCTTCGGTTGCGATGAGAAGTGGACTCCTAGACATATGTTAAAAAAAAGAAGTTTTTTAAACTAGAGGGAATTTGTGTGAATGATGGAGAAGATGATGAGAATAAGCAGGAATTGTGTCCTCTTTGTGAGGATGTAAGTGATAAGAGTGGTATCCTCATCAATTTCCCTACAAGCTATGTATGGAATACGGTTGCACATATTACTAAGGTTGTTGGTTATACGCATAGTTTCATACATTCCGGTTTGATGATGAATTTGGGATTGTTACCTTTAGCAATGAGTGTAAGTGTAGTAGTGTCTGGAGCCCAGTGGATGTGTGGGTTAGATTATGTGACACTGAATTTCATGAAGCTGCAGGTCAAGTTATGCTATACTGGACTAGATAGAATTTGGCAAAGAATTGTGCCTAAAGAGTTGAGGCAATTGAAGAATAGAATTTCAGGATGGAGTTGCTAGCTGAAGGGTCAGTACTCATTCTCAAGATGAAGTGATAGGGGGATAGCTTGACAGTGAAAGCATTGGCTCCAGATTTGCAAGTGGTTTTTGACAGGTTTGCACATGTGTTCTCTGAGCCGAAGGCATTGCCTCCAAGAAGGGAATTTGATATTCACATTCCACTTCAAGAGGGCTAGTCATGTATGTGTGAGGCCCTACAGACATGCATTCTTCTTGGAAAATAAAATAGAGAGCTTAGCAAAGGAAATGCTCCAGACTGGAATAATCAGATCTAGTTGCAGCCTTATCCATCCCCAGTGGTGACGGTAAAAAACAGAAGGAACTTGGCGCATGCGTGTAGATTACAAGGCTCTCAATCAACAAACAGTGAAGGACAAATTATTCTCATTATTGATGAACTGTTAAATGAGTTGCATGGAGCTAAAGTACTTCTCAAAACTGGATTTGAGGTCAGGCTACCATCCAATTAGAGTAGTCGAGGAAGATTTACCAAAGACTACACCCATGAGGAGATTTACCAAAGACTACTTTTATGACCCATGAGGGTCACTAGAGTTCTAAGTTATACCATTTGGGCTAACACACCCTCTACATTTCAAGTGTTAATGAGTTTTATATTCAAGTCTTTCTTAAGGAAGTATGTGTTAATATGATTTGCTAACATACTTGTAGATATTAGGAGTTGGGATGACCATCTGCAAAATATGGAAGTAGTTTTAGGAATATTAGAGGATAACCAATTGTTTGCTAAGCTTTCTAAATGCAGGCTTGGGAAGAAGCATATCAAATATTTGGGACATGTGGCCTTATCCACCTATGAAAGAGAGCTTCTGGCAATCATTTCTGCTTCAAAGAAATGGGAGCAATATTTGTTAGGAAAGACTTTTCACATTGAGACTGATCATCAGAGTTTAAAATACTTGTTGGAGCTATAACAATGTAGTGTATAAACATGGGAAAGGGAACTTAGCTGTTGATGCTTCATTTCGGAGGGATGGGGAAGGATGTCCTGATTTATACCGACAGATTTCAGGTGGAGACTACAATGGGATGTCTAGCGAGGTTCAAATATCCATGATGAAATTGCTACCCATTTCTTTGGCAAGGGGGTTGGATAGAAGAAATCAAGGAATTGGCAGCTACTAATCCGTATCATTTGGAATTGGATGCTAACTAGCATGAAGGATTGGTGGACAACAGAATTTCCCCGGAGGGCGTTTTCTTTTTTGAGGATAGGGTGAGTGTGTGTCTAGACTACAAGAAGATTCAAGTAGTCTTATTGGCAGAATTCCATTCTAGCCTTTTGGCAGGTCATTCAGGAGTGCATATGACTTTAAATCAAGAGGAGTTTTTATTGGCAATGCCTTCAATCATATGTTTTAAAATGTTTGTGAGGGAGTGTGAAGTCTGGAAAATGAATACAGCTGAACTAGCCTCTCATGGATTACCACATCCATTTCCAGTACCTGAAAACTTTCAGGGGACTCTGTGTGTGTGTGTGGGTTGGGGTGTTGGGGGGGGGGGGGGGGGGGGGGGGTGTGTGTGTGTGTGTGTGTGTGTGTGTGTGTACAACGCTGTGATTTATGTGGGGGTGGATAGATTAACGGGGTATGTTCATTTTTTACAGCCTGGAAACTTATTTGAGATGCTTTTGTAGCCACAAATTGTAGGAGTGGGCAGATTGTCTGGCTTCGGTTGAATTCTGGTTTAACACCACATGTAAGTATCCTACACAAACAACTAATACATTTGAAGCTGTTTACAGGAGGCCTCCTGCATCTTTGCTTACATACTAATGTGCATGCAATTGAAGAGAGATTATGCTCCCGGGACATTGCTCTCAGGTTATTGAAGGATAATCTAAATAAAGCTGGGGAGACGATAAAAAACTTGCTGATAAGCATAGATCAGAAAGCATGCTTGATGTGGGGGATTGGGTTTTCCTAATATTGCAACCTTGTAAGCAGATCTCTCCGTCTAAACAGAAAACTCACAAGCTGTCACTCGTAGTTCGTTCGGCCATACAAGATGCTAGAGAAAGTGGGTGAGGTAGCTTACAGGTTAGACTTGCCTAAGGAGGTGTGCATGTATTATGTCTCGCAGGTAAAGAAGAAACTCAGGATGTGAGATAGACCCATCAGCCCAGCTATCCAAGCGTGGATAGTGGCCCAATTACTAATATGGACACTGCTGTGAAGTGCTTTTTGAAGGAGACCACATGCCTTTATTTATATGGGATATGAAGAATTCATACACTGGTAGGATACAATATTTGAGTAGGATACAAACTCCTAATCATACTAGATAATATATTCATAACACCCCCCTTATACCGCCATAAGTGTGAATTCTGCTCATGAATACTTCAAAATTTTGAGCATCATATGAGTATCACAAGGGGTGGATATTTCAAGATCCTAAGTTAATGTGATTGGCCTCGTTAAAACCTTTGGCTATGGAAAATATTGTGAGATAAAACCATAGCTAAGGAAAAAGAGTAGAATTCTCATTTAACTCCCCCTGATATGTACAAGCCCATTAGGCTTTCGATCTCTTAGAAAAAGAGTAGAATTCTCATTTAACTCCCCCTCATACCAATCTTTTGTACAAACTTTCTGAAAGTGGTCATATGAAGTGACTTAGTGAACATGTCCGCTAGGTTTTTACTAGATTGTACTTGTTTGACGTCGATCTCGCTATTTTTTTGCATGTCATGTGTCCAGAAGAATTTTGGAGAAATGTGCTTTGTCCTATCACATTTGATGTAAAATCATTGTAGCTGAGTAATACATGCGGTATTGTCTCCGAACATGGTGGTATGCTTCAAATTACCAGTATTCAATCCAGTCGTCACTATGATGTGATGAACAACTTAGCATAGCCAAACAGACTCACCGCTTGCTTTATGAATGGCGAGAATTTCTGAATGATTGGATGAGGTCGACGTCATGATCTGCTTGACAGATTTTCAGGAGATGGACGTTCCACAGTAGGCAAACACTTACCATATTTGCGACGTCTCATTATGGAGATCAGACCTGTAACCTGCATCTGCATAGCCAATAAGTGTGGAGGATGATTCTTTTTATAAAACAAGCCCAAATCTATTGGCCCTTGGAGGTAGCGCAGAAGATACTTAACTCTAGTCCAGTGACGCTTTGTGGGCGTTGCACTATATCTGGCTAGTAAATTCACTGCAAATGTTATATTGTGATGTGTGCAGTTAGCCAGATAAAGAAGTGCTCCAATTGCACTTAGATAAAGGGACTTCAGGACCAAGAATATCATCTTCCTCTTTCAACGGATGGAAGGGGTCTTTATGTACATCCAAAAGCATACTACCATAGGTGTACTTAACTGATGACATTGGTCCGTGTGAAATCTTTGTAACAATTTCTTTGTGTATGTGGTTTGGTGTAGCAGGATTCCATCTTTTAGATGTTCGATCTGTAGGCCATGACAGAATCTTGTTTTGCATAGGTCTTTCATTTCAAATTCATTTGTCAGGCTTGCAGATATCTCAGTGATCTCTTCAGGAGATCTTATTATATTCAAATCGTCTACATAGACTGCAATTATTACGAATCATGTTCCACTTGCTCTTATAAAGAAGCAGAGGCAGACTTCATTATTATGGAATCCTTGTTGTACAAGGAATTCATTGAGTCTGTTATTCCACATTCTTCCCGATTGTTTAAGACTATATAATGATCTATGCAGCTTAATAGAATAGACGTTCTGATGTCTATCTTTTAATGTTGTAGGCAGTTGAAAGCCTTCAGGAAGTTTCATATAAATCTCTTTATCGAGGTTTCCATATAGATATGCAGTCACAAAATTCATCAGCTGCATATCTAATCCTTCCTTTGTTGTTAAACTTATTAAAAATTGGAAAGTAATCGCACCCATTATCGATGCATATGTTTTTTCATAGTCAATTCCTGGTCTTTGGGAGAATCCCTGAGCTACAAGCCGTGCTTTGTAGTGTGTGATTTCATTCTTTTCATTTCTTTTTCTGACAAATACACATTTATATCTCATAGGTTTGACACCATTTGGTGTCTGGACTACTGGTCTAAATACTGTGTTACTTAAGCGGGTCCAGCTCTGCTTTTATTGTATCATTCCACCTTGGCCAATCATTTCTCCGTTTGCATTCAGCAACAAAATTTGGATCATTATCGCTTTCTGTGACGTGAATGGCAATATAAAACGTGAAGTTATCGTCGACGATTGTGTTGTTTCTATCCAACACTTCCCATATACATACATAATTTAATGATATCTCGGTTTCTCCCGGTTTTTCCTTTTCAGTGGTTTTTGGAAGTGGTGGTGGTATGGACATGAGCTCATTTTTATGTGATGGTATTGTTCCAAGGCCTCTAGGAGTTTTTTTTCTTTTTCTTGGATTTTTGTCATTGGAGCCTAGTGGTCTGCCTCTTTTCATTTGAGGTACAGTCACTTCTGCTATTGGTGGATTGCATCCATTCTCGGGGATGTCAATCTTAGCTGGAGTTTTAGCAGCATGGATGTGTGATTGACAATCTTCTTGTTGTCAGTAAATGAATCTGGTAACTGATGAACATTGTTCTAAATGTGGAGGATCTTCAAGATCTCATCATCACTTTGCTTAGTTCTCGGATCATAATGGGTCAATTTTTTTGTTTCCCACGATATACTTTGTGAAGCTCCAGATCTAGGCCTAATTTGGGGAATGTTGTCTCATCAAATTCACAGTCTTCAAGACGTGCCTTGAAAGCATCCCTCGTTAGGGATTCTAGGTATCTTATAATTGAGGGTGAGTCAAATCATACATAGATCTCTAGACGATGTTGAGGACCCATTTTTTTCCTCTGCGATGATGCTATGTGGATATAAACTGCACAATAAAAACATTCTTAACTGAGAGCTATTTTGTGGTGATCCATATGCAAGTTGCATCGGAGAATGACTGATTTCCAGAGGGTCCGAGTCTTATTAAAGAAGTAGCATGCAATATTGCATGTCCACATGCAGCCACCTGCAACTGAGGTTTCTTTAATAATGGACGTACAATCCATTGGAGGCTTTTTATCAATAAATTTGACAACCTATTTTGGGTATGAACATGTGATATATGATGTTCAATTTCTATTCCAGTTGATAGGCATTATTCTTGAAATGGCCAAGAGGTAAATTCCCCACTATTATCCAGATTAATTTTCCGTATTTGATTGTCTGAAAAATACGTCCGCAATTTTATTATTTGTACCAATAGCTTTGGTAAAGCTAAATTACGGTTCGATAGTAGACACACATAGGACCATTTTGAGGATGCATCAATCAATACCATGAAGTACCGAAAAGGCCAGCTAGGGAGTGGATTGGTACACATATATCTTCTTGTATACTTTTGATGAAACTTGGAGATTCATTATCCACTTTTAGTGGAGATGGCCTTGTAATCAATTTTCTCTTGTAACAAGGGAGATAAAAAAATTCATCCTTTTGAAGAATCTCGTGTTCTTCAAATCATGCATATAGGATTAGGATATGATGCGACGCATCATTACCGATCCAGTGTGTCCAAGTTTATCATGCCAAAGTAGAAACTTGGATGATGTCCTGTCAAATTTGCTTGCTCTCTCCGAGTCTTTGTAAGATAGAGGCCTGAAGAGGCTCTGAAGTCGCTTAAGTATGGATTTGACTCATTTTTCTTGAGACGTCACATACAAATATTCTTATTTATGCTTGCAGTTTCTAAGTGAAATTCGTTTTGTTGGATGTCCTTGAAACTGAATAAGTTTCTTTTTGAGTTCGAGAATAAGGCATCCTTTATTTTTATTTGTGTACCGTTTGGAGTAACAAAGTTGCATTCCCTGATCCTTCAATTATATTTGATGGCCCTGATATTGTATTTACCAGGCTATCGTATGTTATTATGCTATAAAAATAGTATT
Source organism: Scilla litardierei (assembly GCA_030789695.1). Classification (NCBI taxonomy): domain Eukaryota; kingdom Viridiplantae; phylum Streptophyta; class Magnoliopsida; order Asparagales; family Asparagaceae; genus Scilla; species Scilla litardierei. The sequence continues at coordinate 30,225,611 of CM061140.1, forward strand.
TATATTGAAGGATTGTATGTGTCGAGGCACTGTCTAGTGGGCAGTTATAAGAGCAATCCATCTATTCAAAGATGAAGCACATAAGAACATTCAAACACATAACTAATTTATTAATGGAAATAGCACCATACATAGTTATGAAAAACAAAAAAGCTCTCTATGAAAATGTTTCTTTAACTAAGTTAAATGCATCTAATCAAACAAGTCATCTTTCTAGAAATCAGCAGAAGTAAACTGCATTGGAGCTTGGGAGTAGTTGACCACCAAATTTGACTCGGCTTTCTTCTTCCAGCTCTCTTGGTACAAATCTTGTAAGTGACGTGAAGTTCTGCACACTTTGGACCAGTGATTTGTCATGCCACAACGATGGCACTGGTCTTTCCAATCCTTCTTTGGTGGGGATGCTTGATTTTTATTATTATTATCGTTTCTCCGCCATGTGAACTTTCTCTTCCCTGCATTTTTGTTTTGGTGGGCTTGTCATCTGGCCTGCTTTTTATTTGGTCCCCCATTTGGTAATTTTCCTTTTCTTTTATTCTTATGTTTGGAAGAAGATGCATTGTGAGCTTCTGGGGGCTATGCCAGGAAGGCGCATGTTATGAGTGGCAAGGATAAGCTCTTTATTCTGTTCAGCCATTAATAAGCATGTCAGCAGCTCAGAATACTTAGTGAACTTTCGTTCACAATATTGCTGCATTAATATCACTTCTTTTTCATGAAAAGACGTATAAGACTTTTCTAGCATGCTATCTGTTGAGTATTGAACTTCTCCCTACTTGGTTTTGATGATGAGCAAACATAAATACTTGTTACTAATCCCCTACTTGCAGTTACTCCATTGCCTAAGTAAATCATGAAGATCAATTAGTAATGGATGTCACTCAAGGATCAATCAAAGCATGTAAAGTGGATTGGATGATCGAAGGTGATGAATGAAGTTCCTAGAAGACTTCAAGCTCATTCTATAGAAAGAAGAGAGGCAAATACAAGATGTAATCTTTTTATTCTCTTCTAGTATGTAGCTTAGAAGTAGAACTATGTTGGAGCACACACACACACATCTTTCTTTCTGTCCTAGGAAATCATTAGAACTCATTTCCTTGGCCTCCAATTCATTATTCTCTAACATGTGCATTTTGGACTTTCAACGGATGACTACTGAACGATTTACAGGCGCCTGTCTCCAAACAGTCGACTGTGATTTATTATACAGTCATCTATTTTGCACATACTTTAACACTTGGTTTTTGGGTTTTCAGCTATAACTTTCTTCAGGTGACTGTTGTACAAAGTACATGCGCCTGTCCAGTTATAGGCGCATGTAACTTGTTAGTCAGTCGCATGTCTTTCTTGCCCAAAGATCTCTAACTTGTCATCTTTCGGTCAGACGACTGAAGTTGCTTTCAGTCGCCTGCCCATGGCACATGCGCCTGTGAATGCTTCTTCAGTCGCCCGTCGATCCTTGTCCTGACACTTGGTATTTGGCAAGCTATGCAAGTTTCGGCAAGACGACTTTTCACTGTCGCCTGCCCATGGCACAAGCGCCTGTGGGTACGACATCAGTCGCCTGTCCTGTCTTCCTAAAACTTCCTAAGTTTTCATAACTTACTCATGCTTCGCTCAGTCGCATATAGAAGGTTTCTTAGTCGCATGTTTGTTTACAGGCGCCTTTCTGACCTTCATCAGTCGACGGTCCTACGTGGTAAGTTACCATTTGAATTCTCACATACCCTCTGATACAGTGCAACAGGCGACTGTAAGTTCTTCATCAGTCGACTGTCTGTTGTGTAAATTCTATTCGTTGGCTGTTTCTACACGGATTTCAAAGGGGGTTTTGGTATTCTGTTTGAGGGTTTTAGAAAACCTATAAAGCGAGATTTTATTGTTCCATTGGAGCCCCTCTCTTCCCCAAGCAAGATCTTAAGAATTCAAGCTTTCATCTCTAAGCTCTCATTCTCAAAAAGCCCTAGAATTCTAATCTCATTCTCTCTTGCTCTCCAACCTAGAATCAAAGTGATATCTTCTAGGCATTTGGTGGTGACAAGAAAAAGGGCTTTCTCTCTTCTTGGAAGAAACATCAACACACAACACACTTGCTCCTTCAAGTTCTACTTCAAGGCATAGGTGAGTGTAAGTGTTGCTATTTCATTATTTTATATCTTTCGATATTTGTTTTACTCTCTGTTTGTGATAGTGGTTTGCTTGATCCCAAGTTGTGGGAGTCAAGGACAACGATTGTGTTTTGATTTCACTTGTAGGGTTGCTACAAGTGGGTTTAAAGAAAATCTCAAGTTAGGGTTCTAACTTGAGTATCCGGAGGTATCCGGATGGAAGGGACGTAGGTTTATCGGGAACAAGTCAGGATTGGACTTGGTTAATCCAAACCCGTGAAACATCCTTTGTGTTAGCATTATTTCATTTTGGGTCTATTTATAATTCCGCATTTATTGTTGGTTAGGAATTTAAATTGGTATAACTATCGTTTAAATTTTATAAACACTATTCAACCCCCCTTCTAGTGTTTTTTTCATAGCCAAGGTCCTTACAATTGGTATCAGAGCTTAAGGTTTATAGCTATGGCATCCAACAACAACCATAACGTTCCTCCACCTCCTTCATACAACAATCACGACCGTGATGGTGCGTCTACCGTCTTCGGAGGACATTCAACGGTCATCCTCCGCGCTTCAATGTCACGAATTTCGGCTATTGGAAGTACCGAATGGAGACATTTCTAAGGAGTGCTTCTCTTTGGAGAACCCTCCAAAAAGAGTATGTTGAACCCACAGAAGAAGATTTTGACAAATGGACTCCCGCAGAGAAGTCTGCCGAGGTGAATACTGCCAAGGCAATGAATGCTCTTCATTGTGCATTGGATCCGGATGAGTTCAATAAGATATGCACATGTAAGAGTGCATATCAAATATGGAACCATCTAGTCGTTAGCCACGAGGGAACGAATAAGGTAAACTTATCAAAATTATATGTTGCTATACAAAATTTCGACATGTTTTATATGCAGGATAATGAGAACATTGCAACGATGTACGGTCGTTTCACCGACATCACCAATGAGCTTGAAGCTCTCGATCAAAATGGGAAAGATAATCAAGTCTACACCCAACAAGAAAAGATGAGAAAGATAATCATGGGAATGATCTCAAAATGGGAAAGAAGGGCAATTGTCATTAATGAGGTCAATGACATAAAAAATTACGCTGTGGTGAATCTCATCGGTACTTTCATGTCTTACGAAGTAAGAAGGGAGAACCGAATGAAGATTAGAGCCATGATGAACCTAACGGAGGCAAAGAAGAATGTAACGCACTGCTTTCCAAATCGAATGGAAGCGAGAACGTTACGAATGTCTGCATGAACTGGAGCGGTAAAGCTTGGGTTCACTAAGCATCTGTGACAACAATATAGCAGGGTTCTTGCATGCATTCAAAACTACAGAATATTAATATATACAAAGCCACATCCAGAAGTCCGTACACGAAATAAAAACAACAGGGCCCAGCATGGTCATAGGAACCTCAACAAGGAACATACCCTACTACAAAGTACTAAAGCAAAACTAAACAGCAACAGAACGGGTCTCTAGTCCTCCGCAGGGAGCGACTCCTGGTCAACAAACTCCTGGCTCACTGGGTCAGCCGTCTCAACAAACTCCTGCTCCTGGTACTCCGCCTCGTGATCTGACATACATTCCAAAAACATGAATGTATGTCAGCAAGAGTCTGGCAAGTGAAAGGTGAGAAGACCCAAGGTAAGATGTACGAAATATTAAAACAGATTAAAGGATGTTAGCAGTTCAAATGTCGCAGTTATACAATTAAACAACATTGCAATTATGAACATGGCAATTCTAAAGAACTAAAACGAAGCAGTTGTGAACATGGCAATTGTAAAGATTGTACAACACGATAGTTATGGCAGTTCTAATGTGCAAGTAAAGTATTAATATTTGTTTCAAGTTCCATGCAAATGTTTTCTATCATGCATAGGGTTCTCGCCTTTAAGACGTGATGAGTGAATCGCTTCTTCTCACGGGGGTATAATCATGATTGACGCTACCCACTGCATGCGAGTGGTGCTCTTGAAGAGGGATCCTTTTACACGCTTAGTGGTCGCTCAACCCTAACCCCACCCCAAATGTTGTGCTGGAACATGAGCCAGCCTAATCAATACACGAGTTCACGGATTCAAGTTCTTTCAGGGTATTCCATCACTTTCATTCTATCAAGTGTGTGTACAGTATGAAGTGAAGCATGGTGACATATTAATAATCAGCATTTTCATATGACATTTAACGCATACTAAAACAAGGAAATAAATGGGTTAAGTTAATAAACATGTTGTAAACAAATATTTTTCGTTGTCAATTCTTAAATCCTAAACATGCGAAATTTTACATCAATGTGTCACATAATAAGTGAAGATTATCATGATAATTTTTGTGAGCGTCATTTCACGGGTCAATTTTCCACAAACCAGCTTTAAATGAAAAGCGATTTAAAAACATTAAACTTCAAATATTTATAATAATTCACATACTTACTTGTTTTCAGCGATTTTGCTGTCGTTGGGTTTGTCTTGGCGAGCAGTAATTTATAGTACGACTGGTTCTCTGATTTGATTAAACACATGCATCTGGATTAGGTTTGTCCTAGCATAATAAAATATTAAAATGATTCTTACGTCGTCTAATATATTGTTTTTATTAGATTCTCTATCCTATGGTGTGGGTTGTAATATAGTATGGTAAGATCACTCACTGGTGAACGTAGGGGATGGAGCCGAGATGCAGCGATGGGCAGCGGCGACGCGTACGACGTTTGAAGTAGAGGCGACGGCTGGAAACTTGCTCCGACAGCGAGCTGCTGGAGGACAGCGGGGCGCGCTGCGAGTCCGGCAGCAGCAGTAGCTACTTGTGGTGGTTCTGGCCGTCGGGGGTATGGGCAGCGGCTGGAGGGTGCGGTAGGGGTTGCTTTTGGCTTGGAGGAGGGGAGTTCCGGCAGTATGGGCAACAGTCGACGGGACTGAGCGGTTGCGAGGGCTGCTGAAGAGGGGCGACAAGTTTCAGGAGGTGGGGTTGCTGGCAGGAAGGTGGCAGGAGGCGGTTTGGAGAGGAGGCTGGCCGTGGAGAGGGCTGGAGAGATGGCTGAGGGCGCGGTGTGGCTGAGGAGAGAGATCTACCGGTGGTTAGGGCTACGGCAGGGCGGGTCGTCGTCACGAAGAAGTCTGCGGGTGGAGGGGTTCGCGTGTGTGTCTGGTCGGAGAGGAGAGAAGGTCGGATCCGGCGGTGGTGGTTGTGGGGAGGTGCGGGCTGTCGGCGAGCTGTGGGGCGCCCGAGGTCGTGGCCGGATATGGGGTCGCCGGCAGGGTGAGAGGAGGAAGAAGGGTGTGAGGCTGGGCGGTGGCGAGGGCTAGGGCGTCGGAATGAAGGGGAGGGGAGGCTCGAACTGGGGCTTGACGAGGGAAGGAGGAAGATGCCTCCTGTTGGCTTTTGTAGAGAGAAGTTAGAGAGAGAGGGATCACGTGGGAGAGATTTGAGGGATGCGGGTAACGTGGGAAGTGGTGAAAGAGGGGGTACGGTTAGGATATATTTTAATAGGTTTTAGTTTGATTTATTATGATTTGATTCTTTTTAGAACTAAAAGTATTAGGTACGAACCAGGTTCAAAATTTGAATTCGAAAGTATTAACATAGTTATTGAATATTTACGATTTCGCCATTCGATGCGCTGTCGCCCAAAAATTATAAATAAAATACCGGGGCGATCGTGACGTCGCGAGGGTCGTGAATACGGGGTCCGGTCGCACTTAAGTGTTATAGAATTTAAAAGTAAAATCAAACATGGATATACGTATACGGTAACAAAAAAATTACGCACTAAAATACGTACGACAGAAAAGTGGTCGTTACAAAGAAAACGTTAGCCTTCAAGGCTACTTCTTCATCCTCCAATTGTGATGAATCTGAGAACGAAATGGATTTGGAAGAAATAGCGCAAATGGCGAAGAAGTTCATACGCTTCTTTCGCAAAGGTAAATTTCCTTCCAAATCTAAATTTGATTCCACTAACAATTCATCGTCTCTTTGTTTTAAGTGTAACAAGCCGGGGCACATTAAGAAGGATTTCCCAATGCTAAGAAATAAAGTAAAGTGGAAAACACCAAAGTATCACAAGTCCGGCAAATTCATGAAGGACAAGAAGAAAGGACTTGTTGGGACTTTCGATGATTCAAGTGGAGATTTCTCGAGCGAATCCGAGGATGAGAAGGGTGAGAGTGCACATATGTGCTTCATGGCCCGAGTAGATGCATTCTCCGATGAGAGTGATAGTGAGAATGATGAACCCGAGGTAACCATGGATGAACTTCGTATTGCTAACGAAGAATTATTTTCTTAGTATCAATCTCTTATGCTTAGATATACTAATTTGAAGAAATCTAATGTTAGCAAATCATCCATGCCATGCATCATCAACAATGACATCATTCTTGATACACTTACACTTGAAAAAGCCAATTTAGTTTCTCAAAATGGCACCTTGAGAAATGAGATAAATTCCCTCAAATCTCAACTAGATTAAGATTATTCAAAAGATAGTATTGATCTAGCTTCACAAAACACACAATTGGGTATTGAGAATGATTCTCTTAAAACCCAAGTGCGCGAGCTCAAAACACGTGTGTCCACTTTGGATACCAATATTTCTTCTCTTATGGAGAAATATGAGCTCATGTCCTCCCAATTTGAGAGATTTAACAAAGTGAAATGGCAATTGGATGAATTGCTTTCAAACCAATTTCCGACCACACATCGTGTTGGACTTGGTTATGTGGAAGCAAATACATCCAACTCTCGCACCTCTTATAGTGGTGTAACTATAGATTTTGTGAGGTCATCCTCCGGTGCATCCACGCGTGGTGTCAAAAACACTATTGGTAGCGAACCTACCAAGAAGGCCACCCCTTCACACTCTACCTCTTTTGGCAAGACACCCACTAAGGGTGGAAACCAAAAGAAAGGTCATGCTTACATGTACACCAACACTCATACACATATGAAATCTCCTACTTCACATGTGGACACGTATGACACATTTTATGCTCCGCATCCACGAGCACGTGCAAAATCACACTTGAGAAATACTCATGCATGTGCTCCTACACATTCATATGTTCATACACATAATTCTCTCATGTATGCTCATGCACATCCACCACATCACATTCATGCTCCATATGCTTCATATAATATGCATGCTCCTAAATTTGCATATAACCCATATATGTCTCATGCTTATCCACCTCCATCTTCGTATGCTAGATCTCATGCTCATAGGAAGTATGCACCACATAGATCTCAACCAAATGTGCATGCAACTAGAAAAAGGACACCCAAAACATACACAATTTGGGGTCCCAAGAATACTAGCACAAATGGTAGGAATGCTTATGTTAATTCTTATTTTAGTGATGTGATAAATAGTGATAACTATGTCAAAGTCCACTTGGATTTGGTTTCCAAAGGGCTAATCCCTTGGACCAACAAAGCTTGAATACTATGAGCTTATGGTATACTATGTAGGTACCCAAGAACAAGAAAGAGAGCAATAATAGACATATTGGCTTTAAAAAATAATAATGGATACTCGATAGCGGATGCTCCTGTTGGATCCGGATCTAAGCCTAGGGGGTGAATAGGCTTATAAAAATTCTTGTGCAACCCACGAGAAATCACACGCAGTTTATAATCACATGCAGTGTAAAAAGTAAGCAATCGCAGAGTACGCCCAGATATACCCTGCTTCGGTCGTCCCACGACCTGCTCTAGCCCCCAAGCAAATACTAGCATTAATATGTTCCTTTTGTACAACTACAATGGGTCCTGAGCTCCCTGCCTCCACCTAGAACATACCACACTCCCCGAGTGCAGAACACTATCAACCTAGTAAATGCTCTATCTTGACAAGTCTCACTTGTCAAGACCCTCTTGTCTAGTCCAAGACTAAACAAGTCCCCAAATAACACAAAAGAGATAAAGTTTCTCCTACAGAGATCGTTACTACTACACATAAATAATAGTAAAAGAGTTTAGAGAATCTCAGTGTGTAGGCGTAGTCTTCTCTATCAATCAGCACGGGCCAGCTCTCTTCTGGCAAGATGTAGATGTCTCTTCACGTCTGCAACTCAAGTTGCCGCTCTTGCTTGACTCCTCTCTGAATATTACGGCCTTATCTTGATGGTGCAGCAGCAGTGCATGGACTGAACCCAGTAGTGCGTGGACAGAACCCAGTAGTGCATGGACAGAACCCTGCAGTGCGTGGGTATTTGATTTCTCCTTGGTGCTTTGTGTATTTCAATTGATTCTTGCAAACAAAGACGAGAGAGATAGTTAGCTTAATCTTTAACAAACACGAAGTTATGAAGGCAATAGTAGAGTAAAAACTTTCGGCCTTCCCTTGATGATAGCTTGCTTGAAGATAGCAAGGTAGATGTGCTAGCTTGTAGCTATGGAGCGTTGCAACTAACTTGCGCAAGGAGGATGTAGGAGTTGAGGCCTTGGTTGATGTTTGCGCAAGAGGGAGAGGATACAACTTGCGGCAATATGAGAGCTTGGAGAGGTTGATGATGGCCGCAAGTTTTTGGCTTTTGGGGCTTTGATATCGCCGCAAGTTTTAGGGCTTAGGGTTTGGTTTTGGCCGCAGCTTTTCTCTCCCTTGGTATGGCCGCGAGTTTTGGACTAGGGTTTGATGTCTGGCCGCACACCCTTGCATCTCTTGGTTGCTTGGTTTATATAGGAAAGGGTATGGAGATTTGTAGCTAAGGAGAAATCCTAATGGAGATAGGATTTGGAGATTTGGAGGGATTCTATTTGATCTCATTGCAATACTAATTGAATTAGAATTTGGATTCTAATAGGATATGAGATTTGATATGATCTTTAATTGATTTGAATCAATCAAGAGAGATTTGAAAAAGATACTCCATATGTCTCCATATTGGAATAAGATTTGAATGGCAATGGGGATTTGAATCAATCTTAAATTAATTTGAATAAGATCCTCTCCAATTTGACTTGGTCCAATATTGGCAGCTATAGTCACCATCTCTTTCATCAAGTCCAAGTTGCTATATGAATAGCAATTTTCCCATCTTCCAATTTGCTATAAGAATAGCAATTTCTCCACCGCGTTGACTAAGTCATCAAATGTAAATTTATTGCTTTGCCATTCCTGAAACACACTTAGCACACACGTTAAATAGTCCGTACACGTTTGTTATCATCAAACTAGAGATCCTAGATCGTTGCTTCCAACAGCTCTAAACACTTGACGGGAGATCCCACATTGCTCTCCGAAGTGGTTCGCATCAAGGATGGTGCAACGGTCACTTTTGGAGGCAATCAAAAGGTAACCATCATTGGAATAGGCAAAGTTGGTAATCCTTCCAAACCACTTATTACCAATGTTTACTTAGTTAGTGGTTTATGATGGGTTTTCTTGGTCTTTAGGGCAATAAAATCGACGTACGTCTTAAGTCAGTCGGACGACGAAAACAAAATTGTAGCGAAAATACAGATTTAAAACTATTTTAAATCTAGCCCTAAAGAGAACAACCCTAGCTAAAATCTCTACTATCCCGGGGTTGGGTCCGACCAACCCCTAAGGATAGATCTATCTAACAAATTTACAATTATAAACGCATGCTAATATTTAAACTACATACATTTCACTTCGTTTCTGCAGAATACGAAACGTCGTTTTCAGCAACATTTCTTTGGCCCCGTGCTGCTTCTCCCAAACCGAACCGCGTCCCGAGCCGCACCTCATCCCGAGCCGAACCGCTTCCCGAACCGCACCGCGTCCCGAGGTGAGCAACACCCTTGTCACCGAGCCAACCACGCGCCGAAGAAGATTTCACCTTGAGTGGATCATCCGTCAAGATTTCGGATCCGATCCGAACTCCTTTGTAGCTTTGCTAGAGCCCGATCAGGAGAAAGGAAGAATTTTAGGGAGAGAGTTAATAATTAATTTAAGTCTTAATCGGGGCGTGCTCCAAACTTTTGGGAGCTTCTTGGACTTTGAGACTTGGTGCAGGTTTTAAGGAGGGGTAGGCCCCTATTTATATAGGTGGCTGACCCCTCTCCTTTCATCATATCCGATGTGGGACTAAAGATATGGAGGAAAAAATTAATTAAAGTTTGCCTTTCACAAAGAGCAATCTTTAGCGAATTTTCTCTCCCTCACCTTTAAACTTTGCGAGTGATACAACCTATCAAATCGAAGAGCGCTTAACGGTAAACGCATAGAAACAACGTGGCTCCATTCTGACTTCGTTTGACCCTTCAAACATGTGTCCAAAATTAGCCCAAACCCACGTTTCACTAAAAACACAGCCACCCAAAAAATTAAATATGGGTTCGAAACCCTAGTTGTGGGGCCACTATCCAATCGCGCGCGCCAGCCCGCAAGGGCACGTGCCTTGAATGCGCCCTGCAGGGCGTGTTCCAGCGCCCTGCGTGCTAGTGGTGTGCGGGTCCGGGTACCCGGTGTTTTTATGTTACCCGGACCATATCCGGTAAGGGACCGGTTCCTAAAATTTGGACCCGGAACCTACCCAGTTGGACCTTATACTCGGAACCTACCCGGACCATATGGTTCCGGGTACCCTGTAATTAATTACATTATTTTACTTTACATTAACTAATTAGTTTAATGTATATTAATATAATGATGCGGTCACATCAAATGAATTCAAGTAAGGTTCATGGGACCTAATTGTCTTTTGTATGATCACACATTTGCTAATCATGATTAGACAAATGCTTAGGCCGCTGCTTTTTTAAAAAAACTTCATGAGCCTTATGGATGACAACAATTAAGGTTGGGTTAGTGATCACATAATTTGACATGTTTCATATTTGACTGTATACCAACCGATCAAAGTGAAGTTCACATAATTTAAGGAAAGGCTTTGGTCAATGAAGACCTCTTTCCGTTGCTCACATGGGATGGTGAGACTGAGAGTGAGCAAGGTACATTATTCAGAAGAAAGCAATGCCTTTGATGTAATGATAGAGACTTTAGGGGGTAGAAAGTGGGGGTATTATCCCAAGTATTTGTTTAGAATGCTGTGATTGCCTCTCCGACTGGTATTACATTTATGCAGAAGCTTCGGAGTAATATATGCATATTAATTTCCCTCTTTCATGATCAGACCCCTACTTAAGACGTTTATGTAATATATGGATATCGATTCCGGGTCTGGGTACCCGTTTCTATAGATGGGAACCGTAACCGGACCCGATTTACACCGGTTCCTAATTTTCTTACCCAGAACCTACCCGGAACTAATGTGTATCTACCCGGAACCTACCCGTTCGGGTAGGTTCCAATCGGGTATCTGGGTACCCAGTACCCGTGCACACTATTGCGTGCACCAATAAAGTTGGCGCCCAACATTTGGGCGCCAGCTTGCCTGGCTTTTTGGGCCAGGCCAAATATGGCGGCCCCCATTTTTATCTAAAAAAAACTTTGTGCTTTTTGACTATTTGGGCTTTTCTATTTAAAACACTTTTAAATAGACTTATTGGGCTCGTTTGGACTCCGATTTGAGCGCGGTTTTCTCCCTGACTTTCGTTGAAAAACCTCTTCGTTTCTATGCCTTTATAAAATATATTCTAAACATTTTACTATATATATATTATTTTCCATTTATTATTAAAATCCACTTGTATCAAAAACAAATGAATTGAGGGCACACATCTCTCAACATCTTCCACTTGCACTCAGAATCATTTATCCAGAATGCAGAAGCTAACTGTAAATTCTTTGCAGTCTTATGTCTCTTGCATCAAATGCATTAAACCCACATCTTATATTTTAGACTTATATCGCAAACTCGTTGCGATTTAATTAATTCCAATACATCATATGTATTATCTCTCTTAACTCGACCTATTACTTGACGAAGGTCTCACTCTGTGTGAGACCCTACAGCCTGACCCTACTACAGGGGGAGCTTGAAGCCCCAGACGGCAGTGACCATGAGCAGCAGGTACCGTCCCTGTTTCGGTATCATATTTATGTGGTTAACTCATTTACATGAGTATTGTCGGGCCACCCTGACTGTGTCCGTGATGAATACCGCAGTTTTAGTCCCCTCGTCAAAACTATGTCGCCGAGTCAAGCCTAGGGTACGGTCAAACTGTCAACCCCAATAGCTTGAACTTGGTTAGTTTCCATCGGTCTTTAGTCAAATAATGTTGGACTTCTTCCAACGTCCTTTGGCCAAAGTTTTTCACTAAAGACCGAAGCAACACATGCGACACTAACTCCCCCATAATGGGAGAGATGAATTCTCTCTTGGTCATTACTCTCCTCGCACGCTTCAAGTGTCACCCAACCAAAGACCTTTCGACAGGCCTTGCTTCGAAGCTAGGTCAGAAATCTAAGTGACACCGTTCACGTACATGTTCGTACTATGACATCAAGTCTAAGGACTAACTAGCATATCATCACAGAGAGTTATCACTGGCAAATTTGTTATGTTAACCATGTGATAACTCTCGTTGGGTCGTTCAGTGAACTCATTCTCAAATGAGCACCTGTGTCGCGTCTCCGACTTCGCCAAGTCGAACGACCATGAGATCATCGTCACCACTCCATGGTGAAGACAAAGACACAGTGGTCCATCCGATGTTTCGATATCCTTTTATCGAAACATCTATGACCACAAACGATTTTAGACTTATGCTACTTGGTCAAACAATTCTCCATGATCGAGATCCTCATTTCGATACTTGTTTAACTTCGCATTAAGTCTTAGGACTTTACCTAAGTTCTAATGTCGACTACATTATTATTAACTTAGATAAATTCTTACTATACAGCTTACTGTAATTTTGAATAAGATGTTTGTACACTTACACAGAGATAAATTGCCTCGAGTTCAATGGCATACCTATCTCCCAACATCTTTCACTTGCACTCAGGCCCATTTATCCTGGTATCTCATACTGCATTTACACATAAGTCTTTATAGGCTCTATGTGACAGAGCCTTCGTGAGTGAATCTGCTAAACCTTCGTAAGAACACACATTTGAATCGCATCCAAATAATTTTCTTGGTCTCTTGGAATCCTTAATATTTGACTTGCTTGGAGCCTTGGATCTCATCCAGTTCATCGTACCTTACGAGAATAAACCTACATAGTTACCGGTCAACTGCACGGTTCATAATAATTTTTGATAAAGTGTCAAACTCTTTGACCACTTTGTCAAAACATTTGTTCCGGCTCCTTGATGCCTCACATGCCTTTTATTCGCTCCCACTGACTTTGAAAACTCTCTTAGCTGATTCATATAAGTTTGTTCTTCTAAATCATATTTAGAAAACAGACTATACATGAATGCTCCAGTTTTCATGGTCATCATGAGCATTCTCATCGAGTCTAATCCGAATTAATTTGTACACAGCTGTTGGCGAGAAAATTTCATCACAATCCGTTTATAGGAGTTCTGATGATAACTATTCTCAACCAGTATAGCTTGTACTTCAATCTTTTCCATCTGCACTAATCTTCTGTCTTGAAAATTCATTTGCAGCCAAAGGAAACACTTTCCTTGGGCACGTCAACCAAAGTATATACCTTGTTTATGTGCAAGGACCTTTTTCGGATTGCATCAAGCCATTTCTTAGAGTCACTACTCCGAATGGCATTTTGGAAGTTGTCTAGGCCATCATTAATTATGATGTTTTATTCGACTTTTCGTCTCATAAGGCTCGAGTAATCCTGTGACTTCCTAACGATTAATTTGAGGAATATCATATTGATAAGGCTCTCACAGAACCTTATCAAGAACCTAGGCATTACTATCTGGGACTTAACCCATATGGAGGATTATAACTTAGAGTCACTTGACATGTATCGCACCATGGCTAACAAAGTGCGATTCGTGCTCTCTAACACACCGATGTGTTAAGAGACTTGACCTGAGAGAAAACCACATTTTCTTTTAATTACGCAAGAATTATATAGCTAAGTATTCGACTCTTCAATCTGATCGAAGCAGTTCAAATACTTTTGTTACTGTATACTCTATTTTATCAGACTTGTGTTTCATCAAGAACATGTGTCGTAATAAAATAAGTATACCATATCTAGGCTAATTTAGACTTGGGTTTGGATACATCCGTATGTATAAGACCGTGAGTTCTCCAACTCATTCTCTCATTGTCTTATAGAAGGAGTTTGGCCATCATACCTTTGAGACAAGACTTACAAGTGTCTTTCGACTCATAATACGAGAGATCAAAAAATCTCTTTATGTGACTTGTTAAGTCTGTTCTCATCGGTACGGCCTAGTCTATTTTGCCATAGATAAATTTTCTATAACTTGTGTATTCGTGTATTAATATTTAATACAATATTGTTTATACAAAATATGACGGCCCGTATTCATCAATACGACTATTTACGTATTTGACGTATTTTCACATTTTAAAAGTATTTTATAATGGTTAGTCAAGAGTTTTATATCAAAAAATGATTTCAAAATTCTTTGTAAAAAATATTTTGAAGAATCAAACTAGTTATGATGTATTTCAGTAAGTTCGAGCATCATCAAATACCTTTAAATAATTTTTATAATAATGCATATTCAATTGTTACTGATTTAGCTGTATGAATTAATTTTCTATATAAACGTAATCAAAACGATTTCAAACTTATACCATGTGACTCTAAGATCATTTAGGGCTCCCCATATTAATTTCGTAATTTTCTGGAGCCAAATCGACCTAAAACCCGCAAACCCGCATCCTAAATGTGGTTTGCATCCCAAATGTTTTGGCACAAAAACTCATACTCCGTAGCTCAAACGTTAAAATGGATCTCGTATTCACGATCCTCGCGATGATACGAACCCGTGGGTATGTTTTCGTAATTTTTCGAAGTCGTATGCGAAAACGACGTAGTATTCCTTCGTTTTTACTAATCACATCCCTCTAATGACGTTTTACTATTACTAATTACCCACTTACTAATTACTTTACCCTAACCACCGCCTTAACTCACCAAATGAGTAGTTCAGATCCTAAAATTATGGATCGCAACCCCTCATTCATCACTCCATTTATTAAAATTGGGATTTTCTAAAAACATTTTATACAAAATTAAAACCCTATATATATTTCCCCCCTCTCACAGTTCATTTTCACTCAGGCTCTCTCCCCCCATCTCTCTCTCCTGAACCCATCCCTCTCCCGAACCCCTCACTCATGCACCCTCTCCCTCTCCGATATCTTCCCCTACGACGGGTCACCGCCCCTCGCCTAGCAACCACTGCCCCTCCGACCTCCTCTCCACCTCGACCCCGCCACACCGCCGCCGCCGACGTCCACGGCGACCACTTCCTCGCCAAACAAGCCCAGCTCCTCCCCGCTCTCCTCCGCCTCTCCCATCTCCGGACACCCCGCTCCGCCTTGATGTCGCCGTCCGCCTTCCCCAAGCCCCCAGCTCCTCCGCTCCTCACTCCACCACCACGCCTCCCCACTCTCCGACGAAACACACCCCGCAGAGGCCCCGCTCCGATGATCCCCAGGCAGCACTGCTGCTCCACCCACTCTCTCCCTCGGCGGCCCTCTGCCCCGAAGACACCTCGCCCCTCCGACGACCCCGACGACTCCACTGACAACCCCATTACCCGAAGCACCCCACCGGAGCCCCCTCCAAGCGAGCACCCATCACCGGAGCTCTGTCCGCCCAACGCTCCAACCCCCTCTGAGCTCCCCACCCCTCGTAGCCACCGCCCACTGCCGTTCTACCTCCCCGCAGCCGCCGCGCCGCCCGCTCGCCTTCGCTGCACCTCGCCGCACGTCGAGGACGCTCCTCCCTGCTGCATGCTTCGGAGGTGAGTTACGAGCGTTTTAATATTGTAACGGTCACCTTCCGACCGTACATACTTTAGCGTGTAGCCATGTTTCGTGTGCGTTTTGTGTATTTGATTTTTTATTACTGCTTTCCGTATTTCAGACGCGCGACCGAACCTCATATTCACGATCCTCTCGGAGGCGCGATCGCCCTGGTATTTTCCTTGTAATTTTTGGATGTCGAGGGTCCAATTTGCTTAATATATTACTAAGTTAAAATATTTTATTTATTTAAAATCTGAACTTTTTAAATGGCTGTAGGTTTTAATCCAATCATTACTTCTTAACTCCAAACAAAAACGTCTAACACTCTAAAGTTTAAAAAAAAATAATTATTAAAAAAAAAGTCTGTACGGTGGCAAAACAAAATCCAATTAAAAACCTCATTAACTTTCTTCTCCTTAAAAGAATTCAAACTTAATTAATACCTACTTATATTATAAACTAACTTTATCCCTAACTTTATTTTTAAGATAAGGCCGAATGCTGTGGGTTTAAAATCGAATCGTTTTGATATTTTTTAAACCAGATCCTAACTAAAACCCCACCCTCTCTAACCACTCCCCACTTGATCCCCATCTCTCTCTCCCACGTCGTTCCCCCCTCTCTCTCCACGTTATCTACTGACATCCCTACTAATAGGCTATCAGAAAAACAAAGTCGCAGGCCTTCACGTTTCTTGCGTGCTTTGAAAACCCAACAAAAAAAAGAGAGAGGAAACTCAGTCTGTCTCCCATACGTCAACTTCGCCTTGCCACCGCCCAGTTCACCCAGGACCTCGCCATCTTCCTCCGATCATCACCCACTCTCCGACCAACTCGTCTCTCTTCGTCTTCGCTCTCTTTCGCACTGCACCCATCCGACATCCCCGACCCCGTGCGTCACAAACCACCGACGCCATCATCTCCTTTCCCTAGCCTCTTCAAGCTGCGCCTCCAACCGCGTCTTCCTCCTCTCCGGCGACCGCCCAGGTGCCCCTCCGACAGCAACGAACCACCGCCCGGTGCAGCAAGCCACGACCCCGGTCACCCACAACAACGCCACCGTGGTTGCCGCTGCCTGGACGCCGACGCCGCTCGTCCGCCTCCGTCCGTCACCTCCCCTGCAGATAAGCGAGAACAACGTAAACACGTGAGTGTTATCTCTTTCGTGAACAGTAACTTGTTGCGTGTGAAATGTGGGATTGATGAACTCGTTATTTATAAATTATAGTGTAAGTCTGTGTAACATCATATCTATTATTATACTAGCTTAATGGATACCCTTAAGCTCCTGTCATATTGAGTTCAGTTATAAGGAATTGCAATTTGTAAATGAATGAAAGTTTATAGACAGCATGTTAAAATCTTAATATTAATAGTAAGTTAATTTGTTAAATTGCATGCAGTCTATGTGAACGAAAGTGCTTGTTGTTATTATTAGACTTGGCTGTAAGTCATGTAACATATAAGCTATTATGGTTATCACGTGCAAGTTATTTAATTCACATACCATGTTCATATATTGTCCTCCTCCATGTAAGACTTATAACCATGCAACTTGCAAGGTACCTTATTTATAAAATGTATTAGTTTGCATGTGTTAACAGGATGTAAGAAATTAGATGCTGTTAGTGGGTATATGACGGAAGTTAGTCAGTAAGTTATAACATGAATTAGCTCATTATGTTGGTATATACATGAACAGTCCACTACCTTCATTAATGAAACATATGTGATAACAGCTAGTAAAATATTATAACTTTAATTGCTATATATAATAATGTTGTTTGTACGGTGTTAATTGTTAATATCAGTAAGTTGTTTTTATAACATGAGTTGGTACCTCAGTACAAATCATCAGTAGCATATGTACATGTTAGTACGAATTATTTGATTGGTGGCAGGAGTAACACTTGTAAATGAGAGCTGTAATTATAATATCAGTCATGTTAATAGTGGGTTAGCAGCAAGTAAAGTTTTGTTATATAATGTTAGTATATATTATAACATAGTGTTAGTTAATAGATTACATTTATAACTTGTCCTAAACTCCATCCTAGGATAGACGACCTAATTACAAAAAAAAGAACTATTATTTAATTTCTGTCGAAACGAACCTAATTCGGACATGTTTAATCGAACAGAGAACAGGTCGTTCTATAGCGTAACGCTCGTCGAGACGAACCCACGACAACCGATATTACCGGAAACAGGCAAGTGACTTGCCAGTGTTGTTTAGGCCACGTTTAGGCCAATTTTGTGTACTAGCGTAAAAGAGACTAGGCGATGAAATGATAGTCGCCTAGACGCCCTTACTAGATCTAGCTTGACAACGAAGCTAGATCCGACACCTTTACCATGCTTTCATTCATGCTGCCATGTCACGTTTACTTTCGATTAACTGTACGCACTCTTATCTGTATTTTGCCATGTCATTCATACATTGATATTTTATCGTGATTGCGTAGCACACGCTACTTTAAAATGTAAGCTGCAGCGAGTAGGATCTCGACTCCTACACAGTGATCCGGCTAGGTGCACCCCTATGCCAAAAACACTTCCTGGCTCGTGATCCAGAAGATGGGCGCCAGTCCATATACACGTGGAGGGGTAGGGTTAAACGTTCGCTTGAGCGTAGAAGTGAGCCCGTACAGCCACTTCAGCCAAAAGACGGAAACTCTGTGCACAAAGTGAAAATCGTGATAAGTGATTCGTGCATTAGTGATTTGGTAGCTTTTGGCTACATCGTGCGTGCTTGTCTTTTCTTTTAAACTGTTGCATCATACTTAAATGTCATGTCATTGCATAATATTATAACTGCTTGGTTGTTAGTTTACTTTCAGTATCCTTGCTCAAGTCTATTTTTAGACTTGCTGACATGTGCCCCTCTCTCTTTTGGGTGTCACATGCTAGATCCTGAGCCAGAGTTTGTTGCTGGGGACGAGGTGTTTGAGGACGTCGAGCCTGCGCCAGTGGTTGACAAGGACTTCGTGGACACTGGTGACCAGTCTTAGAGGCTGTTTAGAGTCGCCTGTTAGTTGCTGTTAGTTGTCGGTGCGTAGCACCATTGTTTTACCTTGTACTTTTGATTGTTGGCCGTGTTTTGGCCTTAGACTCTTTTCGTTGTAGCCTGGTGGCTTTTCTGGATGTTGAACTTATTATTTATATTTGGACAAATTTTGAGATTGAAATTTATTTCTGTCTCTCCTTTGGTTATTATCTTTGTTCCGTTCGTGGTTACATGGACCTGCATATGATTTAGTGACGCTTATCAGGCGTGCAGCTTCACAGCTCCACGTCTGAGCGGACCTTCTCACGTCTCGCCTCCATTTTAGGGAAGCGGGGCGTGACAAATATGAAATACGAAATACGTATTATAATACGTATAAAAATACGTAATATATATATAATTATATGGCAGATTCGTATTTAATTGATTATAAATTGTACAGGCCTCAGAAAAATACGAGACCAGGCCCAAAAAATTAGAAACGACGAAACAGACTCATTGGCGTTGGTTTCATCGCCAAAAGGCAGGTATATTTCTCTCGGTGAATTTTTAAAGATAAAATTCAATATGGCTACTTTCACTTATAAATTCGTAACTCAAGATTTTCACGTACACTGACATACGAGAAAAATATATGTTGTAGTACTAGTTATTACGGTCATTTTGACCCCTTGTTGGAAGAATTCCGACGTATGGTTTGTCCTAGAGAAATCTTTGAAAAATGTAATGAAAAATCGTTTGCCCATTTCTAAATTTGTTTTTGGATCGTATAAATTAAGAAAAATCCTCATTAATCATTTTAAGATCTTGAAGGATGTCTACTAGCCGTAGAAAAACATTTCAGACTTATTTATCCCCATTTGCTTAGTTAAAACCATTTTGCATGCTTATTTCTTTAAAGTATTGTGCATTCCTTTACTTTGATAATTGTGTAACTAAACCTCATAACTGTGTAATTAGTCGAGATTGTTGAATAGACTAATGAGACATCTTACGCATCCAATACGATGCAAATGAACTGAATAAACTAAATAGAAGATGGAACTTCAATCTAAATGAATGGAAGATAGAACTTCAATAATAAATAGATAGTACACGTACTTTTGAACCGACACTTGACTTGCCCCATGGGATTGGGGTAGTCTATGATCACAAGTGTTACGGAGTGACTGGATGCACCCAACCGAATACCTCCAACACTTATGGAGGTTAGAGCTTCATCGACGCCATATAGGGTCGGTGAGCAGCGTAACAGATTGGCTCCCGTCACAGGGCGCATGTTAGTCATTTCTCGTACTCTTGGACATAGACTTATCACTAGAATAAATTGGTTATTGAATATTACTCTAATCTCTTTTTCTACAGGTTGCTACAACATTACAGTTTTGTTATCAAATGCTAAATTTTTACAGGTTGCTATTAGTATTGCAAATTGCTATCAAATGATTAAATTGTTACAGGTTGCAAATTGCTGCAAATGTTTAACTATTATAACTCTTTTAAATTAAACTTATTGCTTGCCTTTAAATTCAATTTGGAGCAAATTTTAAATGCTTAATCTTTCTCTTTGAAATTACTTGCCGAGTAAACCTCGCTGACGGACATTTCAATTGTTGTTTATGAAATGTCCGTCAGGTATTGAGAGTGATTTTGTGGGGGACATTCTTGTGGAAGTCGAGCCAGCACTGGATGAGTATGGGGAGTACATGCCCTCAGAGGATTAGACTATTGTACCTTCGCATCAGAATCTCCTATTTTAAAATGTAATTTGTGTGTTTATTTGTATAGGCCACGCTAGGCCCAACATGTATCTTAAATTCTGTACGCCGGATATGTAATAATATTGTTTGATCTGTTTCTTAAATTTGCATGCAAGGACATGCAGTTTACACAGACACTTAGTGTGTTTAAACCAAAGAGGAAGAAAAGAAAAGAAAAGAAAAGAATAGTACTCCTCCTTGTTTTTAAGCACATCGCAGACCCGCTCGCGTCCTCACTCCCAGTAGAATGGTAAGCGGGGCGTGACAGTTTTTATTGGTGGCCCATGCAGGTCTCTTGCTCTTGCGAAGACTTTAAGATCGGCTTACACGACATTAATATCTAGTGTACAATTAGAATAAACTTTTTACATAACTTACATTGTGGTTTGTTTTGCAGCATGGCAGGTCGACCCAACACCAGAAACGCCAATGGCATCACTGAGAATGACATCATGGGAATCATCAGAGAGATGTTGGATATCCAACATCACATCCTCGAGCGTGAACCTCAACCAACTTTCCAAGGTGACGCTAAAGTTAAATAATTCCGTGAGATGCGTCCCAAAACATTTTCTGGAAAGGAAGGCCCACTGGAAGCTGAAGAATGGGCACAAAGCACTGAAGACAACCTGAGCGTTGCATGCATCCCCCAGGCAGGATGGGTAGAGATAGCCAGGCTCCAACTAACTGACAACGTCCGGAACTGGTGGGACACAGAAGAGAAGCGTATAATGTGGCCTATAGCCTGGGCCATATTTCGCGAGTGATTTGACACGAAGTACTTCCCTTAGACAGCAAAAAGGGAACTTCAACAACGTTTTGTCAACTTGAAGCAAGAATCCATGACTGTTGACGAATACGATGCTAAGTTCTCCATGCTTAGTCGATTCACCCCTCACATGGTCAAGAATCCAGAAGATCATGCCTTTCAGTTCTGCCAAGGTCTGAACTTCAATATCCAGGCTTCCATGACCTCTACTGATTTGACGAGCTATGAGAAGATAATGGAGACTGTCCGTAACCATGAGGCTGTGGACAAACAACGTAGAGCAGCCCAAGGAAAGCATCCGATGGAACCACCAAGGAACAACTTCCGACCGATGCAGACTACCAACTTCAAGAGGCATGCCGCTCCGAACAACAACCGTCCTGCTGTTTCAACCAATAACCGACCAGCTGCTCCTCCGAACAGTAATCGAGCCACAACGACGTGCTTCCATTGCAACCGACAGGGGCATGTTAAGAAGGATTGTCGCCTGCTGTTGAACCAATGCTTGGCATGTGGGTCATCCGAACATCCCGTCAAAGACTACCCCAACCGCATCAATAAGCAAGTGACTCTGACTACGGGAGTTTCTGGATCAACATCGTATGGACCACCCTTACCTCCACAGCAGAGGGCATTCCAACAGGCCCAGCCAAAGCGCCAAGCATACACCATGACAACCGAGGAAGCTGAGGCGACTGAGCCAGTTATCATGGGTAACATCTTAAACCTTCCTCCCTTACTTTAACTTGATGCTCATCACTCTACCTTATCATACTCTATGTATTGTCTTAGTAGCATCTACACCAGCCTTATCCCTCTTTGATTCTGGAGCATCCCATTACTTCTTATCACAAATATTCGCTACAACACATTCCATTCCTGTTGACCCCCTTCCTAACCGATGGAACATCAACACCGGAAATGGCGTAGTGAAGACTTCCGGTAGTTGTCGATCATGCCCTCTGGTAATATGTGGTCGCGAACTCTTCGCTGACTTCATGATAACCGACATGCGAAACTTTGATGCAATATTCGGAATGGATTGATTAGGAAATTTTTACGCTACCATCGATTATCGCAAAAAGAAGGTAGTGTTTGAAATTCCTGATAATCTAGTGTTCGAATTTGCTAGTGGAAGCCGTTCGCTTGGACCTATTCAATTTCGGGCTAAGCCTATGGAAATGATGATGGCATCTATGCTAGCTGAACCTGAGAAGCCCAGAGTAGTTCGAGAATTCGACGACGTATTCCCTGAAGAAATTTCAGGATTACCACCCGATCGAGCTCTCGAATTCACCTTTGATTTGATGCCTAGCACTCAACCTATCTCCAAGGCTCCCTATCGTATGGCACCAGCAAAATAGGAGGAACTTCGTACTCAACTGGACGACCTGTTGCAGAAAGGATGGATACATCCTAGCGTATCTCCCTGGGGTGCACCAGTCCTATTGGTTAAGAAGAAGGATGGCTCGAGAAGGATGTAAGTGGAATATCGAGAGCTGAACAAGATCACCGTGAAGAACAAGTATCCATTGCCATGCATCGACGACATCTTCAACCAACTTGGTGAATCTCGAGTCTTCTCTAAGCTTGATCTCCAAAGTGGATATCATCAAGTGAAGGTCAAGAAGGACGACATATCCAAGACAGCTTTTCGAACCAAGTATGGACACTGCGAATTCGCGATTATGCCCTTTGGCGTAACCAATGTGCCAGTAGTATTCATGAACCTCATGAACCTTATCTTCTATGAGTTCTTGGATAAATTCGTAGTGATCTTTATTGATGGCATTCTGATCTATTCGAAAAGCGAGGAGGATCATGCTGGGCACCTGAGGATCATATTGAAGACCCTGCGCCGTCATCGACTTTATGCCAAGTTCAGCAAATGTGAATTTTGGCTTGACCGCGTTGCCTTTCTTGGGCATGTGGTATCTGCTGATGATATTTCCGTCGATCCGGAGAAGGTCGCATCTGTTAGGAATTGGCCAACCCCTCGGTCAGTTTCAGACATCCGAAGTTTTCTTGGATTGTCTGGCTACTACCGCCGATTTATTCAGGACTTCTCCAAAATTGCTAAGCCCATGACTCGCCTGACGAGGAAGGACGTCAAGTTTATTTGGTCTGAAGCTTGTGAGCAAGCTTTTAGAGGATTGAAGACGTAGCTGACGACTGCGCCTGTTCTGGTCATACCAAACAGAACTAGAGGATTTGAAGTATATTGTGATGCATCCGGCAAGGGTCTTGGATGCGTACTACATCAACATGGTCATGTTGTAGCATATGCTTCCCGACAACTAAAGACTCATGAGAAGAATTACCCGACTCATAATCTGGAGCTAGCCGCAGTTATCTTTGCTCTGAAGATTTGGAGACATTTTCTATTGGGTGAGCAAGTGAGAAGATCTTCACCGACCACAAAAGTTTGAAATATATCTTCACGCAAAAGGAGCTAGACATGAGACAACGCAGATGGTTGGAACTCATGGCTGACTACGATATCGGCCTTCAATACCATCCTGGTAAGGTTAATGTCGTACCTGATGCATTGAGTCGACTTCCAGCTATTATGATTCTTACAGCTCAGAAGCGACTTCAACAAGTTATGCGAGGTATGGACATTGAAGTCATCCTACCTGAGATCACGGCTTCATTGATGAATCTACAAATTCAGTCGACCATCATCGGTCGAATCAAAGCCGCTCAAGCTGGAGATGCAAAGTCGCAGAAGATCAAGGCACAAGTGGAAGCAAGTCTTTGAACGGATTTCCTTATCCATGAAGACAGATATTTGAGATATGGCAGCAAAATCTGTGTGCCTTCAAGCGAAGAGACGATGAATGAAGCACATAGCTCCCCTTACTCCATTCATACTGGTGGCACCAAAATGTACAAGAAGCTTCGTTTGAATTTTTGGTGGCACGGAATGAAGAGAAGAATTGCACGAAGCGTCGCCAAATGCCTTGTATGTCAGCAAGTGAAGGCTGAACAACATCGCATCGCAGGATTGCTTCAACCACTGCCTATTCCTGAGTGGAAGTGGCAGCACATTACCATGGACTTCCTCACTGGACTACCTCAGAGCACGAAGCAGAATGATGCCATCTGGGTGATCTTTGATCGATTAACCAAGTCGGCACATTTCATACCTTTCCGAGTGGGACAACCGACTGAATTACTCGCGAAGAGGTATATGGAGGTAATGACTATTTCTCTACCTTATAACTTCTTCCTAGTTTATGTCGTGATGTGAACGATAACCGTGCAGGAAATCGTGAGATTACATGGAGTCCCAGTGAGCATCGTCTCTGATCGAGACACCAGATTTACTTCTCACTTTTGGAAGAGTTTGCAGAATCTTGGTAACAGTCTGAGTTTCAGCACTGCGTATCACCCACAGATGGATGGACAATCAGTGCGCACCATCTAGATACTCGAGGATATGCTGAGAGCTTGCATGCTCGACTTCAAAGGCTCGTGGGAAGACCACTTGCACTTAGTAGAGTTTGCATACAACAACAGCTACCAAGCAAGTATCTGAATTGCTCCATTTGCAGCACTTTATGGGAGAAAATGTCGTTCTCCATTGAGTTGGGATGACATTGGCGATCGAGAACTTTTAGGTCCTGAGCTGATTGTAGAAGCTGTTGATGTGGTGCGTACCATCAGAGACAGACTTCGCATTGCGCAAGACCGATACAAGCACTGGGCCGACGCCAAGCGTCTTCAAAAATTCATGTATTTTTGAAGATATCTCCAAACAGAGGACTAATACGATTTGGGAGAAGAGAAAAGCTCAGTCCGAGATTCATTGGGCCCTTCGATGTACTAGATCGAGTTGGAGAAGTGGCCTATCGCCTGGCGTTACCACCTTCACTAGAAGGAGTGCATGACGTGTTTCATGTCTCTCAGCTGCGTCGTTATATCAGTGATCCTACACATGTGGTTGATCATTCCGAGATCACAATGCGACCAGATCTTACCTATGAACAATAGCCAGTGCAGATTTCGGATCGACGTCAGAAGACTCTCAGGAATAGAGTTGTTGACCTTGTAAGAGTGATGTGGAGACATGACTCACCCGGTGAATCCACCTGGGAACGAGAAGATGAGATGCACGATCGATATCCTCATTTATTCTCAGGATCTTAGTTCATTATATCTTGAGCATCTTTGTATCTTAAATTTCTTATGTTAACTTTCTTGAATGAGAAATTCCGAGGATGAGATTTTTATAAGGTTGGTAGGATGTGATGGCACGTATTCATCAATACGACAATTTACGTATTTGACGTATTTTCACATTTTAAAAGTATTTTATAATGGTTAGTCAGAAGTTTTATATCAAAAAAATGTTTTAAAATTCTTTGTAAAAAATATTTTGAAGCATCAAACTAGTTATGGTGTATTTCAGTAAGTTCGAGTATCATCAAATACCTCTAAATAATTTTTCTAATAATTCATATTTAATTGTTACTGATTTAGCTGTATGAATTAGTTTTCTATATAAACGTAATCAAAACGATTTCAATCTTCTACCATGTGACTCTAAGATCATTTAGGGCTCCCCTTATTAATTTCATAATTTTCTGGAGTCAAATCGACCCAGAACATGCAAACCCGCAAACCCGCATCCCAAACGTTTTGGCCCAAAACACGTATCTCCTTAGCTCAAACGGTAAAATGGATCTCGTATTCACAGTCCTTGCGACGATACGAACACATGGCTATCTTTTGGTAATTTTTCGAAGTCGTATGCGAAAACAACGTAGTATTCCTTCGTTTTTACTAATTACATCCCCTAATGACGTTTTACTATTACTAATTACCCACTTACTAATTACTTTACCCTAACCACCCCCCTTAACTCACCAAATGAGTGGTTCAGATCCAAAAATTGTGGATCTCAACCCCTCATTCATCACTCCATTTATTAAAATTGGGATTTTCTAAAAACATTTTATACAAAATTAAAACCATATATATATTTCCTTCCGCTCACAGTTCATTTTCACCCAGGCTCTCTCTCCCTATCTCTCTCTCCCGAACTCATCCCTCTCCCAAACCCCTCACTCACTCACCCTCTACCTCTCCGATATCTCCCCCTCAGACAGGTCACCACCCCCCGCCGAGCAACCACCGCCCCTCTGACCTCCTCTTTGCCTCGACCCCGCCACACAGCCGCCGCCGACGTCCACGACGATCACTTCCTCGCCAAACGAGCCCAGCTTCTCCTCGCTCTCCTCCCCCTCTCCCATCTCCAGAGCACCCTGCTCCGCCTCGACGCCGCCGTCTGCCTTCCCCAAGCCCCTAGCTCCTCTGATCCTCACTCCACCACCGCACATCCCCACTCTTCGACGAAACACACCCCGCAGAGGCCCCACTCCGACGATCCCCAGGCAGCACCGCAGCTCCACCCACTCTCTCCCTCGATGACCCTCTACCCCCGAAGACACCTCACCCCTCCGACAGCCCCAGTGACTCCACCGACAACCCCATCACCCGAAGCACCCCACCGGAGCTCCCTCCCGTTCCGCCTCCCCGCAGCCGCCGCGTCGCCCGCTCGCCTTCGCTACACCTCGCCGTACGTCGAGGACGCTCCTCCCCGCTGCATGCTTCGGAGGTGAGTTACAAGCGTTTTAATA
The DNA here is from genome assembly GCA_030789695.1 of Scilla litardierei. Taxonomy (NCBI): domain Eukaryota; kingdom Viridiplantae; phylum Streptophyta; class Magnoliopsida; order Asparagales; family Asparagaceae; genus Scilla; species Scilla litardierei. The sequence goes on from CM061140.1 coordinate 30,252,724, forward strand.
TGAAATATGAAAGACATATTATAATACGTATAAAAATACGTATATTTATATATATAATTATATGACCGATTCGTATTTAATTGATAATAAATTGTACATGCCTCAGAAAAATACGAGACCTTGCCCAGAAAATCTGAAACGACGAAACGGACTCATTGGCGCTAGTTTCATGGTCAAAAGGCAAGTAAATTTCACTTAGTGAATTTTTAAGATAAAATTCAATATGGCTACTTTCACTTATAAATTCGTAACTCAAGATTTTCACGTACACTGACGTACGAGAAAAATATATATTGTAGTACTAGTTAATATGGTTATTTTGACCCCTTGTTAGAAGAATTCCGATGTATGGTATGCCCTAGAGAAATCTTTGAAAAAAGTAAGGAAAAATCGTTTTCTCATTTCTAAATTAGTTTTTGCGTCGTATAAATTAAGAAAAATCCCCATTAATCATTTTAAGATCTTAAAGGATGTCTACTAACCGTAAAAAACATTTCAAACTTATTTATCCCCATTTTCTTAGTTAAAACCGTTTTCCATGCTCATTTCTTTAAAGTATTGTGCATTCCTATGCTTTAATAATTGTGTAACTAAACCTCAGAACGAGAAATGACAATCGCATGTGACAGTCGCCTGAGAAACTGAAGCCCAACAACAGTCGCCTGCAAGAGGATTGACAGTCGACTGTGATATTGTACAGTCAACTTTCATTTTCGCATCAGTCGCCTGAGTTTCCAGATGCCTGAGGGAGCAAAAAGAGCCGAGTTACTGTTAAATTGATATTTCTGCAGCAGGCGACTGAAGCGCAAAAGACAGGCGCCTGTCGGTCACACAGGCGACTGTAATATTCAAGACAGTCGCATGTCTTCAGTTGGAAGCCACGCTACCCACCAACCATGCGACTGTCTAACCAACGACAGTCGCATGTCATCAGTCGACTGGTGTTTGTTCAACATTCGACTGATCGGGGGGTTTTGCCCAAATTCTGGGTTGTGAGAAACGGGTTTTTTCTTAACCCGATTTCTCTCCAGTTGCTATGGATCGTTGGATGATGTTTTGGAAGGATGAGATGCAACCCCTAGGAGGTATAAAACACTACTATTTAGATGTGATAAATATAGAACTTAATCTTTTGCTATTTTAGTTCATCTTCTTCCTTAAGAAGGGGATTAGGGTTTTGGAGAGTTTTAAGTTTTCTGATCTCGTTTTTGTTGTTGCTGAGATTGATTGATGATTGAAGAAGCTAGTATTTGCTGACAAATCTCCAACTCTCTTACTCTTATACATTTGCTTTCATTTCTTGTATTGAACTATGTCTATTTCTATGAATGTTTATTCTATTTTTGATATGTTAAGCTAAATTCATTGTGTGAGTGTTCTGGATTGATGTAGGATGTTTTGCTTGCCTTGCTAATGTTAATTTCCAGCACCCATTGTCAATCCATATTGTTGGGTGAAATAAGCTTATGATTTATTGGGTTTGATACTATCCATGGAGGAGCCGAAGAACGGTTGTGCTTCTAATTGTTGCATATATGTATTCAATGGGTATTGCATATCTTGAAATGAATGCAAGACCCCTTCAACCCACATTCCATAGTTTAGAAGCTTAATTCTCCTAACAACCCAAATTGTTAATTGGGTTGTAACCTGTTTATCGAATCGTGCATTTTGCCTGAAAGGGGCCGCAGAACGGTGGTTGTGTGACGCGCAACACGACCTACGTACATTACTCTCACATACCTTGAAATGGGTGTAGGAGTGATTCATGAGCCTTAATTAGGAGAAGAACCCAATTAGCAATTACCTTTGGTGCACCCCTTTAATTAGTTTATTTTCTGATCCTCATACCTAGAAATGGATGAGTGATCGAGTTATCATGGAACTAACATTTAGCAGAGAAATTAAGTAATCCTACCGATATCCTCAACATTCGCACTCTCGTTCTCCCTTGCATCCAAATCTTAGGACCTTACCCTAACTCTAGGGTACTTAGATAAATCATCTATTGAAACAATCATTCACCCTCAAAGGGTGGTTAGAACTCTCAATCATTCTTTACACGCTCTGACTATTTGTGTGAATTTACAGATTAGTTCCGCCTCTGTGGATACGATTCCGTACTCACCGGGTATATTATTTGCCGACCTCGTACACTTGCGAGTATCACCTTTTAGGTCTAGTCAAGCAAATTGGCGTCGTTGCCGAGGACGGCATATCTTCATTTCACACTCTGGTTTTTGCTGTGAAAATTTGGTGAGATCTTTCCATTCTATTGTTTATATTCATTTTGGATACCCGAGTTTGTTTTTCAATTTATATAATCATCAAAATTATAAAAATTAGAGTAATATTGGAAAGTTTTGGCTTGAGCTCAATTGTCTAGTTTATGTGGTTAAGAACTCCTCGAACATATAGACTAGTAAGAAACATAAACATGGCCGATAACAATACCAACACCAACGGTAATGACAACACTAATCATAGTGATGATGATCACTCTCAAAATGAGGGTGATCGAAGTTTGAGATATGTGTTGAGACCAAGTAGGTCTGCTACCGGCTCATGCATTGTGCTTCCAGCCGATGCGAATTCCTTTAGCCCAAGACCTGGGATATTTCAAATTCTTTCCACTTTTCATGGTGTAGAGAAGGAGAACCCTTATTTACATATAAAGGATTTCGAAGATGTTTGCCTCACATGTTCTGATGGGAAGGCTAGCAATAAAACCATTTATCTTAAACTGTTTTCTTTTTCTTTAAAGGATAAAGCTAAAAATTGGTGTAATGATATACCTCCTCATACTATTAACTCATGGTTGGCAATGCAAGCTGACTTTATGAATAAGTTTTTTCCCTTGCACATGACTCAAGGATTAAAGCGGCAAATGGCAAACTTTTCTCAGAAGCCAAATGAAAGCTTTGATATCACTTGGAAAAGGTTCAAGGAGCTGCTACTAGCATGTCCACACCATGGATTTGATGAATACCGTCTCATCGGTTTCTTTTACGACGGACTCATTCCATCCATGAGACAATTCGTGGAAATGATGTGCAACGGGGAATTCTTGGATAAGACACCGGAGGAGGCATGGGAGTACTTAGAATCCATAGCAGAGAATGCGCGAAGTTGGGAGGCGATTCTCGAATCTGAGAGGAGAGAATTACCTCAACCTTTGGCCCGCGGAGGTCTCCTTACATTGACCCAAGAGGTAGCCTTAGAAGCAAGAATGGAGGCCATCATTTGCAAGAGACTTGAAGGGTTGCAGTTGAAAGGAGTGAAGGCTGTGACGGTTGGTAATGAAGGGCTATGTAACCTTTGCAATAGCGCAGACCATGGCATTAATCAATGTCCCAACCTACCGCTAGCGAAGGAAGTACTTCAAGACCCACACACAAGTGAATTATGTGGCGAATTCCAACCAAGGGTAAGGATACAACAATTCCAACAGTCAAGGCCCGAGTTGGAGAAGTAGTCCGAATTTGAGTGGGGGGCCCCCAAAGACAACAACAAGCTCAACCATCATATCGTCCACCTCCATTCAACAACAACAATCAACAAGGTATACAAAGGAGGAGGGCTGAAACAAATGAGCCACAAGTGCAATCTTTGAGCGACACATTGCAACAATTCATCCAAATGCAAACGACGCAAAATCAAGCCAATTTTCAACAATGGTAACAACTACAAAAAACCCAGGCGCAACACCAACAACAATTTCAACAACTCAACGAGAACATGGCGAAGCTTGCGGTGACTCTAGAGAAGGGCAAGCTCCCGGCACAACCATTCCCCAACCCTAACATGAATTCGTCGTCAGGATGATCCAACGTTAAATCTTGTCAAGCGGTGACAACTTTGATGAGTGGTCGAGAAATTGAGAAGCCGGAGCCACCGAGAGTCGAGGCAGAGATAGTTATATAGAATGAAGCCACCCCAAATGAAGAGGTGCAAGAGGAAAGATCGAACAAAGGCAACCATTCTGAAGAGATCGGCATTGAAGAGCCCGAGCCGTACATTCCTCCCGCACCATTTCCTCAAAGGCTTCAACCTCTACAGAAAGATAAGTTTCAATCCGAAATCCGTAAATTATTTCAAAAATGTCAAATTAATATTCCTCTTCTTGATGGAATAAATCAAATTCCTGCATATGCTAAATTTTTAAAAAATTCTGTTAAGAGGAATGTTAGTATTAAGAAGAATGCCTTCCTAATGCAACAAGTTAGTGCTATTGTGCAACATAACACTCCTCCTAAATACAAGGATTCCGGCTCACCTATAATCACATGCATCATAGGAACCCAAAAGATAGGGCAAGCCCTCCTTGATTTAGGTTCAAGTGTTAACATTTTACCATATAACTTGTATGTGCAATTAGGACTCGGAGAATTGAAATCTACACCCATTATTCTCCAATTGGCTGATAGATCCATCAAGGTCCCCAAGGATAGCATAGAGGACGTGCTTGTCCAAGTGGACAAATTTTACTACCCGATGGACTTTGTCGTGTTGGACATTCTTGGACCTCAACCCAAAACACCAACACCATCATCTTAGGTAGACCATTCCTAGCCACAAGCAATGATATAATTAATTGTAGGGATGGTCAACTTAAGATCTCTTTTGGCAACATGACCCTTGACTTAAACATTTTTAATGCTTGTAAGTTGCCATATGGGGATGATGAGTTTGAGGATGCTTGCATGATTGAGACTCTAGTTGAAGAACATTTTGATGCGGAGTTTGTTGAAGCGCTCAATTTTGTTGAACATTTTTGTGAAAATATTGATACAGATTGTTTTCTGCAGGAATTTGGCACGGTGACTAAGTGGATGCCATCTTTTGAGCCACTACCATTGCACACACCATACCAAAGGCCATCGAAGCTGGAGCACCCATCCTTGGATTTGAAGCCGTTGCCGCCATATTTGAAGTATGCATTTCTTGGGGAATCCGGCACATTCCCCGTGGTAATATCATCTAAACACTCTAATGAGCAAGAAATGCAATTGTTAGAAGTGCTTAAAACTCACAAGGGGGCAATTGGTTGGACAATTGCCGACATTAAAGGTATTGACCCCCTAATTTGTAAGCACCACATCTACTTAGAGGATGACGCCAAACCCACTAGAGAGATGCAACGTAGGTTAAATGCTAACCTAAAGGAAGTGATGAACGGTGAAATCCTTAAGCTTCTTGATGCGGGTATTATATACCTCATTGCCGATAGTAGATGGGTTAGCCCCATTCAAGTTGTACCTAAGAAATCAGGGCTAACGGTAGTTAAAAATGAGAACAGTGAGTTAGTCCCCATGCGAGCCACCACGGGATGGCGCATGTGCGTTGACTATAGGAAGCTTAATTCTAAGACCTGTAAAGACCACTTCCCTCTCCCATTTCATGGATGATTTCTCTGTGTATGGTAGCTCATTTAATAATTGTTTATCTAACTTGGCTTTGGTGTTAGATCGATGCATTGAGAAAAAACTTCTCTTGAATTGGGAGAAATTCCATTTCATGAACACCGAAGGCTTAGTCCTCGGTCATATTGTATCCAAGGAAGGTATGCAAGTTGACAAAGCCAAGGTCGAGGTAATCGAAAAGCTATCCACTCCTTGTTGTGTAAGAGATATTCGATCATTTCTTGGGCATGCCGGTTTTTATAGGAGGTTCATAAAATATTTTAGCTCAATATCTCAACCTCTTTGCATGCTTTTGAAAAATGATGTAGATTTTTCTTGGAATAATGATTGTCAACTTGCTTTTGAGAAGTTGAAAAAGTTGTTTACATGTTCACATATTTTTCAGGTACCAGATTAGACATCACCCTTAGAGATTATGTACGATGCTAGTGACTATGCGGTTGGTGCCGTGCTTGGACAACGCAAGGACAATGTCCCTGTGGTGATTTATTATGCAAGCAAGAGCTTGAATGATGCTTAACGAAACTACACCACCACGGAGAAGAAGCTTTTAGCCGTTGTTTTCGCGTTGGAGAAATTTAGGAGCTACATATTGGGATTCCCAATTACAATCTTCGTCGACCATGCCGCTCTTACATATCTCCTTTCCAAGAAAGACGCCAAGCCTATACTAATCCGTTGGATTTTGCTCTTGCAGGAATTCAACGTCGCCGTTAAGGACAAGAAGGGAGTGGAAAATCATGTTGCCGATCACCTTTCACGGTTAACGATGAGCATAGAGTCGGCAACCATCCCATTGAAGGATTCGTTCCCTGACGAACATCTTTTTGCGACATATTAAGGGACATACTAAGCTTAGATGTGGATGGTGGAGTGCGTAAGAGGGATGAGATTATACTCATAGGGAAGGGTGTATAGACTTGAGAACTTTGCACTTATATATATGATTTCAACACCCTTTAGTATTGCCAATAATCCATGAATGGAGTTAACATTGTATTTTGGGATTGGTCACTTATTTTGCTATGGACTAGCAAAACGCTAGTTAGGAGGTGTGATTATGACTAAATATTGCATATCCTAACATCATAATCATCGCCTCTTGTGCATATAATCCTTGGAATCATGCTCTCTTAACTACATTTACATTAATTCATCATTTGTGAGCATATGATTTTATTTTAGCACAATTTCACATCCCAAAGCATTATAAAAGTCTACTATATTTTTAGGGCTTTTTCTGGGGTTTTCTGATTTTTTCAGGTGTCACGAAGGGGACTAAATCATGTCAAAGAAGAGGAGTACATAAAAGGTGCCTGTCGAAGGAATGACAGGCGCCTGGGCAACCAAACAAGCGACTGCCCGAACAACAACAGTCGCATGCCTTTAAAGAACTGGAGCTGGAGAAACTGAAGCCCAACGACAATCGCCTACAAGAGGATTGACAGTCGACTGTGATATTGTACAGTCGTCTGTCATTTTCGCATCAGTCGCCTGAGTTTCCAGATACCTGAGGGAGCAAAAAGAGCCGAGTTACTGTTAAATTGATATTTCTGCAGCAGGCGACTGAAGTGCAAAATACAGTCACATGTCGGTCACACGGGCGACTGTAATATTCAAGACAGTCGCATGTCTTCAATCGGAAGCCACGCTGCCCACCAACCAGGTGACTGTCTGACCAACGACAGTCGCCTGTCATCAGTCGACTGGCGTTTGTTCAGCAGTCGACTGATCAGGGTTTTTCGCCCAAATTCTGGGTTGCGAGAAACAGGTTTTTTCTTAACCCGATTTCTCTCCAGTTGCTATGGATCGTTGGATGATGTTTTGGAAGGATGAGATGCAACCCCTAGTGGGTATAAAACGCTACTATTCAGATGTAATAACTATAGAACTTAATCTTTTACTATTTTAGGTCATTTTCTTCCTTAAGAATGAGATTATGGTTTTGGATAGTTTTAAGTTTTCTGATCTCGTTTTTGCTGTTGCTGAGATTGATTGATGATTGAAGAAGCTAGTATTTAGTTACAAATCTCCAACTCTCTTACTCTTATACATTTGCTTTCATTTCTTGTATTGAACTATGTCTATTTCTATGAATGTTTATTCTATTCTTGATATGTTAGGCTGAATTCATTGTGTGGGTGTTTTTGATTGATGTAGAATGTTTTGATTGCCTTGCTAATGTTAATTTCCAACACCCTTTGTCAATCCATGTTGTTGGGTGAAATAAGCTTATGATTTATTTGGTTTGATACTATCCATGGAGGAGCCGAAGAACAATGGTGCTTCGTAATTGTTGCATCTATGTATCCAATGGGTATTGCATATCTTGAAATGAATGCAAGACCCCTTCAACCCACATTCCATAGTTTAGAAGCTTAATTCTCCCAACAACCCAAATTGTTAATTGGGTTGTAACCCGTTTATCGAATCGTGCATTACCCAAAAGGTGCTGCAGAACGGTGGTTTTGTGACACGCAACACGACCTACGTGCACTACTCTCACATACCTTGAAATGGGTGTGGGAGTGATTCATGAGCCTTAATTAGGAGAAGAACCCAATTAGCAATTACCTTTGGTGCACCCCATATGTGCTTAATTGATTTATTTCCCGATCCTCATACCTTGAAATGGATGAGTGATCGAGTTATCATGGAACCAACATTTAGCAGAGCAATTAAGTAATCCTACTGATATCCTCAACACCCGCACTCTCGTTCTCCCTTGCATCCAAATCTTAGGACCTTACCCTAACTCTAGGGTACTTAGATAAATCATCTATTGAAACAATCATTCACCCTCAAAGGGTGGTTAGAACTCTCAATCATTCTTTACACGCTCTGAATATTTGTGTGAATTTGCAGATTAGTTCTGTCTCTGTGGATACGATCCCGTACTCGCCTGGTATATTATTTGCCGACCTCGTACACTTACGAGTATCACCTTTCAGGTCTAGTCAAGCCCCTCCAGAAACGTCAGCGTAGACCCATTGGTGTTCAAATCAATGAGCCTACTGCTGCGACGAATTCTACTCGTGTGGATGTCGACACCCACACCGAGCCTCTTCCCACTGAACCCCAAGGCCAAAATCAACCCAGGCCTCCTCAGCCTCCTCCAGCTACTCCTCTAGTCCCCGTTTTCCAGGATGTCTCTTGTTTGGCAAAATTTCATTCTATGATTGGGATCAAGCTCCTTCGTGAGCGTTTCATCGTTTATCTGGCTTTTACTGCTGAGAGACTCTCTGAGTTCCTCACGACGACCAATTTGGTCGATTTGTTTCGTTACTCTCATGTAGACTTCCTTCGTGCTTATCCATTTCTTGTCAAGCTATTCTATGCCAACCGCATTCTGGTGAATATGCTCACGCCGGTGTCATTGACACCATGGTACAGGGGACTCATCTCAAGCTTGATCCTACTCTCTTAGGGAACATTCTTAGGATTCTGTCCTCTGGTTCTCTGCCTGCTGACATCTCCCTCTCCGATGTTGCTGACCTTGACCAGGCTGTCCTCCAGGACATGTTCTCTGTGATCCCTTCATACCTCTCTAATGGCATCAAGGCTTCCGTGTTTTCTGCTCGAGATTGGGCTGTTCACCTAGTAGTGAAGTCCAACATCTTGCCGAAATATAGCTCCTTTGATCTGCCATCTCAAGAGATTCTCAGATGCATGTATGCGATCTTTTCTGGCATGTCTGTTAACTGGGCCGGGGTCCTCCTTGATCGGATGGACATGGTAGAGTTCACTTCTTCTTACTCGCATATTCCATATGGAGGAATTCTTACTATTGTCTTTTGCCACTTCGGCATTGATTTGACCACGTATGAGCCCATGCCTCTTAGCCCTCTACTTGATACGGCTGCAAAGTCGAATTCCTCTTCGGCTCTATAGACGGCATCAAAGAAGAGGCAGTCTACTTCTAGCCCGTCTTCATCCACTGCTCCATATGTTGATCAGCCTTCATCATCTGATGCACCCTCTCTTGTCCAGTTGGATGAGAAACTTTCTGGTCTTTATGAGCTATTCTTTCTATCGTTCCAGCATCAGGGCATACCATTCCCTGACCACCTCCAGTCATTTGTTCCATCTGCTCAGCTTACTCTGCCTCCTCCTTCGATCATCTCTGAGATTCATGATACTTCAGTTGATGCTGCTTCTGAGCCGGTTGCTTCTCAGGCTCCTCAGGATGTCTACTCTGCTGATGCCGCTGCTCCTCATCCCGAGAACGTTTCTATTGATCCGAAGCCCCAGAATTTCCATATTGAGTTGGCAACTCATGTGAATTCCTCCGCATCTGCTCTGGATTGATGTGTCGTGGAGACTGCTCACCCTTGGTCCTAGATTTTTTTGTTAGGGTTGAGAGTGTGAGTCTGTTTGTATTTTTTGGTTGTATTGGCATATTGGCACATTACTTTTGGATGGTGTATGATGATGATCATAGTTTTTTGTTTGTATTTGGAGTGATCAGTCATTACTTTTGTACTCCATGTATTTCTTATATATATGATATCACATTTTATCGTTTTACTCTCTGATGTGATCCATGTGTATACGTTGTGCAATGTTTGTCTCTTTGTGTTTTTATTATATACATGATGTGATGTGAGACATTTTCTTGCCTATGTAATGTTGATATTGGATTCTTATTTCTTTAGTCAACTAAAATTTCTATTGTTGATGAGTATTTGAGATATATCATTGTGATGCACCTTCGTGGTTTCTCGATTTTATTTTGGTATCACATTGAATATATATCACATTCTTGAGACTCTCATGATTATTTTAGTTCTTATTTAGCACTGTTGTTGTTGTTGTTTTCTCCTCCCTCTTTTTGGGTAATGCCATAGGGTGAGAGAAATAAGCAAAATCATAATTTTGTACCAAGTATAATTTAAACTTGAATCTAAGATTGAAGTTGCCTTAGATTCAGGGGGAGTAAGATATAATGAACTTGGATTATAAAATCCTAAATTTCTAGTATTGAAATCATTTCATTCATGCATATCTTACATGTTTGCTTCAATTGATCTATAGATGCTCTTATTTAAATTGACTAACTTGATTGGCATCTATGTATGAGAGTAAGTATTCTTTAAGCACAATTATTTATCTTTTTGTTTATATTTGTTTGTCCTCACCAAAAGGGTGAGAATGTTGAGTATTGGACTTCTCCCTACTTGGTTTTGATGATGAGCAAACATAAATACTTGTGACTAATCCCCTACTTGCAGTTAATCCATTGCCTAAGCAAATCATGAAGATCAATTAGCAATGGATGTCACTCACAGATCAATCAAAGCATGTAAAGTGGATTGGATGATCGAAGATGATGAATAAAGTTCCTAGAAGACTTCAAGCTCATTCTATAGAAAGAAGAGAGGCAAATACAAGATGTAATCTTTTTATTCTCTTCTAGTATGTAGCTTAGAAGTAGAACTATGTTGGAGCACACACACATCTTTCTTTCTGTCCTAGGAAATCATTAGACCTCATTTCTTTGGCCTCCAATTCATCATTATCTAATATGTGCATTTTGGACTTTCAACAGGCAACTACTGAACGATTTATAGTCGCCTGTCTCCAAACAGTCGCCTGTGATTGTTCTACAGTTTTCTGTTTTGCACATTCTTTGACACTTGGTTTTTTTTGCTTTCAGCTATAACTTTCATCAGGCGACTGATGTACAGAGTACAGGCGCATGTCTCTCTCTTGCCCAAAGATCTCTAACTTGTCATCTGCCTCGTCTCAAATGATGTGAGAACTACTCCCAAGCGCAGGAGATCGTGCAAGTAATATTCTGGTGAGTCCAGGTACCGAATCCGCGGGACAACTGACCTGCAAAACTACGAACGTCAATCTGAAAAGAGTAATAATACGATGTTGACCAACCACCTATCAAACACGAAGATATAGGATCAAGAGTATCATATAGCAAAAGAAAACGATATTTACGGTGACTTGGAGAAGGATACAAGTATGGGGAGTATGTGTTGGGTTTGATTTCGTTAGGGTGTGTGCAATCAATGAATATCAATACCTTTTCTATAACTCAACGTCTCGTCCGGTCAGGGCACAAGAACGTCGGAAAGTATGGCGATCAAGTGTATAGAAACGTGCCAAAAGATTAATCAGGTGCAAATAGGGCGAAAAGATATAGAAACCAATAATTACGACACCCTAACTACGTCAACACCAACACATGTGAAGTGGATGTGCTACGGTTGTGATTTCATTAGGAGTTAATAATCACTGAAATATCATGTCTTTTATATAACTCAACGCTTCGTCCGGTCAGGGCACGAAGGCGTCGGAAGTTGAAACGATGAAAACTAGTCAAAATGATCGTATACGTATCACTAGCAACATTGATTTCATTAAACGATAAATGCAACAATACGTTCAGATTAGTGAACATGAATTGGCTAGCCTTGTCAGGGCCTAGCCATACGGGATGTAAATAATATCAACAATAAGCAAATACCCATCAAATACGTTGTAGAAATCAACATTACTAGCAATTTGGACGTGATAGTAGGGCTAAAGACATGAAATTCATCAATTAAATACTCCTAATTACTTCACAACCATAGCACAAAGATCTTAGCCACGCATGGTGCAAAAACAATCAGATTTGATAGCCAAATACATCGTTATACAAGCCAGATACAATGAAATACACCAAATACGAGGTATAAGTTCAAGAAATTGTCACCAAATCTCCACTTTAGAGCCCAAAACTCCTCTAGAACAGGAAGAACAGCCTCTGGAATTTTTGAGAATTTTTCCTTGGGGGAATACGGCTCCTAGAGCCCCCAAATACGCCAGAATACGCCCCAAAACCCTAGAAATACGCTTAAATAATAAGATTGCGGGTTTGGGGGGCTTAACGGGTGCAAGATCCGCACCCAATTGCGTATAAAACCCGATCCGCCGTCGCTCCGCGATCTCGACCGTCCATCTTCGAGCGGCACAAACCTCAGCCGTCGATCGCGGCGGGATTGAACGTGGGCACGCCACGTTTTTGCCAAAATTCGCGCTCAGCGCTTCGCGAGTCCGCATCCGCCTCGGAGCAACGATGGACCGTCCGATCGAGATCAAACGGCTATGAGAAAGCCACGTCGCCCCGATAATTCACGCGATCCGACTCCGGAGCGGAGTTCTTTTCGACCGTTGGATCGTAATCCAACGGTCATCGCTTAGCTGCATTCGTCGCTCGTGCGGGGTCGAGATCGTCCGTCGGATCTCCATCTGAGGGCGTAGAAGCGGCCACGTGTCGCGTTCTGATTGGCTGGCGGCCGTATAATCCGTATTTCTTGCGTATTTCTCCATTTAAATTGTATTCTGCATTCAAAAATTCATAGAAATTAGCACAGATCTCAGAAAAATACAAATAAATAGTCGTTGGAATCGTGAGATCGAGACGATGCTAATAAAAATATAAAAATGCAGAAATACTCAATAGAATTCGTGTTTTGTGCACAAATAATGTGATTTCTCTAATAAATAGTGGTGTACAAAATACGCACATATTAGAGAGCAATTAAGTATTATATAGGCACATCATAGGACTAATTAGGGGGTTAAATACGCAATATTCAATCCGAATCACACCCCCCAACTAGCGTTTTGCTAGTCTCTAGCAAAATGAGCGATAAATACGGATGAGTAATAAAACAATAAGTTCTTTCAAATTGCTCATGGCATGGCTCAATAATACGCATTCCAACATGATCTTCACCATCAATATACACATCCATGAACAAAATCAATCACATGATATTTTCTCTAATTTAGTATGAATAAATAACATACAAGCATCGTTTTGCGCAAGCGAAAATATAACACGTCGTTTTTCTCTAGTTTTCTTGCTTCCAAGGAATTGGCCTATCAAAATAATCATTCAAGACATGGGTATTGAAGTTGCTTAGTATATTCACCATTTCTTTTCTTTTAATCGTTCCGCGTAACGCGCATCAAGCAACATTCGCAGAAAAATGTATAACTTGGATCGCTCCATCAAATGAGTGAGTTTCCTGTCAATGGCTCCCAAATCAGACGATAATAGGGCATTAGGCCAAAAAGGACCCCTCGGACTGTACTACTCGAGCCAACCAAGTTATTTATTAGTGATATACTTATTCATTCATTTTTCTTCATTTTTCTTTTCCTTTTTTTTCTTTTTTTTTCTTTTCATAAGCAACTCAATACCCTTTTTTTTGAACAAAGCATTAATAACCAAGGCCAAATTCCTCTTCAACTCGAAGACTTTTCAAAAAAAATCGTGTATACTCAAGCTTTTTCATCACATTAGCATGCATGAAATAAATTCAAACTATTTCGAGATATTAATCATGACAATCGAAAAAATTTCATGAATAGCATATTAACGGTAATTCATGAAGGAAAAAAAATTAATTCAAGCCATAAACAATTAGCTAGAACTCAGTTAATGCATAATCATCCGCATTTGAGGTATACGAAGGAGTTTAAAATGGTAAGATTGATGGTTCATTCTTTCCTTATGCCATGCTTTTGAAAAAAAATCCTAAGGTCTCATACACACCCCCCAACTAAAGATGGACATTGTCCTCAATGTCGAAAGGGGGTACGAGTTTATTCAAGCAAGCATCTTAGAAAGCATATAAAAATCTACACTACTGGAAAGAACACACCGTGATCAAATGGCGGATCCCGAATCTTTGATGGTGGAGGAAGTTGTTCAATTTGTTCCTTGCGCTCCTTGGCGAGTATACTTTCTCCGAAGGCTAAATTGGACTCCAGCAACGTAACTCCCAGCATCTCTATAATTTGGTTACCTGTATCCTGCAAGAGATGAGTCACGTCAATCCAATTTATTTTAAAATTCTTCGCCATAAACACATTCCAAATATAGTCATCAAAATAGGTGAAGTAAAATAGAGCATGGTGATGGCAACTCCCTGAAAAATGTGCACTACGCTCGGTATGATGCTCAGTCAATGTGGAGAGGGGTAAATGATTTTGGGGGAAAACTGGGGAAGGGAATGATTCGGGCTCCATGGCGATATTCTTTAAACCAATGTCCCTAGCCGTCTCCTCCTCCTGTTCATCCAAAATTGCTTGTTCGTCCTCTCTTTTGCACACACTTCCTGCCATGTCAATGCTTTCATTCGTGACTTCATCGTGACATGGCTCGCTCGATATACCTGCAATAGAAGATGAAATCAAATTAGATTTTGGAAATTGAATTTCAAACGAATTATTTTCTTTTACGCAAGTGGAAATCAGCTTAAGGTTTTCAATAGATTGCTGAATCTGCCGACTCCGAGCGAGGAATTTCTCTTGGAATTGGTGGGACGTGGCCTCCTGTGTCTGAATAAGCAGTGGAACTTCCTCTTTCAAGTGTTGCAAAGGTACGTCTACACTTTGCTCTCCTTGATCAAGGCTTGAAGGCTCCGTTGAATCGCACTCTGAAATCTCTTTCGTGATTTCATCATCCTCTTCTAGAGACTCCATGTAATTCCACGCCTCTGTCGGCGTCATGACTCCCAAGAATTCCTGCAGCTGTGGTCGTAGTCCGCCTAGGAATGACTCCATAAGCTCTTTCTTTGTGAACCCATGCTGCGGATAGCTCGATATTATGTCTGTGAATCTCATCCAGGCCTGAAAGAAAGTTTCACAATCATTCTGATTAAAACTAACGATCTTGAGCTTCTCCATCCTATGTTTGTGTGCCTTATAATATTCTGCATCATACAAATCGTTCGTGCAATAGAATTTCATGTATTCCATGTACTCCATTTTTTTAAAGAGAAAACAAAAAATAAAATAAAAAAATCCTAGACTATAAGATGGAAGGATCTCACTGAATTTTCCTCCAAACGAACTGAAATCGTAGATCGCAAGTAATGGTATCCCCGGCAACGGCGCCAAAAACTTGCCTCGTCTCAAATGATGTGAGAACTACTCCCAAGCGCAGGAGAGCGTGCAAGTAATATCCTGGTGAGTCCAGGTATCGAATCCGCGGGACAACTGACCTGCAAAACTACGAACGTCAATCTGAAAAGAGTAATAATACAATGTTGACCAACCACCTATCAAACACGAAGATATAGGATCAAGAGTATCATATAGCAAAAGAAAACGATATTTACGGTGACTTGGAGAAGGATACAAGTATGGGGAGTATGTGTTTGGTTTGATTTCGTTAGGGTGTGTGCAATCAATGAATATCAATACCTTTTCTATAACTCAACGTCTCGTCCGGTCAGGGCACGAGAACGTCGGAAAGTATGGCGATCAAGCGTATAGAAACGTGCCAAAAGATTAATCAGGTGCAAATTGGGCGAAAAGATATAGAAACCAATAATTACGACACCCTAACTACGTCAACACCAACACATGTGAAGTGGATGTGCTACGTTTGTGATTTCATTAGGAGTTAATAATCGCTGAAATATCATGTCTTTTATATAACTCAACGCTTCGTCCGGTCAGGGCACGAAGGCGTCGGAAGTTGAAACGATGAAAACTAGTCAAAATGGCCGTATACGTATCACTAGCAACATTGATTTCATTAAACGATAAATGCAAAAATACGTTCAGATTAGTGAACATGAATTGGCTAGCCTTGTCAGGGCCTAGCCATACGGGATGTAAATAATATCAACAATAAGCAAATACCCATCAAATACGTTGTAGAAATCAACATTACTAGCAATTTGGACGTGATAGTAGGGCTAAAGACATGAAATTCATCAATTAAATACTCCTAATTACTTCACAACCATAGCACAAAGATCTTAGCCACGCATGGTGCAAAAACAATCAAATTTGATAGCCAAATACATCGTTATACAAGCCAAATACAATGAAATACACCAAATACGGGGTATAAGTTCAAGAAATTGTCACCAAATCTCCACTTTAGAGCCCAAAACTCCTCTAGAACAGGAAGAACATCCTCTGGAATTTTTGAGAATTTTTCCTTGGGGGAATACGGCTCCTAGAGCCCCCAAATACGCCAGAATACGCCCCAAAACCCTAGAAATACGCTTAAATAATAAGATTGCGGGTTTGGGGGCTTAACGGGTGCAAGATCCGCACCCAATTGCGTCTAAAACCCGATCCGTCGTCGCTCCGCGATCTCGACCGTCCATCTTCGAGCGGCACAAACCTCAGCCGTCGATCGCGGCGGGATTGAACGTGGGCACGCCACGTTTTTGCCAAAATTCGCGCTCAGCGCTTCGCGAGTCCGCATCCGCCTCGGAGCAACGATGGACCGTCCGATCGAGATCAAACGGCTATGAGAAAGCCACGTCGGCCCGATAATTCACGCGATCCGACTCCGGAGCGGAGTTCTTTTCGACCGTTGGATCGTAATCCAACGGTCATCGCTTCGCTGCATTCGTCGCTCGTGCGGGGTCAAGATCGTCTGTCAGATATCCATCTGAGGGTGTAGAAGCGGCCACGTGTCGCGTTCTGATTGGCTGGCGGCCGTATAATCCGTATTTCTTGCGTATTTCTCCATTTAAATTGTATTCTGCATTCAAAAATTCATAGAAATTAGCACAGATCTCAGAAAAATACAAATAAATAGTCGTTGGAATCGTGAGATCGAGACGATGCTAAGAAAAATATAAAAATGCAGAAATACTCAATAGAATTCGTGTTTTGTGCACAAATAATGTGATTTCTCTAATAAATAGTGGTGTACAAAATACGCACATATTAGAGAGCAACTAAGTATTATATAGGCACATCATAGGACTAATTAGGGGTTTAAATACGCAATATTCAACCCGAATCATCATCTTTCGGTCAGACGACTAATGTTGCTTTCACAGTCGCCTGCCCATGGCATAGGTGCCTGTGAATGCTTCTTCAGTCGCCTGTCGATCCTTGTCCTGACACTTGGTGTTTGGCAAGCTATGCAAGTTTCGGCCAGAAGACTGATGTTGGTTTTACAATCGCCTGCCCATGGCACATGCGCATGTGGATACCACATCAGTAGCCTGTCCTGTCTTCCCAAAACTTTCTGAGTTTTCATAGGTTACTCATGTTTCACTAAGTTGCCTGTAGAAGGTTTCTTAGTCGCATGTTGGTTTACATGCGCCTGCGCGACCTTCATCAGTCGACTGTTCTACGTGGTAAGTTACCGTTTGAATTCTCACCTACCCTCTGACATAGTGCATCAAGCGACTGTAAGTTCTTCATCAGTCGACCGTCTGTTGTGTAAATTCTATCCGTTGGCTGTTTCCACACGGATTTCAAAGGGGGTTTTGGGTATTCTGTTTGAGTGTTTTAAAGAACCTATCAAGAGAGCTTCTACTGTTACATTGGAGCCCCTCTCTTCCCCAAGCAAGCTCTTAAGAATTCAAGCTTTCATCTCTAAGCTCTCATTCTCAAAAACCCCTAGAATTCCCATCTCATTCTCTCTTGCTCTCCAGCCTAGAATCAAAGCGATATCCTCTAGGTCATTTGGTGGTGACAAGAAGAAGGGCTTTCTCTCTTCTTGGAAGAGACATCAAGACACAACATACTTGCTCCTTCAAGTTCTACTTCAAGGCATAGGTGATTGTAAGTGTTGCTATTTCATTATTTCATATCTTTCGATATTAGTTTTACTCTCGGTTTGTGAGAGTGGTTTGTTGATCCTAAGTTGTGGGAGTTAAGGACATCGATTGTGTTTCGACTTCACTTGTAGGGTTGCTACAAGTGGGTTTAAAGGAAACATCAAGTTAGGATTCTAACTTGAGTATCCGGAGATATCCGGGTGGAAGGAATGTAGGATTACCGGAAACAAGTCGGGATTAGACTTGGGTAATCCGAACCCTTGAAACATCCTTTGTGTTAGCATTGTTTCATTTTGGGTTTATTTATACTTTCGGATTTATTGTTGGTTAGGAATTTAAATTAGTATAACTATTGTTTAAATTTTATAAACATTATTCAACCCCCTTCTCGTGTTTTTCTCATAGCCAGTGTCCTTACACTATCTTCTGAGACTTCTTCACCACACAACTTCAGGTGCGAATTGATGTTGAACAAAGCTGAGTTCTCCAACTCCTAACTGGCCCTTGGGAGTCTAACATATTTTTGATGTTTATACCTATCCTCAAGGGCAGTCCATAGCTCTAGTGGATCTTTGACCGTAAGGTATTCAGCCTTTAAGGTATTGTTCACATGGCGATGAATATATATTATAGCTGTAACGGCCTGTTTTCCTAGTCGTGTTTGACTGTTGTGTGCGTGTATTTTTTCTTCGTTGATCCGGTTAATTTCGTCTGCACGTCGACACGAGCGCGTCGTTATTTTCGGTTTTACCGTAGCGAAATTTTAACCCGTTAAATCGTAATTGTTTTTTTAACTAAAAAGTTATTACTGATTAAATTATTACTAATTACTAATCACTTTTCCTAAACTACCTTTACCATACTACAATTACCGTAACCTATTCAATCCCCACCGAATTGTTGGTGAGATCCAACATCCAACAGCAAATCCTTTATCGCCTCCGCTACCTCACAACCAACTCCTTTCAATCTGTCTCCCTCCACATGGTTCTTAAACGACACCTACTACAACCACCCACCTCCAACAACCACAAGCAACAATCAGCAACCACCATCCACCAACAACCACACTAACAACACCATCCCACATTCCACCATCATAACCCCCTTCAACCTTACAACAACGATCTGCCTCCACCATCTCCTTACAACCCACCTCCACCATCTCCTTACAACCCAAACACAAACCAAAAATCACAAACCATGATTACAAAATCAGAACCCCAAAATCAACCCCGCCTCGCACACGCCGCCGCCGCCTTCGGAAATCACGTGTCGCCCGTCGTATCTCCGATCGTTGCCAAGCTCTAGAAGTCGTCGCCGCCTCGAACCACGCGTCGCTGCACTCCGGATCAGCCGCCGCCTCCTCGGATCGTCGCCCTACCTTGATCGCCTCCGGATCCGTCGATTGGAAGCCGCACCGCCACCCAGCGCCTCGGATCGAAGCTGCCTGCCTCCGATCCGTCGCCCCCGAGCTCCGATCGCCACCTTCGATCGCCCTGATCCCGCCCGAAGCCGTTGTGGAATCACCGCCCGAAGCCGCCTTGGGTCGTCGCCGCCGTGATCCGCCCGTGCCCGCCTCCGATCCGCACCGCCGGCCTCGGATCCGTCGTATCCCCGCCGACGCGTTCAACTCCGATCCGTCGCCGTCCCATCTGCCCTCGATCGCCCTGCAACGGAACAAAAAAAGAGAAAGACAGAGGGGGAGAAACAGAGGGAGAGGGAGAGTAACCAGGAGAGAGGGGGAACAAGTACAAGTAAGTTTTTATTAAAGTTTTTATTAATATTATTATTACAAAAATTCTATTTCATTAATTATTATTAGAGTTTTGTTAGGTTATTATTATTAAGAGTTATAAGTTAGTATATTAAGTTAAGATTATTAGTTAGTAAATGATTTTAATAAGTTAATAATTAAGGTTAAGTTATTTTTGTAAGATTAATAAATTAAGTTAAGTTAGCATTAATAATTATATATGTTAGTTTAAGTTGTAAATAAATTTCTGTTAAAATGTTAGTTTAAGTGACTAAATGAATAGTTATTGATTAGTTCTCTTAAGTTACTATTACCTTTTAGTAAGCTAGTGTAATTTATCTTACTAGTAGTTGACCACTAGCCTATTTGACGCAGATAAAACATACCTCACGTCACCACCGCCTGGACACCCACACCCACGTCAAGGCAAGTATTTCTAATAATGAATTGCAAATCTGGCCGTTCAAACTTAGTGCTAAACCTGATTTCAATGTGCTTGTCAAATTCTGGTAGTCGGATATTATGTTTCACTTTGCTTATTGCCTTTTAACTTAATTGGACTGCTTTTACTATCCGCATGTTAACAAGCTAAATTAATTGGGAAAAAGGAGTATGTTACAAACTCGTAACACATATGTGATACCCATCGAATACAGATGAGGTAAAACCATCGAATACAGATGGGGTGAAACCTAGTCGATGACTAGACAGTACACTTTGGGTGGGGTTGGTCCATTGCAGTAGGGTTTGTGAGTGTGTCTCGAACACAATTGCGGCCCCTCTGGTGGCGGCAAGCCATTGTGTGGAGTGTCACGGTAAACCCCGGTGATAAGGTGTATTGAGAACATTTCACCTACCCAGGCATGGACTTATCATGTGCACAAATAATCAAATACTCAACATACAACTGTTTTACTTTTAAAACTGCAAACTCATGCATGCTCATACTTTACTTTTCTGCACTTATTATTCATAACTGTGTACTAACACTCTTTTGTCCTCTTATAGTTGTTCCTCATTTTCATTACTTTAAATATCTTGTCGAGCTTATCGCTGACATATATTTCAATGTTTTATGAAATATATGTTAGGTTTAGAGACAGAGTACCTTGAGGACCCTACTTTTGAGGATCCCATCTTAGAGGTGGACACCGCTGATCAGACTTACGAGGACACTGAGATCCTCCCTGCAGAAGGTTAGAGCAGGACATTTATATTTCAGTTTATTATTTGTATTGTTATTTTCATGTGTGTTTGCTTTCAGCAGATTGTACGGCCATGTTAGGCCTTAATTACTTGTGTGTTTGCTTTGGACGCTGGTATTGTAATGTAATGAATATTTATACTGCTTCTGAGAAATTCACGTGCAGGGACCTGCTTTCGCTAATTAAATGCTTATTGTACTTAAGTCAAAGAAGAGAAAAAAATAAGTATATCTTCTTTGCTTTAAGCACATGCGGACCCACTCGCGTCCTTGCCCCCAAGTATACTGGGAATCGGGGCGTGACAGGTTTTAGTGTTGGCCCATGCAGGTCCTCTTGCACTCTGCGAGACACTTCAGGAATAGTATAAATATTATTACTAACCAGATCGTTTAGGTAAACTAGTACACAAATATTTACTTTGTTTGATTGCAGTATGGCAGATCAACCCAACGCTCATAATGGAAATGGTGACACCTACAACGAGATCGTGGGACTCGTAAGAGAAATGATGGAACACCAAACTCGATTACTCTATGCACTCAGTCGTTTCGCTCCTCATCTGGTCGGGGATCCTGAGGACCAAGCGTTCCAGTCCAGTCAAGGTTTAATCTACAACGCACAAGCGCCAAGGACATCTGCCGATCTAACACCCGATGAGGAAATACTGGGAGCAGCACGTAACTACGAGGGTGTAGATAAACTTCGAGAGACATCCCAAGTTGGAGGGAGTAAGCATCCTGAGGAACCAACAAGAGACGCTCCTGGACCAATACAAACTACACTGTTTAAAAGGTCCGCACCTCCAGTTAACAACCGATATCAGATGAAGTGCAACCATTGTGATCGACAAGGGCATGTCAAGTAGGACTGCCGGGTGCTGTTGAGACAATGTCTGTTATGTGAAGCATCAGCGCATATTGCCAGAGACTGCACTTGTCGCACCAAAAAGCCAACAACTACTCAGCATGGACCACCTCTGGCTCCACAACTGAAGGCTTTCGCATTGGCGAGGCAGAACAAGCCAAGACGTCGGATTTTCACCATGACAGCCGCGGAGGCTGAGACGGATGGACAAGTGATTTCAAGTATTACTTAAACCCTTCTTTTATAGTGCTTATATTATATGCATGGGTTACTTGTTTATCTTTTGCTAAGATACTTCTTATGTACTATGTGTTGTATTGATAGCCTTTCATCCAGCCCTATCCCTTTTTGATTCGGAGCCACTCACTGCTTCATGTCCCGAGGATTTGTAGAGAAACATTCTATTCATGTTGACTCTCTACCAAATCGCTTGAGCATCACTATTGCCAGTGGAGTAGTGATGACTTCCACTGACTGTCGATCTTGCCCCATAGTGATTTGTGGACACGAGTTGTTCGCAGATTTTATGATAGTCGACATGTCCAACTTCGATGCGATATTTGGCATGGATTGGTTAGGAAATTTCTACGCTACTATCGATTGTCACAACAAGAAAGTAGTGTTTGAAATCCATGATCATCCGGTGTTTGAATTCATGAGCAGAGATCGTTCACTTGGGCCTGTCAAGTTTCGGGCCAAGCCGAACGAACTAATCATTGCATTGGTGCAAGTTGAGCCCGAGAAACCTAGAGTGGTTCGAGACTTTGCAGACGTATTGCCTGAAGATATTTCAGGATTGCCGCCTGATCGAGCTCTGAAATTCACTATCGACCTTATGCCGAACACTCAACCTATTTCGAAGGCTCCTTATCGCATGGCTCCTGCTGAACTGGAAGAACTTCGGAAACAACTCGACGACCTGTTGCAGAAGGGATTGATTCATCCCAGTGTATCTCCTTGGGGTGCGCCAGTTCTTTTGATCAAGAAGAAGGATGGGTCGAGAAGGATGTGTGTGGACCACCGAGAACTGAATAAGGTAACCATAAAGAACAAGTACCCGCTGTCACGCATTGACGACATCTTCGATCAACTTGACGGATCGCGAGTATTCTCGAAGCTGGATCTCCGAAGTGGTTATCATTAAGTGAAGGTCAGAAGTGGGGACATCCCAAAGACGGCATTCCGGACCAAGTATGGGCACTATAAATTTGTAGTCATGCCATTCGGTGTGACTAACGGCCCAGCAGTATCCATGAACCTTATGAACTTGATCTTCTATGAGTTTTTGGATAAGTTTGTGGTGATCTTCATCAACGACATCTTGGTCTACTCAAAGAACGAGGAAGAGCATGCCGAGCATCTACGGATTGTACTGGAGACCTTGCGACATCATCGGTTATACGCCAAGTTCAGCAAGTGTGATTTCTGGCTAGACCGAGTCGCCTTTCTTGGGCATGTGGTACAGTAGATTGTATCTCTGTTGATTCGGAGAAGGTCATTTCAGTCAGGAACTAGCCGACTCCTCGATCAGCTACCGACATCAGGAGTTTCCTAGGATTGGCAAGTTATTACCGTCAATTCATTAAGGATCTTCGTC
Source organism: Scilla litardierei (assembly GCA_030789695.1). NCBI lineage: Eukaryota > Viridiplantae > Streptophyta > Magnoliopsida > Asparagales > Asparagaceae > Scilla > Scilla litardierei. The sequence continues at coordinate 30,276,123 of CM061140.1, forward strand.
TGCATTTTTGGTGGCATGGAATGAAGAGAAGCGTGGCTCGAAGTGTTGCTAAGTACACTGTGTGTCAGCAAGTGAAGGCTGAACATCATCGCATTGCTGGACTACTTCAACCCCTGCCGATTCCAGAGTGGAAATGGCAGCACATCACAATGGACTTCGTGACTGGACTACCTCAGAGTATTAAGCAAAATGATGCGATTTGGATGATCGTTGACCGATTAACCAAATCAGCACATTTCATACCCTTCCGAGTTGGAAAACCTACGGAAACACTTGCTAAGAAGTATATGGAGGTAATGATCTATCCTTTACCTTTAATACTTCCTACTAGTACACATTGTAATGTGATCGGTAATCATGCAGGAGATTGTTCGATTGCATGGAGTTCCCGTGAGCATCGTCTCTGACTGGGACACCAGATTCGCTTCTCAGTTTTGGAAGAGTCTGCAATCCAATTTGGGTATCAGTCTGAATTTCAGCACTGCGTATCACCCACAGACGGATGGCCAATCAGAGCGTACCATCCAGATATTAGTGGACATGTTGCGAGCTTGCATGCTGGATTTCAAAGGCCCGTGGAAAGATCATATACACCTAGTAGAGTTTTCCTACAACAATAGCTACCAAGCCAGCATCGGCATGGCCCCATTCGCAGCACCATATGGTAGGAAGTGTCGATCCCTGCTGAGTTGGGATGACATTGGTGATCGGGAATTATTAGGCCCGGAGATGATTGTTGAAACTATGGGTATAGTGCGTAACATCATAGACAAGTTACGCATTGCACAAGACCGATACAAGCATTGGGCTGATGCCAAGCTTTGCCACTTGGAGTTTCAACCAGGAGATCATGTTTTTCTGATGATATCCCCAAACCGAGGAGTGATACGTTTTGGGAGTCGAGGCAAGCTCAGTCCAAGGTTCGTTGGTCCCTTTGATGTGTTAGAACGAGTTGGAGAAGTAGCTTATCGTCTAGCTCTACTGCAATCATTGGAGGAAGTACATATTGTTTTCTATGTCTCCCAGCTGCGTCGTTATATCAGTAATCCTATGCATGTGATTGAGCATTCCGAGATCATGGTGTCACCAGACCTTACATATGAACAGCAGCTTGTTCAGATTCTTGATCGACGTCAGAAGGCGCTCAGGAATAAGGTCGTCGAACTCGTGAGAGTGATGTGGCGACATGACTCGCTAGGAGAATCCACCTGGGAGCGAGAGGATGAGATGCGAGGATGTTACCCCTACATTTTCCCTGCACTGTAAAGAATTCCGGGGACAGAATTATTCTAAGGAGTATAGGATGTAACGGCCGGTTTTCCTAGTCGTGTTTGACTGTTGTGTGCATGTATTTTTTCTTCGTTGATCCGGTTATTTTTGTCTGCACGTCGACGCGAGCACGTCGTTATTTTCGGTTTTACCGTAGCAAAATTTTAACCCGTTAAATCGTAATTGTTTTTTTAACTAAAAATTTATTACTGATTAAATTATTACTAATTACTAATCACTTTTCCTAAACTACCTTTACCATTCTACAATTACCTTAACCTATTCAATGCCCATAGAAATGTTGGTGAGATCCAACATCCAACAACAAATCCTTTATCACCTTCCCTACCTCACAACCAACTCCTTTCAATCTGTCTCCCTCCACATGGTTCTTAAACGACACATACTGCAACCACGCTCCTCCAACAACCACAAGCAACAATCAGCAACCACCCTCCACCAACAACCACACTAACAAGCACCATCCCACATTCCACCATCATCACCCCCTTCAACCTTACAACAACGATCTGCGTCCACCATCTACTTACAACCCACCTCCACCATCTCTTTACAACCCAAACACAAACCAGAAATCACAAACCAAGATTACAAAATCAGAACCCCAAAATTAACCCTGCCTCGCGCACGCCGCCACTACCTTCGAAAATCGCGCGTCGCCTGCCGTATCTCCAATCGCCGCCAAGCTCTAGAAGTCGTTGCTGCCTCGAACCACGCGTCACCGCGCTCCGGATCAGCCACCGTCGCCTCGGATCGTCGCCCCGCCTTGATCATCGTCAGATCCACCGCCTGGAAGCTGCGCTGCCACCCAGCGCCTCGGATCGAAGCTGCCCGCCTCCGATCCGCCACCCCCGAGCTCCGATCGCCGCCGTCGATCGCCTCGATCTTGCCCGAAGCTACAGTGGAATCGCCGCCGGAAGCCGCCTTGGGTCGTCGCCGCCGCGATCCGCCCGTGCCCGCCTCCGATCCGCACCCCCGGCCTCGATCCGCCGCATCCCCGCCGCCGCATTCAACTCCGATCCGCCGCCGCCCCATATGCCCTCGATCGCCCTGCAACGGAACAAAAAAGAGAAAGACAAAGGGGGAGAAACAAATGTAGTGCCATGTGGTAGCTACTGCACACGTACTAGGGGGGTGAATAGTACTTAAAATAATTAAGAGAGTTATTCCTAACTATTGTGCAATGAACAAACGACAATGCGGAATAAACAACAATCAACAAGAATTAAGCATACGCAAACAAAGCATGTAACGGGTTCGGATCCACCCAAGTCTCCCCGACTTGTTCCCGGTGATCCTACGTCCCAACCATCCGGATCCCCTCCGGATACTTGAGTTAGAAACCCTAACTCAAGATTTAGCACTATGAAATTCTTGTGAAGAACCTTCACAAGACCAAATCATATAAATGACATGTGACTCCCACAAACCGGGATCACACCCTCTCTCACAACCGAGAGACACAATTCAAATAAAGATTGAAATGAAATAAACACTTACCTACAAAATCCTATGCCTTGAGAGAACTTACCAAATATTAGGGCAAGAAGGATTTTGGGGAAGATGATGACACCAAGCCCTAGCTCCACCAAGATGGACATCAATAGGTGGCTAGGATGAGGTTGGTGTCCTTGGATTCAAAGCCCTTGGCTTGAATGGCTCACAATGGAGAGAGTCTCTCTTGAGGATATTGGCTCAAGGAGTGAATGGAGAAATTCTTGTGAGGAAGAGAGAGCTTGGAATTAGCTTGAGAAAACTCTTCTCTTAGGTCTGAAAATACTTGGATAATGGACCTCTACCCTTGCCTCAAACGAATCAAGTTTGTATTTATAGAGGCAAGGAAAATCGTGTTGGAAAAGTTCCCAACGGCTCTATTCTGAACCAGACTAGTCGTTCAAAGAAAGATCACTGACCGACTAGTTCATCAACTAGTCGGTCGGTGATACAACGTAGACTGACTAACGGTTGAACAGCCAAAAGGTCGAAGTACAGGCAATGACAACTAGTCGGACTAAGAAGACTTGCCAACCGACTAGTTTCACAACTAGTCGGTCGGTGAATGTTCTTTGACCGACTAACAGTCGAAATAGAATAGGCTGACTTCAAGTTGACTTAGTCGGTTTAAGAACAAATGCTGACCGACTAGTTTCTCAACTAGTCGGTCGACAAACGTTCTTTGACCGACTAACTCGAAACAGTAGCTCAGGCTGAAAAAGACTGAACACAACTAGTCGGTCTGAGAAGAACTCCTGACCGACTAGATCGTCATCTAGTCGGTCGGTGAATCTTCTTTGACCGACTAATTGATCAACATGGAATGAGCTGAATTTAGCAAGGCATCTAGTCGGTTCATGTAGAGTTGCCGACCGACTAGATCGTCATCTAGTCGGTTGGTGACTCTACTTGAACCAACTAACATGCACTAGAAGCCGAGGGAAGAAGCGATAGGCTTCGGGAAAGTTTCTATTGGCTTCTATGATAATCCTAGCTCTAAGATATGAGCGAAATGAAGATTATAAAGTAAGTCCTACTCAAGGCTTAACATTCTAATCTATAAAGCTAGAAGACATAAAGTAATACATGACGAACCGTCTTCAAAGCTTCAATCTTCATTCTTCTTGACTTCAAAATTGCTCCTTGAGCTTCAACGAAGCTTCAGGCACACGATCACGCGTATTGAGAAGTCTTGAGATGTCGCTTTTGATGTACGTATTCTTTTGGCGACGATCTCCATAGCTGCGCTCACAAACAAGTTAGTATACAATATTTATGTTTGCTCATCATCCAAAACCAAATCCGGGGAATCAATACTCAACATTCTCCCCCTTTTTGGTGATGACAAACCAACATAAATAATAATCAATAATAATAATTCAATTGAAATTTACTTACTCCCCCTGCATTGAGGACACGTTAGTCTCGTATTAAATATTAATCATACGCATCAAGCAGATGAGGAAGATATGAAATATGAACCAATTATTGACATATAGGATCTAAATCCATTTTTATATCTTCACTCCCCCTGAATCTAACATATCAAATTAGATTCACGGTAAATTACGTTGAATTATCAATTAGCACATTGTCATTATTATATCTCTCCCCCTTTGGCATTAGCAAAAAGAGCGGGAGGAGATCAACGACAAAACCAATGGCTAACAAATAAAGCACGGGAGTCGAAGAATACGATCATGGTCCAAATGACACCAAAGTAAAATACCGAATGTAAAATAGCGAAGATACTCAAAGTGTGCCAACTTGACCATAGTCGAAAATCGAAAAACCGAAATCATAAACCATCGGCGAAAATCGAAAAACGAAATCACCAAGCCATAGGTGAAAATCGAAATCATCAAGCCATAGGCGAAAATCGAAATACGAAATCATCAAGCCATAGGCGAAAATCGAAATACGAAATCATCAAGCCATAGGCGAAAATCGAAAACCGAAGTCATCAAAACTCAAATCAAGTTCACTTATTGAGTTTTGGAACATACTCTCCAAAATCAACATTCTTGAAGAGATTAGTGCATGGAAAACAATTCTATGTTTCCATAGAAGAAATTTCTATTAAATCAAATTTAATCGTCGAGCGACAAAGTCAATATCAGAGACATAATTCCAATGAGAGTACCAAAAGTAGCAAATTGATACCAATCGTAATATAATCTATCAATGGATGCATTTAACACACATGGATACCAATGTAAATCAAAAGTAAGAATATACTTACAACATTAAGCTCCCCCTACTTTAGTGCATCACTTAAGCACCATCAACTCTATTTGAATGAAAAATCCCTTGCAAATCAATGAGTTGGTAGGGTTGGTATCCCATGGTGGATTTAACCTAGAGAATATCATTTTGGTATCCAAAAATCTTTTTGGATCCTGTGGGTTAGGCAACAAATTTAACATATTAAATGTAACCCATATCCTACCTAAATTCAAATTAACATGCACATCCATGATTAATATGCAAATAAAAAATAAACCAATTCTTACCACAATTGCGTTGGTACCCATAAAATGAAATTAAACTTATGGTACCAAGCAATGAAGGGTCAAAGGAAACTAGCCCTTCGGAAACCAAGTCCACGAGGACCTTGATTTCCCAACATAATCATCATTCAAAATAATATCATTAATATATGATCGCACATACAAATTCTTATTATGCATGCTTGTGTTCTTCGGACCCCAAATGGTGTATGTCTTGGGAGTCCTAATCCTATTGGGAACATGCATACGTTGTTGATTTCTATGTGATGCATGTCGTGGATAAGTATATGGCATATGATGCAAAGGTGCATGATGATAATTATTCATATGGGAATGAGGATGAGCATATGAATGTGGTGGAACACGTGCATGAGTGTGTCTCACATGGTGTGTACGTGCTCGTGGATGCGTAGCATAAAAATCAACATACGTGCTAACATGTGGAGTAGGATGTGTGTTCCTACGTGGCATGGTATACATGAAAGCATGACCCTTCTTTGGAGGTCCACCCAAAGTGGGTTTCTTTCCAAATGAGGGTGTGTTCCTAGCGGAAGCACCATTGGTAGTAGAACTACCCATGAAGTGTTTACTCCCACTAGTGGAAGCATCGGACATTGGCCTTACAAAGGTGCCGGACGATTTGGATGAATCTCACATCTTATATCCCAAACCAATGTGATGATTGGCCGGAGGTAAGTCATTTAGGATATTATCCAAATGTCCATTACCCTTATTGAATTCATGAATTCGGCCTAATGTGCACTCATACTTCTCGGTGAGAGAATGCATCGAGGCATCCAAGGTGGACACTTGCGATGTGAGTGCGCAAACACGTGATTTGAGATTTTTATTCTCAATACTCAAAGTTGAGTTTTGAGACGTCAAATCCGCTATCACATGTTCATCCGAATCCTCGACATGAACATGCTCGAGTTGAGATTTGAGATGTTCAATCTCATTTCTCAACCCTTCAACAACGGTGTCGTTGTTGACGATGATGGGTTTAGGCGAGGTTTTAAGACTATCTAGTTCATTCTTAGTCTTAATAAATCTAGTAGCCAAATTAGAAAACTTATTCCAAAGTTGTTCGTTGGCTATTTTAAGTTCATCGTTCGTTAACTCATCGCCTTCATCCTCGCTTCCATCCTCGCTTTCATCGGAGGAAGTGTCTTGATCACGATCCTCTTTTCCCATGAAGCACGTGTGTGCTTTTTCCACACGTTCATCATCCGACTCTCCACTTGAGGAGTCCTCTTCGGAGTCGGTGAATGTGCCGACAAGTCCTTTCTTGTGCTTTCTCCACTTGTCGTACTTGGATGCCTTCCACTTCTCCTTGTGTTTGTAGAGAGGACAATCCGGCTTGATATGTCCTGGCTTATTGCATTTATAACACACGGGAGAGGAGACATTAGTTGAAATAAATTTAGATTTACTCTTCAACTTACCTTGTCAGAAGAATCGGTTGAACTTCTTTGCCAACTCGGCCAAAGCTTCCACGTCCGACTCTTCTTCCGATTCTTCTTCCGATTCTTCATCATCGGTAGATGGAGCGGCCTTGTATGCAATCGCCTTTTTCTTTGGCTCGTCTTGCTTCAAGTACGCTTTCATCTTCTCCTTCATCTTGATCTTACTTTCCTTGCGTACCTCGTAAGACAACAAGGTGCCCATTAAGTGAACAACGGTATATTTATTCATATCGTTACCTTCCTCGATGGCGAAGGTACGCTTTTCCCAAGAAGATGGAAGTCCGTCAATAATCTTCGCGACTTTCTCCTTTTGGGTGTAGACCTTCCCAAGAGCTTCCAATTCGTTGGAAATATCCACGAAGCGAGCATAGTAGTCCTTCATGGTTTCACCCTGTTCCATGTGAAACAACTCAAACTCTTTGTTAGCGACAACGAGTTTAGAATCTTTTACTGTACTCGTTCCTTCGTGCAAGATGAGAAGTTGGTTCCATACTTGATATGCACTCTTACATGTGCATATCTTGTTGAAGTCTTCGGGCTCCAACGCACATTGCAAGGCATTCATCGCCTTGGCATTGCTTACCTCCGCGGCGACCTCCTCGGTAGTCCACTTCGCGAAATCTTGTTCGGTAGGCTCAACATACTCCGTCAATGTGGCTCTCCAAAGTGAAGCGCTCCGGAGGAAGGTTTCCATCCGGCATTTCCAGTACCCATAATTGGTACCGTTGAAATGAGGAGGCCTGACAGAGGATTGCCCTTCCATAACTGAAGACGATCCGTGACGATCTTTGAAGACGTTGTAGTCGTTGTTTGTCATAGCTTTGACCTTGTAGCTTTAACCTTGGCTCTGATACCAATTGTAGTGCCTTGTGGTAGCTACTGCACACGTACTAGAGGGGTGGTGAATAGTACTTAAAATAATTAAGAGAGTTATTACTAACTATTGTGCAATGAACAAACGACAATGCGGAATAAACAACAATCAACAAGAATTAAGCATACGCAAACAAAGCATGTAACGGGTTCGGATCCACCCAAGTCTCCCCGACTTGTTCCCGGTGATCCTACGTCCCAACCACCCGGATCCCCTCCGGATACTTGAGTTAGAAACCCTAACTCAAGATTTAGCACTATGAAATTCTTGTGAAGAACCTTCACAAGACCAAATCATACAAATGACATGTGACTCCCACAAACCGGGATCACACACTCTCTCACAACCGAGAGACACAATTCAAATAAAGATTGAAATGAAATAAACACTTACCTACAAAATCCTATGCCTTGAGAGAACTAACCAAATATTAGGGCAAGAAGGATTTTAGGGAAGATGATGACACCAAGCCCTAGCTCCACCAAGATGGACAGCAATAGGTGGCTAGGATGAGGTTGGCGTCCTTGGATTCAAAGCCCTTGGCTTGAATGGCTCACAATGGAGAGAGTCTCTCTTGAGGATATTGGCTCAAGGAGTGAATGGAGAGATTCTTGTGAGGAAGAGAGAGCTTGGAATTAGCTTGAGAAAACTCTTCTCTTAGGTCTGAAAATACTTGGATAATGGACCTCTAACCTTGCCTCAAACGAATCAAGTTTGTATTTATAGAGGTAAGGAAAATCGTGTTGGAAAAGTTCCCAACGGCTCTATTCTGAACCAGACTAGTCGGTCAAAGAAGGATCACTGACCGACTAGTTCATCAACTAGTCGGTCGGTGATACAACGTAGACCGACTAACGGTTGAACAGCCAAAAGGTCGAAGTACAGGCAATGACAACTAGTCGGACTAAGAAGACTTGCCAACCGACTAGTTTCACAACTAGTCGGTCGGTGAATGTTCTTTGACCGACTAACAGTCGAAATAGAATAGGCTGACTTCAAGTTGACTTAGTCGGTTTAAGAACAAATGCTGACCGACTAGTTTCTCAACTAGTCGGTCGACAAACGTTCTTTGACCGACTAACTCGAAACAGTAGCTCAGGCTGAAAAAGACTGAACACAATTAGTCGGTCTGAGAAGAACTCCTGACCGACTAGATCGTCATCTAGTCGGTCGGTGAACCTTCTTTGACCGACTAATTGATCAACATGGAATGAGCTGAATTTAGCAAGGCATCTAGTCGGTTCATGTAGAGTTGCCGACCGACTAGATCGTCATCTAGTCGGTTGGTGACTCTACTTGAACCAACTAATATGCACTAGAAGCCGAGGGAAGAAGCGATAGGCTTCGGGAAAGTTTCTATTGGCTTCTATGATAATCCTAGCTCTAAGATAGGAGCGAAATGAAGATTATAAAGTAAGTCCTACTCAAGGCTTAACATTCTAATCTATAAAGCTAGAAGACATAAAGTAATACATGACGAACCGTCTTCAAAGCTTCAATCTTCATTCTTCTTGACTTCAAAATTGCTCCTTGAGCTTCAATCAGGCACACGATCACGCGTATTGAGAAGTCTTGAGATGTCGCTTTTGATGTACGTATTCTTTTGGCGACGATCTCCATAACTACGCTCACAAACAAGTTAGTATACAATATTTATGTTTGCTCATCATCCAAAACCAAATCCGGGGAATCAATACTCAACAACAGAGAGAGGGAGAGTAACGAGGAGAGAGGGGGGAACAAGTACAAGTAAGTTTTTATTAAAGTTTTTATTAATATTATTATTACAAAAATCCTATTTCATTAATTATTATTAAAGTTTTGTTAGGTTATTATTATTAAGAGTTATAAGTTAGTATATTAAGTTAAGATTATTAGTTAGTAAATGATTTTAATAAGTTAATAATTAAGGTTACGTTATTAATTTTTGTAAGATTAATAAATTAAGTTAAGTTAGCATTAATAATTATATTTGTTAGTTTAAGTTGTAAATAAATTTCTGTCAAAATGTTAGTTTAAGTGACTAAATGAATAGTTGATGATTAGTTCTCTTAAGTTACTATTACCTTTTAGTAAGCTAGTGTAATTTATCTTACTAGTTGTTGACCACTAGCCTATTTGACGCAAATAAAACGTACCTCACGTCACCACCGCCTGGACACCCACACCCACGTCAAGGCAAGTATTTCTAGTAATGAATTACAAATCTGGCCATTCAAACTTAGTGATAAACCTGATTTCAATGTGCTTGTCAAATTCTGGTAGCCGGATATTATGTTTCACTTTGCTTATTGCCTTTTAACTTAATTGGACTGCTTTTACTATCCGCATGTTAACAAGCTAAATTAATTGGGAAAAAGGAGTATGTTACAAACTCGTAACACATATGTGATACACATCGAATACAGATGAGGTGAAACCATCGAATACAGATGGGGTGAAACCTAGTCGATGACTAGACAGTACACTTTGGATGGGGTTGGTCCATTGTAGTAGGATTTGTGAGTGTGTCTCGAACACGATTACGGCCCCTCTGGTGGCGGCAAGCCATTGTGTGGAGCGTCACGGTAAACCCCGGTGATAAGGTGTATCGAGAACATTTCACCTACCCAGGCATGGACTTATCACGTGCACAAATAATCAAATAATCAACATACAACTGTTTTACTTTAAAACTGCAAACCCATGCATGCTCATACTTTACTTTTTTGCACTTATTATTCATAACTGTGTACTAACACTCTTTTGTCCTCTTATAGTTGTTCCTCGTTTTCATTACTTTAAATATCTTGTCGAGCTTATCGCTGACATATATTTCAATGTTTTATGAAATATATGTTAGGTTTAGAGACAGAGTACCTTGAGGACCCTACTTTTGAGGATCCCATCTTAGAGGTGGACACCGCTGATCAGACTTACGAGGACACTGAGATCCTCCCTACAGAAGGCTAGAGCGGGACATTTATATTTCAGTTTATAATTTGTATTGTTATTTTCAGGTGTGTTTGCTTTCAACAGATTGTACGGCCATGTTAGGCCTTAATTACTTGTCTGTTTGATTTGGACGCTAGTATTGTAATGTAATGAATATTTATGCTGCTTCTGAGAAATTCACGAGCAGGGACCTGCTTTCGCTAATTAAACGCTTATTGTGCTTAAGTCAAAGAAGAGAAAAAGTAAGTATCTCTTCTTTGCTTTAAGCACATGCGGACCCGTTCGCGTCCTCGCCCTAAAGTATACTGGGAAGCGGGGCGTGACAATAGCTTTCGCTTTTTCAATGTCTATCGCAGAGCTATCTTTTGTAATTTTGGCAATTAGGGATTGAGCTCGCAGATGGAATTTGACATCCAACTGCTAACTGAGTTAGTTCTTCCCAGATGCTTCCAGAATTTCGAAATCAACACTTACGATTTTTGTCATTTATCTAGAAAAGCATAATTTTGTATGAATTGATAATACTGAAAATTATATCATGCAGAAGCAAAAATGAATAAAGTATTTGTGTGGATCGGCTAGTCACCCCAAAATAATAATGTCCAAAGTCCAAATTATACAGTCCCAGGTGGCCTATGTTTTCATGTAAATGGACATCGGTCTTGCGCATTACATAATATTCAACACCACAATTTCTCTCAAAAAGATAAGAAAAGTGCGGAAAAAATAAATTGGGACTTTAAAAAGGCCGATCCAAAACCACAATATAGCCATTCATGCAAATTTGTGCTCAGAAACATTTTCATTACATTTAATCGCATATCACAAACATCACATATTCAAAAGATATAAATTTAAATATTTTATGCTTAATAATTAATTAGACCACTGGGCGATGTCATACACCGTTAGGTTAGGTAACTAATGGCAAAGCGGTCGCATGATCCTTATATTATTAAGCAAATGCTTATTAAAATAAGCGTAATATTATCCCAAAATTCATGACAGTTATCATGTGATATAGAGCATATTAATATGATCCTATTATATGCATCATGAATAAATAATGTGCTGAAAATAAATTATAAGCATATGGTCTAGTCCAGGAAAAATGTAAAAAAGACTGAACTATGCCCCCTTTTATAGGAATTACTCATATTCCATCCCCATATTTTTTTCTTTTTATTTTCCCTTGTTATATCCCCTTTACTCATATTTTATTCGGTTTTTGGCCCCATATTATTCCCCCTTTTTTCATTTTGTTTGACCGAGGTCCGCAGTAAAGCTACAGTCTTCGACCCGTGCTTGTGCCCCCACTCTCCCTTTTTTCGCTATGGCGAGGCCCGCAGCAAAGCTGTGGCTTTAGCCCGTGCCCACGGCCCCTTCTTTTTTTTCTTTTTTTCATTGGGTCGAGGCCCGCAGCAAGCTGCGAGCATCGGCCCAAAATGGAAAAAATAAGGGTTTTTTCGAGCGAAAGCCCGCTAGGGGCAGGCGTTCGCTAGGGCGGACAGGGGGGATTACATCGTCGTCCGTAGCGACGATGGGCCACCGCTACGACGACGGTGGGGTGCCGGCAGCTTCGAGCCACTGGCGGGGTTATTTGGTTAAAACCCTAGTTAGGGTTTGTCGCTGACAGCGAAGGCGCCGTCGGCCGACGGACCGTCTGAGGGAGTTTTGTTTCTTTTTGTTTGCCGGCCTCGGCCGCCGCCCTCTCCCCCCGGGGGTGGCGGCCACCGCCCTCCCCAAAAAAATACTCCCCAAAACTATTTTTTTCTTTTTGCTCGTGTTCGATCTAGGGACAGATATCATGATCATGATAAAAAAATTATTGGGTTTTAGGTATACCTCAAGGTCGAATAAGACGGATGTGGGGCTTTGATTTCCCGTTTGCGCATGGGCTTCCATGTCGTCTTTTAAAGCATTCGCAACGTCCGGACCCTTTCTCTCAAGAAGAGCGTGCTAATAACGTGTTGTGAAGTGCTTTCTAGGAGAGACCACATGCCTTTATTTATATGTGAATAGGAAGAGTTCATACAATGATAGGATACAATGTTTGAGTAGGATACAAACTCCTAATCCTATTAGATAATATATTCATAACAGATACCATATTATTTCAATGTTTCCAATAAGAGACTATTATTATTATTTTTCTACACTTTTCTACTAGACCTTTTGGCCCTCGATTAAGTCTGACTTTATGCATCTCTTCACTGACATTTATAATGGTTCAGTCTCCTTGTTTCCAAAGTGGATGGTGCTAATCTTGTTAGACCTTTAGACCTATAAATTTGCTCAAATATCTTATGAAAATCACTCAGAGCATCTCCAACACTCCACTTCAAAAAAGACCCTTCAAAGATTCCATTTTGAAGACCCTTCCCATTCAAATCTTATTTTATCATATTTAGTTATCTTTACATAAGATACGATATTACTTTTGAAAATGGATTAATCTAATAAATTATTTATTTATTACAGAAATTTATAAATAATATAAAATTATTGTTATTTTATGACTATAATAATTTTGGTGAAAAGTATTAAATTTTAATATTTGTCCGTAAAAAATAATATTAATTTTTATATAGATTATCTCTTCAACAATAAAACAACTGAATGCTTGAAAAATATTCAATATTGGTCTCATATTATAGGTATTATCACGATCTTTCCATTGGTACAAAAATTATTAAATTTGGTTATGTGGTATAAAAGATATTAAACATTTAGCTAATAATGCTTAATTAAATAGAGTGGCATTATTGTAATTTAACACGATATTCTCAAATGAAGGTGTCAATAGTGCCCCCTTCAAATTTGAAGGGGCACTATTCATCTCCTTCAAATCTGGCTTCATTTTGAAGCTGGGTTGGAGAGGGCACCCGGCTTCATTCATTTCATTTTTGAAGAAATGAAGGCTGGTTGGAGTTGCTATAAGGCCCTCTCCAAGAGAGTAGCACCTTTCCTTCCCATTCTGGTTGACTCTAACACAGACCTTTTTACAAAATGGTAAGCGTGCATTAGACTCTTCCCTGATTGCCCATCAAAAGATTTGTGACTGTTCCAAAACACGGCAGACATTTTTTAGCCCCTAAAGTCAGTGTATTAGTCCTAAGAGTTCAGTTCTTATTAGTGGTACTCCTACCAATCCTCTCCATTGTTAGAGAGGCTATCATTGATGTTTTGAGTAAGTTGATTCATGATGCTTTTGAAACAAGTAACATTTATGACATTGGTCTTAGATGTGAACTCAACAGGAATCACCAATTTGCTAATGTCACTCTAATCTTTTGTGAAAGTAGAGAGGATGTTGTTAGTGCCATTAAGCTTATTCGCTACTCTTATTGACATCTCTAGTCTTAGTATCAATTACTATGGATCCTTCTTGTTTATTTTGGTAAATCCTCCACTAATGATCAATTGCAGGCCACACTGCTTAATTAACCCCCCAAAAGCCACACTTCATTTTAATGCCTTAGTCACCCTCTCAAGAAAGGAGGGCTACCATTCTTATACAAGTTTTTTTAAAAAATATTACTCGCTGAAAGATGGATTTCTTTCTATTGGTGGTAGATAAATTCGATCAACTCAGTTTTGTCTGCTTTACCTCTTCACTGCATATCCTTTTTTAAAATGGCATCTTGGGTTTGTAATAAGATTCGCACGATCAGGAGGACATGCCTTTGGTGAGGATCAAACTTTACTAGTTCTATTAAGCACGTGGTCAACTGTTATACTGCGTGTTTAAGCAAAAGAAGAAAAGGGTTACATGTGATCAACTTGGAAACTTTCAATCTTGCTCTCCTCTCCAAATGGTTATGGAAAAGCCTAAATCCCAACTGTCATGTTAAGACAGAATTGACATCTATCTGCTCCACTAGCCAGCCTTCTCCATCATATTAACCATGCACCCACACGTCGTTGTTCATTCATGAGCATTGTTTTGAAGCTTAAGAACACCCATCATAGTATTATCAGTTGCCACCTAGATAATGGAGTATCTATCATATTCCGATTGATGGATGGTTGAATTCTACCGCCTCTCTATCTAACCCTTACCTTGACATCTACAAGCTTTTACGTTGCCCCATCTATCTAATCTTTCCATAAGAACATTGGAACAATAAGGTCTGACAATGGAATCTACTCCCTTGGGAGAAATCGTACCAAGTATGCAATCTTGCAACTTAAGCAGCTTAAGACTGATTTATCTTAAGCAATTTATTGCTATCATTTCAAAATCACCGCTTTGCTATCAACCGTATTCTTTCATGGAGTAAGAGGGCTACTTAAAAAACCAAATATGGCGTGAAAGAGAAAATTTATAACCATTAGAAATGGAACCGGGGAGATTTTCAAGCATCATCAGCTTACATACAACAACAAAAAAGAGACTTAGCAGTTCAAGTTCATTCTTACACATACAGAGCACACACCAATTCTTTTACAGGGCACAAATAAGCAGTAAAACATGTTACAATATTAACCACATTCGTTCGGTTGAAATATAATATACAACATATGACTGCATCCTCTCCAAAAGATGTAATGCATCGGACTGCAAGTTCAATAGATCACAACGCATGTATCCATTACTCATATGTCACACCCGATACAAGGCCACAACATCACAGGACTATTACATTTCTTCCTATCTCCACCATCTCCTTCAGACGGGCGAAATCTAACCACCACATCGATGGAGGATCTTTTGATGCGTCACTTGATGGTAATGTAACGATTTGTCCCATGCTTGGACCAGTGATCCTTTAGGTCCACTGGCACTCTGAGGTCATGGCCCTCCGATGCCAGCCTACTGATAAGCTTGGTGAAGACGGTGCCACTCATCTTACGGCCGTTGACACGGGAATGTCGCTTGTTGGGCATCACTGGCAGCGGGTACATGGAGAGGGTCGTCGTACAGCAGGCTGATTGCCACCCGCCATTCCCCCATTTGTAGCAAGGCTGATACTTCCCTGTACATGAACATACTGGAACTGGCATGCTCGACTCATCAAATATTACCTCGTTCAGCCCCCCAAGGCCCTCGGCCTTCCACTCCTTGCGATGCTTCTTTGACATTGGCGCCTGGCTTCTTTGATTATCCCCTCCAGTTACATCGTGTCCCCTCCAATCCTCGCTCATCCCTGCAATCGTCACCTGCCTGTGTAAATCTTCACCGTCACCGTTACTCCTCTTGTTTTTCCTAGGCTTAGACGCCTTTCTGGATGGGACCACCTCAGCTTTTGGTTCCTTTCTTGTCTGTTTCTCATCAACGGTTTTTGCACCACCCTCTGAAGGGAGTGTCTCACTTGTATGCATCTCCCTTCCATAGTCATTTGGAGAATCTGAGGAGTCTAGCGATGATGAGTGCGGAAGATGGTGGTAGTGATGGTGGCTGAGGTCTCTTGTCCCATGGGGTGTAGCGCACCCTGGACGTGTTGCACTACCGTTAATGCTGTTCTCACGGGCATATTCAAGGGCTGCAATTGCATTGTCACGTTCAATCATAGCGTTGTTCCGCTCTGCAATTGCAGCATCTCGCTGGAAGATAGCCATGTCTCTTTCAGCCTGAGCAGTTTTCTTCTCGGAGAGCGCCAAGTCACGTTCGTTCATAGCACTGTCTCTTTCTGCAATGATGGCCATCGTCTTTATAGTTTGAGTAGTATGATGATCCTTCATCTGGTGCTGAGGCATCATCCACTGCAATCCAAAATTATAGGTGAGTGTATATGATTGGAAGCGTTTAATGATTGAATCCTAACTACGTACACCTATTATGATCATACATATTGCAGACTGACCATGGACACCCAAAACCCAAAAAAAACCCCCCAACGACAAAATGCCCCCAATATTTGAAAAAGAAAAAAGAACCCACACCCACACTCACGTGGAATCAAAATAAAGACCGTCGCTGAGTGGCAATTACTGATGCTTTTGATGGCAATTACTGATGCTTTTGATGACGAGAACAGTAAGATTGCAAGGATTAAATAAAATGACAATGATGCTGTTGCTTTTAACTAAGGATTTTATGTTTTCTTCGTTCATACCATTTATTTAATGAGACAGAATTTGAAGGCCAAGGGGGGGATTCCAGAGGGACTGTAACAACGCTATGTAAGAAGAAAATAAGAAGTTTTAGTAAAGTTAGAAGGAAAATAAATAGTTTTAGTAACGTTATGTTATCATATAAAGCCAGGGAGGGTAATGGAAAAAAAAAAAGAAAACAGAAAATGATTGCATTTACCTCAAGCATGGACTTTCAAATGACAACCACAGAACCAATTCTACCACCAAATTTTTGAAGAAACCCCTAGGTAATAGTAATGACATGCATTACTATTGCTATATGTGTATGCGCTATTCATTGATCACAGATGCTTGTTGACAAAAATGAGTAAATAGACTTCATTTAACACCTAGAGATACGGACCATGAAAAGGAAACCAGGGAAAATGACACGAATGACAAGATCATGATGTCAATGATATTGAAACCAGTACAAAATGTAAAATATGCACCTTGAAGAACTAATAAAAGAAATGACCATCAACAACAGAAAACATCATATCATCATACTTTCACATCCATTCATGCATATTTTTTCTTGATATATATCAAAGGGGTCAAATAGTGCACAAAATTTGGATTTGACTGAAATAAAGACCAAGCTAAAGGGCATATAAAATTGGACCAGTACAACTAGATACTTCAAATAAAATACAAAATCCGTAACCTAAAAAACTAATTGGGCAAGAAAAAAGTATGTAGACTTGCAATCAGAACTCAGAAGAATCCAAAATTTTGCTACTCTGATCTACTGAAAAACAAAAAGGTAAAAAGGTAGCCAAAAAATAACCCAGCAGTAACGAATGAGATTGATAAAACCAAGCATGCCAAAATCCAAAACTTATACAGAACCTATTATAAAGCCTACAGTTATTCACTTTAGGCTTTCATAATTTTCTAGTTTGAGTTAACATATACTCCATAATCCAACCTGTGCAGGTATCTATGAAACTGCGGCTGACCCATGTGTGTTGATGAACGATGGCCAACCCGTGTGTGCATGTGTATGAGTCCGTCTGCATGCATGTGAGGGAGTATATGTGTGTGCGCGGCTCTCATAATTTTCTAGTTTGAGTTAACATAAACTCCATAGTCCAACCTGTGCAGGTATCTATGAAACTGTGGCTGACCCATGTGTGTTGATGAACTATGGCGAACCCGTGTGTGCATGTGTATGAGTCTGTGTGCATGCATGTGAGGGAGTATATGTGTGTGCGCACATACAAACTGTGTCTGTGTATGTTTCCCCGGTTTTTAGAAATTAACACAAACTTCCTAGTCCAACCCATGTTTGTATGATGTAAGTATGAATCCATGCATAAGTGCATATGTAAGTATGATAGAACGTAAATAACATGAGCCAATTGATAAAGGAACAAACATGTCTTCATAAAGCCATGAGGCTAATTTCACTTCAAGTACACAACAGACTTGATATGACCACTGATATTTTAATTAATAAGTATTAAATGGAAGTTTCTTCCTTTACCATTTTCTTTCCCACAATATTTACCCCATAAGTTTCTCCTGGACACTGCCAAATCAAGTACTAACCAGCCTGGAGTTCCATGTGCTTGGCAGGATTCCCTGGTTTACTCCAGAGCAGTAGGTTGTTTAGTGCACTATCTGGAAACTAGATCAAAAAGGACACTAGATCGAAAACGATGTTGGATAGGATACTAGGTGAAAAAGGAGGTCAGACAGATGAGCTATATGGTGACTGCAAAAAAAACCAATGTCAATGTAATAAGAAGGCCACCGAGGAGTCTAGTTAAAACTCAAATTAATGGAGAAACATTACATTAGAATAAAAAATATACCCTCCACTATTACCACAACTTTAAAGTTTCAGTACATCAAGGGCTTTAACATTGATTTAGAGCAACCTATATTTAAATCTCACCAAACACAATTAAAAGGGCAGACTGAACCAGATCCAGATACCACTGCACAAAAATTCTGAAAACCCAAACTGGACAGAAATTCCGGCCAAACCGACCAGTTCAGTTTGTGTTACAAACTAAATTAAGTAGGGTTTGATTAGAATAAGGCCTAAATAATTTGGTTCTGTTCAGTTCTGTTCGGTGTGGTTTTCGGATTACGATCAACGACCCAATCTGAACTCGAACTAAACTGATAATTAATACATATATATGTTAATAATGAGAATAATCTATTATACATTTGACAACGTTTTTTGAATTCCAGGGCTGACTAGGACAAGATAAAGAGTGGCTGAGATTTGATCTTGGTAATCAATGGATGAGATGAGTAGTTGTAAAACTTTTGGAAGGTGACAACTTTGAGTTTTGAGAGAAAAAATAAGTGGGGTCAGCTGGAAATAGAAAGGGTCAATATTTGGGTTTCGTTGGATTGGGTTTAGTTTCAACATGACGTGAATTAGTTCTCATTGATGTGGGGTCAGCTGAAAAGTGAAGGGTCTATATGTGGGTTTTTAGCTGGAATTAGTTCTCTTCCCAAATTTGACCAACGTCCTCGACCTCCACGCATGTAGATCTCCTCGAATCCTCCCCACGACCCCTCGCCTTCTACACAAAAAACCCCAAATCCAACCATCAATGGGTACAACTGGACACCTTCAATCTCATCGCTTCCGCCAGCCTCAAGAGCATCCGCTTCATCTCCCATCACAGGTAAACCCATCTTCTAGATCTGCCAGCCTTATATCTTTTGATCTTTGTTCTCTCATTCCAAGTTGTCGCAGGTGTCGATTTGATCTTTGTTCTAAGCTAGCAAGGTGTCAAGTTGTTGCCGGTAACCTCAAGAGCATCTTTGTTCTCTCCTTCCGAGTTCTCTTTGATCTTTGTTAACATCTTCAAGGTATAGAATCTGTGCTTCCTTGCAATTTTTATATGTTTGTTGGCAGTTCTTTACACGAATATCTTTATATGTTTGCAATTTTTACATGACTCCTTGCGCTTCATTGCAATCTTCAAGGTAACCCCATCTTCACAACTTTGCACACCTTAGCATTTCAATTTACAGTTCTTCTCATTTCAATGTACGTTTGTTGGCAATTTATCATTGGGAAGTTTCTTTTAGTGGTTTTTAGTGTTTGAACATTTTAATTGTTTTCTTTTAGTGTTAACTGAGACTTCGTTGGGATTTTAGTGTTTTTATGTGACTTCTCTTAGCTTTTGTGTTTTTCTTTTAGTGTTTCTGTGACTTCTTTTAGTGGGTTTTTCTTTTAGTGTTTTAGTGTTTTTCTGTGACTTCGTTGTGAACAAATATTGTGACGTAAGTGTTTTTCTGGAATTTGTTCATGCCAATAGCCCTTATGTGTTTTTCTTTTAGTGTTTCACAGTATTTTGTTTCCAATTTCTTGAAGATATTGCTCTGAAGATCTTGCCAATTTCACAGTATTTAGTTTGTTCACAGTAAATATGTTTCACAGTATTTAGTTTGATCTTGCTCATAACCCATATGTGTTTCACAGTATATGTTTCACAATATTTCCCATATGTGTTTCACAGTATTTTTTGAAGATATTGTTCTCAAGATATTGTTTTGGAATAGGAGATATTTTTGAAGATATTTCACAGTATTTCCCCTAGATCCCATATTCAACTGCGATTTTATGAACATTTAAAATAAGTCATAACATCTTTGGCGATTTTATGATAATGGGTATTGGTGATCAGGGGCGTAACTAGAGTATAACTGCCCTGGGCAGCTGCCCAGGGCAAGAATAACTAAAATCTTTGTATATACCATGGCCAAGTGATTTACTTGGTTAGTTGGTTTGAGACTTCATCGTAGTGACTTTCTCTTCTTTGGAGGTTGCAGGTTCAAGACTTGTTATTGGCATTTTTAAATGTAATTATTTTGTAAACAGGTCTTTGCCATCATTTAATTGCATTTTTAAATGTAATTATTTTGTAAATTTTTTCTTAAGTTAAAAATTCCTAAATTAAGTTTAGCTTAAAAAATCTTTTGTATAAATTCCTTTACAAAACATTCTAAGTTGGTTAAGCAATTTTTCACGAGTAGGGGTGTAGTATTACCATCGGTTAATAGTATAATTTTATAAACATTTCCATTTTCATTTCTTAATATTGTCATTGGTTAATGTTATCATTTTTTTGTGTGGCCTCATGAGTATACTAATTATTTCCCTGAAAAAAATTTCATAGAAATATCCAAAATAAGTATGATATGTTGATTGATTTTTTAAATTTTTTCTCTAGTCGTAAAATTCTAAATTAAGTATTGCATAAAGAACCTATTGTATAAACTCATTTACAAAACATTCTAAGTTGGTTAAGCAATTTTTTCGAGTTGGGGCGAATATTACCATTGGTAAATAGTATAATTTTATAAACTTTTCCGATTTCATTTCCTAATATCGCTATTGGTTAATACTATCATTTTTAGTGTGACTCATGAATATGCTAATTAATTCCCTAGAAAATTTCCACAGCAATATCCAAAATAAGTATGACTATTATTTTTGATTAGTTACATAATTATCTAAAATCACATTCTTAGATGTGATAAACTTCCATCGTTACTGAAATTGCAACATGGTGATCTTTGTTTGAGATAAAGCGCAAGAAATCAATAGTATTTTAAAATATTATTCTTTGTATCATTTTTAGTTTTGCCCAGGGCAAAAAAAAAATCCTGGTTACGCCACTGTTGGTGATTAAGAAAATAAAATTGAAGCCCTTAAAATTGAAGCTAGGATAATTAAATACTTCCCATTAAAGTCTTTGTACAGAGCATTTTATGATAATTCCCAATGGTCTTTGTGCATGGGCACGTGCAATTAGTATTTACTGGATTTTATGATATTGGGCATTGGCCGAGGGCACAGGTTATAATCCCCAATGAACATTTTTCCTAAAAAAAATAAAACTGATCCCAATTTTTTTGGTATGTTTTGCGATACAATTTTTGGTTTGCAGCTGTGCACGGGTTTGCTATCCATTGGGTTTGCTGCTGTTTACAGAATTTGGAATTAGAGTAAGATCTCTTTACTATATATCTAAATTAGCTTAAGATCCAAATACGTCCAGCTTGAAGAGATTTTACTATATATCTGGATAAGAATTAGATTAAGATCTCTTTAAATTGGGTTCTACATTGATATAATTATTAGAATTTGGACATGATTCAAAGTTATTTAATCTTCGCTGGGTTCAACCTTCATTTGTGATAGGATTCGAGACAGGGGTTAGCATGGCGGGAACTGTGCAGTACCCGAAGAAAAACGCGAACGGCTGCGACGATTTTGAGGTGTCGGTGTCGTTGAGGGCTAAGCCTGGGGCGCTGACTACCTATGTGCTCATTGATCACGGAGGTAAATTTTGATTACGTTTTGGTACTGATTTTGAATTTCAGTCGAGAGTTTTGGTTTTCATCTCTAATATGATTATTACAATTTTTACAGAATTTCATATTTCAAATGTACAGAAATTCAAAATCAGTACATATTTACATCCGTGATCAAAATTTTGCTTACATTTGATCAATGAGCTTACTAGCAGTACATATTTTGATTACATTTGAAGAAGTTTTCATCTCTAATGATTATTACAATTTTTACAAGAGACTTTTGGTTTTGTTCCGGTGTTTACTGTTTGATTCATATTGAAATTGAAGGATAACTGTCATTTTTACAAGAGAGTTTTGGTGTTTACTGATACTTGATCTTGAAGGAACTCTATGTTGCAATCAGTCAAAGCCACAAATCATGTTGAGTGCCCACCTAAAGAGAGAGACATCAGGAGTAAGTTTCGTAATTGTTTTTCCTTTTTTTAATATAGGAGGGATTTTGAGGATGATTTTAATCAGATGGATATTGAGGAGGACGAGAAGCACAAGGAGACGAAGATGATGAAATCCAAGAAGAAGAAGAATAATAAGACAGAAGTCGAAGCAGCATCCACAGAAGCTGTGATTTCTTACTTTTTCCTCCAATTTTAAATGCATGATAGCTCCCACATTGCATTTTGGCTGTTGTTTGTTAAATTTTGCTTATTGTTTATAGGATCTTAGCTTTCCTGCCCATATGATCATTAGAAGGGAGAGGGGAAAAAATGGAGAGAGCATTTAAATTTTGCTAGACTTGCACTGGAGCGCCAACATCGTCGATCTGCCCACCGTCAAAAAATTCCAGGAGCTCTTGAAGATGCTCTTTTACGCTCGCCTCGCGAGGTAATAACAATGTCCCGTTGTTGCTACTTCTTTTTTGTGCTCATTTTGGTAGTATAATTTCACAATTGTGTTAGTTTCCTGTTTCCGCATATTCTTCAGCCCCGTTGTTGCTAACTTCTTTTTCCTGCGCTCATTTTGGTATCATAGTTTTACATTTGTGGCATTTCCTGTTTCAGCTTATCGTATATACTATTTGAATATATACTAAAATTGTACTTTGATATTATTTAATTTTATTTGGTGCGGTTTCGATCAGTTATGTGACTTAGGCCTCGAATGATATGCAATTGGTGAATTCTGTTGGAATTGATGATCATGAACTGCGATGGGTTCATACTATACATAGCTAAACGATATTAATTATGTGATTCTCATGTTTTGCATCGCTGTTGGATCAAATTAACTAGCTAGATACCATTATATGTCTGCATCTTTGTCTCGCCATATCTTCTACCATGGGCCATAAACGACATTAAATGCAGCAAATGTAAATTTTAATTTTTGGGAACTAAATCTAGAAGTAACCAAATTTTATTGCAAAGAAGAAATTTAGACGGATATCTTATTGAAAACACAATGCCTATTATATAACAATTTCTTATTTGATTTTAAAAAATACATTGCATTATCCATGCAAAGAAGATTGTTTAAAGATCAACCGATATTGAAGGAGTAAGTTCAGTTACTTTCATGTTCTTTAGTGATCTCCCATTATAGGAACCAAAATATTGAAACCGTGTTTTAACTCTGCTGTCAGGGATCCTATTCCACTTCCAGATAGAGAAAGGAAACCTCTCACTGATGTCCAAGAGTTTGTACTCCATGTGGATAATATGGCTGTCGAGAGATCAGAATTTGATAAGAAGGTAAATATATGAATTTATTCACAGTTTATGTAAGTTAGTCATAAAAAGCTAGCTCCCTAAGACTACAGGGATACTTATGATGCTTGTGATCTTTCTCTGGTTCTTTCAGTAAGATCTAGCCATGGTACTTATGTGAGTGAGTCATCAGCTAGCTCCACAAGATTACATGGATACTTTTCTGGTTGTTTTAAATAAGATCTAGATGGAATTTTGTTAGTCATCAATTCAATATTAGTCATACATTAATCTATATTAATCCAAATTGTCTTTATGCAATTTTATTAGACAAACTACTTCATTACTATAGCCCTAACAATATAGCAATTCTTTAATCATCTCCATTAATGATTCAGCCAACTGATGAAACTCACTCATATATGTCATTGAATGCAGGTGAAAGAAAAAGAAACGACATACAAGAGGCTGAGGGAGGAATATGAATGTGCAAAAAAGGTAATAATTTAGATATCCGCATTTTTCGTCTTTAAGTTCAGTTTATAATTAACTTATGTTCTTTGCTTTGGAAAATACAAGATTGAAGAAGAGAAGGCAGTTAAGCAGATGAGGAGGGAAATGGTACCTCATGCTAGGCCTCTGCCCAAGCTTGACAATCCATTTCATCCCCCAAAGCGACATTACATGCAGCAACGGTAAATTTTAATTTTTGGGAACTAAATCTAGAAGTAACCAAATTTTATTGCAAAGAAGAAATTTAGACAATGATATGTTATTGAAAATACAATGCCTATTATATAACATTTTCTTATTTGATTTAGAAAATTACATTGCATTATCCATGCAAAGAAGATAGTTTAAAGCTCAACCTATATTGAAGGAGTAAGTTTAGTTACTTTCATGTTCTTTAGTGATCTCTCATTATAAGAACCAAAATATTGATAATTATGCTTATTACTTATTGTCAATTATATGTATAATATGTTCTGTCGCTCCTACTACCACAATGTAGCACCAAAAGGAATATATATATCAGTTGTTTCCTCTAAAGCAGAGACTAGCAACATTGAGGTGGAACTGAAGGCTGGTATCAACCTGCTTGGGGGCTGTAGATGAGAACTTTTATTAATGACATTTGGTGACGTTGAATGTTGGCCGTTTGGTGACGTTGGAGCAAATGGAAGACAATGGTGGATTGGTCAGTGTGATTGGATGCGGGAGATTAATGACATGAATGAATTTTATTAATGACATGAATGTATTTATTAAGTATGAACGTGATTAAGTTGTTTTTTGTCATAAGAATTAGTTTGAGGGAGATTAATGGCATGAATGTATTTTATAATACAATACTGTTGATTCTTACTCTTTTTATAACCCATTTTTACCCTTAATTTTAGAAACTATATTCATATACTGTGTAAGTGATTATCATGTGTAATTTGTGATTACCATGCTATCATATTACACCAGTAGAAATCACACTTCCATCCATGGATTTACAGCCACGGAAAATCTCATGATTGTAAAGAAACATGCAGACATGATAGTCCTTGGCCATATGCTGAAACAATCTTCCTTCTGCCGTGAACAAGTATTTTACTATAGATTGAAAAATAATATTTTTTTAAAAAATATTTTATTTTTTAAATGTCACCAAGCGGCTGACAAGAAGAAGAATTCATTTGTGCCCCAAAAAATTAGGAGTTTCCAGATTGGATCCAAGTAGTATGGTTTTGTTTTTGATTGTCGTGTTAAGAGTTTCTAGGTGGCTGTTTATAAGAAGAAACTGAACAGTGACTGTTTTCGTGTGACAGATAGATGTACATGTGCATGCATTGGCTTTTGAAGCTGTTTGTGAATGGTTCCTCCAATCTAGCGAAAAGGCCTGGAATGTCATATGAGAAACCGAGATTTGATCCAGGAGGAAGCAAATTTGTCCATTTTAGTTGTCTGATGTTCTTAGAAATACAATGGGTGTTTGAATTTGGCACGTCCTATTTTGTTTTAGTTTCCCTCCATGTTAATTTAATCTCTGTTCACTGAAGAATTAATTACCGCAACATGTCTCAAATTGGTCTTTTGATGGGATTAACAAATGTTTTTTTGATTAATTTTGTATTTGTTTGTTAAAGTTTTCATGTTTATCCACATTAAATAAGCATGTCTACGAACCGAATTTTTTGTTCTTAGGATTTACTACAAATTCGAAGGCGCCAAAGGCACGCTAATTTGTTGTTCTGCGCCGAAGGCGCCCTCCAAAATTTTAAACAAAGATTTCGGAGGGCACGCGAATTTGTTGTTCCACACAGAAGGCGCCTTCGGAGGGCATACGAATTTGTTGTTCCGCACAGAAGGTGCCTTTGGAGGGCACGCAAATTTGTTGTTTCGCGCTGAAGGCGCCTTCAGAGGACACGCGAATTTGTTGTTTCGCGCTGAAGGCGCCTTCAGAGGACACGCGAATTTGTTGTTCCGGTGCCCGCACCGACGGCGCTTTCAGAGGGCACGCGAATTTGTTGTTCTGGTACCCGCGCCGAAGGCGCCTTCAGAGGGCTTGCGAATTTGTTGTTTGGCGCAGGCACCGAAGGCGCAAATTTTTTTACGCTAATTTGTTGTTCACGCTGAAGGCGCCCGCGCCCACGACGAATTTTTTGTTCCACGTCGAAGGCGCCCACGACGCTAAATATTTTTACGCTAATTTGTTCTTTTAAATTTTGGTTGTGGAAATAATTTTTTGGGGAACAAAAATTTCGTGGGGGAAAATCTTAAGTGAACCGTGTCCGCGGGCACGCGTTATGCGCCTAATGCACCCGCGGGCACGGGTTATGCACCGATGGCGCTCACGCTAAATTTTTTACGCTAATTTGTTGTTCCGCGCCGAATTTGTTGTTCCGCGTCGAAGGCTTCCGTGTCGAATTTGTTGTTCCGAGTCGAATGCGCATGCGTCGAATTTGTTGTTCCGCGTCGAAGGCGCCTGTGCCACTAAATATTTTTACGCTAATTTGTTGTTATTTTAAATTTTGGCTGTGGAAATAATTTTTTGGGAACAAAGATTTCGCGGAGAAAAATCTTAAGTGAACCGTGCCCGCGGGCACGGGTTATGACTAGTAAGTATCATATAACATACGAGCATTTATGTAATGTGACGGGTCCAAAAAGTCCCTACTATGTAATTTTCTTTGGACGATTGGCATTGTTCATTTTTATCATCATATTCTAACACCCAAATACATTAAAGATTTAGTGAACCTTAAATTTTTTCTCATTGATCTAGTTGCTGGAATATTAATGGTTTTCCCATAATAAAATTTTTCCTACATTTACATCCATCAGCAAAACATTTTTATTTCACTCTATCTTTGGTGAATTTAGATTTTAGAATTTGAAAATCACAATGAACGGTGCCAATAGTCAAAACAATTGAAAAGTGAACTTTTCGGCAGCCATATAACACAAGTACTCATTTATCATATGATACTTAATTACTCATTATTCTCATTAATAATATATATATACTTGTTTAAATATGAAACCCAACCCATAAGTTCCCAAATTCTTTATCCCTCAGGCATATGATACTTAATTACTCATTACTTTCATTAATAATATATATACTCGTTTGAATATGAAACCCCAACCATAAGTTCCCAACTCCCTCAGCCACTCCCTCAGATCTCTATCCACAAACACAAACAACAACACCCCCCCCCCCCCCCCCCCCCCCAAACGCGTGTATCAAACACATACTCTCAGGCAAGTCGAAACCAGATTTCTCCATGGCAAGTTGGTAGCACGCGCGCGCGTGCTCTCTCTCTCTATCTGGCATGGTGCATTGCCGCCAAGAGAGAGAATTGGATAGGAAATTTGGCCCAACTTTGTAAATCAATTTGTGGCCTAAACATTAGCACAATTGCAGCCAATATAGTATTTGGTTTTTGCCCAAACCAAATCAAACCAAACTTTTTAGTTTGGTTCTGGTTTGTTTTGGAGGCACAATCAGATTGGATCGGTACAGTTCAGGCTATGACTCCAATTTAGTTTGACTTATTTTGTTTCTGCAAAAAATCTGCATAATCGAACCCACCAATCCAATGCTCGCCGATATGAATGGTATGTTAGAATATAAAGACATAATTTTCAAACCTCGATGTAGCTTTGGAGTTTTGGTAAGAAATAGGCACATTAAGAGTTTGGTACCAACTTGTTACGATGAATTAGGCCCTTCGAGCGAACAAACTGGTGAAGACATGTTATGACCTGAAACCAAATATAATATAAAATATTAAGTTGATAGGTATTGTCCCAAATTTCAATTCATACTATCCAACTTATACTTAAATTTTCAATGTGGGCTATTCTAATCATACCTGATCCAAGTAACAAATCTCCATCTTAATGTGTATAGATCCATAGGAGTTAAATTGGGTACAAATAGAGCACCTTCTGGCCTTAATTGGATTCCAATTCCCGTTAGGCCACAATCCGACTTGATAACATCTTAATATCCTTAGAATTGCACCAAAATTTTGAATTTGAGCAAAGCATTGAGGGTTGTCATTATATTCTAATATGTAATACAGTTGAGAAGAGAAAAAAATAAGGATATTAGCTAAACAGACCACATACAGAACATTCAACGGCGAGAAAGATGGAAGGAGACAAAGCAACTTTTAATTAAAAGACTCACCCAACAATAAGTATAAACACAAGCATATGATTTTGACATCAACAAGGGTTTTCTACCAAAAAATCATTAAAACATTTAGATTAAGAAAGAGAATCGTATGTTCCCATGTGATGAAGTAATCAATACCTGAGCATGAACTGATCTGTACTGATCTGGTTTGTGTCTCCCATTTTCCCTCCCATGGTCATCCATGTCTGCTTCCTACCCAAAATAAAGAAATAGAGAAAATCTTCTAATACACTGAAAAGAACCAGAGAAACCTCTTTTAGTGAGATTAGGTAATTAAAATCAGAAATCAAAGAGTTGCATTAGTTGGAGCCACTGGTGTTACCAATTGGATGTCAAAGAACAATCAACTACAAATCAACATACTATTTCAGTCACAAGTCACCCGGGCCAAGACACACACACACACACACACACACACACACACACACACACAAAACACACATCCGTTGGTTGTTGGGTGAATTCACACGCATGCGTGCACTCACTCACACAACATGTTGGTCGTGGGTAAATTCTCAAAAGCTGAGAAGTAATAATTTTAATCAACAGAGAACGGACAGGAGGATACTATGTTATACCCAATAAGAGAATTCATGTATTTCTATGGATAATTATAGAAGGCAGGTAGGTCACGTATGTTAGAGAGAGAGAAATGAAGGTCGGCTACCCAAGGAGAAGATTCCTTCTTTTTCCCGATCAAAAAGTCCAACCATCAATCATCATAAAAAAATTAATGACCAGCACCATTAATAATGATCTACCTTTTCTAAAACATAGGTGCAACAAAAATTGTGGTTCCCATATTGTTTCTATATACGGCAAGTCCTCGCAAATTTAACGTTAGCATATTAATATGATTTTTTCCACCCCCTATATCAACAAGCAAAAAGCTTATATAGTTCACTAAAATTTTGATGTATTTGGATACGAACATAAAATGAATGGTGCCCATCATCTAAAAAAATTGTGAAGAGTGAACTTTTAACCATGCATACAAGGAATTTTCTCCTTGAGTAGCCGACCCCCCTTCTCTCTGCATGTGTGTTGAAAACAACTGCATCCAGGGGCAAATCAAAGGGGTCTGGTGGGGGGTTGCACCCCCCCCCCCCCCCCCCCAAAAAAAAAAAAAAAACAAAAAACAAAAAACAAAAAACAAAAAACAAAAAAACAAACAAAAAACAAAAAACAAAAAAAATTTTGTAATAATATATATCTGGCCCTCAATTAAATCTTTATTACCAAATATACACCAATTTATGCCAGTTTTCATAAGACGGCTATCAATAAGTATTTCTTAGTTTAGAAAGATCATAAGCCTTTTATATATAGTAAAAATGCTTTGACTTTCTTACCTGATTAGAAGGCCTGTGTCTATGCTTAAGTTGGGTCTAGAATCAATCCACCAAGTGCATTTAAAGATAGAATTATGTAAAATGTAAAAAAAGGTTAAACAAGTCCATTGAAGTCTAAACTTCTATGTCAGGCAAAGTGTCAACTATGAGTATAACTAATATTAACGAACCATAAATAAATCTCTATCATATAGACACATGATGGTCTGTTAGAAATTTTCTCGGTTTCTTTTTAGGAGACAGCAAAACTTACGAGTATAATATCATGTTTAATGTTTTAATAAAATTTCATCATTTTCTTTTATGGGTATATGGTTGGCCCACCTAAAAAATTCTTGGGTTCACCCCTGGTGGCATGCTTTGTCCCACCAATGCAAAAATATTCAGCAAAAAGCCAAGTGATTTTTGAAACTCGGCTATAATATCAACATATCTGAAGGTTGCCTACCGAAAGAAAGGAAATTATTCATGAACAAAAGATTGCACCAAAGTTTGATATGAAAAAAGATTCATGAAGCTATATTTTGTAGACAACAATGTCCAACTTGGTCTTTGGATTAAAGTGCATAATTACAAATTAGGGGTGCACAAGTTTAAATCGTTTCCCCAACCCTAGTGGCACAGACACTTCTATCATGAAGTCATATTGTCATAACCTTGTTACACATATGTAATGTGTGTGATGCAGGACGGAAGTGGGAAGAGATGTGGTAGGAAATTAAGAAAGAAGTAGATTAGGGATTTGATAAATTTTCGGATCTCACATCCCGAAAATCTTTCGATCAACGACTCACATACCTCGCACGTGAAGATTCTTCGAACCTCTTGCCCAGGCAATCAAGCCCACTCTCGCATGCAAATGCAAAAGATTTAATTTGTAAAGAAACTAAAAGTTTACACCAGAAACTAATTTTTATTGAATTTTTCATTGAAAAAACTAATAAGTTTGTCGCCTTTATATAAGCTTACAACTTGACTCTCTGAAACTAATTATCAACTCAACCTTAAATAACAAAAAAGGATTCAAATTGCAAAAGTACTCAAATAACTAAAATTCTTAAAATAACAAAAAGACTCAACTAATTAGAATCCTTTAAGGACTCAAACTCCATCTTCAATTCAATCTCCAATTCGTTCAAACTCACATTCGAATTCAATCCCTATCATTCTTCTAAGCTTAAGAACTTCACCATCTGGTGAACGTCGATCAGAATAACATAGCGATGTAGAAATCAACAGTCCCAACTAGCTAGAGAAGATGTGTCCATGAACTCTGAAGTATAATAGGATGTGGATCTGTAGACGAACATCTTCTGTAAAATTCTCTCAAACAGCATAAGAGATTAAAGCACATAGAATCTTCTTGGGATGTAGAGAATTTGGGATGCTGAAGTCAATGGCTCAATCTCCTCAAGCTTTTGCGAAATAATCGACTCAGTCATATCAAGATTGTAACTCAATAAAGCTCATCGAGAACATATATGATGCATGCAAAGCCTTTTCGCTTGTTCTATTATGAACCTCTCTAAGCAAACTCAAATCCTCTTATCATCCATAACTGTAAAGTCCTGTAAATTTTTATTTGGTTCTGCAGCAGACTTGTGAGTATAATCGTTAATTGCAAAAATTTCATAAGTCCCGATATGTAAAGAACTTAAATCATATGCAATATGTCCATGGAATGCAGTAGGAATATGGTTAAATCTAGACTATAAGGAACCGGGACTCTTATGATGAGATATTCAATAAGTGACTTTCTAAGAATTAACCAATTCTTTTGACTATCACTTATATTCTTGTGTTTACAATGAGTCAGAACAATTTTCTTTCTTTTAAACATGAATGTGCATGTATTGGATCTTCCCGTATGTGCAACATCTAAATCATACAGCCAATTACTACTTAGCAAATATGTGAAAGCATCCATAGGTATAACTTCACACCAAATACCATCGTGATAGCTCAAAAACTGGATATACACTAAACAACGTTGTGTAACAGAATGTGATTAATCATCAACCCATCAACACATGTAATTTTATAAGGTTGTGGATGTGTTTCAGCTTTTAGTCACGTCCTTTCAATAGCTGGGTTGGCAACTAAATTCATAAAACTACATCCATCAATCGTCACTTTGAAAAATCTATATCCAATTTTGACGTAGATAAAGAAAACATTAGTCATTCGCTAATCAACATCACTCCTCGGTATAGCAACCAAACACCTAAGGACTTGTATTCATGTACTAGAATCATCTTTTCAGTATCTGTAATATCAGGAACATCATGAGTATATTTTTCTTCAATTCCATTATCATTATTGACTTCTCCCATAAGTAAGGTTTTATTAGTGCACTCACTAGAAAAATGACTAAACCCATGACATTTGAAACATTGCATCCCTTTAAGTTTTTGTTGTGATGATTCTCCAAGCTTAGCCTTAACATTCATCTCTTTAGCGGCATTCGTTTCCTGATTTAGTCACGTTATCATTTGGCCACTTAAATTACTCCTTGGCTTTAAAAGTATGCTTCTCATCTATAGGGGCTCTCATGGATTCCAAATTTAAGTCTAGATTAAATGCTTGTTGCACGTTTTCTACGGTATGGGGAAGCATCTCACGCCTAATGTCTGCTCTCAATCTTAAACAAAACCTAGTAAGGGTATATCGTGGGTCTTCTTGAAGCTTACCCCTAACAAATAAATCATTGAATTTAGTCATGTATTCAACAATCATGCTCCCTTGACGTAGGCCATTCAAGTTTACAAGTAGGCAATCTCTATAAGTAGGAGACAAATATTTTTCTTTGGGCTTGGTTTTCATATCATTTCAATTCTGTACAAGTCTCAAATGCTCTCTCGCATTGTCTCTCTATGGATGTCCAGAAAATTTTAGCAAACCTTTCCAATTTTATTTTAGCAAATTAGACATTTTGCTTATTTGATAACGGGTCCCACTCAAACAAATGCTACACCTTTGCTCACCAATCAGAAAATGTCTGAGAATTGCAAGTTCTATCAAAATTAGGAGCATTTATTTTAATCCATCGTGCAATATTATCTCGCCTAAGGTTATCCTCAATATTCTTGTATTGTCTCTTATTATTTTTGATTGTTTTCATTTCTTATCCTCCTATGTTCCTCGTCAATGTACTATGTGTGTCATCCTCCAAATTATGTTCTTTGTTCATCTTATTTTCTATGTCTTCTAGACGAGCTCCTGTTTGATTTATGTCGGCTTTTAGTTCTAGAATGTCAGCTTTTAGTTCTCAATATATCTTTTGGAGCTGATTTTCTAGCCTCTGAGTAGCATTATCATCCATGTCTGATCCTAGAATTTTGCCACTACACAATAACATGCAATGCCAACCAATCATGCAGATACAGATGCAATACCCTAAACTCCGACTAAATGTGTGTGCTAATTATGTAAATAAAATAACAATCCTTAGTTTCAAACCTATATGGTAGAATGCAATCCTGAATATGCTAATGCGGCACACAGATCAAGACTAGAAAAAATTTGCAATTTCTAAACTATCGACTAATCTGAACAAAATCAAATATAGGAATTTTTTGGAATTATACTATTAAGAATTTGATTAGATTAGAGGAGATTAGAGGTCACCTGAAGCGCAAATCAGCTTTGTTGTATCATGCAAGGCCTCTAGAACTTGTAGCACTTTAATCCAGATGATCAGGAGAGAAAATTTCACGCAAAAAGCTCGAGAAATTGCCAAAATATGTTGAAAATACGACTGAAATACACTGAAATACGGCGGAAAATCCCTAGAAAATGTCAAGTCGCACTGTGCAGCAGTTGACCAGTCAAATGGCTTCGGCTGAGCCGGCTCGGGCTAGCGGCTAGGCAGAGCCGCCTTGGGAAGACGCGCGGCTCGGCTGCTCCGCAGGATCGACTGGATCGAGCTGCTAGTGTAGTGGCGGCGACTTGACGTGCTGATGAACTTTTTCGACAATTCCGGTGACGGTTCGCCGCACCCTTGGTTTTGCGGCTTCACCCGGAAGAAATGAAGCCAGTGAGGTCGGCAGTTCGGGCCGTTGCCAAAGGCATCACCGGCAAGAGTGCAAACTCTTGACGGCAGTGACTGCGCGGGTTTCGGTCGAAGGTGCAGGTGTCGTGGGATGTGGCTTGTGTCGACGAAGTCAGTGGAGGTGATGACAGGGTCGTTGGTGCTATTTTTGGTCGATGGAGAGCTTCGAGTAAGCCTTGGATGGCGGTGTTGTGGCGTTCCGTCGCCGGGGGAGACCATACAGGATACGGTAGCATTGAGAGGGCGTGGAAACGTTGATGAGACGACGACAAGGGTTGCGTCAAAAGCAACGATGATATCGGCGGCGTGGGTCCTGGTTAGGGGTTTTCTCTTCTTTTTTGTGCTCTTTTTTCTTTTGTGTTCTCTTTTTTCTTGAAGAATTTTTTCTTTTTTTCGAAAATTTAGCCTCCCTCTTCTTTGATTTTTATGATTTTTTTAATCCTCTGTTTTTTGAATCTAACTAAAAAGAAAAATTGTGATGGCGAAGAAATGAAAAACTAACCAGATTTAGCTCTGATACCAATTTGACGCTGGACGGAAGCATGAAGGGATGTGATGGGAATTTTAGGAAGTAGACTAGGAATTTGATAAATTTTTAGATCTCGCATCCCGGAAATATTTCGACTCGCATGCCTCGCATGTGGAGATTCGTTGGACCTCTCGCCCTGGCAATTAAACACACTCTTGCACACCAATGCAAAAGATTTAATTTGTGGAGAAACTAAAAGTTTACACCAGAAACTAACTTTTATTGAATCCTTCGTTGAAAAAACTAATAAGTTTGTGGCCTTATATAGGCTTGCAACTTGACTCTCTAAAACTGATTAGGACTAGACGTTCTAAATCAACTCAAACTTAAATTACAAAAAGACTCAAATAACTAAAAAAATTTAAATTAAAAAAGACTCAACTAATTAGAATCCTCGAAGGACCCAAACTCCATTTTTAATTCAATCTCCAATCCATTCAAACTCCAAGTTGAATTCAATCTCTATCAGTGTGGGACACCACTTCTTAGATACCCCTCGGAAGGGTCAACCACTTCTCATCGACCTCAAACACGCATTTAAAACCTCTCAAATGTGTCATTATCTTTACAACATTTTTTGTTACTTGTTTGAGTCACATTTTAGACACATTTGGGACACATTTTAGCTATGATCTGTAGGAAACTAAATAGTGATTTCTATAGAAGGAGACCAATTTTAACATGTTCTGCAATAAGAATAAAGATATAATAGCATATTATGCACAAGCCATGCGTGCATGCAAATAAGAAAAAGATTCAAAATGCAATTAATATGGCATAATTTCCATAGGTTTTTATTATTTAATTACATTTATTATTTACAAAATAATTTCTTACTATTTCTGATCATTCAACTAAATTTCAAAGTTAAGATAATTGTATTGTCTTTGAATAAATGAGGGAGGCACAATCAAATAAAAAGTAAGTATTAGATAGAACAAAGTAATTTGATCATCCACATAGGTCACTTACCACAAAAAAGAATTTGATGTATCCATATAAAATGGGTTTTATCAAAGTAGTGAGTGAACAAATGATACAACTAGGGCTTTTAAGTGGAATAAAAATAGAATTTTTATTATGTGGAAAACCAAAGATGGGATTTTTATTGGAATTTGCAGATCTGGAATTAAAGAACAATTGCTACAAAATAGGCTAAAGGCTAATCAATAACTACGAATTGAAAGGATAAATCGCAAGGAATTAATCTAGGGTTCTAAGTATCAAATTAACTTACAAATTCAATCATCCCGTGAACCACTAGGACGGTCGGCCCCTTTGCTTAAGGGGGGTGATTAACGATTGTTAAGAGGAGTGATTAACGATTGTTGATTTACGAAGCGACCACCCTCCTCGTCATGGAATTACAAGTTTGCCAACGGGTCCTCGGACACGCGCCTCCTCCTAGAGTAAACCTGCAAGCAAGAGCCAGCCGCACACCCATGCGGAAATAGGTCCCGCGCCGCATCATTACTCCCCCAAAAAGTGACATCTTGTCATCAAGGTGGAAATTTGAAAACTGGTCTCGGATCACATCGCAGGACTCCCAAATAGCGTCATAATCCGGCAGTTCTCGCCATCTGATGAGTACTTCATGCTTTCCATCAACAGTCTGTCGTACCCCATTTAGCTCCTGGGGCTCCAATAACACCTCCATGTCATCTGTCATGGTGGGAAAAGAGTAGGTGAGAGAGTGTGGTACCCAATAGCCTTACGCAGCTGCGACACATGGAATACTGGATGGATGGTGGATGTAGTAGGCAACTGTAAGCGATATGCCACCTTCCCAATTTGTACAGTAACCTCAAATGGCCCATAGTAGCGGGCTGCCAACTTTTGATTGCACATGTGTGCCATCGTCTTCTGTATGTAGGGCCGCAGTTTGAGGTAGACTCGATCCCCTATCGCAAACTGCACAACCCTCCTGTGCTCATCAGCCTTCGCCTTCATAATTTGCTGGACACGCAGTAAATGTTTCTTCAGCTCCTCTAAATGTCTGTCCCGCTCCTCTAAATCTCCTCAACCTAAGAAACTAGAGTCATGCCCCGACTGTAATGGATCAGCTGGGGAGGGTTCCGCCCATACAGAATACGAAAAGGGGTGCTCTGCGCTGCCCAGTGGTATGAAGTGTTGTACCAATATTCTGCACATGCCAACCACCTGGCCCACTGCTTCGGTGAGTCTGAAGCAAATCACCTCAAATAGGTCTCCACGCTCCTATTCACCACTCGGTCTGTCCATCTGTTTGTGGGTGATAGGCAATGCTCCTCTTCAGCTTAGTCCCATGTACCTTGAACAGCTCCTTCCAAAAGTTGCTCATGAACACCTTGTCCCGATCTGACACTATCGAAACAGGAAACCCATGTAGACAGACCACCTCTCTCAAGAAAGCTGTAGCGACAATGACTGCTGTATATGGATGCCGCAAAGGAATGAAGTGCGCATATTTGCTAAGGCGATCCACCACCAGTATAACCGTGAAGCCCTCTGAACGTGGTAGCCCCTCAATAAAGTCCATGCTAATATCCTCCCAAACTCTCTCGGACAGGGCTAATGGCTGTAGTAGTCCCGCGGAAGCCAATAATAAATATTTGTGACGTTGACAAACATCACACTCTACTACCATCCGAGCAATGTGCCACTTCACTCACGACCAGTACAACTCATTCGCCACCTCCTGTATGTCTGCTATACCCCGAGTGCCCTCCCACTGAACTGCCCTGGAACTCCTGGAATATCACGGGAATGTGAGTAGACTCTCTGGGTATCACTAGCCTCCCCCGGATATAGCAACCTCTGCACACTCATGGTGTACCCTGATGGTTTGCTGAGCCCTATTGTAGTGCTTCTCGTATCTGTGCCAACCCCTCGTAGCCTCAATTTCTTTACCCAAAAAGACTGGCAAGAATATAGCGGCCAACTCTGATGTCTCATCTCTGTGATAGAGCATCTGCTGCCTTGTTCTCCAATCCTGGCCTATACTGTATCTCGAATGTGTAGTGAACCAGCTTGGAGAGCCATTTCTGATGCTCCTCGGTGACCATGCGCTGCTCCAATAAATATTTTAAACTCCTCTAGTCGGTCCTCACGATGAATCTCCTCTCAAGTAGATAAGGCCACCACTTTTGAATGGAGAGCACAATCGCCATCAACTCCCTCTCGTTCACTGATTTCAGTTTGGCTCGTGCAAACAGAGTCTGACTGAACTAGGCTACCGGTCGCTGGTCCTGCATCAGCACACCCCCAATCCATATCATGAAGCGTCTGTGTCAATCATGAAGGGCTTGCTGAAGTCTGGTATCGCTAACACTGGCACGGTTGTCATCGCCTGCTTCAGGGCCTCAAATACCTTAGTGGCCTCCTCATCCCACTTAAAACTGTCATTAAGCTGCTCCGTCAGTCGCCAAGCTATCGTGTTGTATCTCTGAACAAATTTCATGTAATATCCTGTAAGGCCTAGAAAGCCTCGCAGGCCTCGTAGCGTCGTGGGTATCGGCCAGTCTAACATTGCTGCAATTTTCCTCGGTCTGCTGCCACCCCTCAGTCGAAACAACGTGCCCCAAGTAATTCACATGCGGCTGTCCAAAGAGGCATTTCTTTTAATTAGCGAATAGTTGATGCCCCTGCAGCTCGTGCAACACCGCCTGTAAGTGCCTCACATACTCCTCCACGCTGCGACTGTATATGAGTATGTCGTCGAAGAATATCAAGACAAACCTCCGTAAATAAGGCCAAAACACCTTGTTCATCAAGGCATGGAACGTCGCGGGAGCATTTGTCAGGCCGAACGGTATGACGAGGAACTTATAATGCCCCTCATGAGTCCTAAAAGTTGTCTTGGGCTCGTCGGCCGCCCTCATTCGGATCTGGTGGTATCATGACTTCAGGTCCATCTTCGAAAATATCACCGCTCCATGGAGCTCGTTGATCACCAGAATAGGAAACTTATCAGGCACAGTTTCCTTATTCAGTGCTCGGTAGTCAACGCAGAATCTTCAACTACCATCCTTTTTCTTCACAAGCAGAACGAGGCTAGAAAATGGGCTCACACTCGGCTGAATCACCCCTGCCTGCAACATGTCACCCCACCAATCTCTCGATCTCATCCTTCTATACCTGGTGGTATCTATATGGCTGCACACTGATAGGAGATACCCCCTCCCGCAAGACTGGCATGCTCATGATCTCTGGGTGGTGGCAGTCCCCGTGGAGTCTGAAAAATATCCTCATAATGGCTCAGTAGCTGCTCTAACTCTGGTGCCATCATCTGTTCCTGGTCCCCAGTACGCCCGTCCAGTGTCACCGCCTGTAGCTCTACTAGGTATCATCTTCATGTCGTGTGTATAGCGCGCGTCATGGCCTTGTAGGACACCAA
This sequence comes from Scilla litardierei, assembly GCA_030789695.1. Taxonomy (NCBI): domain Eukaryota; kingdom Viridiplantae; phylum Streptophyta; class Magnoliopsida; order Asparagales; family Asparagaceae; genus Scilla; species Scilla litardierei. Next base: position 30,314,773 of record CM061140.1, read on the forward strand.
GGAGCGACATAAGCTGGGGTCTCCTGTAAAACAATTGTCCTCCCTCCATCCTGATTCTTCAATCTGAGCAGCTTCCAGTTGGCTTTGGTTTCCCCCAATGTCTGTAACCACTCCATCTCCAGAATGACATCAGTACTCCCCAACTCCAGAGGAAGGAAATCGGTGACGATCTGTACCCCCTGCACCGTCACGATAACGCCTCAACAGACTCCGCCGATATGCACCACCTGACTTATACCCAACAGTACTCCATATCTCCTCATGTCACTCAGCTGTACTCTCTGCTTGTCCACCAGTCTGCTTGAGATAAAATTGTGGGTTGCCCCACTATCAACCACCACAACCACATCATGATCGCCCACCTGTCCCACCAATTTCATGGTGTGGTTCGGTGTGACCATATCACAGAATTGAGGGACACCTCTGCCAGGTCCAAGTGCTGGTGCTCATGCTCCTCATCCTCTCCAGCCTCCAACACTACCACATCATCCCCATCGTTCACTATCAAGATCTGAAGAGTCCGGTCCCCGCAGCGATACTCTGGAGCGAATTTCTCATCACATTTGAAGCACAGTCTCTTAGTACGCTTGTCCCGAATCTCCACCTTTGTCATCCTCTGTAGCTGACCTCCTGGTCGTGGCTCCAGCCTCTCCTTGTTGACTGATGTAACTGATGTAGCTCCTGAGGTAGTGGTCGCTCTCTGACCTCCTGCTGGCGCCTGCCCTCAAAAAGTGGTGCCCACATGCCCCACTGGCTCTCCTCTCCGTATCCTGATGGTCCTCCACGATCCGTGCTAAAGTTATCATCTCACGAAGATCTCTAGGCTTCAGCTGTCTCAGTCCCGATCTAATGGTGGGTTTTAATCCCTTCATAAAACACCCCTCCAAGGCCTCTTCTGATACCCTACAAAGCATCTCAAACTTTTTGATGTAGTCTCTCACAGTCACATCCTACCTTAATGCATACAGCCTCTCATAAGCCCCACCGACGTGCACCTCTCCAAAACGCTCGAGTAAAAGTGGTTAACTCCCCCCACGTAACGAACGGCCTCTGCTGCTGCGTCCCAAAGCCTCTCCCTCTAAGCAAACTCCTACGGCCCTGAGCCAATCCACCGCTTGCACCATGGCTACATCAAAGCACCTCTCCACACGGTATAACCAGCCATCGGGATCCACCCCCTCGAAAATCGGCATCTTCAACTTCCTCAACCGATTCTCTCCTGTAAATCCCTCTCTCCTTAAGTTGGTCAAAGCGCCTCGACAGAAATATATGTGGTCTCTCTAGCATACACCCAACGACTGGATTCCGAGCTCCCCCATCTGCACCATCCTGTTGGAAGCAACGATCTAAGATTCTAGTTTGATGATGACAAACACATTTGAAGTCTTTAACGTGTGTGCTAAGTGTGTTTCAGGAATGGCAAAGTCATTATTCTAAGCGTTGGAGACATTGCTATTCATATAGCAATTTGGGTGAGGAAGGAAGTGGTGTGTACAAAGCAATTGATTTGGTCCAATATAAGATAAGATGGAGAGAATCAATTTGATTTGTTCATATCAATTTGAGGAATGGGTCGATCTAATATTTCTATTCAAATCCTAACGAGTATCCCAACCCAAATCTCTTCCAAATCCTATTCAAATCACAATTCCTTGATTCAGGGGATTCTCCAATAGCCTCATCATATGCCGACCTACCCTAGGTTGATTCTCATAATGCCGCAAGAAACCTTAGCACGTCTTATTTAAACACCCTCAATAGAAGAGCTAAGGGGTGCGGCCAAGAATAACTAAGTATCACCTTGCCCAAGCTATAAGTTCATTATCCTCTACCAAGTCCAAAACCATCTTGCCAAAACTTTATGTAAACTCTACATTGCCGCAAATCTTGACCTATTGCCCAAATAGCTTGATGCTGCAACATCATACCCCATGTGCAGCCGCAAAGCTTTGACAACCCCATGTGCATGCCGCAACTATTGATTCCAACACAAACAGCTCAGGCATCAAATTGTTTTACAAAGCCGCATCCTTTATTGCTGCTGGCCGTAATTGTTGACCCTGCCAGCTACTACCTCATGCTTGCCGACACACCTCATCTTGGACTGCCAATCGTTTCTCCCTTCGTATGCTAGGGTTACCGCCCGAAGGAACCCATCGCCGCCGTGGAGCCTGAAGCCTGCTGCTGGAGAAGAAGCTGCCACCGACGTCCACCTCGTTGCCGTGAAGACTCCAGCGTTTTCCTACCTTGCCGACATGAAGCGATCAAGCTACCGATATCCCCTGCCGCCGTGAAGATCCGTTGATGCCACTGTCACCAAGGAGCTGCCGAGTTCATCTTCCACCGTTGCCGTGAAGACCCTCCTCCTTGCCGAGAAGACAACCTACTTCGACTCTCTACTGCCATGGTTCAACATTGTTGCTATCAAGTTCTTCAAGTAGACTCCCATTCATTATATGCGGCAGTACTCTATCAAAGGGAATATTATTCAAGTGAAGAGCTTTGCCAGTTCATAAAGGAAGGGATTAATTAAGAAGTGGATAAGTGAAGAGAGAAGTGGAGAACAGAGGAAGGCCAAAGCATTAAGAGGCTTAAGCACTAATCTTGATAGAGAAAAGCACATGAATTTGCAAATCATTTTTAAAAAGTGCACCAGGTTTGAAGGCCAGAAAGATTGCACAGAGCATTCACAAAATAAGCTGCCAATCATAGTAGCATGCATCGAATTCAAGGGCACAAGTTCAAACTAGAGGTAAGTGTTCTGTTTATATTTATAAATAAGTTTTAATCACTTCTCTCTTTGTTATTTTGGTGTGCAGGGACGAAGGCTTTAGGTGGTGGAGAAAAAAGAATTTGATTAAAAAAAGGAAGGCTTGATAATTATTTGATTTAGCAACCAATTTCAAAGGCCTCATCATACGGTCAAGCAAAAACAGAGATGGAATTAAAGCTTGTGTAAAAGAAGAAAGTTGAAGAAGTTGTCGCGCACACATCCCAATCTGAAAACGATTTGAAGTGGAATTGCTATACACACAGATTAGCTGAAAGAGAGGAGACGTGCCGCAACTTGAGTTGCACGAGAGACGTGCCGTGACGACTATATCTTGCCAAACGAGAGCTGGCCCATGCCGATTGACAGAGACGACTACGCCTACACACTGAGATTCTCTAAACTCTATTATTATTATTTGTGTGTAGTAGTGTAGCGATCTCTGTAGGGAAAACTTTACCGTATTTGTGATACTTTTGGGGTCTTGTCTGGTGGATGGTAGACAAGAGAGACTTGACTAGTTGGGACTAGTCAAGTGAGAGCATATACTAGGATTAGTTTTATTGAGCACTTTGGTGAGTGCAGGTACTGAGAGCCATGTGAGTGTAGAGTGTGTGCTCTAGCTACAGGTTGTACCAAGCAACATTTCTAATATAGTATTTGCTTTCGGGGCTGGACGTAGGTCGTGGGTGTGACCGAACCAAGGTAAATCTGATGTGCATCTGTGATTGCTTATTGTTTACCCTGCATGTGATTATAACTGCGTGTGATTTCTCGTGGGTTGCGCGAGAATTTTTGTAAGTCTATTCATCTCCTCTCTAGGCTTTGATCCAGATCCAACAAGTGGTATCAGAGCAGGTTATTGGATCTAGCCTAGGATTGACCATGTCTGACCCTAGTGATTATGCTTTTGCTGAAGGTCGGTCCATATCACGACCCTCTAGATTTAATAGAATAGATTATGCTTGTTGGAAAACTAGATGAAAATCTACTTAGCTGCTGTTAATTATAATATATGAAATATTGTTGAAAAAGGCTATAGTCATCCAATGATTAAAATCCAAGCTACAGAAATGTTGAAACCTGAAGATAAATGGGATGACAATGATAAAAACGATTTTCCTTGAATAATAAAGCCATGAATGTGCTCATTTGTTCATTAGATAAATCTGAATTTAATTGTATCTCACATGTCTAACTGCGTAGAAAATATGGCATACGCTGGAGGTGACGCATAAAGGAACGTCGCAAGTGAAGGAATCCAGACTTGCGCTGCTGAGTACAGAATATGAGAGTTTCCGCATGCTGCCATCTAAGTCTGTCAAGGAGATGTCCGCGAGATTCACGGACATCGTATATAAATCCAGCTCCCTCCGTAAGACATACTCTAGCCATGAACAGTTAAGGAAAATCTTAAGGGCGCTGCCAAGCTCACTCAGGCCTAAAGTCACCGCCATCCAAGAAGCGAAAGATTTATCTCAGATGAGGGTGGAGGACTTGATAGGTAATTTAATGTCCCACGAGCTTGAGTTGCAGAACGTTGAAGCTATTGAGAATCCTGAGAAGGAAAAAAGCTCCAAAGCCACTAGCTCTGAAAGCTAGTGAAGATGACGATGATGAGGAGATGGTGCTGATGGTCAGAAATTTCAGGAAATTCATCAGAACTCCTCACGAAAGAGCAGAAATGTAAAACAGGTTTAATCATTCCAATAATTTTAATTCTGCTAAAAAATCTTCTGAACAGACTGCTACTGACCATATCATATGTTTCAAATGCAACAGGAGGCGACATTATATGAAGCATTGCAAACAAGAGATCGCTCAAGTTGCAAAAGAAAAAGGAAAAGCCAAAATGCTAACATGGGACATGGACAGCGAAGCTGAGGATGAGGAGGAGGATGGTATAGCTTCCACCTCCCTCTGCTTGATGGGAGAATTGGATGAGGTAACATCTTGCACCAATAGAGTTGATATTAGAAAATTTTTTAAAGATATGCAAACTGAACTAGATAGGCAACGATGTATTACTGATGATATGTAACATGTTATTGAGAACCTAGAATCTGTTTTAGAATGTTATAAAAAGTCTAATGGTGAATTACAACAAGAAAATTGTGACATGTTTTATAAAACAAATGATTTAAAGGAAAAACTTCTTGCTTGTAATTCTACCATTGCTTTATTGGAGAATGAAAAATCTAGGTTGCATGAAAAAGCTACTTGTCTTTTTTGTCATTCCTTATTGAATGACATTAGCATGCTTAAGCAAGATTTAATTAAGCTCGAAACTGAAAAAGATTATGTGATTAGAGAGCTTAATGATAAATTTGGCATGTTGAATAATGATTTTAAAAGAAAAATGATTGAGTTCGAAAAGAAGGAAGATGAAAACAAGAAAGCTTTTTTAAGTATATGTACTTTGCTTGTGGACGAGAATGCATTTTTAAAATCCAAAGTCTCTAGTCTTGAATTGTCTATTAAGAAATTCTCTATAGAAAAACAATCGTTGGAAACTATTTTAGAGAATCAATTATATGGCAATAATAGACGAGGACTTGGACTCGATTCTAAAATTGCTAAAAAGCTTGCCTTCTATTGCCAAAAATATGCATGCAAAGTGCTTTACTTGTGATAGTTTTGGTCACACATCACGAACATAAAGTCCAAACAAGTGTGGGTTCCTAAAACTTTGATGACTAACACTAGTGGACCTTGGTGGATTCCACCTTTCATGTAGGTGAGATGGAGATTTGACGAGGAGCGATGAATTGAAAGTTTCATTATTTTAGCTCCTTAGTGAAATAACGATGCGAAGGTATGGTTTTTATGCTTTGATCCTCTAATGCATACCTTCATAGCATCTTTTTGTTTTATTTTTGCATGCTTGATTTATTTCTTGTTTGTGTGCATGTTTGCTTGATTCTAGTTTGTTTTAGTTCATTATAAAAGAAAAACAAAAAAATGAAAAACCAAAAATAAAAAAAATTGTGCCTAATGAATACCTCCTCATGAATCTTTATAAGTGGTATTATTGTTTGTTCATTCATATCCTTGTAGAAATCATTGTATTATTGTTATATCTACATGCACATGTTAGACTTTATTTAGTAGCCATGACATGTTTCTTGAAATGAATAATTTGATTTCTACACATACATGCTCACTTTCATGAATATTGAACTTGTTGCACATTTGGAGATTCTATGAACATTGGAATGTGAATGTAGGTTGATAATAATTGAATTATCTAAGGGATATGATGTGTAATGCCATGAATAAAAATTGAGCATAATAGTATTGAAATGAAAAATAATTACAAATATTGCTCCGTTGGTGTATCTTACTCGTCAAACAATGCCAACCCCACATCTAAGAGTCCTTATAGGCTATGTTTTGGGGTTTGGTAACTTGAACTCATTTATAATGAAGTGGGAAAAATCAATCCTAGTGATATTCATGTTAAATAGAAAATGTGGATTGGTTTTGGTGAATGTTCTAAATTGAATCTCCCTTTGTACTTCAATGTCTATATTATCACACTTACACAATGGTGGAGAAGTCTTTATTATCATTTTCATTGAACTTGAATTGCTTACTTTATGAGAATACATGCAAGCGCTAGGTATAATCAATAATACTCTATTTTTGCATATGATACTTGATTGACTTCATTAATCCGCTTTTCATGATAACAAAAGGGGAGAAATATTGGAGCAAGATTTGTGTATTTGGTATTATGGTATTTGGTATTTTGTGCTCGTTGAAATACATGCTTATTGGTTCTATGGGAGCATTAAAATACGTGAATACATGTTTAAGGGGTAGCATCAAAATAGGGGGAGCATGCTTGTATGTTTGCACAACACTATTGCATGCTTGTATGTTGCATATAATTGTTATTCTTTGATGCATACATTCTCCATCACACTTCACACATGCATACTTGTATTGCAAATCTTGTATTGGTCTATCATCATCAACATGTGGAGATTGTTGGAAGCAACGATCTAGAATTCTAGTTTGATGATGACAAACACATTTGAAGTCTTTAACGTGTGTGCTAAGTGTGTTTCAAGAATGGCAAAGTCATTATTCTAAGCGTTGGAGAAATTGCTATTCATATAGCAATTTGGGTGAGAAAGAAAGTGGTGTGTACAAAGCAATTGACTTGGTCCAATATAAGATAAGATGGAGAGAATCAGTTTGATTTGTTCATATCAATTTGAGGAATGGGTCAATATGATATTTCTATTCAAATCCTAACGAGTATCCCAACCCAAATCTCTTCCAAATCCTATTCAAATCACAATTCCCAGATTCAAGGGATTCTCCAATAGCCTCATCATATGCCGACCTACCCTAGGTTGATTCTCCTAATGCCGCAAGAAACCCTAGCACATCTTATTTAAACCCCCTCAATAGAAGAGCAAAGTGGTGCGGCCAAGAATAACTAAGTATCACCTTGCCCAATCTATAAGTTCATTATCCTCTATCAAGTCCAAAACCATCTTGCCAAAACTTCATACAAACTCTACATTGCCGCAAGTCTTGACCAATTGCCCAAATAGCTTGATGCCGCAACATCATACCCCAAGTGCAGCCGCAAAGCTTGGACAACCCCATGTGCATGCCGCAACTATTGATTCCAACACAAACAGCTCACGCATCAAATTGTTTTACAAAGCCGCATCCTTTATTGCTGCTGGCTGTAATTGTTGACCTTGCCAGCTACTACCTCCTACTTGCCGACATACCTCATCTTGGACTGCCGATCGTTTCTCTCTTCGTATGCTGGGGTTGCCGACCGAAGGAACCCATCGCCGCCGTGGAGCCTGAAGCCTGCTGTCGGAGAAGAAGCTGCCACTGACGTCCACCTCGTTGCCGTGAAGACTCCAGCGTTCTCCTACCTTGCCGACGTGAAGCAATCAAGCTGCCGATATCCCCTTCCGCCGTGAAGATCGTTGATGCCACCGTCACCAAGGAGCTGCCGAGTTCATCTTCCACCGTTGCCGTGAAATCCCTCCTCGTTGCCGAGAAGACAACCTACATCGACTCTCTACTACCGTGGTTCAACCTTGCTGCTATCAAGTTCTTCAAGTACATCTCTCATTCATTATATGCGACCGTAGTCTATCAAAAGGAATATTATTCAAGTGAAGAGCTTGGCCAGTTCATAAAGGAAGGATTAATTAAGAAGTGGTTAATTGAACAGAGAAGTGGAGAACGGAGGAAGGCCAAAGCATTAAGAGGCTCCAGCACTAATCTTGATAGAGAAAAGCACATGAATTTGCAAATCATTTTTAAAAAGTGCACAAGGTTTGAAGGCCACAAAGATTGCACAGAGCATTCACAAAATAAGCTGCCAATCATAGTAGCATGCATCGAATTCAAGGGCACAAGTTCAAACTTGAGGTAAGTGTTCTGTTTATATTTATAAGTAAGTTTTAATCACTTCTCTCTTTGTTATTTTGGTGTGCAGGGACGAAGGCTTTAGGTGGTGGAAAGAAAGAATCTGATTAAAAAAGCAAGGCTGGATAATTATTTGATTTAGCAACCAATTTCAAAGGCCTCATCATACGGTCAAGCAAAAACAGAGATGGAATTAAAGCTTGCGTAAAAGAAGAAAGTTGAAGAAGTTGCCGCGCATACATCCCAATCTGAAAACGATTTGAAGTGGAATTGCTATACACACAGACTAGCTGAAAGAGAGGAGACGTGCCGCAACTTGAGTTGCACGAGAGACGTGCCGTGACGACTATATCTTGCCAGACGAGAGCTGGCCCGTGCCGATTGATACAGACAACTATGCATACACACTAAGATTCTCTAAACTCTATTATTATTATTTGTGTAGTAGTGTAGCAATCTCTGTAGGAAAAACTTTACCGTATTTGTGATACTTTTAGGGTCTTGTCTGGTGGGTGCTCAAGTTGGGACTAGTCAAGTGAGAGCATATACTAGGATGAGTTTTGTTGAGCACTTTGGTGAGTGCAGGTATTGAGAGTCATATGAGTGTATAGTGGGTGCTCTAGCTACAGGTTGTACCAGGTAACATTTCTAATATAGTATTTGCTTTCGGGGCTGGACGTAAGTCGTGGCTGCGACCGAAACAGGTTAAATCTGATGTGCATCTGTGATTGCTTATTGTTTACCATGCATGTGATTATAACTGCGTGTGATTTCTCGTGGGTTGCGCGAGAATTTTTGTAAGCCTATTCCTTCCCCTTCTAGGCTTAGATCCAGATCCAACACATCCAACTGCAAGTCACCACAAGCTGATCCACCGCCCCGATCATCTCCATAACGTCCGTAGTTCCCCTTGTGTTGCTGTATGTGTGCCATGGAGCCCTCTCCAATCTCCCGTCACTCCACCAAAAGGTGGGGATGAGTCGACGACCCTCCCAAGTGTTGCTGATGTGCTCCCTGATGCTAAAATCCTCCAACGGAACCCATCTGGGGTTGAAAAGAATGTGGCTGAATCGGTCGGGCACCGTACTGGGCCCACTGCATTGCTGAATGGGGTGGCGGGGCCTGTCGGGCCCCTATTTGGGCCGGCGGGCCCCCAGGATGGTCGGGCAAGGCCTGTTGCCCCCCTGAAGCTCGACGAGCCCCCCCCCCCAAGAGGGCGACGGGGCCTGTCGGCCCCAGAACTGGGCTGGCTGGCCCCCGTCGATGGCTCATGGGGCTGTCGGAGCCCCAGGATAGGCGGGCGGCACTTATTGGCCCTCTTGGGGGTTCAGCGGCCCTCCTCTAAGCTGCCAGAGGGGCTGTCGGACCCCTCCAATGTGCGACGCCCCCTCCCCCCGAGGTGGGGAAGTGGCCGGGAAGGCCCTCCAATCCTCTGAATCTGTCATGTGTTGCTGCTGGAATGCGTGGAAGCCTCCGACCTGGTGGTTCACCCCTTCGGTCCCCTCTTCGTCTTCCAAAAAAATGTGTATCAGCGTCGTTGAGGAGCCCCTCTATAAGGATATCTTCTTTCTCCTTCCCTTTTACCAAAGGTGGCTCATTTTTGCTCCAACCTAGCCTTTCATCCATCGCTTCCATCAAGCCAAGTCTCGTTGTCGCCGCGGTTTGTCGTATGGCCTCCATAATTTGATCGAATCGCCAATCTCCAATGCTTGCATGTTCTCCCACACTTTTCTTGATCTCTTGAATCTCCTCATCAAATTTGCTCTCGAACTTTTCTAGCTTCTCTTCCAATAAATCGATCCGCTCCTTGGATCTCGTGTTCGCCTTAGATCTAGTGCTATGATACCAAATTGATACGACTAGGACTTTTTATGATTTTTATGATGTGGAAAACCAAAGGTGTGATTTTTATTGGAATTTGCAGCTCTGGAATTAAAGAACAATTGCTACAAAATAGGCTAAAGACTAATCAACTAGGAATTGAAAGGATAAATCGCAAGGAATTAATCTAGGGTTCTAAGTATGAAATTAACTTACAAATTCAATCATCCCGTGAACCCCTAGGGCCGGTCGGCCCCTTTGCTTAAGGGGGTAATTAACGATTGTTGATTTACGAAGCGACCCCCCTCATCGTCGTGGCATTACAAGTTTGCCACCGGGTCCGTGGACCCGCGCCTCCTCGTAGAGTAAACCCGCAAGCCAGAGCCGGACGAACCCCCACGGGGAAACGGGTCCACGCCGCATCAACAAATTAACAATAACATAGCAAAAATTTCTGATTTGAATAAAAAAATAATGAAGTAAATAATAAATAATCATCTTTGCTCAAGTCTGTGTTAGCTCCTCATAAAATATCAAGTGCAAATAGTGAAAATATTAAATTAAGAGCAAACATATTGAAACATCAAAAAATGAAAAAACACCATGTTCCAAGAGTATATTTTTATTATATAAAAAGCAAGTACATGAACAATAAAAATTTTGTGACATTACATTAATATTAACAAAAATTACTCTCTCTTTCCTCTTATATATCTAAGATCCATCAACCCGATTAAACTACATGGTAAACAGATCAATACCCAAAAAAGAATAAAATTATTTAACACTATAGTAACCAAGTACACTTCACAACCAAGGGATGTAAGGAGCAGGGCTGAAGACGAACCAGCAAACCATTTATTTTTTGCTTGATATAACAAGGTGGGTGATTAAAAGAAGATGTTGATTCTTTAGAATGAGAAGATTAAATACTTAGCTTTTATAATAATAATAAAAATTCTAACAAATAGATAAGAGAAACGGTTAAAATTAGGGGTAAAGAAAAGATTTAAGTTGGAAAGAGATTAGATTAACTAGATTTACAATTAAGAAAGATAAGAGATTAGAATAAATAGATGATTTATTCCTGTTTTGTTTAACCAAAGATATTTTACTAATAATTTTATGAAATATATAGATAATGTAATCACTATATAATCTGTTCAAATTAACAAAAAATAAACCATAGACTACTCCATCAATATATATAGAAATAGATATAAATGTGTGTCTGCGCGCGTGTGTAAATCTTCCATTGCAAACATTTCGCACGGTTCGAAAAGTATTTTTTTTTCTTTTTTTGAAAAAAAAATTTCAAATTTTTTTAAACCCTCATTTTATGTTGTTATACACCCCTCAAAAAATAATGGTTCAAAAATAATGTGATTTGGCCTTCAATCAAGGCATTTCAACAAATTCGCGCGTTCTGAAACCGGTAATTTTGTAACGGGTGGATGTATGCTCAAATCCCCTAGGATTCACCCATTATTTTCCATGGGCTATATACTTGTATGGATTAAACATCAAAAAAAAATTTGAATTTTTTTCAAATAAAAATAAAAATCTTTTCGCAGGTGCGAAATGCGAAAAGCCTCTTTTTCGCACCTGAAAATTACTATGTATATATATAATTAAAAGGTGATTTATACCATTTCAAATATGTAAAAACTGTTTCAAGCTGACTTAAGAAATGAATATAGTATTATGTAATTAAGTAAAAGTTCATCAAGGTCTCTATAGGCTTCTCCGCCTTGCACATTTTTATGCCTGGTATTGCCCATTTTATCTTCCGTACTGCATGATTAGTTTTTTCGCTTAAAATAAAGTATCTTATTGACCCATCCTGGTTACATATAGATAAAAATTACCACCACCCCCAACCCACCCACCCACCCACCCACACCCCCCGACCGCAAACAAAGGACATAAAAGAAAAAAAACCCCAGGTCAGATATTTAGAATTTTAACTTAAGCAATATGACAAAGGTTAACAAGTAGATATTATGATTACCAAAAAACAAATAGATATTAAGGTTAAATGTAAGGCCAAAGGCCCTACCCTACCAGTTGCACCCCAACTTATGTGGGATTAAAGCAGATGATCTTCTCTATCTACCAAACCAAACTTCATCAACAATCTCAAATGGTTGTATCCAAAGTTAGTCAATTGGACAGCCATACAGCCATACACAACATGGAAATGGGATGCATCAGTGTTAATTCCTTCTCTTGTTTTCTTAAAATTGTATCCATTTTGTACTCTTCTTATCCTCTTCTTTCTACATATTTCTTCTTTCCCCATCTAACTTCTTTCCCCTACTTTTCCCTTTCCCCTTTAATGAGCACCACATATATGGCTGATGTTGCCCTCTTATGCAATGCATGCAGTCTGCAGCCAGTCATCATGCATTGGCATATATCATATATGACATTCAAAAATCACTGCACTGAGACACATCTAGCTATTTTTTACATCGAAGCACTGAAATAAATACATCGTCTCCCAAAGTACAACTGGAAGTTTAGATATCAAAGAAAAAAACCAAGCTGTAATAAACAACCTTAACAATGATTTCTCTTTTTGGAGAGATTGCTGGTGCTAAAGGCATGCTGCACTTTATGAGTTTGACCAACTCTCCTTGCGCATTCATACATATATAGCTGCTTGGAATGCTCGTATTATTGTGTCATCACTTCTTTACAGGTTCTTAGTTTTAGCATATTATCTTCAGGCTCTACAGTATTTTACACCCTGAGATATTACATAAAAGTTTCCCCACAATTCCCCTTGTATTTCGCAATTGTATTAGATCTCGGAAGCACTGTTCTACTCATCCAACATGGACTGATTCTACAGATATGTCTGCATCAAGAACACCAATAGGGCACTGCAACATTTCTTAACCATCATTTTGACAAATACCTCTTTCTTCCATGAATACTCCAATAAAATTTGCCTTCGTTATACTATTTCAAGGGAATTACAATCTTCATCTTTCTAGCAATGATCCATTTAACTTTCTTATCAGCTAGCAGTAATTTACAAATGGTTTATATCTTGAAATCAACCCTTAAGTTCTTCTATTGAGCATGTAAAGAGAATCAGAAAAATGGGCCTGGTGCAAACCTATGCAGCATCATGTACACTTCAGGCATGAAATCCATGTCTGACATGGAGCAAACATGAAACGTCATTAATAATTATGGATACATGTATAACACGTCTTTAACTGGTTCTTAGTTTTATAAATTACTACTAAGTTGTAATTTTTGGCACGGAAGCATGAATGAATACTTCTGGTGCTTAAAGCTTTTTAGTTTTCTGTTACTTTTATATGGTTAAAAATAGAATTTACCCGAGAGTCTAGAGTTGGATATGAACCATGTCCTTCAAATTTTACATTTTGATAAATTTAATAAAAGCATGCAGAGCATTTCTGATAGCGATATGGAACCACTACATTACTCTATTATATCAATACCACAAGTTTCAAAGTCTAAAAATGCTTAATTTAGATAGTAGGATTAAAAGCATATGTGCTAATTCCTACGATCAATTGTGCACAAAAAACATATTTCAATCAAGTATAAATTTAAGGGTAAATGGCACTCAGATCCCATGTTATATGTGTGATTTTTAACTTAACACAATTAATCTTTGAAACTCATAGTCGGACCATTGAGTTATAATTTTGAGACCTCTTGTTCTATGAAAAAATATTGCACTTAGATCCCCTGCAACTAGAAGACAAGTTGCACATAGACCCCCTGCCGGGGGGAGTCCGATTGTGAGTTTCAAATATTATGGGCATTAAGTTACAAATACCTTACAGAACATGGGATCTGAATGCAATTTACCTTAAATTTAATTTATCTCTCCCAAAGTTTACCTCGACAACATTTATCCCTTTATAGTTTAAGCTTTTCAACATTTCAACCACAAAAAGTTGGATGACAACTAACATTGCCAGTAACAATAGCAAAGAAGCTATTTTGTGATATGACCCGGATCTGATTTTGGGGATAAGGATCTGATTTTTACTAATAATAGAAAGAACTACATGATAATTGACATCTTTCGAGAGAATGGTAGAACCGCCGCAAACTAGGGTTCTAAACTATCCACTATTGATTCCTCTCAAAATCCAACATAATCCACATAACCCTAGTTGCCACCTATTCATAATGGGTTGATTTGTCCGGAATTATAGAATTGCCACTGGTGTCCAAAATTACTATTTTGCCCCTGATTCAGCTCCTTGCATTGCATCGCCTTGTTTGAACCTTCTCTGTCACCTCTGATAGGTTACAATCGTATCATTACTCCCCAAAAAGAGACACATTATCCTCAAGGTGGAAGTCTGGAAACTGCTGAATGCTGAATGACTCCAAGAAGCTCTCACGTAGCATCATAGTCAGGAAGGCCCTTCCATTAGAGAAACATCTCTCTAATCCCAATATTTCCTCGGTCGGATCCCCTTCAGCTTGATATGATTTTTATCGGAAATTTGAATAAAAATGGGATTTTATGGTGGAAAAGGAAAACGATATGATTTTTATAGATTTGAAAGTACAAAAGATAATTGATCCCTTTCGAGAGGAGGCTGTTGTTCTAGCTTTGTATTCGAGATCAAAGCATAAATCTCCTAAATTTTGGTTTCTGGACTTATAGAAGAATTCCCTCACAATAATCAACATGAATCACTCAAACCCTAGTCGTCACCTAATAAAACATGAAACTGTCCAGATTTTTCAAAAATTACAAAATTGCCCCAGTGACCAAAAATAACGAAAACGCCCCTGGATCAAGCCGCATGCCTTTTTCGCCTCTGATAGGTGATGACCGTATCATTACTATCAAGGTGGAAATCAAGAAACTGCTGCGAATAGCTTCGAAGGACTCCCAAGTAGCGTCATAATTAGGTAACACGCGCCTATGAATCGACACCTCTTTAGCTCATGCAATACCTTAACGGACCACTTTTATCTCCAGTAGCTCCAATAGCAACTCCATGTCGTCCGTCAACGTAGATGGTAGTGTCGAGGAAGGGGTATGATCTCCAATCGCATGTCGCAACCGTGACACATGGAAGACAGTGTATATGGTAAACGTCGACAATAGCTTTAATCTGTAGGCCATATGTCCAATCTTAGCATCGACCTCATATGTCCCAAAGTAGCGAGCCGATAGCTTATCGTTGCACCAATGTGCCAATGACCTCTGTCGATACGGCCTCAGCTTCGATAAACCATGTTCCTTACCGCAAACTGCACATCTCGACAATGACCATCTGCATTGGACTTTGTAATCTGTCGCGCCTGAGTCGATTGACGCTTTAACTCCTCCAGAACTATACTCTCTCCTCAAAGTACTGCTCCACCTGTGACACCAGGATCCAACTGTGGTCGTAGTGGATCAGGTGCAGATGATATCGTCCATATAGAATTCTGAAGGGTGTGGTCTGCGCCAACATAAGATAGGGATGTATTATACCAATATTCCACTCATGCCAACCACTTGGCCCACTTCTTGGGCGTCTCCAATACAAAGCAACACAGGTATGTCTCGATACTCCTGTTGATGACCTCTGTCTGGTCGTCGGTCTGTGGGTGATAGGATGTACTTCTCTTTAGTGTCGTCCCCTGCATCTTGAACAGCTCTCTCCAGAAATGGCTCATAACACTCGATCCCTGTCAGAAACAATAGATTCAGGAAAACAATGCAATCGCACTACCTCCTTCATGAAAGCTGACGCTAGTGTCACCGCCGTATAGAGATGCCTAAGAGCCACAAAATGGGCATACTTGCTAAGGCAATCAACCACAACAAGAATGACTGATAATCCCTCTGTCCTCGATAGCCCCTCGATAAAGTCCATGATGATCTCCTCCCAGACCCTGTCAGGAAGAGATAGCGCTGTAGTAACCAAGTATGAGCCATCGCCACGTATTTGTGAAGCTGTCAGCCATCACAATTCATTATCATCTGGACAATGTCTCTCCTCATCCCACTCCAATAGAGTTCTTTGACCATCCGCATGTAGGTCTGTTGCACCCTGAAACGTCCTCCAACCACGATGTCATGGAACTCCTGAAAAATCAATGGAATATGTGATGAAGTCCTGGGCAATACCAACAGTCCTTGGTACATCAATCTCTGTCCATCTAAAGAATATCCTGGTGCTCTATCGACCCCTGTAGCAATTCCGATCGTATCTGTGCCAATCCATCATCATCTATCTTTCTATCTCAATAAGGGCTCCCAGTCTAGCAGCACTGGCACTGATAAAGCTGCCATCTATATCACCTCCTCCCTACGGGACAGAGTATCCGATGCGTTATTCTCCAAACCCGACCTGTACTAAATCTCAAAAGTATATCCCAGAAGTTTGGATAACCACCTCTGGTGCACCTCTGCAACCATGCGTTGATCCAGTAAATACTTGAGACTTCACTGATCCGGTCGCACTATAAACTTCCTGCCAAACAAGTAGGGCCATCACTTCTGTACTGCTAGCACAATCATCATCAATTCCTGCTTATACACCGATTTGAGTCGTGCTTGTGCCATCAAAACCTGACTGAAATATGACATAGGCCTCTGATCCTGCATCAGGATCAGCACCGTACCTAACCCGTAACCAGATACATCGGTCTCCACCACAAAAGGCCTGCTAAAATTCGAAAGTGCAGGCACTGGTACTAAAGACAACCCGCATCAAGACCTCAAACACTCTGGTTGCCTCTTATCCCCATTGGAAATTGTCCTTAAGCTGCTCTGTAAGAGGTCGGACGATGGTGTTGTATCCACTGACAAACTTCCAGTAATAGTCTGTCAACCCCAGAAAGCCCTGTAATGTTCGTAGAGTGGTGTGTAACGGCCAATCTAACATATCTACAATCTTCGATCGGTCCACTGCTACCCCCTCTGCAAAAGCATGTCCCCGATATTCCATCTTCGCATATGCAAAAAGCATCTCTTACTGTTGGCATACAACTGGTGGTCCTGTAACTCCTGTATAACGATCTCCAAGTGCCCCCACGTGATCCTCCATGGATCGTCTATAGATCAGAATGTCGTCAAAACACCAAGACGAATCTCCTCAAGTATGGCCGGAAGACCTTATTCATAAGGGCCTAAAAAGTGGCTGGCACATTAGTCAAGCTGAACTGCATGACTAAAAATTCAGTGTCCCTCATGTGTCCTAAACGCCGTCTTATGCACATCTGCCGCCCACATCCTGATCTAATGATAACCGGACTTCAAGTCGATCTTACATAATACCGCTACTCCATGTAATTCATCTAAAAGCTAATCAATCACCGGTATATGACATTTGTCCGGTACGGTCTCCTTGTTCAGTGTTCTGTAGTCCATCCTTTTTCACCAACAATACCGATCTAGAGAATGGACTCACACTGGGCTGTATCACGCCTGCCTGGATCATTTCCTTCACCATCTTCTCGATCTCATCTTTTTATACATGACGGTATCGATAGGGCCTCACACTAATAGGTAAGACCCCCTCTTGCAAGACAATAGCGTGCTCGTGGTCCCGTTGGGACGGGAGGTCATAAGGCGCCTAAATCAAAACCTAATGTACCTTTGTGGGGATGTCATGCTCTGTTTCCCTGTCCACAACTGTCAAGCCCTACAACTCTACTAGAAAACCTCCTCCTTCTGTTTGGATGGCCTTGGTCATGGTCTTTAGGGAAACCATCGACCTACACAAACTTGGATCGCCCTAGAGAGTGATGGTATTTTCCCATTCCTGATGCTCCAACCTCAGCAACTTCAATTGATTCTAGTGTTTCCCAACGACTGTAACCACCTCATACCCAAAATAACATATGTGCTTCCAGATCCAATGGCAAAAAGTCATCTACAATTTGTACCACCTAGAGAGTCAACACAAGCCCCCCCACATACCCCTCTACTACGCTCAATCTTCATCGTCCCCATCATAACTCCAAAGCTCACAGTGTCGCTGAACCGTTGCCCCTGCTGAACTACCACCCGATTAAAAATGAAATTGTGGGTGGCCCCACTATCGATCAAAACCGTGACGTCCTGCTCTGCAATCCTCCCTGACAGCGTCATGGTGTGGTTCGGAGTGAACACCATCACAGTGTTTAGTGACACCTCCACAACACTTGGATGGAGATGCTCATGCTCCATCTCCTCCTCTACTTCTAGCTCCACCACTGTGTCATCATCATCATTCATGATCATCAACTAGAGGGTGTGATCGCCACAACAATGCCCTAGTGTAAACTTCACATCACATTTGTAACGCAGGCCCTTCCCACATCTCTGCCTCCGTCATACGCTTAAACGCTTAAACTGCCCCTAGTCGTGCCTCACTTTCCTTAATGGCTGGTTGGCGTCCCTCCTGGATGTGTCTTTTGTCCTACTGTCGGCATCTGACTGCGAAAAGAGGACCCACTCCATGTCCCCTAGTGCGCCGCTTCTCTGAGAGTCTATCATCCACCATCTGAGACAGCTTCATGCTATCCACAACCTTTTAGGTCTCTGTATGTGCAACTCCATCCATATGCTTGGTTTGAGACCCTTCATGAAACACTCCTCCAGAGTCTCCTCTGACACTCCTCACACATGCCATGCCAGCATCTCAAATCTCCTGATGAAATCTCTGACTGTCCCATCATACCTAAGGGCAAAGAGCTGCTCATAAAAGTCTCCACCATATGTCTCTCGAAATCGATGTAGCATGCAGTCCTTAAATTCTTCACACGATCGCACAAGTCGCTGATGCTCTCCACCAACACCAAGACAATGTCCCGCCTTCTAAATATATCCCCACCGCCTTCAGTTTATCCACTTCCGAAAGGCATGTCACCTCAAAGTACATATGCTCTGTAGATCCACGCATACGGATCCTCTCCTTCAAATATATGCATCTTAAGTTTCCTGACCCTGTTGTCGGTATTAAAATCCCACTGTGTGGCTCTCCCTCTCTGTGGGTCATAGTAGTGTTGCCGGTGTGGGCCTCGTGGTTCTTCAAAATCTCCAAATCTATCGCCATCTTCTCCACCGTAATTCTCCCAACCGATGTCTCCCCACTCAGATCCTCCATCATCGCACATGTTCACAGGCACCTCCTCATAATGTTCATCATACTCCTCGTAGTTCAGCACGTGCCGTCGAGGCCTCTCTCCTGCGAAACCAAAACCGTGGGGTCACCGCATATCTTCCAGCTCATCATAGATGCCTCAACGCACTGTCGCACGCTCTCCCAACTCATGTCAAGCTGCCAGGGGGTCCGGTGGTCCCTGTCTGCTTGACTATTACTGGTTAAGCCTCTGGCAGACTGCCAGGGGTCCACGAGGCTCCTGGCGGCCCAACCGGGGTTCAACAGGCCCCTAGCGGGCCGCCAGGTGGCCACTGAGGAACTGGCAACCTCACTGACCTTCTCCCGTCTCCAGATCGGCTCCCTAGGGGGCCGTCAGTCCCCTTAGGTTGTTATGGTCGATCCCCGCCTCTTTCGGTATTGTCCTCCACTTCCTCGGACCCCAAATACGCATCGAATAGAAGCCCATCTCTGAAATCGACTTTTTCCTTGCCTCTATCCAAAAATTTCTCCTTGCGTCCCCGATCCAGGTTGCCTTTCATATCTGAGCTCCTCGCCTTTGTTAGCACAACGAGCTGTTGCAAGATCTGTTGAGGGTTTGTGAGATCGAGTCGAAAGTATCGTTTATCCTTGTTTACAATGCCTTCACGTCGGATCCGATTGCGGATCTCATCCGCTCCATTGATTCCTTCAATCCTTCAACTTTTGCCTCTAAAGCTTCCGCCTTTTTCTTTGATTCTGACGTCGCCATGGATCGTAGTCGCTCTGCTACCAATTTGATATGATCTTCGTTGGAAATCAGAATAAAAATGGGATTTTATTGTGGAAAGGGGAAAAGATGTGATTTTTATACATTTGAAAGAAGAAATACAAAAGATAATTGACCCTTTTCGAGAGGATGCTACTCTCCTAGCTTTGTATTCGTCATCAAATCCTAAATCTCCCAAATCTAGGGTTTAATGGATTGCTAGAAGAATTATCTCACAATAATCAACATGAATTCCTCAAACCCTAGCCATCGCCTAATAAAACATGAATCAGTCCAGAATTTCCAGAAATTACGAAATTGCCCCTAGTGACCAAAAATTACGAAAATGACGCTGGATCAAGCCGCGCGCTTCCTTTGCCTCTGATAGGTGATGACTACAGCACAACTCCAATGGTTCCAAAATCACCTCTATGTCATCAGTCAAAGTCAGTTGTAACGATGATGGTGTGGTCCCCAACAGCTTGACGTAGCTGTGACATATGAAAAATTGGATGTATCATCAATGTTAATATAACTTCAATCGATATGCAACCTGTCCAATCCTCTCCTCTTTCACATAGGGCTGAAATATCGGGGCGCCAGCTTTCATTTCACTGGTGAGCTAAGGATCTCTGGCAATACGGTCGCAACTTCAAGTCGACTCCGTCGCCAACTGCGAATTGTATCTCCCTCCGATGTCTATCTACCTTCTTCTTCATAATCTACTGGGCCCTTGCCAAATGCTACTTCAGCTCATCCTATGTCCCTCTCATCCAGGAACTGCTCAACCTGTGACACTGGTATAGAGTTGTGGCCGTAGTGAAGCAGATGTGGAGAATCACACCCATATAAGATCATGAAAGGTGTGGTTTGAGCGGATGCATGATAAGACATGTTTACCAATACTCAGCCCATTCCAATTACTTCGCCCACTGCTACGGAGCCTCTAAAACAAAACAGCACAGATTGATCTTGATGGTTGACTACCTCAGTCTAGTCATCCACCTGGTGATGATAAGTTGTGCTCCGCTTCAGAACCGTCTCATGCATCATGAATAGCTCCCTCCAAAAGTGACTCAGAAAAACCCGATCACGTTCTGATATGATGGACTTCAAAATCACATGCAACCGCACCACCTCCCATATGAATGCCAACGATGCTGTCAATGTAGTGTAAGGATGTCTAAGGATGTCTGAAGGTCACAACGTGTACATACTTGCTGAGGCGGTCTACCACAAGGATAACTGAATACCCTTCTGATCTCAGCAACTCTTCTACAAAGTCCACAGTGACCTCTTAAACTCGAACCGACAAGTAGAGTGGCTGTAGTAATCTCCTAAGAGACATCGCCATGTACTTGTGACGTTGGCAAACATCACAATTAGCCAACATATTCTCCACGTCCTTCTTCATCTCCGTCCAAAATAGCCCCCTTACTAGTCGCCAGAAAGTCTGGTGAACCCCAAAGTGTCCCCAAACTACACTCCCGTGAAACTCCTATAAGATAGTCGGTATATAAGTAGTAGAAGTTTTCGGCAAAACCAGCCACCCTTGGTACATCAACCGATGCCACTCCAAGGAATAACATGGTACTACGTTGACCCATGTAGTAAAGTTGCCTGAATCCTCGCCAACTCCTTGTCCGGCTCAATCTCTCACAACAACAGTTCCCAATCGAGCATCACATGCACGGACAAGGCAATCAATCGTGAATCCTCCCTCGTCTAGACAAAGCATCTGACCCTTTATTATCCAATACTGGCATGTACTAAATCTCGAAATCATACCCCCAACAGTAACCATATGATGCTCCTACATATACTTGAGGCATCTCTGATCTGTTCACACAACGTCAGCCAAGCAAGTAACGTCACCATTTCTACACTGCCAACACAATAGCCATCAACTCGCGCTCATAGACGGACTTAAGCCAAGCCATTGCCGTCAACATCTGACTGAAATAAGCAATCGGCCTCTGATCATGCATCAATACGATGATTAACCCATATCTGAAAGCATTTGTCTCTACCACGAATGGCCGACCGAAGTTTGAAAGAGTTAGCACTGATAAACTGGTCATGGCCTGCTTCAGGGCCTCAAAAGCTTGTGTCGCCTCCTCCTCCTACCAGAAGTTGTTCTTGAGCTGATCTGTCAGTGTCCAGGCAATGGTGTTATACCCCTTTACGAACTTTCTGCAATATCATGTCAGCCCCAAAAACCTAGCAACTCCTGCAAAGTGATCGAACATGGCCAATCAATCATCACAGCAATCTTCGATCTATCACCATCCACCCCTTCCACTGACACCACATGTCACAAATACTTTACCCTCAACTGCACGAATAGGCACTTTTTCTTGTTGGCATATAACTGGTGGTTCTGCAGCTCCTGTAACATTATCTCCAATGCTTTACATGTGCCTCTATAGAAAGACTATATATCAAGATGTCGTCAAAAAAGACCAGCACAAATCTCTGCAAAGGCGAAATACCTTATTCATGAGAGCCTAAAAATAGTAGGAGCACTGGTCAACCTAAAAGGCATAACCAAGAACTCATAATGCCACTCATGAGTCCTAAAAACAGTCTTAGCCACATCATTCACTCGCATCTTAGTCTGATGGTAGCCTAACTTTAAATCAATCTTGATGAAGACTACCGCCCCATGAAGCTCATTTAGAACATCGTCGATCACATGAATAAGAAACTTATCTGGAATCGTCTCCCTATTCAACGCACGATAATCAACGCTGAACCTCCAACTACCATCTTTCATCTTCACTATCAGGACTGTGCTCGAAAAGGGACTCATGCTAAGCTGAATAACTCTTGCATGATCATCTCACCAACCATCCTCTCGATCTCATCCTTCTGCACTTAGGGATAGTTACAGGGCCTCATGTTGATGGATGCGACTCTCTCGCACAGGACCATGGCATGCTTATGATCCCGTGATGGAGGGAGACCATAGGACATCTGGAATACTCCCTTAA
Source organism: Scilla litardierei (assembly GCA_030789695.1). Lineage (NCBI taxonomy): Eukaryota > Viridiplantae > Streptophyta > Magnoliopsida > Asparagales > Asparagaceae > Scilla > Scilla litardierei. The sequence continues at coordinate 30,337,606 of CM061140.1, forward strand.
ACTAAATCAGTAGCTGCTACACATCGACATGCATGTCTTGCTCCTCGACGTCCTCCCCCGACCAAACCTTATAGCTTCACCAAAAATCCATCCCCTGTCAGTATTGCCTTTGACATGGTTTTCAAAAAAACCATGGTTTGACATAAGCTGTGATCTCCCTAGAGTATGACTATCATCCCCTTCCTCGAACTCCATAAGCGATAGCTTCCAGTTGATCTTCAAGTTGCATAAGGACTGCAGACATCTCATCCCCAAGATCACGTCTATACGGCCCAAGTCCAGTGGTTAGAAGTTATCCACAACCTTCATATCCTGGAGTGTCAAAATGAGCCTGTGGCACACTCCTTTACTGCGCTCCAACTTCCCAAGCCCCATCATCACCCAAAAACTACATGTTTTCACCAGCCGCAGTACCGCAGTAGCCGCAGTCTCGATGATTCACTACCTTATTGGAGGTGAAATTGTGGTTAATCTTACTGTCACCTCCAGATCTGAAATCCTTCATGTCAACTTCATGGTGTAATTCGTAGTAAATCACACCACAGTTTAATGAGACCTTTGTCACATCCAAATGAAGATGATCTTGATCTCTTGCATCTTCTTCTTTTACCTCAACCACCTCATCCTCCTCGTTATTATTATCAGCACCCGGAGTGTGCGGTCACGATATCAGTGCCCTGGGGAGAATTTCTCATCACAACGGAAACACAGCCCATTCACCTTCTTGTTTTACATCTCCATCTCCGTCAAGCGCCTGAACTGCCCCATCATCTGTGCCTCTATGCTTTATCCTTATTGGATTGGACCCCTCCTGTCAGTGCCTTTTACCCACCTGGCTGTGTCTAGCTACGAAAAGTGGAGTTGCACAAGGCTCCCTTGGCACGCCGCTTTACTATGTGCATATCCTCAATCATTTGGGTCAGCTCTATCGTGTCCATCAACACTTTCAATCTCTGTATGGGGACCTCGGCTCGGATGTCTGTCCTAAGTCCCTTTATGAAGCTACCCTCCATCGTCGCCTCAGATATCCCCCTCACTCGGCCTGATAGAGTCTGAAATCTCTCCATATAGTCTCTGAGGTGCCGTCCTGGCTGAGTGCAAGGAGCTGCATGTGTAAATCTCTTTCCTAAGTGTCTCAGAATCATTTCAATAAGCAGTCCTTGAACTCCTCACATGACCTCATATGTTGCCTCTGTTCCCTACACTGAAACCAAGACCATGCCTTCCCCTCCAAGCAAATACCAGCCACGAGGCTCCTAGAGGCCCTGCTAGGGGTCGTCGCCACCTGGCGGCCCCTCCTAGGAGTCATGGCCCCGAGGGTGTTGGGGGTCACCGGCCCCTGGCGATGCTTCCAAGGGGCCGTGCGACCCTTGGCAAGCCCGTCGGGGCCCGCCTCCTCCTTGCTCTTATCACGCGTCGACGAATCCTGGATCATGCTTTAGTGGTTAATCGTCCTTAAAGTCGTCAACTTTTTCCTTGCCCTTGGCTACAGATTGCGTCTTTCGTCCTAATCTGAGTTGTCGTCATCGTCTCCCTTTAGATCTGGCTTCATTGTCTCTTTCTCGAGTGGTGGACAACGATCGATCTCCGAAATTTTTTACATTTAGGAATCCATCGACACTTTCATCCATGTTTCCATTGACGTACTGAATTTCTCCATCGATTTCTTCAAACCCTCCACTTCACTATCGATTTTCTCCTCCAAAGCTTTCATACTTCTCATTGTCGCCATCAGGATCTACGCTCTAATACTAATTTGATACAACCCGAATCTGATTTTAAGGATAAAAATCTGATTTTTATTAATAATAGAAAGAAGTAGAAGATAATTAGCCTCTTTCGCAAGGAGGTCTGCTCTCACAAGCCATCAATTCGAGAAGAAGTCCGAACTCTTCACATGCTAGGGTTCGAAACTATCTACTATTGATTTCTCTCTCAAAATTCAGCATAATCCACATAACCCTAGCCGCCACCTATTCATAATGGGCTGATTTGTCTAGAATTACAGAATTGCCCCTGTGGCCTAAAATTACTGTTTTGCCCTTGGTTCAGCTCCTTGCATTGCCTCACCTTGTTCGAGCCTTCTCCGCCGCCTCTGATAGGTCACAATCGTATCATTTTTGCCCTTATACCAATTGCTCCCCCCGCACTTCAATCTTATAACAAATCAAAATGTTAATAAATTTTAAAATTTTAAGGTTGGTTACATTATTAAATCACGGCTCCTACAATTCTCTCATTTCTCTTGTTAGGTCTCAGTACTATTTAAATTTTGCAACAAACAGCTAAGAATAGGCAACAGAACAATCGACGTGACAACTAAGCTTATCTCGACCAATATAACATTTGCTTCCCTTTGCGGATGTCACAAGGTGAATTTCTCCATCATGGTGGGCAAGGGTATTTTTGAAGAAAAAATGCAAAGGCGCAATCATCTTTGCAACAACTCAAGTTCATGACACTTAAATATAAGACTGTTTATGAAAATTCATTATGATTCAAGCATGCCGAATTCTTTCTCCCTTGATGGGAGATCCTTTCCCATTAGAGTGTGGGCTCATTTCTCCTGTTGGAGGTGTGATGTAAGCCTAGGGCCCGCCTTGCTCCAAAAACTTCAAAAAAATCCACATGTGAATCTTTTAAATACTTGTGAACCCCCCCCCCCCCCCCCCCCAAGTCATATGAACGATGTGCGGTTAATTGGCACTATATATCTCAACACATAAACATACAAGAAACGACAGTTTAAACGCCTAAGATAATGGAAACATGCAAAAGAGCTTTCCTAACTAACAATGACAACCTCTCTTAAATATGTTTCTTAAAGCTTATAACAAAAAACTATAGTTCTTACTCATAACATTTGCTTGAGCTAAGACTATATAATGGAAATTAATGACGAGGTCAAATACAACTTAAATCTAATGGCATTATATCTTTGTTGATGCTAATAGCATTTTTTATTTGAGTTTTTAGATATATATACCATTTAATCTTTCATTTTTAAAATTTTACCACTTAAATTTTCATATTTAAAAATTTATCCCCCAAATCATTTTAAGTAATATTAAAAACATCCTCATCCGTTAGTTATAAGGGAGTATTCCCTTCTTTAGTGTTAAATAAGATTTTTTTCTACATAAATTTTTGCCCTCTCTTTTATTTTATAACTCTTCATTCTCTCCCATTATGTTTCTTAAAGCTTATTACAAAAACCTATAGTTCTTACTCTAACATTTACTTAAGCAAAGACTATATGATGGAAATTAATGACAAAGTCAAATACAGCTTGAATCTAATGACACTGTATCTTTGGTGTGCTAATTTTCATATTGAGTTATCCACCAAATCATTTTAAGTAATATTAAAACATCCTCATCCATTATTTATAAGGGAGTATTCCATTCTTTAGTGTTAAATAAAAAAAATTATATGAATTTTTTACCCTCTTTTTTATTTTAAAACTCTCTCTCCATTTCTCCCCCATTATTTTCTTCAACAACCACGCGAACCCAACCCAAATCTAACTCATTCCCCTAATATCCTCTCTTCGCTCTTTCACGCCAACTCTCTCTAGTTTTTTTAAAGTTAATTATTTTTGTTCAAGCCTCCATGTGCATGACTGTTGATAAAAGACTCCAACCCACAACATTTCACATGGGAAGGAAGGGTCATGCTGCTAAAGCTAAGCTCAGTTGGTTATATATATGTGTATATGTATGTATGTATATGTGTGTGTATGAATGTGTGCGTGTACGTGTGTGTGTGTGTGAAAAGGTCGTGGAGAGCAAAAAATGAAGAGAATCGACAAGACATCACTTAAGCTTTTGGAGCTTTAGGGAGGCTTAAGCGGCAAAAAATGACAAGTGATGTTAAAAAATACAGAAAATCATAATCATAGAGTAATGAAGAAAGAAGACAAGAAATGCAGAGAGAATTCTACAAATATTATTTTTATTAACATTATTAATTTATAGAATTGATATGTAATAATTCAACATTTAGATGATACATATATTCAAAATATTAAAGCAGGCTAAAGCATTCCAAAAAAACGAAAAGCGAAAAAGTGACTGCTTAAGCATGGATTTAGTATGCTTTTTACAACAATGATATTTATATACACACACCATACACCGAAAGAAAATTTTAAATACAAGAAATTCATGTTGGTCATTTATTGAAAGAAACTTACACTCAAAGTGAAATTTCCCATCATTAATCTAATGTTCAAGATTCAGTTTGGCATGAGTCGTGCCCCAATTTTTCTAAGAATTTGACTGAAAAAGAAGAATAATAATAAAGAGAAGAGACGAGTTGTGGAATTCTCTCGCGCCCAAAAGAGACGAAACATAAAGGATATATGACAAGGGCAATTTAGAAAGCTTCCTTACAATCATTCAAAATTAAAATGGACGCTGACAGGAAATGAAACATAACTTACGATGACTTTTTTTTTTTGGGGGGGGGGGTAAATTTCAAAATATAATGTTTAAGGGGTAAATTCTAAACTTAAAATATTTGGAGGCTATATGTCTTTCAAAATCCCGTTTTTGACTCTACTGTTTTGCTTATGATCATATGAACCGGATGGCTCTTTTTTTTTCATTTTTCACTTTAAATTTAAATTTCCAAAAATAAAAATAATAAGCACGGTAAGATTATGTAATCGGGAAGGTCAATCAAGTCACCAACAAGTGGGTAGGCCGACGGTTTTGAATACCTAAACTCTTGCCTCAATATGTTATTGAAGTTTAATAGAAAATGCCATAATTATGATTGTAACCATTCACTTGAATTAACTTTATATGGTGGAAATTAATGATAAAGTCAAATCCAGCTTAAGAAACCTTGTTGTGCCACATGAAACTCGATGGCAGAACATTCTATGCTTACTAATTCACAAAAACAGATAGTTTTCTTGGAATCATACGCAAGTGCATTTATAGTTAAAGAAAAAGGCAAAGAAAAATGTACTAGAATTTAAGTTTTTCTACACTCATCTGTAATTACAAATTTCAATATAATTGTTAATTGTTCCAAAATCTAATTGCTTCAAACTAAGAACTTCAGCTTCTTACATAGACCTTCATGCTCTGGCGCTCATTAGACTAAAAATAGTAATTGCCACCTAAATAAATGGAAATAGTAATTGCGAAATTTATACCTTACAGTAAGTATATTAACACTTATTTGACCACGTATGGAGACAAGAAGTGGCATGCAAATACACTTAATCATCACCGCACATTTCCAAAAGAAAGAGTATCTTTAGAAAGCTCCATCAAAATAAACACATCATCACATTCCTTCCAATTAAGGAACTAGCTGTTCTTCTTTTACAAATTATCTAGTCATAATTTGTACCCACAGGCACGGTTCATTTAAGATTTTCCCCCGCGAAATCTGCGTTCCCCAAAAAATTATTCACAGCCAAAATTTAAAAGAACAATAAATTAACGTAAAAACATTTAGCAGCACGGACGCCTTCGGCGCGAAACAACAAATTCAGCTCAGGCACCTTTGACACGAAATAACAAATTAGCGTAAATAAATTTAGCGGTCGATTCTCAAGTATTAGAATAAATATACTTCTAAAAACTATTACCATTAAATTTGACCTTTCACTATGCTTCAATCAAACACTTCAATCTCATACTGAATAATGCTTACTTTTTCCCTCCAACAGAAAGGGACTACAGTAAATACACTCAAATTAATTAAAAATAGAGTTTTACCTTTGGTTCTTTGGGATTAAATTAGCCCCCCTTATTTGGGTTCGCATACAGTGATGGGTCTGACAGTGAGCTTGGCATTAAATCACAACCAAAGTTTAACAAGTTTTCCCCTGCTGTATTAAATGAGGGATGGCATTATAGTCCCCATACACGCGTCCATAGGGAGCCCCCGCATCCAGAGCATGTCTGCGTCCATTGCATCTGTTGCATTGTGATCTTTAATGGCCCACCAAGCCGCGTCCATATGCAATTGTGATCCCCCAATTGTGGTCCCCCTATTTGATGGCCCCCCATTTGAGACCTTGAGTGAATTAAATTGAGTAACTCGGCTTTCCCCAAAAAAAATTTCCCCCAAAATATAAAGATGTCCTGCCAAAATTTTTCACAAACTCAAATCCTATCCATTCATTCCTCAAGATTAAATCTGAGTCGTATTTCTATCAACCCCTTTGTCATAGTCAGCTTGTCCTAGTCAGTAAAGCAATTCAAAAAAGTCCTCAAATGTAATATATATATATATATCTATCTATCTATCACGTATACATATTTCATTTTATCATGTCCATAATGACTTAATTATAATAGTTAATAACTGGTACAGCTGAGAGCACCACTACTTCATCAACTAATGCTCCAAGATGAAGAATCGATTCCATCGATATCATAATTTAGCTTATTTCCGCGTTCGTCTAGTTTTGAAAGTTTGCAAAACGAGTATCCAAACCCACGAATTCCCTTGCAAAAAGAGCACAATGCTATGAGTCTATCCAATTTAACAAAGGGTAATTTTTAGTTTTAGGAAGAATTTTAAAAATAATCTCAATTTTTGACCAAGAAAAAAATAATATCAAAAATCGACCAACTTTGGCCACGTCAGCGGGCTTTGACGTTGGGGGTTAGATTTTGACCTGGCCGCACTTGGGAAGGGCATTTTTTGGCCGCACTTCCCAAGTGCGGCCAGTATGCACGGCATTAAGATAAGTTCGTATCTGCTCAACAAGACCGGCACCTCGACATCACCTGCCCTCAACTCCTTCCAGAGGGTGACGAAGAGACCGATGATGAAGTCGAGTTATCCCTATCACTTCGACCTCTTCCGAACACATTTAGGAGCTCGGATCTCCTACTCTGAAGCTCGAACATGCCGGCCAAGTTGTTCCTGCCATGGCGACCTCTTCCAAGCTCAAGCATGAGGGAAACTGCCTCCTCTGAGCTTGAACAGGTTGACAAAGCTGCCCACATTCCAATTAATTAGGGCAAACGATCTTGAGAGGTCTAAATCAGTTGCCCCCACCCTTTGACCAATCTACCGAGCTAGATCCTTCTGTCCCAGATCCGAGCTTCAAGCACCGTTCAAGCCTTGCCCATATGTGATTTTTCCAACCGAGCTCTGCCATGATCCATTCCAGGGAAGTGTCAGACAGGCCGCACTCCCAAGTGCGGCCCGTTTAACTCATCTTGGCCGCACTTGGCAAGTGCGGCCAGATAAAACGCACTTACCAAGTGCGGCCAGATCCAAAAATGGCGCGAGGCCGCTGACGTGGCCCAAGTTGGTCGATTTTCGATAATATTTTTTTTCTTGGTCGAAACTTGATATTATTTTAAAATTTTTACCTAAAACTAAAAAGTACCCTTTAACAAATGTTCCATGAAAATCATAATCTCTAATAGTGGTTTGTTCCATGACCATCAAGAATCAAATGCATACTGCTCCTGTAACCGTATCTCTGGTTGTGTTGTAGTTAAAATCTGAACTAAATTAAATTTCCATCAATGTCATAGAATAAGGGGAGTGATGTTAAATTACCTGCTAATTTGGAGGGAGAAGAAAGACCCAAAATCAACAGGGTTTTGCGATAGAGCACGCGGAAATGTCACCCGAGATGGTAAGCTCGCCGTTGATGGTAGCAACTGCAGATTCTTGTAAGTTCGCCGGCGATCAAGGCAGAACCTGCTTCAGATGAATATTAAACCCTAATTGCGAATTTGAGAGATTGGGGGAAGTGAAGAGTAAAGGGAAGCTAGAGCAAGAGAGATGGAGATCTTGATCTTGATCGCGGGGGCGTCTACGGGGGCGGGTGGGTGGGGAGCGGTGATGCCGCTAAGGGGAGGAGTTCGGACCAGGTCGGATCGGCCGTCAATCTGGTCTACGCTTTTATGATCCTACCAAATGTAGTTTAGCGGTAAGGGTGCAAGCGGTGGGACCATTGTTTTGCTTTACACACACTGCTTTTGTTTTTGATACATACACACACCGCTTTACACCCCCTAGATTTTAAAAATGGAGTTTGCGAACAGACCTATTTGCTCAGTACAATGACCCCTTAAAAATATTTAAAATACAATGATCAAGGCAGAACCACTCAAGTTTCATCGTCGCACGCAGACCTCTTTAGGACATGGACGGAGTTTAGGAGATGTCCAGGTTCTTCCCCGCGAGTTGCTTTGTGAGCCCACCGTTTTACTTGTGCACATAACTATTATACCATTTATTTACAAGTTTGCCACTCAAAATTACTCATCGCGTACAACCATTCAAAAATTCCAAAAATGTTACGGTTGTACGATGTGAGTAAAACGGCCTATCACCAACAAGCGACAACACCACCATTCCGCCGACCTCATCCATAGCCCATTCGCCACCACCTCCTCCGGCTACCCAGCAACCACCCCCCCCCCCCAAACAAAAAACAAAAAACGAAAAAACAAAACCCCCCGCCCCAAAAAAAAAAAAAAAAAAAACAAAAAAAAACAAAAAAAAATCCCCAATCCCCGTCTCACACCCTCCCCCTCCCTAAAAACACGTCAGCGGAGGGCGTCGGCGTCGACGCGGGGGAGGGGGGGGTGGCAGGCACGGGGAGACAATGGTAAAAGAGGTGTAAATTTTGAATGGTAAACTTGTATATAAGTGGTTGTGCACACGAGTAAAACAGTAGGTGCATGAAGCAACTCCCTTTTTCCCCTCATTTTCACGTCACCCCCCCCCCCCCCCCCCAACCAATTCGCTTAGATTCTCTCGTCGCAAAGCGCCGCCACCCCCACCCCCGAAACAAACCCTAGTTTTTAATCAAAATCATTGGCGGTGAAGTTTATAAACAAGAAGCGATGGCACACGGGGAGCCTCCGCAACATCGAGAGCATGTGTATGGCAGAGCAGAGCAGAATAAGTTGATTGGGTAATGAGCAAGTAGTCTGTATAATAAGCAATTAGTCCTAGATTTTAAAAGATAATTAGGTCTGTATATTGAGCAATTAGTTCTAGGCTTTAAAAGGTAATTAGTTAAGGGATTTTTCGGAAATCCTATCATGTGTGCTCAGGATAAATTGCATTCTTCAAAATTTTAAGTTTTATGCACAAAGTAGGGCTGTGTATTGAGCAAAAAGGTCTGTCCCCAAAGCAATTTACGTCTAAAAAATCATTTTTCGAAAACCTTATACACAACTCTATCCCCAAACTACCCTTCCAGCATCGACGTCTGCTCCCGTCGTCTCATATCTCATCTCCTCCTCCTCCCCCTCACATTATTCTCTTCCTCCTCCCCGTCTGATGTGTTTGTAGATAGTTGAATTTTTTTTATTGAATACGATGAAGATGCATATTAAGATGATGGGGATGAGGCAGCGAAAGTGGGTGATGGTGGTGATAGTGGGGGTTAGGATGTAAGAAATTGATAAAATTGATGAAGATGATATATTTGATGAAATGAAAGAAGATAAAGAAGAGGAAGGGAAAACTATTAAGAAGCCAACGAGGATGCAGTTACTGAGGGAGGCGACGACAGTAGACAGTGGAGTGGGAGAAAATTTTCAATCGTGTGTGAAGAAGGCAAAAAAGAATTTTTAAAAAAATGAAACTTTTTTTGAATGGCAAACTTGTAAGTAAATGGTATGTGTGTGAAGTAGAAATTGGTGTGCGTGTTGAATTTCCTGTAAATTGCACGGATTGATTTAGAGACGGTATCACAATAATTGTAAAAACAGATACGATAAATATTTATGGAGTCAGATTTTCTACTATCCTATTCGTTTGGATGTGGATACGAATTGAGTTTGGATATTTTATTGATTCACGAAAGTTAATGCCTATAAAACTAATTTACCGCCAACAATTATTTGCATGTCCAATACATACTGTTTTTATTATGCATACATAGTAATAAATGCATTTGAAAACTTTGAAAATGTATGATAGTGTATGAAAACTAATCCACCCATTACTCCACCACACTTATGAGTGGTGGAGACCTTTGGTATCCAAGGCTCTTGGAATACTCATATGATTTTATGAGTGAACTACCATGGCTAGTTGCCATGGTTGATCATCTCTAAGAAATCCTTTAACACGTTATCTGCACGTTTGCTCCTTTATTTTTGAGCTTTTCTCCCCTCAAAAATCCATCCCCTAATTTGTTACGCTCTTCTAATTTGTTACGCGCGAAGGAATCTCTGGTTGCGGGTGTACGTTACGGCGTTCCTATTGGGCGTATTCGGAGCGTGGAATTTTCTCTCTACGGATCTTCTAGTTTTTCGATCTTCCCTAGATTTTTAATCTAGAGGTAATATCTGTCGATCCCGTAGATAGATATAAACAAGTTTTTAAATTTAGCTATGATTTTTTACAACCTATTTTAGGCTTGTTTCAAATCTGCTATATACAATATCAAATATTGATAAAATACAAATAATAAATAAAAAAACCCTAGACCATTCGGTTCCCCCCGAAGGGGGCTCTGTCCGCTACCCCCGGCGGCGGGGACTTTCCCGTCGCCGCCCCCCCCCCCCCAGTCGGGGGGGGGCCTCCGGTGCCGATCCCCCCAGGCGGGGGGATCTCTGTACAGCGCCCCCCCATCGACGGGGGGCCTTCTCGTCGTCGCCCCCCCAAAGTCGGGGGGCCTCCGGCCCCGATCCCCCCAATAGACGGGGGGGCCTTCTCGTCGTCGCCCCCCAGTCGGGGGGGCCTCCGGCGCCGATCCCCCCCAGGTGGGGGGATCTCTCTACAGCGCCCCCCCTCGGCGGGGGGGGGCCTTCTCGTCGCCGACCCCCCAGTCGGGGGGGCCTCCGCGCGCCGATCCCCCCCAGTCGGGGGGGGGCCTCCTCCGGCACCCACCCCCCGAGGCGGGGGGTGTTGCCTGCGACGATCCGCCCCCCGGGACGGGGGGCCCTCCCGGCGACTTCTGCCCTTCGCGCCCCCCCAGACGGGGGGGGGGGGGGGGGGCACTGACGATTTTCACCCAGCTCCCCCCACCGGCGGGGGGCCTGGCTTTGGGTTGACCGACGGAGGGGAGGGGGATTCTTGCGTAACTCCCTGTAAATGGAATTTTTAGGAGACAGACTTCGGGTTTGGAGTTTTTGGCATTCCACAGCCCAAAATGGGGTTAAAAGGCTCTATTTACTTAATAAATTAGATAGCCTTGTTGTTGGGCCTGCAGCCCATTTGTAACCTTGTCAATAGATTCTATGGGCCTGCAGCCACATTTACTTAATAATTATTTTTGCCTACCTAAAACGGGCCTGAAGCCCAGTAATTCCTATTGCAATCTTTAATGTGTTAATTAAAATTTTGACACTGGGCCTGCAGCCCAAATGTTAACAATATTTTAATTTGACTTATTAGGGCCAGAAGCCAAGTAAATTCTATTGCAATAATTAATTTGTTAATTTTTGGCAAATGGGCCTGCAGCCCAAATATAAATAAAATATTATAATGATTAATATTTATGGGCTTGCATCCCCATTCAAATTATTAATTTATTTTAATTCTTTGTTATGAGCTTGTCGCGTCATATTGCTAAAATTGTAACACTATTGCATTATTATTAAATTATGGAATATTAGGATTTTTTCAAAATATAATTATCTTAAGGATCCTGCGACCGCTCTACCGTTAGTAAACTAACCTAACGGTGTATGACGTCTCCTCGTGGTCCGAGAGATTATTATATTTTATAGTCTATTTTCCATATTATATATGCATGTGTAATATACATGCGTGGTTGTTTATTTTGTGCCTGTAGCATTTATAAACTGCGTGGATGTTTATATAAGCTAAAATGTGATTTTTGGGATCGGCCAATTTAATACCCTTTATATTCCTTGCATTTTTATTTTCTTTTGGAGAGAATTTGTAAGTGAGGATTATATGTATTTAAGCCAAAGACCGGTGTACCGACAAATGAAGACGGAGGCGTAAATTGGAAAATATAGGGCCCATTCTGGGTTTCCAAGTTGTATTTTTCTTTTCTTTATGGACTGTATATTCGGACTTTGGACTTTGTACATTTTTGGGTATCTCGCCGATACCCACATTTTACTTATTTTATTATTTATGCGTGAATTTCAATTTTAATTAATTCATGCTTATTTTAAATTGCGTAGATAAATGGCAAAATTGGCAAGCGTCGATTTCGAGGTCCTTGATTCTGCAGTGAAAAATTACCTGAGTTGGTGAGTGGACCTGAAGTTCAACTTGCGTTCGATGGCCCTCCTTGGCTCCATTTTGGCTCCTTCATCGGCCCCAGCAGCGGCCGATGCTTCTGCTACATCTAGCAGTAGCACTCCTACCCCTGTCTCCGATGTGGATAAGGCGAAAGCCATAATCTACATTAGGAAACATATAGATCGGACCTTAAAGGCCGAATACCTAACGGTAGAGGACCCAATGGAGCTGTGGACAGCGCTGGAAGCACGGTATAAACATCAAATTGATGTAATATTACCGCGTGCCAGTTATGAGTGGGAAAACCTCAGGCTTCAGGACTATAAGTCCGTCGCTGAGTATAATTCTGCACTTCATAACATCACCTCACGCCTGAAGTTGTGCGGTGAAGAAGTGACAGAACAACGCATATTGGAAAAGACATTTACCTCGTTTCACGAGAAAGATGCAATCCTCATGCAGTAGTATTGTGAACGCAACTTCACGAAATTCTCTGATCTGATCTCATGCCTACTTAGGGCAGAGAAGAATCGAGACTTACTGCTCGCCACTCATACTTTACGTCCAGCTGGCACTGCCCCTATCCCTGAAGCCCACCACGTTTCTCCCCAGAAGTGGAAAAACAAGAAGAAGGCTAAAAATAACAAAGGGAAAGTTGTAATGAAGCAACCAAGAGGTGCAGCACCCCAGACAAACAAAAACAATAAGGGAAAGAGAAACTTCACATGGAAGCGAAAGAACACCAACCAAGTGTCACTTCCTAAGAAGAACTGGGAGGATAAATGCTATAGATGCGGCATGACTGGCCATTGGTCCAGAAACTGCCGCACTCCTCGCCACCTCCAGGATCTATATCAGGCGAGCCAGAAGTCTCTACCTGAAACAAACTTGGCGGCTGTTCAGCTGCCAACGATGTTTACTGCAAAAGACTTCGAGAACGACGACCTGCTCGATTAAGCTTCATCCTTTATCTATGCATTTAAAATTTGATGTATCTTCATCTTTTATTTTGCTTTAGTACGAACTTTTATTTTTGAATGTCGTCTACATTTTACTCAAATAAAATTTCGTTTTTGCTTATATAGATGAAATATGAGTGCCTAGTGGACAGTGCCTCGACGCACACAATCCTTCGCGAACATTGCTATTTTAATAGCATAAATAAATATGAAAGTCCTGTTATCACAATTTCAGGACTGTCCCAAATAATCGAAGGATTTGGTGAAGCAATTATATTACTCCCAAATAACACAAGACTTCAAATAAAAAATGCATTATTCTCTCCTAAATCAAATAGGAATCTCGTAAGTTTCAAGGACTTCCGTTTAAACGGATATCACTTAGAAACCAGAGATGAAAATAAGGTTGAATATTTGTATGTAACTCGTCAAAAAGATGACCAGAAGATCATCTGCGAGCGATTCAAGGGACTCCCGTCGGGTCTCTACCATACATACTTTCAACCAATAGAAGCCAATATGACTGAGCACCAAACGTGCCAATCACTACCAGAGTTCCAACTCTGTCACAACAGACTTGGTCACCCTTGATGAGCAATGATGCGACGCATCATCACTGAATCCCGTGGACATAAATTGAAGAACCTGAAGATTCTTCATAAGGGTGAATTTCCTTGTCCCCCTTGTTTTAAGGGTAAACTTATAACGAGGCCCTCCCTCCTGAAAGTGGGATTAGAGTCTCCAGGCTTCCTTGAGAGAATCCATGGTGACATTTGCGGGCCTATTCACCCCGCAAGTGGCCCATTTCGGTACTTCATGGTACTAATTGATGCATCAACCAAATGGTCTTATGTGTGCCTCTTGTCCACCCGCAACCTAGCTTTTCCAAAGCTATTGGCACAAATAATAAGGTTGCGTGCTCATTTCCCCGATAACCATATCAAGAAACTACGTCTTGATAATGCGGGCGAATTTACTTCACAAGTCTTCGAAGACTATTGCCGGGCAACGGGTATTGAAGTTGAACATCCCGTAGCACATGTTCACACCTAGAACCGATTAGCTGAGTCCCTTATAAAGAGACTCCAATAGATTGCACGTCCATTGCTTATGCAATCCCAGTTGCCGGTGGATGCTTGGGGGCATGCTATATTACATGCCGCATCACTTATTAGGATAAGACCCTCTGGAGGTCATACATTATCCCCGATGCAACTTGCATATGTCGCACATCTAGATATCTCTCATTTGAGAGTGTATGGTTGTGCGGTATATGTCCCAATAGCACCACCTCAGAGGACCAAAATGGGTCTCAGCGTCGTCTAGGTATATATATTGGGTTTGATTCGCCCTCTATTATCAGATACCTTGAACCCCTAACGGGGGACGCATTCAAGGCACGTTTCGCTGACTGTGAATTTGATGAGAAAATTTTTCCTAAACTAGGCACACAGTCTAATAAGCCTGAAGCTACTGAGACCATTAGTTGGGACCAGAAGTCTTTGTCCCTATATGATCCACGTACTAATCTGTGTGAAGATGAGATCCTGAAGATCCTTCACATTCAGAATACAGTACATCTTTTGTTGGATAAGTTCACGGACAACCGGAAGATTGTCCGTTCACACGTCCCTGCTGCTAATACGCCAGCTAGGATTGACATCCCCATAGATGGATGCAATCCACCAGCAGCAGAATTGGTTGTACCTCAATTGAAAAGAGGATGCCCACCAGGTTCACAAGATAAAGTTCCTCGAAAGAGGAAGACTCCTGGAGATAATAAGATTATCCCTCCACAGGATACTGAGCTCAGACCAGCTACTTCTCCCCTCTTTATTTCCCCTGCAGAGGATACAATAGGAGAAACATCATTAAATTTTGTACGTGCTGGAGAGGTACTGGACAGACATAGCACAGTCGTTGATGACGATTTTGCGTTCGATATTGCCGTTCACGTCACTGAATATGACGATGACGTCGAACCACGATCTCTAGCGGAATGTAAATGACGTCCCCAGGGTTTCGTATGCATGCAAGTGTGCAATATATGATTGGGGCGTGAGATTTAAATATTTATAACCGCAAGCGCACGGTGTTGTAGTGTGGCTTGGGGGTCGAACTCAGGGAGGCGTGGTTGTGCTTGTGTCAGGAAGGACCAAATTCACCCCATGGGCGAGCTAGCCCGAATCGGTAGATGGGTTGTCACAGAAAATAGAATGCGAGGGATAAACAATATAAAGAGAAACCCGGGACTTCGGTTGCCACCCTATAGTTCGATTCCCGTCGATACAGCCTACGGGTAGGATAACGATCGGAATTAGGGTCAAATGGTGAGACGTTGCCTCTAAGAGTGATACCAACGTCCCATGGGCCCGATATTCCGGTCGGTGCCCAGGATGATACGCCGGACTACACGGGTTCGGTCAGTGGGCATTCCCATGTCCATTAACACTGACTGACTCCAGGAGCACTAAGCTCGCAACGATAACTCCCAACATCTCATCCCGCCGCTCCCGCGTGCTAGGATTCGACGTCTACGCTAAGGGCGTGAGCTATGGCTAGGGAGTTAACCGCCAAGTTTATTCCCCCTCGGCCCAATGGTCAAAGGCGGCCTTTTTCCCGCCGATGACAATGAAACACCACACGTAACCGATAGATTCCTAATCCCTATCGATTTCCTAGTCCTATTGACGCATCGGGGAGAACCCACGAAGGGGCTTCCACCAAAATCCCAGATTTGGGAACTACTCACACATATTTACTAAAAAGCAATCAAAATCGAAATCGACCGTTAAAAACATAATCGGCAATAGAAATGCGATAGTAGTAATGCAATTAAGATAATATCAAAGTTTGGTAAAGATCAGAAGACTTACAAGTAACTGAAAAATTACAGCCGTCACAAAAGAGAAAAACAGCAAAAAATAACAACTCCCTGTTTTCTGGAAACCTAGGATCTCTATTTATAGAAAACGACATCACCCAATCAGGTGAAGAATCACCCGATCGGGTGACCTGATGCGAACTTCGGCAGCAATTTTCAGGACTTCACCCGGTCAGGCGACACGGTCGGTTGATGGAAGCTGCTCGTCGTTTGGATCTTGAGTTCATTGGGTGACCCGGTCGGTTGATAAATCAACGATCGGTTGGAATTGTTGCCCAAAAGACAGTAACTTCGGACGTTTTGTTACGGTCTGCTAACGGTCGGGTGAGCTCTCCGGGTCATCTTCTTCGGGGAAACGGCTACAGGTGAACCGATCGGGTGAAGATCACCCGATCGGTTGAGTTTCAGCTCCAATTTCCAGAGAGAACAGTCGGGTTGAACCGGTCGACGACCCGGTCGGTTGATACTTTCGTTGCTTCAG
Source organism: Scilla litardierei (assembly GCA_030789695.1). Taxonomy (NCBI): domain Eukaryota; kingdom Viridiplantae; phylum Streptophyta; class Magnoliopsida; order Asparagales; family Asparagaceae; genus Scilla; species Scilla litardierei. Next base: position 30,354,104 of record CM061140.1, read on the forward strand.
CGGCTGACCGGGTCATGCACGCGTGCATCACCCGATCGGTTAGCCTATCCAACCGATCGGGTGGGGGCTGAAAGATGGCGATCTTCGTCGTTTGACCCCTGGATCACGCGTGACTCCTCCCGTTGCTCCGGGGACTCATGATATCGTCGTTTTATGTCCCCTACGCCAGCAAACTCCTGCAAACATACAAAAACACGGAAAAGTGAAAGAAAACAAGAAAACACGAGAAAACGAATACAAAACGGTGGAAAATAGCGGAAAAACACAAAAGAAGACGTGCATGAATATATGAAATATAAATGCACATCAAAATCCCCAAAGCTGAACCCTTCCTCGTCCTCGAGGAAGACGAGTGAGAGTAGGAGCTCGGAGGGAGAAAATAGAGAGAAAGAGAGAAAGAGAGAAAGAAGAGAACTCTAAATCCTAAATCGCCCGTCAGGGCCAACAAAACCAAAAACGACACACCAAGCAAGCAAACGCCAAATCACATCACTAAACCGAGGAATTCGAGTCCAGACAAGTGCCGTGGGCCCACGCCGTGAAGCGCGAGTGAGTGTGGTCGTGTGCTAGCAGTCGGTGTCACTATCTATATCGTGCAATAAGCTCCATATACACAAATCCAAGAAACGACCCAAATATCGATTCGATTCGAAATGAGCGGTGAATATATAGCTCAAGCATGTATGAGAAGAGTATGAGAATAGAAACGCATCATGTGTCAGGTACTCCACAGCTGGGGATTCGGACATCACCACACTATCGCCTAGGTAATAGCTAGAAATTCCCTATTCCAAGTGTTTTCGAAAGCGATGGGGGTTGAGATGACGTGGAGTAGAACACTCGGTGCAAATTCTCGCCTTCCCTTTATTCTCGATAGGTAGGGAAATATTCACACACATTTTTTTGGGTTTTGGATATATGTATATATTTTTTTTTCTTTTGCTATACATATGTATTTTTTTTCTTTCTTTACTCTTTTCTCCCTCCTTTTTTTGAATTTTTCTTTTCTCTCATTTTTGGATTTTGGGGTATATATACGCGTGTACTCTCCCAAGTGGGAGAACGGTACACGACGAGGGGATTTGCACCAAGTAAAAATAAAAAGAAGTCGGATTCTAAACACTTGGGCAAGGGAGATATTTACCTGATCAGAGCATAGGCTAAAATGGGTTATCCTAGTCCTAACTGTGGAATCCCGACACATGCGAAATGAAGCATACGATATGTATATTCATGCATACAAACGCAGATAAGATAGGCAAATACCGCATATTCAAATCGAAGCATGATAATCTAGGGGTCATTCCTGGACAGGTATATAAAACACAATCACCAAGTAGAAGCACACCAAACGGCTAGGCACGACACACGACTCACAAAAAAGCAAAATGGACCCACGATGCATGAAATGCAAAAGGACTCGACTTCCTAGGGTTAGTGAATGTGATTATCGAGGCCATGCTAGGTGTGTGTGTGATTTTTGTGGCAATTCATCATATGGTTCATCTCTAGGAGAAAGATATAAAAAGAAGAAAAGAAAAAAATAAAACCACGATGAAAACGAAGAAAAAGACGAAGAAAAAGATACAAATGACGCACGAAGTGCGACTCCCCCAAGCTGAAATTTGCATTGCACTCAATGCAATAAGAGTAAATACGGGAGGGCAATGAAAATGGGGGGGAATACGCACCGACACAGAAAGATATGAAAAACAAGAAAAACACACAAACGAAACTGAAAATGAGAATAAAAGATAAAGATCACACCACACGACATAAAAAACAGAAAACAAAAAATAGAAAACACACGACAGCTCACAGAAAAATGACTTCCCCCAAGCTAGACGTGACAATGCTAGCGATATGATGTGATCATGAAAATGCAGAGATAAGCAAGGGGGAGGTCAGAAAACAAAACGAAATCAAAAAGCAGGAGAGGAAACATCCTCGTCCTCCTCGGCGGAGGAAGCAGGGGATGCAGTGTGGGTGGGAGAGGTGACTGGAGTGCGGCGGAGTGGAGAAAGTGGTCGAGGTGATGGATCGGTGGGTGTGGAGGAAGTGTGGACAATGGGTGGAATGGAAGTGACGACGGTGAGTGGGAGTGAAATGGCGACCAGTGCGGTGGTAGATGGTGGAGGTGAGGATGGTGGGGGTATGGGGGTAGGTGAGGATAGTGGGGGAAGTGATCGAGAACGCACCTGCAATTTCTTGCGGTGCACATATGGAGTGATGGAAGTGGAGGGTAGCGGAGCTGTGGGGGCGACAGTGGAGTGAATGGAAACGGTGGGAGTAGATGAGGTGGTGGGAATGGAAGTGGTGATAGGAGGTGATGGTCGCCTAGGGGGTGATGGTGGAGGTGATGAATGTGATGGGGGAGGTGACGATCGTCGAGGTGGTGAAGGTGGTGGTGAGGGTGGTGGTGGTCCATGGACGTGAGTGAGAAGGCGGAGGATGGCGACCACATTCCTCTCAAGTGCGAGGAAGCGTGGGTGAGAGAAAATCGAAGGGGTGGGACCGAGGAGGTGGAGGAAGAAACGACAGCGCGAAGCGAAGCCAGCTCAGTCTCGAGAGTGAGACGAGCGGAAGTGGCTCGACGAAAGGAGGAGGAGGGGGTAGTACGGACCAGAGGGGTGGCGACGGTGGTGATCGGGATAGAAGCCGGGATGGCATGACTAGGACCAACCTCGGAATCTCCCCGGGACGCAGGAATATCCTGCGCGCCTAAGTGGGCGACATGGGAAGTGGTCTGGGTGCGTCCTGGGGAAGGAATGGAAGACGGAGCCCCTCCATAAACTCGGGATTGGGAGGAAATGTCCAATCTGCCGCCAAAGCAATAGTCATGCGAGCGGGGTTGGGCAGAATGGTATAGGGAGATGGGGGGTGTCCGTAATGGAAGGTGAAGCAGCCACCGGGGCGGGGCTTAATCATGTGAATATGCCACAGGACGTCGAGATCTAGACGTGAGGGTCCTGCGGCAGTGGGAAGATCTCGGGGGATGACAATGTTAAATCGGGGAGCAGAAGCTATGATCATGATAAGGCCCCTGCAACAAAGCTTGCCCTTGCCGGCACGGCTAATCTCCAGAAGCTTGGAAATAAGCCAAGCACCGGCATGGACGGGAATGGTAGGGGCCCTAAAAGAAATCCCGTCATCACCCCGAACGAAGAAAAAAGGTCATGGCCCAGAGAATGAAGAGATCAGGGATGGTCACAGTAACCGACTCATCCCTGGGGAAAAACGTGGAAGAAATAATTCGGTGGGCCAGACGGAAGATGGGGTGAATGATGGAGGAGGCCTTGGCCTTGCCTCGGGGATAGTCAGGGTGAAGGGTGAGGCGGAACCAAAACTGATCGATGTCAAACTCGGGGGGATACCCAGAGGGACGGATGGCACCGTCCCCAAGGATAGGGAAACCAAATATATCATTGATGGTGTCCAGATGGGTGCGAATGGTTCTATTGCGGACCCGAAATATGACGACTGACCCCGACTCACAGACAAGTGTGGATAAAAATTCGAGTGTGAGTGCAGGGTAGGACACGGCGTTAGCGTTTAGGAAAGCCAACCAACCTAAGTTTGCGAAGAGGGTCTCGACGTCGGTGAATACACCGAGATCGATAAGCGATTGGGTGTGGGCAAACTTGGTCGATAGATGCCCCCGAGCATCAAGTCTATGGTAAAAGTCCTTGTGCTCCTGGTTCCTAAAGCGGTAGCCATGCGGGTGATCACTCCTCATTTTACACCTTTTTTCCGCATGTTTGCATGCCATTTAGATCACCCAAATCATGTTTTCCACGATATATCGACAATATTGCGATGCTTTTCACGATTTGTTGTTTTTGTCGCATTTCAGGTGATTTGGCGCGATTTGGAGTGATCTTGAGATGCGCTCACTTTAGACGGTCACCAACGTCCTCCCCGAGGGGTATTTTGCTGTTGGAGAGGAGCGGAAGAAGAATGGACGTCACAGGAGCGACGAGGAGGCCAAAACAATCAGATTGGGCATTTTTCGTGTCCCACTCAGCCGAGTGGAGGAGCCACTCGGCCGACCAGCGAGACACTGCTCGGCCGACCTGAACAGATACGATTTCTATGTGCACTCGGCTGAGCACCGAAGACCACATCGGCCGAGTGACGATATCGCGTCCGCCCGAGTGACGCCCAGACGAGGCCCTTCCAAAACATCGAAGTTACTGTTTTTTGGCCGCCTGAACTTCAGAAGACCCACTCGGCCGAGTGGATTATTACGTCCGCCCGAGTGCCTTGAAGCCATCGGCCGAGTGACGACAACTCACTCGGCCGAGCCGCCCCCGAACTGAAGACCCCTGAAGCCCCCGACTTACTGGAAAATGACAGGGTTTTCACTCGGCCGAGCGACTTTTGTCACTCGGCCGAGTGCGATGCGCTGCCTGTAGCGAAAACTGCGGAAAACAGGCTGTGCAGGGGTATTTTGGTCACGATTTTTGGACGATTTTTGGGGCTATTTAAGCCCTGTTTTTACCCTAGTTTGGAGAGCCTCTCTCTTAGATTTTTTTGCAGCTTTTTAGATTACTTTTTAGCTTTATTATTGTGATTGGAGAAGAGAGAAAACTTGGATTTTTGTTGGATTAATTGAAGAATTACATTGGTTTGCATCTCTCTTCCCTAAAAATTCTATTTTTATTATTTATCTCAATATTTGTGATGAATTCTACTGCTTATTTCATTGATTATTTTTGTGCTATTGCTATGATTTGTGAGTAGTCTCCACGTCTTGGGGCGTGGGGATGAACCCTACAAGCACTATTTCCTATTTGTGATGAGTTGGTAGAAATTGAGCTAGAATTGCTATTAGGGATTAGATTGGGATCGATTTACTACGGATAGCTAGGAATTCATATCAATTGGGATTTGCAAGAGATTGGATCCCAAATTGATAGGAAGCCCTAGAAATCCGAATTAGGTTGGAGTCGGAATTTCGAAGTATTGGTTTGCAAGAGATTGGACCGATACCAGGATTTCCGCTTGCAATTCCATGCCGATACCCGTTTGCAAGAGATTGGACGGGTAGGAACTATCCTAATTTAGATTGTGGACCGAGTTTGCAAGAGATTGGGCTCGGTGCGCAATTGGACGATGATGTTGATCCTAATGCTAGCTTCCCTAGGCTAGGGTTTGCAAGAGATTGGACCCAAACCTAGGATAGCTATAGACCGGCAACAGCGCGAGAGCGTGAGCTTGGTTCTACATTCAGTTGCAACTAGTTCATCCGAATTCTCACTCTAGCAATTTTGATACCGACGAACCACATTTATGAAGTACGGTGAGTAGCGGGAATTCCCCATTCCCTAGACGTTCTTTATTTGATTTGATATTTCGCACATTTGTCTGACGATTGTGACAGGATCGCCCAAGGCAATTTTCTCTATTCTTAAATAGCCAGGTTGATTGGGAACAAGCACGGTCATTCGTCCTCCCTGTGTTCGATATCCCGCTCGCCGCTACACCGTGCGCTTGCGGTAAAACTACAACCGTCGCTCCGGGACGTGTATCCGGGGCGCGATCAAGTTTTTGGCGCCGTTGCCGGGGAGGCGATTGCGTTTGATTCTTTCTCACCCTAGCTATTTCTTTTTGTTTTATTATTCTCATTATTCTTATTTTTTTTATTTCTTACCTAACCCTTCCACGGTTCTAATCATTTCTTTGAAACTCTGTTTTCTCTGTGCATGAACACGAGATCTACAGCGGACCCTGAAGCTATACTATTTGATCCCGAGATCGAACGTACCGCGCGGAGACTTAGAGCGGAAAGGAGACAAGGTCCGGAAGGGCGGTTCATGACCAACCCGGAAACTCCTGAAGAATTGGCGGCGAGGATGGCGAGAATAATTTCTATTCGCGATAGGCTTAGGCCTAAGACTTCTTCTACTACCTCGTCCATTGCCGTGCCGCAGTTGGCGGCTGACAAGAACTTCGAGCTGAAGACTGGATTGGTGGTTTTGATGCAACAAGACCCATTTCATGGGAACGCACATGAGAACCCCCACTACCACATCCAACTATTCTTGTCAAAGTGCGCCACATTCCAGATGCCGGGGGTCTCCATCGATGCTATCAGACTGCGTCTCTTCCCCTTCACGCTTAAGGACAAGGCACTCTATTGGTTGAGGACGCAGGCGGACGGAGTCTTCACCACTTGGGACGAGTTAGCGGGTGCATTTATTGACAAATTCTATCCGCCATCCAAGACGGTGAAGATCTGGAGCGCTCTCATGTCCTTCAAGCAAGGACCACAGGAGACGCTCTATGAAGCATGGGAGCGTTTTAAGGATTTGCAGCATCAATGCCCGCACCACAGTATAGAAGACTGGGAGCTAGTTCATAGCTTCTACAATGGTCTCGAACCGGGGACCAAACAAATTATTGATGCCGCGGCGAATGGTGCAATCTTGTCAAAGACTCCCGAAGAAGCTACGGCCCTAATTGAGGAGATGGCCTCAAATAACCAACAATGGGGCGATGAGCGAGGACACTCCACGTCCTCCTTAAAGCCAACTAGCATCTACGAGGCGAAGGCCGTAGCGGAGCTCATGAGCAAATTCGATTCTCTCCACAAGGTGGTGGAGAGATTGGAGAAGTTCATCACGGAGCCCCAAGGAAGCCCTTCCACCTCCGCTCCAACCAACCAAATGTGTGATTGGCAAGACCAATCTCAAGCCATGTACTCGGGAGGAGAGCAAGGAGAAGGATCCTTGGAGCAAGTACAATATGTTGCGGGGAACCAAGGGTATTGGTCCAATCCGGCCGCAAGAAATCATCCGGGATTCTCCTACGCCAACAATGAAGGAGCTTTGAACCCGCCACAACCACCGCCTCAACAAGCTCGACCACCACCACCCCAACAACAAAACTATCCACCGAGGGGGCCTACTCAACAAATATTTCAACCGAAGCAACAAGTTCCACCATATAGGCCTCCCGGATACAACCAAGGGTGGAGGAACCAAAATCAAAATCCCCCACAAGCTCCACAACGATCCGACTTCGAAGCTAGAGTGGAGGCGTTCATGGTCGAGCAAAATAAGGTGAATGCTACTTTGAAGGCGGGGCAAGACTCTCTTAATACCGTAGTGGCTCAAATATCGGAGCAATTAGCGTTGCTCAATCGGAACACTCAACGATTGCCGGCGCAACCGGAGCAAAACCCACGGGGCAACACCGGCCACATCAACGCCGTAGTTGCCATTACTACTAGAGGCGGGAAGGACACCACCCCCGCTATGATTCCTACCGAGGAGGCCGTGGAGGAAAGCTTGGAGCCGGTTGAGCCGGTAGTTGAGGTTGATAAGGAGAAGGAGCCACAAGAAAAGGAGAAATCTAGAGCGGAGCAATTAATTGAGGAAAGGCGCTTCATGCCACCGGTCCCATTCCCCCAAAAGCTCGCTAGAGCGAAAATGGAGAAAAGGCTAACAAAATTTCTCGAGTACCTAAGAGGAGTTAGCCTTAACATCCCCTTCCTTGACGCCATCGTCGAGATCCCCACGTATGCTAAATTTTTGAAGGATTTGATTTCGGGGAGGAAAAGGAAGGAGAAGATCATGCTAGCCGAGGATGGCTCTTGGTTCACCAAGAGAGAGAAGGAGCCGGCAAAATTCAAAGATCCGGGGAGTTTTCGGATTCCTTGCACCTTGGGCGGCGTTCCTCTTCAAAAGGCGTTGGTTGATCTTGGGGCTAGTGTGAGCCTCATGCCCCTCTCCATGTTCTTAAATCTAAACACCGGGACAAAGTTGAAACCCACCGACATGCGCATTCAATTAGCCGATGGACGGATAACAAGGCCGGTGGGGATCGCCGAAGACATACCGCTACAAGTCCCGGGCGGAATATGCTTGCCATGTGACTTTGTGATCATGGACGTTAAGGAGGAGGGAGACACTTCATTGATACTTGGACGACCGTTCCTCGCCACCGCCGGAGTCATCGTCGACGTGCTCGAAGGTACCTTAACCTTAAACGTCGGAAACATCGAGGTGGAGCTCCACATTCCTAAGGCTATGAAGCATATGCCTTATCACGAGGAACTTGACTACATGGACCTCCTTGATGAGGTGATAGAGGAGGCGATTCCTCACTCAATTGGCCCCCTTTTTGATGAAGAATTTGAAGAAGGCCCGGATTTAGGCCATGAAGAGAATAAAGATGATTCCCCCGACTTCTCCGCTGAAGAAGATGAAGGCGACGCTGATGTCGCAAGGATTCGAGAGCTCCGCAAGCTCTCGAAACTGAAGTCTCCAAAGAAAGCTACGCCGGCATGGAAATCGGCATCACCGACAAGGCCGTTGACCGGAGCAAATGCTAGCTTGGGGGAGCCTCCCCCCAACACTATTCGAGATAGGAGACCACCGAGGGAGAACGCGCCGCCGCCACATCCAAATCCAAGCGCGCTCCCCGGAAAGTTTGATGGGTGCATCTCATATGCACCAAACATCACGCATTGATTGAAAATTATAGGGGGTCGAGCTCACGACCTTAAACGAGCGCTTGTCAGGAGGCAACCCGACGGTTTTTGCTTTATTTTTACTTTTTCTTTATTTTCGTTTTAGAAATTTTTAGTGTTTTGAGTCATTCGACCAAAAATTTTGTGATAACGGGTCCTATTTTTCTTGACAGGAGAGGAGATAGGTAGATCCATCGTGAGGAGTAGGAACGAGACGACGAGGAGTGCCCCAAGAAGGCGCTCGACGCTTAGGAGGAAGATGAAATCGATTGGAGGAAGAAAGACAGAGTTTAGAGCCAAAACGAAGACAAACAGCAGAACACAAGGCTCGCTCGGCCGAGTATACTAGTTACTCGGCCGAGTACACAAGTTCGTCCAGCCGAGCCGCTCACGAACGAGGGAAGTCTGCTGTACCCAACTCTCTGTTTATTTTCTTGATTTCGATATAACTGCTACTCGGCCGAGTACATTTGTTCACTCGGCCGAGTAAAACGGATACCCTCCTAGGGCGAGTCATGCCGAGTAGCTTGCGTCACTCGGCCGAATGGACTTACTCCACTCGGCCGAGGCTGGCAAAGCCACTGGGCCGAAGCGATAGCGGGGAGGAAATTTTCATTGGCCTCGCTCGGCCGAATGACCACGTCACTCGGCCGAGTCGTAACCTTTATTATATAAGGGCGAGGGGGGGCGCGGATTTCGAAACGCAAAAAACCCCAAATCCCCCGCGCCCCTTCAGATGCTTCGCCCGAACCCCCTCGCTCTCGCCCTCACTCGCCCGACCAAGCCCGCGCGCGCCGCCGCTTGGCCAGCCACCGCCGGCCGACCATCGCCGCGCCCCGCCCGAGTCGCCGGCGGCGGCCTTGTCTCCGGTCACCTCCGGTATAGCTTGTTTTGCCCGTTTTCTCCTCTTTTTGCGTATTTATCGAGGATCCGTGTATTAATCGAACCCCTAACCCAAATCAATTCCTATTTCTATCCATTATACCCCTATTGCTCCATGCATTTTGATTATTACTCGCTGATATCGCTTTTTCATGCGCAGGTTGCTTTTTAGGAGCTTAGGGGAGCTCAGGGGAGCTTCTACGGGCTGTTTTGGACTTCGTGGAGGCGCGGACTTCGCACGCTTCCACTGCTTAGCACTCGCGGCGTGTTTGGGTATACTCTTTCCATTCTTTTTGCACACGCCACACTTTTCACGTTTTTTGGCGCGCGCTCGGGGCCGATATGCCGCCCCGGACACGGCCGCGGTCGAAGAGAGCTTCCGCCAAGCGGAAGCGGTCGGATGATGCCGGCCCCTCCCACGAGTTGGAGGACTCTCCTCCACTGTCCCCCGCACACCCAGCACAGCCTGCAGGCCCCGCACACCCCGCACAGCCTGCAGTGCACCCACAGCCCGCACAGCCTCTCCCTGCCGACCCACAGCCACCACCACCGGCTCCACTGGTCGGGCCGCTCGGGATTACGTTCCGAGACGACGCACACCGCGCCGTCTTCGAGCGTATCTCCCAGCGCTCGATCGTACCCTCCAGGTTTGCACACCTCGCTGACCTAGGACGCCTGGGGGTACTAGAGGGGATGCTCACGTTGTACGACAACGTGGGCTGGCGAGATTTTTTCCAGGTGTCGGCGGATACTTTTACCCGCCCGACACTTGAGGTTTTGAGTTCGATCGCCCGGACCGATGAGGGATGCTCATTCAGGTTCATGGATCGAGAGTGCCAGGTCACTCTCGATATGATGAGAGCATTCTTCTCTTGGCCCGCTGTCCCCGGTGCCGATCGCGGCTACGGTCCTACCCATATCCCCCCACCCTCCTTTGACGCCGGTGCCTTCTGGGCCCGGATTACAGGCCACCACGCCGCCTTTGACCCTAGTAGGGCCAAGGCCTCGGCCATTGTCCACCCCTGCCTACGCATTGCCCAGCGCCTCATGGCGACCACCTTTTTGGCCAGATATGAGCCGGGCACGATGTCTACGCCAGAGCTCTACATGCTCTATGCGATGACACGTCCCAGAGCTCTATCTAGGGATGGACACGAGCTTGTCCCCGCCGTCGTGATCGACATTGCGGCTTGGTTTTTAGACCGCATCATTGTATCGGTGGGCGCTCGCTCACCGATCTGCTGCGGCGGTCTGATCACCCTGCTTACCATGATGACCGGCGAGGACCTACCTGACGACTTGCGACGCGTCCCGGGCCCCACTTCTCTGTCGATAGATGTTATGGCCCGGATGAAGATGCTTCGTCCGCATGGTGAGCGTCACTGGGTCTGGTTGCACGGCCCTTTTGGTGCCGACTACATGATTCTCCCGAGCCCTGCTCGGACCCAGATTGCACCAGCCCACGTCGACTGGCTCCCGGCGATGGATGTTCTCATCCCCGCCGCCTACGTGCTCGAGGCCGAGGAGGCCGAGCAGGCCCACGCTGCCCACGCTGCCCCCGCGGACCCTGCTGCACACCCTGCCGAGCCTGCCGCCGACCCTTTTGACCCAGTGGCCCCTCAGCCCGTACCAGATGTTTCCGCTGCTCCTGACACCGCTGTCGGTGTCGAGAGTACTTTTGCTGAGCCCACTCCCACCACTGTCACCACTTCCGAGGCTGTCCCCACCACTCCCGCTGCCACCTCTGGCCCTCTGTCCGTGGAGCCTCTTTGCTCCGCTCTCCCCGAGCGCCCGCCGACCTTTGTTGAGAGTGGAGAGCCCTCGTTTGCCGCGGTCGTGGAGACCATGGCTGGCATGATCTCCGCTGGGGTTGCGCCTTTTGGTCCACACACTTCCGCCCCAGCGGTAGTTACCTCTGTCTCCACCCCCGCTGTATTTTCCGAGAGTGTCGTGGCGTCTGTCCACACTTCTGTGCCACTGACCTCTCTAGCCGCCTCGCAGCCACTTTTGTACTCTTCTTTCGCTGCCGCTGCCTCCACTTCTCACCGCCCGCCCCGGCCTCACACTGAGGCCAGGCCCACATTTGCAGGCGCGACACCTTTTGTCCCCTTCCCTGCTGAGCCCGTTACATACTCCACTCGCGTACGCCAGCCTCGCCCTGCGCAGCCTAGACCGGTGCGTCCCTCTGCACCACCCCCGCCCGACACTGTACTGCAGAGCATTCGTTCTCTTGAGTTGGCGGTGAGCGGTCTTAGAGGTGACCTTAGGACCCTGTCCTCCACCGTCTCTACGATGGCTGGACGCTTCGAGCTGATCCCTCAGATTCACTACTGCCTGACACAGGTCTTAGAGCGTCTCCCGCGCGTACCCCCACCCACGCAGCAGGTTCCCACACACACTTCCACACACACTAGACCTGCTTCCACTTCCACGCCCACCCCAGCTCAGCAGCCTACACCACCACCACCACCTCCTCCGCCTCGGGACGGAGACGGCGCAGCACCACCTTCTTAGGCACCCTTGATGCCTTGATCCATTCCTGCCGTTGTGCTGCCCGTTTCTGCTGGGTCCTGATGCACTTTTGTCCACCCCCCTCCCCTCATTTATTTTGGGATTCTATTTTTGATCATATCTATATATATCCTTTTTGGGAGAGAGGGAGAGTTTTTGGTGCCACTTATATATCTGTATCACTCCTATCCGTGCATGCATCATGTCCGCATCATATTTTCATTTCTTTATTTTTCTTTTTTATTTTTTCACTTGTCCATGCATGCATCCTCACTTGCCCCTCACATCGCTTGTCTCTCGGTGTGCCACACTTAGCACATTGAGGACACTGTGCCATTTAGCTTGGGGGAGTGAGTTCTCACGTTCTTTTTCGATTTGTCACCTTTATTTTTAGTTTTTCACACCATTTTTTCGCTTTTGCACTTATTTTTCATCATTTTTCTTTTTATTTTTGCCATGCATCACGTTTTTCTTATTTCCCTGTGTGCCGCATTGCATAGTTTCTATTTTCCCTTTATCTTTATTTCTTTTTCATCTCATGCTAGAGATGACTTTTCTGTGATGATGATGACGTTGGATTTAGCTTATTCTATATGCATGCTATATTTGTCATGTCTTAGGTTTTATTTCTGATATCATATGCTATATTTGTCATGTCTTAGGTTTTATTTCTGATATCATATGCTATGACTTGCTTTGCATTTAGAAATAGTAACCCACACTTTTTCCACATGAAAATGGATGAAATTTTATTATTAGCCGAGTCTGAATATTCATATGTATGCTATCACAGAAAACACACCAAGATTCACGCATTGAATGCCTATGCCTGGAGTACTGATTTCTTTTCCTATATCACTTCTGTATGCATGAATTGTACACTTCACTTCAGGATGATTGAATGATGTTAGCTATGATATATCTGGATTAGTTAGCTTTTTTGTGATCGAAACTGAGTAGATTAGATTACCCTGCTGAAGTTGTCGCGCATGTCTTATAGAGTGAACCGAGAGTTATATTTATTTCTTTCTCCACAAATCTTGAACATCATTTCTCTACTTTTAAAATCATTGGTGAATCTCCCCTTAGTGATTCTATTTTATGGCATTTCTCCCGCTATTAATTCCTAGCTCCAAGTTTCTTATTCTAAAAAAAAAATAATAATAAAAGAGAGAAAAACATTCTTGTATATCATTATCTCTCTTTGAGTTGGGATCATTGTATATATGCTATATTGAAAAAAAAAAGAGAAAAGAAAAAGAGGAACAATCCTCAATAAAAGATCCCATCTCACTTTCTCCCTTCCTTCTTTCTTTTTATCACTTTTGGAGCTATATGTATATAAAAATGGGGATGTAAATATTTTTTATGCCACCACGCTTATAGATAAGCTTGGGGGAGGGGATCCATTGATGTGTGAGAGAGTGACTACTTGACATTGCACGACAACCTAGGCTAAGTAATATTCTATACTCGGTGAGATTATTTTAGTTTTACGAAGTCCAGAAATCTAAGCCTAGCACTCATTTCATGAAATCCATACTTTTCTATTCTCTCTATTCTATAGTGTGATACTCTTATACTCCAGATAGAAAGCGTTCAATTGAAAAGTGTGTGATCTGTGATATGTATACCGCTTTAAATGATTCAGACGACGTTGATTTTGAAATTATTCCGTTTTTCATGATTATATCGTTGTCCGTGGGTTTTCTATTTCTACTTGCACTATTATACTATGATATCAAAATAAAATCCTTTGACATGAGTTTTTCATTCGGTGCATGCTATAAGAGTAAGTGAAACCCACGTCCTGAGGAAATGATCTAGCATCCTACCTCTTCGCTTCTTTCTTTCTTACTTTATTCTATTTCGTTTTCATTCTTCTTCGTTTTTCATTTTTCGTTTCTTTTCGCCGTTTTCCGAATCCACCGGTTTCGCCTTTTACTTATCTTCCTCGAGGACGAGTAAGAGGCAAGCTTGGGGGATTTTGATCACTCCTCATTTTACACCTTTTTTCCGCATGTTTGCATGCCATTTAGATCACCCACATCATGTTTTCCACGATATATCGACGATATTGCGATGCTTTTCACGATTTGTTGTTTTTGTCGCATTTCAGGTGATTTGGCGCGATTTGGAGTGATCTTGAGATGCGCTCACTTTAGACGGTCACCAACGACCTCCCCGAGGGGTATTTTGCTGTTGGAGAGGAGCGGAAGAAGAATGGACGTCACAGGAGCGACGAGGAGGCCAAAACAATCAGATTGGGCATTTTTCGTGTCCCACTCGGCCGAGTGGAGGAGCCACTCGGCCGACCAACGAGACACTGCTCGGCCGACCTGAACAGATACGATTTCTATGTGCACTCGGCCGAGCACCGAAGACCACATCGGTCGAGTGACGATATCGCGTCCGCCCGAGTGGCGCCCAGACGAGGCCCTTCCAAAACATCGAAGTTACTGTTTTTTGGCCGCCTGAACTTCAGAAGACCCACTCGGCCGAGTGGATTATTACGTCCGCCCGAGTGCCTTGAAGCCATCGGCCGAGTGACGACAACTCACTCGGCCGAGCCGCCCCCGAACTGAAGACCCCTGAAGCCCCTGACTTACTGGAAAATGACAGGGTTTTCACTCGGCCGAGCGACTTTTGTCACTCGGCCGAGTGCGATGCGATGCCTGTAGCGAAAACTGCGGAAAACAGGCTGTGCAGGGGTATTTTGGTCACGATTTTTGGACGATTTTTGGGGCTATTTAAGCCCTGTTTTTACCCTAGTTTGGAGAGCCTCTCTCTTAGATTTTTTTGCAGCTTTTTAGATTACTTTTTAGCTTTATTATTGTGATTGGAGAAGAGAGAAAACTTGGATTTTTGTTGGATTAATTGAAGAATTACATTGGTTTGCATCTCTCTTCCCTAAAAATTCTATTTTTATTGTTTATCTCAATATTTGTGATGAATTCTACTGCTTATTTCATTGATTATTTTTGTGCTATTGCTATGATTTGTGAGTAGTCTCCACGTCTTGGGGCGTGGGGATGAACCCTACAAGCCCTATTTCCTATTTGTGATGAGTTGGTAGAAATTGAGCTAGAATTGCTATTAGGGATTAGATTGGGATCGATTTACTACGGATAGCTAGGAATTCATATCAATTGGGATTTGCAAGAGATTGGATCCCAAATTGATAGGAAGCCCTAGAAATCCGAATTGGGTTGGAGTCGGAATTTCGAAGTATCGGTTTGCAAGAGATTGGACCGATACCAGGATTTCCGCTTGCAATTCCATGCCGATACCCGTTTGCAAGAGATTGGACGGGTAGGAACTATCCTAATTTAGATTGTGGACCGAGTTTGTAAGAGATTGGGCTCGGTGCGCAATTGGACGATGATGTTGATCCTAATGCTAGCTTCCCTAGGCTAGGGTTTGCAAGAGATTGGACCCAAACCTAGGATAGCTATAGACCGGCAACAACGCGAGAGCGTGAGCTTGGTTCTACATTCAGTTGCAACTAGTTCATCCGAATTCTCACTCTAGCAATTTTGATACCGACGAACCACATTTATGAAGTACGGTGAGTAGCGGGAATTCCCCATTCCCTAGACGTTCTTTATTTGATTTGATATTTCGCACATTTGTCTGACGATTGTGACAGGATCGCCCAAGGCAATTTTCTCTATTCTTAAATAGCCAGGTTGATTGGGAACAAGCACGGTCATTCGTCCTCCCTGTGTTCGATATCCCGCTCGCCGCTACACCGTGCGCTTGCGGTAAAACTACAACCGTCGCTCCGGGACGTGTATCCGGGGCGCGATCAGCGGGCCCATCAGTGGGTCCTCAATTGGGACGATAGGTTGGGGTTGGGGTTGGGGTTATACAAGCTGTGCGGTAGGAGGGAATGGGTGTGGTGGACGTGTAGTTTTGCGTCTCTTGCGAGACGACCCCTCCTCTCGCATGATGTCCTTACCCTTATCCTTATCTTTGGCCATGTGAGAGTGTGTGTATGTGGGTGAATGCGAAATGCGATGAATGCACACTAACACAATTGAGCAAATCAAAATTCTAGGGTAAAATATGAAATTAAGCTAAGGAGCGAAGTTACCCAAGCGAGATGAAGATCCTTGCTCGTAGAGGTCCCAACGCAACACAACAGGATGAAGTATGAAGCCGCGGCAACTCCTTTCACCAAATTTCGAAAATGGGGGGAAATGGGTGAAAATTAGGGCTTGATGCGGGTGAAATCGAAGAGAGAGTGAGAGAGATCGATGGAGGGATGGAGAAAGTGAGTTGATGGATCGATTGAGAGGGTTGTGTGATCGGTTGAAGGAGAAATGAGGTCAGGCGAGGGAGGGGAAGTTGAAACGGCGAGAGAGAAATGAGATCGAGCGAGGGAGATGAACGGGTGGGGGTGCTGGGTTTATATAGGGTTTAAGTTTAACCGATCGGGGGAGATGTCACCCGATCGGTTGACTTTTAGGTCGAAGAATTTGCCGAAAAGAGGCTACAGGCGACCCGATCGGTTGATAACCCAACCGATCGGTTCGTCACTTCATACTTTTTTTCCCGAAAGTTTAGTACAGCTCACCCGGTCGATCACCCGACCATGCTTCGTATCAACCGATCGGTTGATCAATTCCCAAAGTTCCCGAGACTTCTGTTCAGCTCACACGGTCTGCCACCCGGTCACGCAATGCTTCACCCGACCGGTTCACTAGGAGAGCAGATACGGCCATCGTCTGATACGTCTCACCCAATCGGTTGAGTAATCACCCGATCGGGTGAGGTCTTGTTTCCTGCAAAAATTCACGAATGGCCTAAGTTTCTCTACGGATGATCCCGCGGCTGGATTTAATTATTAAAATAGAAAAAATAAAGGTAATAAAAATCCTAAAAATGAAGATAAAAGTTTAGAGCATGGGTTGCCTCCCATGAAGAGCTTTTGTTTAACGTCGTTTGCTCGACGCCCGTGGATGATACTCAAGGCGGACGGGGGTGATGCCCTAAGGTCGGCATCGCTTCAGCTTCGGAGTTGGTGGCCTTTGGCGTCGTCGGCGGTGAAAAGAAAACTTGCTCGACGACCCTCCCCTTGTTGACGGGATCTGGGGGCTTTTCCCTCATGTTGGCGTCCACCGCCACTCGTTTCAGGATTCGGATCTCGTCACTGGTGAGCCCCATAGGCTCTTTCCCTTTCCTCCTCGTCGGAGGAGCTTTCTGAAATCCGGGAGGGATCGCATGTGCCGCATCCGCTATCCCAACAACATCATCATTCTTCGGGCCGTCATGTTCTTCGAGGTCCCCTGAGCTATCGGGGGGATTTCTTGAAAGAATCTCCCAGGCTGCGGCTTCCACAACTCTCTCTTCTTCTAACTCCAGCACATTGCATCTTGGGTCATCCGGGGGGTTGGGGTGCTTCATTGACAACCCCAAGTCAAATTCGACTTTTTTGTTGTCGACGTTCAGGGAAAGCTTCCCATTCTTCACATCTATTAAGACGCCGGCAGTGGCTATGAAAGGCCGTCCAAGGATGATGGGGGTGTGCGCATCTTCAGGCATGTCCATGACGACGAAGTCCACTGACACATGCACCCCACTTACGTTGACAGGGAGGTCATCTACAACCCCCACCGGATATTTTACAGAACGGTTTGCAAACTGTAGGGTCATTCCGGTGGGCTCCAAGTCGCCCATCCCTATCCTCTTATATAGCGACAAGGGCATCACACTGACGCTCGCTCCAAGATCGACGAGCGCGTGATGGATCTTTAATTCCCCGATCGCACAAGGGATGAAGAAGCTCCCCGGGTCTTTAAGCTTAGGAGGATTTACTCGCTGGATAAGAGCGCTGCATTCCACCGTCAATACGACCTTCTCCTTTCTAGAATCCTTTGTCACCAAATCCTTGAGGAATTTCGCGTAGGATGGTATGGTCTCTATAGCTTCAAGGAAGGGGATTTGCAAGCTTAGATCCTTGACCATGGCAAAGAATTTGCCATACTTCTCGTCTATCTTGGCTTGGGCTAGCCGTTGTGGAAAAGGCACAACGGGCTTGAATACCTTGAGGCTCCCTTCCTCATTTTTCTTCTTTTCCTCTTCAGGAACTCCCTCCGGAGTTGTTGGCATTGCCGACGAAGCACCGGTGTCATTCAATTCTTCAATCGGTCGCTCCACGACCAATGGTGCTTCCGGTTCCTTTCGGGGCACTCTTGTGGGGATTTGTGTTCTGCTCATCAATACGATAGCGGACACATTCGTGTGCTCGTGCGTGAGTGCCAAAGTTTGGTTTGCTCCCCTCGGGTTCACCTCCGGTTGTGGCGGCAATAAGTTTTGCGACCTTGAAAGGTTCTCCACTTGTAACCCCAGCTGGGTTACTTGGTCCGTGAGAGCCCGGTGTCCCATTTCCAGCTTCAAATTTATCTTCTCCTGGTTGGTGATGTATTGAGTCAAAAGGGACTCAACCGGAGAGATGGCCCTCTGTTAGCCATATTGCTGCTGCTGCTGAACGAGTTGCTGATTCCTGGAAGCATATTGCTGATACTGTTGTGGAGGCTGCTGCTGCTGAAACTGCTGCTGCTGAGGCCTAGCCGGCTGATATATCGCTGCTGGTACGGTGCCCGGTAACTAAGGTTGGGGTGGTTCCGGTTGTTCGGAGAGTAGGCCGGGTTGGAGTTAGTCCGTGGTGGATACAGTGCATTTCCCGTAGGATTGTAGAATAGTGCGCTCGCTTGGTCCAATGGTGGTGAGATGTCACCACCGTCGAATTCTCCAAAGACTTCGGCTTCCACCGCCGCAACATGTTGTGTGCCGGCATCACCGGCTCCAACCATCAATGGAGAGATCTGGGTCGACAGCAATTCAAACTTACTGGATAATTTGTCGACGTCCTCGACCCTGTGGATACCCCCAGCTCTAGGTGTGGCTCTCCCGTCACACCACCGCTCATTGTTTGATGCTATATTTTCTAGAATTTGTTCGGCATCTTCTTCACTCCTGGACATGAAGGACCCTCCAGCCGCGGCGTCCATGGAAGATTTCAAGTCATCCCTCAATCCGTTATAGAACAGATTAATTCTCTGCCATTTCAAAAGCTCATGACGAGGGCATCTTCGCTGCATCTCTTTATATCTCGTCCAAGCTTCATGCAAGGACTCGTGGCTGGCCTGGGAGAAGGAGGAGATCTCGCTCCTCAGCTTCATGGTCTTCCCCGGAGGAAAGAACTTCGTCAGAAAAGCGTTTGAAAGCTTCTCCCAAGTGTTGAACGTATTTGGGTGCTTCCCCCTAAGCCACAGCTTGGCCTTATCTCGCAGGGAGAAGGGGAATAGTTTCAAACGGATAACCTCAGTTGTGACACCATTTATCCGGAAGGTGTCACATTTCTCCAAGAAGGAGTCCAAATGTTCGATGGGGCTCTCCATGGGTGCCCCCGAGAATTGATCCTGCTGGATCCACGTCACCAAAGACGGCTTAAGATCGAAGCTTTGCGCCGTAATAGCAGGAGGACGGATGGCGGAGGTGGACTCGATGGATGGCATCGAGTACTCCAGTAGGGACTTGTGAGGTGGGGTGTTCTCTCCCATGTCTTCAGGCTCTTCTCTTCTTCGCTTCTCGGCGGCCAGACGACTTAGGGTGGCGTTTATCTCAGGATCAACAGGAAACAAGTCGTCAAGACTCCTTGTGTTCATGCGCATTAAAAACAACAAACACCCGTGAAGCGAAAAGTGGGAAAGAAACAGATAAAATAGAAAAAATAAAAATAAGAAAATAAAAGTGAAAAAGAAGAATGCGAAAATTATCGTGAGATAGAGATGTGAGCTAGACTCAAGGGTTCACGAGATCCTAAAATAACAAGCACGTTGCCTCCCCAGCAACGGCGCCATAAAGCTTGACGTCCCCAGGGTTTCGTATGCATGCAAGTGTGCAATATATGATTGGGGTGTGAGATTTAAATATTTATAACCGCAAGCGCACGGTGTTGTAGTGTGGCTTGGGGGTTGAACTCAGGGAGGCGTGGTTGTGCTTGTGTCAGGAAGGACCAAATTCAACCCATGGGCAAGCTAGCCCGAATCGGTAGATGGGTTGTCACAGAAAATAGAATGCGAGGGATAAACAATATAAAGAGAAACCTGGGACTTCGGTTTCCACCCTATCGTTCGATTCCCGCCGATACAGCCTACGGGTAGGATAACGATCGGAATTAGGGTCTAATGGTGAGACGTTGCCTCTAAGAGTGATACCAGCGTCACATGGGCCCGATATTCCGGTCGGTGCCCAGGATGATACGCCGGACTACACGGGTTCGGTCAGTGGGCATTCCCATGTCCATTAACACTGACCGACTCCGGGAGCACTAATCTCGTAACGATAACTCCCAACATCTCATCCCACCGCTCCCGCGCGCTAGGATTCGACGTCTACGCTAAGGGCGTGAGCTATGGCTAGGGAGTCAACCGCCAAGTTTATTCCCCCTCGGCCCAACGGTCAAAGGCGGTCTTTTTCCCACCGATGACAATGAAACACCACGCGTAACCGATAGATTCCTAATCCCTATCGATTTCCTAGTCCTATTGACGCATCGGGGAGAACCCACGAAGGGGCTTCCACCAAAATCCCAGATTTGGGAACTACTCACACATATTTACTAAAAAGCAATCTAAATCGAAATCAACCGTTAAAAACATAATCGGGCAATAGAAATGCGATAGTAGTACTGCAATTAAGATAATATCAAAGTTTGGTATAGATCAGAAGACTTACAAGTAACTGAAAAATTACAGCTGTCACAAAAGAGAAAAACAGCAAAAAATAACAACTCCCTGTTTTCTGGAAACCTAGGGTCTCTATTTATAGAAAACGACATCACCCGATCGGGTGAAGAATCACCCGATCGGGTGACCTACTGCGAACTTCGGCAGCAATTTTCAAGACTTCACCCGGTCAGGCGACACGGTCGGTTGATGGAAGCTGCTCGTCGTTTGGATCTTGAGTTCATCGGGTGACTCGGTCGGTTGATAAATCAATCGATCGGTTGGAATTGTTGCCCAAAAACAGTAACTTCGGACGTTTTGGCACGGTCTACTGACGGTTGGGTGAGATCTCCGGGTCATCTTCTTCGGGGAAACGACTACAGGTGAACCGATCGGGTGAAGATCACCCGATCGGTTGAGTTTCAGCTCCAATTTCCAGAGAGAACAGTCGGGTTGAACCGGTCGACGACCCGGTCGGTTGATACTTTCGTTGCTTCAGCGGCTGACCGGGTCGTGCATACGTGCATCACCCAATCGGTTGGCCATCCAACCGATCGGGTGGGGGGCTGAAAGATGGCGATCTTCGTCGTTTGACCCCTGGATCACGCGTGACTCCCCCCGTTGCTCCGGGGACTCATTATATCGTCGTTTTATGTCCCCTACACCGGCAAACTCCTGCAAACATACAAAAAAACGGAAAAGTGAAAGAAAACAAGAAAACACGAGAAAACGAATACAAGACGGTGGAAAATAGCGGAAAAACACAAAAGAAGACGTGCGTGAATATATGAAATATAAACGTACGTCAGTAAACGCAGAGATGATTGGCCAAAGTGGGACGAGGCAATAAGAGTAGAGCTGGACTCACTCTTGAAACGATAATGTAAACGCAGAGATGATAGTTCGCTACAAGGCACGTCTTGTAGCCCAGGGGTTTTCCCAAAGACCGGGGATTGATTACGAAGATACGTATTCCCCGGTCATGGATTCAATCACATTCCGATTTTTAATAAGCATAACTTCTCTGGAAAGCCTAGAAATGCAGCTCATGGACGTTGTGACTGCATATCTATATGGAGATATAGATAAAAATATCTATATGAGACTTCATGATGGGTTTAAACTACCCCCAGAGATGAAAGAGATACCTCGGGACGTATTCTCTGTAAGGCTGCATAGATCATTATATGGTCTAAAGCAATCGGGTAAGATGTGGTATAACAGACTTAGTGATTTCCTTGCACAGCAAGGATTCACGAATAATGAAGTCTGCCCGTGTATCTTTATCAAAAGAACGGGAATTGGATTCGTCATCATAGCAGTATATGTGGATGACTTAAATCTCATAGGATCTCATGCAGAGATCAATGAGATATCTGAAAGCCTAAAACATACTTTTGAAATGAAAGACCTAGGCAAAACAAAGTATTGTCTTGGCTTGCAGATCGAACACCTAAGAGGTGGAATCCTATTACACCAATCTAATTATACAAAGAAACTTCTACGTAAGTTTCAAATGGATAAATGTCATCCTTTATGTACTCCTATGGTCGTAAGATCACTAGATGTATATAAGGACCCCTTCCGACCTCTGGAAGAGGGGGAGGAGATACTGGGTCCTGAAGTACCCTACCTCAGTGCCATTGGAGCACTTCTATATCTGGCTAACTGTACGCGTCCCGATATAGCGTTTACAGTTAATCTCTTAGCCAGACACAGTGCAGCGCCTACAAAGCGCCACTGGAACGGAGTAAAGCATCTTCTGCGATACCTCCAGGGTACAATAGATCTGGGACTTTACTACCAGAGAGGTGCCTCCCCCCAATTATTTGGTTATGCCGATGCAGGTTATCTCTCAGATCCGCACACGGCAAAATCACAGACAGGTTTTGTGTTTACCTACGGAGGTATTGCTATCTCCTGGAGATCGGTAAAGCAAACCACAACAGCTACGTCATCCAACCATTCGGAGCTCATTGCGATCCATGAAGCAAGCAGAGAGTGTTATTGGCTACGATCCGTCGTCCACCGCATTCTTCAATCTACTGGCCTGAAGACCGGTGATTTGAAACCAACTGTCTTGTTTAAAGACAACACTGCATGCATTGCTCAACTTTAAAATGGCTACATCAAGGGCGACAGGACGAAGCACATCTCTCCCAAGTTTTTTTGGACACACGAGCTAAAAGAGGACAAGCAGATTGAAGTTCAGCAGATCCAGTCCTGTAACAACTTAGCTGATCTTTTTACCAAATATTTACCAAAATGTATTTTTGTAAAACTTGTAAAAGGAATTGGTATGAGACAGCTGAAAGACCTACAAGCCTGAAGCTTGTACGGATGAGAGGGAGTAACCTGTGTGTTGCACTCTTTTCCCTTAAGCTGTTGGTTTTTCCCACTGGGTTTTCCGCAGCTAAGATTTTAACGAGGCAAACACGATTACTCAGGATACAGAAGTATCCACCCCTTCTTAGCCTTATACGCTAAGACCAAAGTAATGGATGGATAAGGGGGAGTGTTGTGAGTGGGGGGATGCTTTTGACCTCCCCACCACTTATCCACCCATTACTCCACCACACTTATGAGTGGTGGAGACCTTTGGTATCCAAGGCTCTTGGAATACTCATATGATTATATAAATAAACTACCATGGCTAGTTGCCATGGTTGATCCTCTCTAAGAAATCCTTCAACAGATATTACATATTAATTAAAAATGAAACATATATTAAGCAAAGCAGATATCGCAATAACCATATCTGCTTAGTGTAAAAGTGGATACAACTTGGATTAATGTATCACAGAGTGATGCATAGCTTGGATTCATCATTCTTGATCATGTTGGGGATTCTATAGATGGCAAGTAATCACTAGATGGTAATGCATAGTTTTATCCAAATAAATCACAAATTAAAACTTAATCCCTCTAAGTTTACCTAAGTCTCCCCTGAGGATTACCTCTATTAGGACTTAATCAACAAATCCCTAAAACTTGCAAGATAGAATAAAAGCACATCGGAATTAAACACACGATGCAAGTAAGAGAGATAAAGTTAGAGACAAGTGATCAAACGCAAACACAAAGAAGTATATTGGTTCACCCAACTCTTGGACTAGTCCAGTCCCAAGAAGCCACTTGGAGTTCCACTACTTGCCTCTCTCAATAGAGGACTTCCAACTTACCTCAACACTCTGATGGCTTTTACAACCATAACCTCACCTAGTGAGGATTTACAACCCAATAACTATCAAGGGATCCTATAGATGGCAAACAAACACTAGAGGAGGACTGAATACTGTTATTAAATAATAAACATTAATTAGAATTAATCCCTCTAGGATTGCCTTAAATTTTAATTAGTGTTATCTAACTTGGATCTTAATCAACAACTCAAATACTTGCAATCAAATATTAATAGACCAGTTGAAAATAACAACTCGATGCAAGTAGAGAGAAATGAGAGCAAAATGTTGGATACAACGATGTTTGATTTCTTGTTTGATGATAACAAACCATCATGAATATTTTTAATGTGTTTGTT
The DNA here is from genome assembly GCA_030789695.1 of Scilla litardierei. NCBI lineage: Eukaryota > Viridiplantae > Streptophyta > Magnoliopsida > Asparagales > Asparagaceae > Scilla > Scilla litardierei. The sequence goes on from CM061140.1 coordinate 30,378,249, forward strand.
AAGTGTTTTTAGGGCCAAATAAACATGAAGCACATAGTGGCAAAATTGTGAATATTAATCAATGGCAACTTGCAAATTATGCACAATGGTAATGTTAAAATTATGTGCAAGAAAATGAGAGATGTCAATCTTGTGATTAATGGCATTTGACATGGTCAACATCTTCTACAAATTCCATGGAAGGATAAGAAGATATAGTGTGCAAATTTGAAGATTCAAATTGAATTCAAAAGTCCTACTTATCCAAAGATTAATCAAATTAATTGAACCAAGGAGACAAATTGATTGGCCATCAATTTCAAAATAATCCTAGTGGCTCTAGGAGAGATCAAAAGCAATCAGTTTAAGATAAAAATTATCTATAAGCTGAGAACAAAGGAGAATCAAATTTCATGGAGGGATGAGGAGATAAGGAGATCTAATTTGTAGATTCAAATCAAATTCAAAGAGTCCTAGTGGATTTAGGAGAAGCAAATTCAAATCAATTTAAAGATGGAGATAAATTAATTGGATGAGAGCAATTGATTGGTTATCAATTTTAGAAGAGTCCTAATTGATATAGGAGAATCAAATTCAAATCAATTTAAAAATGGAGATAAATTGATTGAATGAGAGCAAAGGAGTTTGTATTGGACTAAAACTCTTGGTCAATGCTATAAATATATTTCCTACCTCTCATAGGAAAACCCCCAAGAGAGAGCACAAACCATATAGCCGGCCTTATGCATTCTTCTCCATGAACTTGGCCGAAGTTATCATCTTCAAAGTCCAAAATGCCAAAGCTTCATCAAGCTCCCAAGAAACTCATGGCCTAAGCATCTCAAGCAAAGCAAGCATCAAAGGTCCCGAAATTTTCTCCTCAAAAGCATCCAAATCTGTCCTTCCTTATTTTTTAGTTGAATATGACGAGCTCACGATTCCAACGGATATTTTTTTTGGATTTTTTTGACTTCGGGGCTATTTTTTATATTTTCTGGAAGACATTGTATGTGTTTACTTTGTGCACAGATTGCAGCAGATTCCGCAATACAGAGAACTGCTTTACACACAAACCAGATTCAGGCAGATTTGCGTAGCGAATTTTGGAGGGCTATATCTTTTGATCCAGAGATCGAATTGAGACATCGTTTGTGCCAGAGCGAAGTTGACGACGTGCTGGTCAACAAGGATTAGCCAAACATCACAAACTGAGCACTCTAAACTTTGTATATTATTTTTATTTGTGATTGTTTTGATAGATCTTTGTATTGCGTTTTAATTTCATTTTTGTTGTTCTTTTGGGACTTTTGATTGGTTGGGGCTAGTCAAGAGTAAATTATTTACTAGGATAGTAGTGTTTGAAACTTTGGGGATTAAGATATAAACTTGGTGAGCTGAGTGTTGGGGCACGAAGTCCTGGGTGTTTGTATCTTGACATTATAATTCTAGTGATTACTGTGGGGCTGGAGTATGTCGTTGGGGGCGACCAAAGCAGGGTAAATATCGTGTGCACTCTGTGTTTGCTTCTGCTTTATCTTCTCTGCACCATATTTACTCTGTGACTATTTGATTGAGTATGCTACTATTTTTTGTATTCAGAAAAGTTTTTATAAGCCTATTCACCCCACTCTAGGCTTAGATCACGATCCAACAAGTGGTATCAGAGCAGGTTAGAGGATCTAGTCTAGAAATCATGAATACCCCAGAATTAGTTTTTGCTGATGGCATGTCTATAAATCGACCGCATATGTTTAGTGTGCATGATTATATTTACTGGAAGGCTAGGATGAAAGTTTACTTGTTATCCATAGATTTTTATACTTGGCACATTATTGAAAAAAGATAAACTAAGATTTCTAAGCCAGAAAGTAATTGGAATTTGGATGCTAGAAATTTATGTGCTCTGAATGCTAAAGCAATGAATATTTTGTTTGTGGTTTGGATAGAAAAATATTTAATCATATTTCTCATTGCTCTTCTGCGCAAGATATATGGAGGACTTTGGAGATGACATATGGAAGCGAGCACTCTTTTGGTGATCAAACTTCAAGTGATGGAAAGAGGTCACATAATAAGAAGAACTGAAAGGGAAGAAAAGTTCTTTTAAATAAAGATGATGCTGATATGTCTAAGAATATTGTTGGCGATTCTTATAATGAGATTATTTGCCAAAATTGCAGGAAATCTAGGCACACCAAAGCAGATTGTCCATTGGTAAAGAAAGAAAAAGATGATGATATCTTTAGTGGCGACATGGGACAATGACAGTGAGGATGAACCTCAAGATAAGTTTGTGCATTCCTCTTTGTGTTTGATTGGTAAAATTGATAAGGAGGAAACTGAGGTACAAAAATATTCTAAACTTGATCTTTTAAATATAAGTGAGAATATGCATGCTGAAATTGTTAAGCTAGAATCCAACGTTGAGTCTCTTAGGGAAGTAAACTTTGAATTACAATAAGAAAACTACAACATGTCTCTAGAGATGAAAAATTGAAAACTGAAAATAATATGCTTAAGGACACTATTGAAAAGATTAAAAAGCAACCACCCATTATGCATCAGACCTTAAAGTGTGATGTTTGTCCGAAGCTAGAGACCAAAAACCAAACGTGCAAAGAAAACATGATTATGTTAGAACCAGACAACAAAGAGCTTTAAAAAATTTAATCAAGATTGAGACTGAAAATAAAGATCTTAATGGAAAATCCATTGGAATTAGGGGTGGCAATTCGGGCCGGCCCGGTCTGATTTTCTTAAAGGACTAGCCCGGCCCGGTCCAATAAGACTTCGGACCATTCTGGTGCGGTCCGGGCACGGTTTGATAAAAATTTGGGCCGTTCGGCCTGGTCCAGTAGGGTTGAAAGAATTATTGAGCATTGTTATTTATTAGATTTCCACACACACTATTAATGATGTATCTTTAAATGCTACTATAATTTATTTTAGAATGCAAACTACATGCAAATTCTAGAGCAAATTGATAGTTCATAATGAGAGCTTTTTTCTCAAAGTAAATTCTCGTGAAATGAATTTTCAGAATATGGACTCAAGCTATCACCAAGATGTCCAACTAGCTTATTTTTTGTCTACAAGTTTGAATCGAGCTACTTTGTTTTGTGATAATTGTAGGATTCAAAGATTGGTTTATGATTGATCTACTTTGTTTTGTAAATCGGGCTACTTTGTTTGAATCAAGCAAACTCAAAAGGATTTCGTGTCTTGCCGTGCCGCCCAATGGGCCGAATAGCTTGGCACGAGCCCGACACGAAAATGAACCGTGTCATGTCGGCCCGGACCGATAAGGATTTCGGGCCAAAAATTGCCGACCCAGGCACGATCTTATGGTGCCATGCCAGTGCCGTGCTATCGTGTCGGGTCGAAAATTGCCACCCTTAATTCAAATAGAGAAGAAAGCTAAAAATTTGAAAACGAACGAAGGAAAATAAAAAAGCATTCATTAGTAAATGCACATTGCTTATGAACAAAAATCTTTATTTGAAATCCAATGTCACAGACCTAGAATTGACTATAAAGAAATTTGGTGTTGGAAAACAATCTTTGGATATAATTCTTGGAAACCAAATATATGGCAACAATAGGCGAGGACTTGGATATGGATTGAAACATGTTGACAGGCCTAAAAATAAGAAAGTTCTCAATGAGCCTAAGAAATTCAGAAATATTCATGCAAAGTGATTTACTTGTGGATGCGTTGGTCATACTTCTCATAATGGTGCATATAAGAACAACAACATAAAATTTAAACAAATTTGGGTTCCTAAATGTATGATGACTAATACTAATGGACCTTGTTGGATTTCAAGGTCACACATAACATCTTCCGTGTAGGGTAAGATGGAGGGATGAGGAACTATGAATTTGACATCGCATTTTAATGAAGTTCATTGGCCAAACAACTACGCGAATGTATGATGTTTTGTTTGAGCTTAATGTTTACCTTCATAGGATTTATCTTGATTTTTTTGTGTTGTGTGTGAGAGATTTTTTTTGGAGTGTTTATTTTTAGGTGTGTGTATTCAAATTTTTTTGTGTGATAAATTTTGAAAACCATAAAAATTAGCAAAATTGAAAAAATAAAAATAAAATGAAAAGGTGCAAAATTACAATGATTGAGCTTAATGGATATCTCTCTTTTGATTATCAAAATTGCACTTTTGTATGGCATTCATGTCTATGAAGAAATCTTGCATTATTGTTATGACTATATATAATTGCATCTTAGGCTCTTTAAATAATCATGACATATTTGATTAGTTGAATAACTTGATTTCTATATCTTCACCTTACACTTTCACGAGATTAATTGTTATTGCACATATGGAATTGTTTTCATGAATTTTGGGAAAGTGGTAGTATGTGGATGCATTAAAAATTATGAAAAACTTGTTACTCTACGGGATATGAAGTGTCATGCCATGGATTAAAAATAATGCTCATAAAATGTGTATTTAAAAAATGATGCCTATAAAGAAAAAGAAAAGAAAGAGTTTCGAATGAAAAAAGGATACATTCTATGGAAATGATATAACCTACGGATATCCAACTTATGCTTTACGATAAATCTTTAGCATTGGTGTTATATCCTTCAAGCAATGTCACCCCTCGTCTAAGAGTCCTTATAGGCTATGTATGGGTGTTGGTAACTTGAACTCATGCTTTATGCGATGTGAAAAATCAATCCTAATAGAGTTTATGTTATATGGAAAGTTGGCTTGTTTGGTTGATTTTCATGAAATTTCTCCATATATGTTTTAACTTTTAATCATCACACAAGCACGCAGGTATTTTAATCATTGTTATGTGATTAATTGAATATCAAATGATTATTTTTAAAATGTCTTAATGGGATCATATGTCTTGATTTACATTGCATATGACATGGATTACTTTAGTGCTCTTTTGATGATAACAAAAGGGGGGAGAAAATGGATAGATTTGAGCATTGATAAGCATATTGATAGGGGAGCACCTTGATAGGAGGAGCATGTTAATAGGGGGAGCAACACTTGTATTATGATTTATATCGTGTTGACATGTATCATCACACTTCACAAACACATATCACAATGACATCATATTGAGCATATTGATCAAATATTATTGCGGTTTGTCATCGTCAAAGGGGGAGATTTATTGGATACAACGATGTTGGATACAACGATCTTTGATTTCTTGTTTGATGTGAACAAACCTTCATGAATATTTCTAATGTGTTTGTTAAGTGTTTTCAGGGCCAAATAAACATGAAGCACATAGTGGAAAATTTGTGAATATTGATCAATGACAATCTTGCAAATTATGCACAATGGCAATGTTGAAATTATGTGCAAGAAAAGGAGAGATGCAATCTTGTGATTACTGCCATTTGACATGGTCAACATCTTCTACAAATTCCATAGAAGGATAAGAAGATATGGTGTGCAAATTTGAAGATTCAAACTAAATTCAGAAGAGTCCTACTTATCCAAGGATTGATCAAGTTAATTGAACCAAGGAGACAAATTGATTGGCCATCAATTTTAAAAGAATCCTAGTGGCTCTAGTAGAGATCAAAAGCAATCAATTTAAGATGAAAATTATCTATAAGCTGAGAACAAAGGAGAACCAAATTTCATGTAGGGATGAGGAGATAAGGAGATCTAATTTGTAGATTCAAATCAAATTCATAGAGTCCTAGTGGATTTATGAGAATCAAATTCAAATCAATTTAAAGATGGAGATAAATTGATTGGATGAGAACAACTGATTAGTTATCAATTTCGGAAGAGTTCTAGTTGATATAGGAGAATCAAATTCAAATCAATTTAAAGATGGAGATAAATGGATTGTATGAGTGCAAAGGAGTTTGTATTGGACTAAAACTCTTGGTCAATGCTATAAATATATTTCCTACCTCTCATAGGAAAACCCCCAAGAGAGAGCACAAACCATATAGCCGGCCCTAGGCATCTTTCTCCATCATCTTGGTCGAAGCTATGATCTTCAAAGTCCAAAAAGCCAAAGCTTCATCAAGCTTCCAAGAAACTCATGGCCTAAGCATCTCAAGCAAAGAAAGCATCAAAGGTCCCGAAATTTTCTCCTCAAGAGCATCCAAATCTGTCCTTCCTTATTTTTTTAGTTGAATAGGACGAGCTCACGATTCCAACGTATATTTTTTTGGATTTTTTTGACTTCGGGTCTATTTTCTATATTTTCTTGAGGACATAGTACGTGTTTACTTTCTGCACAGACTGCAGCAGATTCTGCAACACAGAGAACTGCTTTACACACAGACCAGATTCAGGTAGATTTGCGTAGCGATCTTTGGAGGGCTATATCTTTTGATCCAGAGATCGAATTGAGACACTGTTTACGCCAGCGCGAAGCTGACTTCATGCTGATCGACAAGGACTAGCCAAACATCACAAACTGAGCGCTCTAAACTTTGTATATTATTATTATTTGTGATTGTTTTGGTAGATCTTTGTATTGAGTTTTAATTTTGTTTTTGTTGTTCTTTTGGGACTTTTGATTGGTTGGGGCTAGTCAAGAGTAAAGTATTTACTAGGATAGTAGTGTTTGAAACTTTGGGGAGTAATATATAAACTTGGTGAGTTGAGTGTTAGGGCACGGAGTTCTGAGTGTTTGTATCTTGACATTATAATTCTAGTGATTACTGTGGGGCTGGAGTATGTCGATGGGGGGGGGGGCAAACCAGGGTAAATATCGTGTGCACTCTGTGTTTGCTTCTTCTTTATCTTCTCTGCACCATATTTTCTCTGTGACTGTTTGATAGAGTAGGCTACTATTTTTTTTATTTGTGAAAAGTTTTTATAAGCCTATTCACCCCCCTCTAGGCTTTGATCACGATCCAACAAAAAAGACAATCACATGCAAACACAAAGAATTTTTACCCTGGTTCACCCACTCCTTGGGCTAGTCCAGCATCCAATAAACAAGCTCTCAATTGAGAGCAAACTTGCCTCAACAATTGAGGGCTTCTACACCAATGCATCTTCTTCACTAAGAAGATTTCCCAATACACCATTAACAACCTCACTAAGTGAGGACCTCACACAAGAGGCTTCCTACAAATACAACCGATTACAACAATAAGCTCAAGTTACTTGTCACCATACTCTTGTGTGGATTTACACTTACTCTTTTGCTTTTGAATATAAGTACAACTTTCCTATAACCAGCTAGATTGAAGCTTAAGTGTATATTGTGTGGCTACTTGAAAAAATTCTTTTGATCTTGTTAAACCCTTGGGCCGGCACCCGAGGGATCCATTCAGATGGGGCAGAGCCCACCAGGCCCACAAGGAAAGTTGAAGCTGACCCATTCAAAGCCCACATGTCATTTGTCCATTGGATTTCCATCGCCCCGAACGTGCGATCGATAATGTAATATCATGTATTCACGTGTACGTGTATTATCTACATATTTTTGATCGTATTTGTACGTGTATTATCGTTGCATATTTTCAGGGATTTTTTTGAATTTTTAAAATGATAAATTATTTTTAAAAAAATTAAAACTTCATTTTGATTTAAATGGATGAGTATTTGGAGGATATACTTGGTATTTGGTGTGTATATAGTATTAAAGGATGTATTCCTAATTACTAAAAATCTAATTTCTAAAAATCCCTAATGAGGACACCTCCTTTGAGGTGTCATCATCCTCTAATCCCCCACCTACCCCTAGACACATGGCATAATTAGAAGAGATGGAGGGGGATGACAAGGATGATATGAGATTTAAAATAGGAAAAATTGAGGGAAAAAGGAGGAACACGAAAAGAAAATTAGAAAGATCTCTCTCCCCTCTCCTTTGGTGTAGGCCGAACTCCCCCTTAGACTTCAAGGAGGCTGAGCACCTATAGGGCCACTCCACCCTCACTCTGCACATCCCCACTCTGCACACCCCCTAGCATTCTTTTCGTCTCTTGAGTGTTATTGCTCATTCTAGGAGCTTGTGGAAGAGAAGAAGCTTGAGAAGGAAAGCTTAAAGTCTTCAAGGAGAAGAAGGGCCAAAGAATTGTAAGGAGGAGTTAATTAATGTAGGATTTCTACCAACTCTAGCTAGGGTTCATTCTTAAATTGGTTTAGAGAATAAGGAGGTATGCACTTGCTTTATGTATTTTTACAATCCAAAGAAATATGAATGTTAATGTAATAATCCAATTTGTTAGTATATCTCATGTTATGCTAATTAGGCTATATCACATATTTGTGGGCCAATTTGTTAGTATGCCCAATTTTATACTAGTGCGTTGGTGTGCTAGAGTTCTTGCTAATGAGTCGATTACTAATGCTCATGTAATCTATGTGCTAATGTCCATGAAAAATATGCTTAGGTGCATGTCTATAGGGATATGTCTTGAACTCTATGTTGGTATGTTAAGTCATGTCCTAAACTTTATTTATGTCATGTTAAGCTTAAATTTGGTTGTATGGAGATGTAACCCATTTTCATTACATTTTGTGTTAAAGTGTTGCCATGTTACACATTATGCTAGCATGTTTAGTCCTTTTATACATGTCCATTTACCCATGTAATGGCCATGCCTCATGTTTATGTTTATAACCATGTTCATACCTATGTTCTATGTTTATGTTATGTTCCATGTTTTATAGTTAAACTTATGCTCTATGTTTACATCTCTATGTTTATACCTTGCTCCATTCATCCCATGTTAAAATGCTTAGGTTCATGCTAGAAATGTTATGCTCCATGTTTATGTTAGTTGCTAAAGTTATGATTAAGTTTCTTATGATAAATTATAGCATGTAAATTTGTAGTATGTTAATGCACCTCATGTTAACTTTATCATATTAAACTTTAACATATAACAAACTAGTATGCCTTGTTGTGTTTAAAGGTAGTGCCCATGTTCATGAATATGTTTGGCACATGTTAGTTCATATTAACGATGTTACTATTAATTCATGCTAATAGTTTTCATTTGGTTTCATAATAGCAGCTTGTTATGTTAGAAGCCTATTATGTATGCTCCATGTTGTAACTAAGCTTATAAGGTAGGCTTCCATGATAAGTTGATTCCATGTGTTTTTCGTTATCAAAGTTGTCATTAGCCATAACCTTACTATGATGACATTCGTGATTCTATAGTTATGTTGTCGTCTTATGTGGATTATGTTAATGTTATTATGTGATGAATGGAGCATCATAATAATCTTAATATGAAATGGAAATGTTGAGATGATTATATGAAACGATGGTCATGGTTAAATCCCGACATCGAAAGAATGATGAAAAGTGTGGAAATGTGAACACGGTAATTGAGGCCGTCGAATAAAGAAAAGATGAAATAATCTGTAACTGAGAGCGAGGAAGAGTGATAATTATCTGGAACTCTCGATCCATTCTAAGATGGGTGAGGCTCCAGATACGGGTTCAGAGGAAACACATGTAAATTATAGGAGTTAAGGAGCAGACACAATTGAGGCTCCCACTTGCACTCCTGAGCGAGGGAGTTGTCTAAGTGTGGACATATCTTGATTCTCACTCGCGCTCCCGTAAGGGGGAGTTGATTAGAGTTAGATAGGCCGGTGGTGTACTCGTGATACACCATTCGGTAATTGTGTGTTTTCTCCGTTTGTCCCGATAAAAATCGAGAATTGTCTCACTCCCGAAAGGAGGAGTTACGAGAGGCCCCTCCAGTGCTCGTGTCGCTGGTTGAGATACCACTTTTTACCCACCCTGGGTGAAGTCCAGCTCCTTAATGTCCTACGTTTTACACGGGTTTCCAAATACTAATTTTTAAATGCAACACCTGAAGATAAATGCATTTTTAATTTCTTTAAATATGTGGATGTTCATGCATTACTGCATGTTTTAATTTACACAGTTCTTTCTTTCAGGCATGTATGAGTTTCTGCTTTACTTTATGCAATAGTTTGTAGTTATAATTGTCACCCGTAGCTAGACCTTAGTAGGGTAGAGCAACTCTGAGACTGGTCCATACCTAGTGTTGTTAGATTTCCTACTGGGTCACATATTGACGTGTCCCATTTACTTTTTCAGGATTAGGAGCAGTGCAAACTAAGCAAGACTTGACTCATGAGTTTACCCAGGGTTCGAGGTAGAGATGGAGCTCACAGAGGGCTGTCTTGCCCAGTTCTTCTACCGGGGCAGTCTAGGGAGTGAGTGGTAGTAGGCGTAGATCTTTTGTCTTTTATGAGTTTTCTGGGATTTCTCCCTTGTTCCTTTTGTACCCATGTACAAATGATGTTGTATTAAAAGATGTACTTTTGTGATAATAAATAAATTAAATGTTGACTTTGTACTTTATTTTTCTTTTCTCTGTGTTGTTCTTGGTGGAATATTACTCGTACTTCCCAGCATGTGCATAGTGACATGTAAATTCTTCATGTAATCTCTTTCTTTCTCTTCTTCCTTCGTAACACTCGCTGCCTTGGGAGAACTTGAGACGGATTCGTACTTTCCAGGTATTCTAGGAGCGCGTCGTTACAGATAATGGGCTCATAACTAGCTGAGGCATGGGCGACGGTTACCCCTATTAAAGGGAGGAGGATCATGGCGCCATAATTGGTGACCGTTATCCTCCCAACGTCACTAAAGAGACCTCCGAGGGCTATAAATACACTAAAGATGAACAAAATAGGGGGATCCAAAGGTATGAGAGACCTAATACTCTGACATTTTGCTTTCCACTTTATAATTCTTCCTCCAAATAGCTTGCGACGACTGACTCGAGACGAACCTCCGTGTGTCGATCTCAACAGCTCCAAGCTTACTCTTAAGAGTCCGTTCTAACTTAAGAGTTAGAGGGGATTTGGGTCGGAACCCAGATCCGGCCTCCCTAACGTTCTCTTGTGGTGCAAAAAGATCATGGTGCGACCCAACAAGAGGGTCAATCGACAACTCCCGATGACGGTCGTTCAAGGATTAATCCTACCAAAAGGTCGAACGACCTTAATATCTAGCCACCGGGTCGAGCGAGCTTCTACATCGCCTCATTGTTCCTACCATCAATGACTCCGGTTCTACTAACCGAGGCTCCATTCCATCAGCTGACGAGGCACCACCTCGACAGAGCAGTCCATGTCAGCCCAGATATTGTTATCGTCACTTTTGGCTTTAACAGTTGGTGCCATCTGTAGGAAACACCAGTCAACATCCAGAAGAAACTAAAGCCCCATGTCGACTGGACCCGACTACACTGGGTCACTCTACAATCTAGTAGAGAACACATTGAACGAAGGTGTTTTGAATGCGAATCTTAAAGACCAAAGAATCCCACCCAATGCTCAAGTGGTGACTCATGAACAATTTAACAATTCGCTGAGAAGATGGAAAAAATCATGGCTGTGTTAGCTGCCACTGTTCAACGAGACATCGAGCGTCCACCACCAAGAGGAGGGCGGGCTTCTCAAAGAAACCATGGGCTTAGCGAGCAAGGACTCGAGCAACCAGAGAACTCGCAACCGACTGCCATTTATCCATCTCAATAGAATGGAGAGGTGGGGAATAACCACCTCACCCTTGGGTAGAATGGAGGTCCAAGACCCTCCAATAATGGGCAGACCACCCGTAGCATTTTGGATCATGGGGGAGATGATCTCATCCCAGGTCACAGTCTGCCCAACCCGGCAGTTGGCGCAAAGAGAAAGGAGAGGGAAGCAAGCCCCAACCACTCCACTAGCGCCACTCGCCAGCGACAGGAGGAACATGCTCCATTCGTTCTTCCTACCAATCGGTGGACTCCTCTAAAGGAGAACATCATGTCTACCCCATTACTCCCCAAGTTCAAGATCCTAGCATTGCAAATGTACTACGGCACTGGAGACCCGTGCGAGCATGTCCGTAGATATCAGAATGTGATGGAGCTTCACGGGTCTGCTGAGTCATACCTCGTCGAGCCTTCCAAACCACTCTTACAAAGGCAGCATATGGCTGGTACAACATGTTGCCTGATAATAATATCGGGTCATTTGACGATTTGTCTGACCTTTTTTGTAGGCAATTTGTTGCAAGGAGACGCCCGAAGCACAAATCGTCTCATCTCTTCACTCTGAAGCATGTTGAGAAAGAATCGATTTGCGACTTCATCAAGTGCTTCAATGAAGAAAGAATAGAGGTTGAGGACATTTCAGATTCCACTATCATCGGAGCCCTTACCCAAGTAGTCAGAAATAAGCACTTGCTGAGGTCCCTGCATGAATTCCTGTCAAGCAATCTCGTGGAGTTGTTCAGTACGACAGACCGGTTCAAGACCTCGGAGGAAGCACTCGTGTCACAAAGAACGACATTCCTAAGGGTCGAGAAGAAGCAAAGCAAGATGCACGACCCCGAGGAAACCCCCGACAAGAACCGCGAGATTGGCGACAGAGAGACAATAGTCCCCAGAGTAAGGAGCATCCTGCTAAAGATGCTTACGTCAGGCCAAATTCTCCCAAAGCATAGGTCCTGACGTATGCCCAACGAGAAGGACTCATCAACAAGCCTGTCAAAAAGAACATGTACGAAAAATGGATGATCTCAAATTCTACAAGTACCACAATGACTACGGGCATGACACCGACGATTGCGGTTGATGCACTAGTCAAACGTGGTCATCACAAGAAGCCAGGTGACGACCAGCAAAATAAAGAGGGTACCTCGAATCAAAAAGACAAAGGACCAATGATCGGGTCACCCGTCACCAAGGTGGTCGACTAGAAAGCTTCTAGACAATGATCAAATAAAGGTCAGTCGTAAACAGCCCCGAGAAGAATCAAAACTCATGTACGCTTTTTCCTTTTATCAGAATGTCAGAACTTTCTATATTAATAAAGTCTATTTTCCATCCAAATACATTTTCTTAACATGGCACTTATGAATTGTGTGAGAATTATTCCGTCTAATGCTTAGTTAATCTTCGACAAGCATGCTACTCATAAGGATCCAATCCTTAGGAGAAATATAGATGGACCATGCTCATTTCAATTCATATTGTCTTGATGAAAACAGACTTGGAGAATACTCTGTCATCAGCCGTAAGCCAAGGGGCCACCACCTCACAACTGAACGACCCTACCATGTCGTCGACCGTAAGATGAAGGGGCCATGCCCCTCGCTACCGAACTACTTTGCTAGATCGTCAGCCGTAAGCCAAAGAGGCCACCCCCTCGCAACTGAACAACCCTACTCTATCGTCGGCTATAAGACGAAGGGGCCACCCCCTCGCTACCGAACGACTCTGCTCGGTTGTCAGCCGTAAGTAGAAGGGGCCACCCCCTCGCAACTAAACGACCCTACTCCATCGTCGTCCGTAAGACGAAGGGGCCATGCCCCTCACTATCGAACAACTCTGCTCGGTCGTCAGCTGTAAGCCGAAGGGGCCACCCCCTTGCAACTGAACAACCCTACTCCGTCAGCCATAAGACGAAGGGGTCACCCCCTCGCTACTGAATGACTCTGCTCGATCGTCAGCCGTAAGACAAAGGGGCCACCCCCTCACAACTGAATGACGCTACTCCATTGTTGGCCGTAAGACGAAGGGGCCATGCCCCTCGCTACCGAACGACTCCGCTCAGTCGTCAACCGTAAGCCGATGGTCTAGCCCCTCTATATTAAATGACCCTACTCCGTTATTGGCTGTAAGACGAAGGGGTCACGCCCCTCGCTACCGAACGACTCTGCTCGGTCGTCGACCGTAAGCCGAAGGGGCCACCCATAAGCAGAGGGTCCACCCCCATGCAACTGAACAACCCTACTTCGTCGTTGATCGTAAGACGAAGGGGCCATGCCCCTCACTACCAAACGACTCTGCTCGATCGTCAGCTGTAAGCCGAAGGGACCACCCCCTTGCAAATTGAATGGCCCTACTCCGTTGTCGACCGTAAGATGAAGGGGCCACACCCCTTGCTACTGAACGACTCCACTCGGTCGTTAGTCGTAAGCCGAAGGGATCACTCCCTCGTAACTAAATGACCCTACTCCGTCGTCGGCCGTAAGATGAAGGGGCCATGCCCCTCGCTACCGAACAACTCCGCTCGGTCGTCAGCCGTAAGCCAAATGGGTCACCCTCTCGTAACTGAGCGATCATACTCCATCGTCGGCCTTAAGACAAAGGGGCCATGCCCCTCGCTATCGAACAACTCTACTCGATTATCAACTGTAAACCGAAGGGGTCACCCTCTCACAACCGAACGACCCTAATTCGTTGTCGGCTGTAAGACGAAGGGGCTATGCCCCTCGCTACCGAATGAATCCGCTTGTTCATCAGCCATAAAACAATGGGGCCACGATCTTCTCTACTGAACGAATCTACTCGGTCGTTAGCCGTAAGCCGAAGGGGACACCCCCTCGCAACTGAATGACCTTACTCCATCGTCAGCCATAAGATGAAGGGGCCATGCCCCTCGCTACCGAGTGACTCTACTTGGTCATCAGCCGTAAGACGAAAGGGCCACCCCCTCACTACCGAACGACTCCACTCGGTCGTCTTCCATAAGCCGAGGGACAACCCCCTTACGACTGAACGACCCTACTTAGTCATCGACCGTAAAATGAAGGGGCCATTCCTCTCGTTACCGAACGACGTGACTTGGTCGTCGGCCACAGGCAGAAAGGTCATCCTTTACACAACTTCAAGAACTACACCTTACTAAGATGGTTAATAAGGGTATGATACAACGATTCAACCCCTACCATCTTAGACAGTTAATTAACTCGTTGAAAGGGCCAAAGGGCGACATTGTTGCTTATACACACTCCTTAAAACAAGTGTCAATTTGTGGCAAATAAAGAGGTATACGTCAATTTTTGGCAATATCTTTTATTTTACATTACAAAATTATCGTGTTCCTATAAAATTTACACCCTATATACTTTCAAAAACTTGGAGGCATAAGGAACTCTTAAGATCCCTCAGCCGGATCGACGCGTCCTTGGTCTCCATCGATCGAAAACGTATGCTCTTGATCTCTTGGTGCACCAACATTCACAGCCTCACCTGCCTCGGCGACAGCCTCATCGACGGGGATAACAGCATCCATGGTCTTGCTTTGACCATTTCCATCATCGATCGGGAAGATGACATGGATTTCGTCGATCTCAACCGTAAAATCGGCGAATCGACCGTTTACTTCCAAACGACACCGCTCGTATCCTTGCGTATACATCTCATCGAAGTCAGGCAAATTGTCCAAACATTCTTGGACTGCGTTTTCTGGGATCTCTCTCGCGTTGACTTCCCAAGAGACATCAAGGAGTCGAGCTTGAAGTTCACTCTCTCGGGCCTCCCACTTGGCCTTTTCCTCAAGCACCATCTTTTCTGCTTGCTCCCTCGAAGCAATTTAACCAGCCTCCCTCTTACGAGACTCGCCTAACTCATGTTCGAGTTGGAGCACCTGTGACTGGATCATTTTATTTAGAAGCTTCCATCTGGCCTGCCTCACTCCGACCTTTTCAACGGCCATCCTGGCCGTCACTAATGTGGCTTCATGATTAGATACTGCCAACGAGCAGCGGTGTAACGCAGCGTTAGCCACGAGAGCCTGCATATACGTAAAAATTGTCAATCTCAATACTTGCTTCATTCATTATGAAGACACACATGTTTATTACCTGAACGTTCACATGAACGGCCAGTGAGGACAACTCTCATGATCAACCCTCTCCAGTATGGCCCTGTCCCTAGGAAGGGTCGAATTCTCACCAATTCACGAGGCGGTCCCACGATCCAAAAAAGCCAACTCATCTTCCCTAATTGGAAAGATCGGTTGAAGGAGCTCGTCCTTAGCACAATCAAATGGGGTTTGAGGCGATCGACTTTCTAGCAAGATCGATCTAAAGTCCGAAGAAATATCCTCGGCCAACCGTACAAGAGGAAATAGACCTCCCCAAGGCCAAGAATCCTGATGCAGAATTAGCTCTTGAGGAGAAGGTGATTCCACCAAATCCTTCTCTGAAAAGGGCCCTGTTCATGTACAAGGGATTGGGCCTCATCATGCGACCGATTCGCACCCAGAGAGGCAGGCAGGTCAGTGGCGTCACTCGACCCAGACAATCGGAGTTGACAATACGAAGCTGTCGCCTTGATCTCTTCACCTTCTCAATAGCAACAACCTCAAATTTGGGGGGAAGCTTCTTCT
The DNA here is from genome assembly GCA_030789695.1 of Scilla litardierei. NCBI lineage: Eukaryota > Viridiplantae > Streptophyta > Magnoliopsida > Asparagales > Asparagaceae > Scilla > Scilla litardierei. The sequence goes on from CM061140.1 coordinate 30,394,361, forward strand.
TTTTCCTCTGCTGAGGATGAATCGATTGATAGGCATCATGAACCACCACGGGTAAAGCCTCGGAGGTTCCGACCGTTCCACCATCCAGAGGATACACTTGATGAGAAGACAAATTTTCCTCAGCCTCTCTAATGGAAGCTTCGATTGCTTCTCGCATCTCAGAGTCCACCTGGTATTCCAGAGCGACCATGCCTACAAGAAGGAGGCAAAATTCAAGAAAATGAGAAGCAATGTAAAGATGGACAAGGTCATATCAACCTTTCGTCCATTTAGTACTGTGCAACATTGGATCAGTCAACAGCCACTTTGTCAATCTGGTCCTCTCAGACAGCTTCATCAACGAACGAGCAATTTTTCCCTCCTCATCGGAAAGAGGCTTGTCCTCAGTCGTGCCCAAATCAGGAGTCCCCCACCGAGTACAAAAATTCACCTTGCTGTGAAATACCATGAATACGAATTGGTCTTTCCATTTCGGATTCAAGGTAGAAAGATCACCAAATAATTTTCTATCTCAGCAAGCGGTTATCATATACTAGCCCTAGGTCTTGAGGGGAGGAATTATGAAAAAGTGATTTAACAACTACATGGTTGGTTCAATACCGTTCATCACGCATAGTGCGATGAAGTTGACCAATACACCAATGGCGTTCGGCATCAGTTGACAAAGGGAAAGACCCAATGTCCTCAGCAGGGAGAACAAGATGGGATTCATCGGGAATCTAAGCCCCCGATGGAAAGCCTTGACATAAACTCCACCATCTCGATCTCTAGGGAGATGAACCCTATCCTCCTTTTAAGGCAACCGGATCTGATAGTCGCACCGAACATATTTCTCTTGGAGATCAGGAATTTGATCTGCCCCACTTGAGAGATTTGATTGGCTATCAGATTAGGCACGATGGTCGCCCCCTTATCCTTCTGAGAGACGGAGGCTAAAGGCTTACTAGTGGCACGAGCAGAGGAAGAAGCCATTAGCAGAGAAGGAAATTTGGGTCAAGGATGCCAGAGACGATGGTCTCGATCTCCCTCCAAAACTACCTTATTAAGGCAAGGCAATCTCATCAAATCGAGACACGTGTTGGAAATCCACCCTAGTATATTGAATTTCGAACCGATGCATCGTCCAAATTAGATAATAGGTGTTTTGGCGCCTAAACTCGAGCACTTTTTCCTCGACCGTTGTGGCCCATCTAACAGACAAACTGTCTGAGCTCAAGTGACGGGGGCCATTGTTAAATCCTTGGGCCGGCAGCCGAGGGATCCATTCAGATGGGGCCAGAGCCCACCAGGCCCACGAGGAAAGCTTGAAGCTGACCTAGTCAAAGTCCACGTGTCATTTGTCCATTGGACTTCCATCGACCCGAACATGTGATCGATAATGGGCTCATAAATAGCTGAGACATGGGCGATGATTACCACATTAAAGGAGAGAGGATCATGGCGCTATAATTGATGACTGTTATCCTCCTTACGTCACCGAAGAGACATCCGAGGTCTATAAATACATTGAAGATGAACAGAATAGGGGGATCCGAAGGCACAAGAGACCTAATACTCTGACATTCTACTTTCCACTTTATAATTCTTCCTCCAAATAGCTTGCGACGACTGACTCGAGACAAACCTCCATGGGTCGATCTCGACAGTTCCAAGCTTACTCTTAAGTTTTCGTTCTAACTTAAGCATCAAATGGGATTTGGGTCGGAACCCAGATCCGACCTCCATGACGTTCTCTTGTGGTGCAGAAAGATCGTGGTGTGACCCAATAGGAGGGTCGATCGACAGCTCCCGATGACGGTCGTTCAAGGATCAATCCTACCGAAAGGTCGAACAACCTTCATATCTAGCTACCGGGTCGAGCGAGCTTCCGCATCGCCTCATTGTTCCTACCATCAACAACTCCGGTTCTACTAACCAAGGGTCCCATTCCATCAGCTGACGAGGCTCCACCTTGAAAGAGCAGTCCACGTCAGCCCAGATATTGTTATTGCCACTTTTGGCTTTTACAGTTCTCAAGAAAATGTAGATTAAACCAATGGAGATCAAAAAGAAAATTTATAATTGTGATATCAACGAATTCAAGATGAAGCTTGAGAGAATCACAATTAGTAAGGCAAAGACTGCTTAAAAGCTTATTAAGAAATTAAAACAATTAGCTTGAAAACTTCGTTGGCGTTTAAGAGAGCTTTAAACACTTGAAAAATAGCATTAAATTGTTCAATGAAAGTTAGTAAATGCTTCAACCAACTCTCTATAAATAGGGAAGAAAACTACACAAAACTGACTCCCTAAAATGCCCTCCAACGTCTCTCTAACGTCTAGTCAATGCTCAAATCAAATTGAGACATTGGGGACGTGGAGTCAACTCGTATGCATCTAGTCATCGAATCTTGACTCATGAGTCGACTTCCTGTAATAAGAAGTCGACTTCCTGCAGAAAGCAGAAAGTTCCAAAAGTTGTCTATAGCTGAGAGTCTACTCCTACTCACCTGTGAGTCGACTCCTTTTCTGATACACAATTATGTATTAGAAAAGAGTGGGATACTCAATTAAATCATTTCAAAAAATTTTCAAAACATTTTTAAGACTTAAAAAATCTTTAGATAATGAGAACAATTTTTAACACATGAAAAATGTTTTTTAGGTGTGCACAAGCTTCAACTTGATAACTTTAGCATTCTAAGATAAGTTACAAAATAATACACCACTCACAAATCTTTAAAGTCTTGCTGTCTTCTCTGGCTCTTCAACTTGTTTTGAGAAGTTTGTGACAATGAGTCCTTGGATGAGCTTCTGATATTCACGTTGAACTCCACATCCATTGACTCTCCCACTACAAGCTTTGGCTCCATGTCATCAATATGTGCGAGCTTGATTGGTTGACCATGTTGACTTAGTTACATACACTCACAAATATCATAAAAACTTATTAGCAACACCAATTGTTTACTTACTTGATCACCGCTTTTATGTCTTTGATACACATCAAAACAAACCTATTGGTGATGCAATAACCATCATTCTCACCCTTTTTGATGAAGGCAAACAATTTGATACATAAAAATGAAATTGCAAAAATTAAGTACGTACTATCATACGTTGATGCATAATGGATATAGAACTCCTCTTATATCAATGCATGTTAGAAATAAGAAAATTCAAAGCATATATCATTTATGTATCAAGGATGTGTCAATGTGAGTGTACAAAATATATGTGAAGTCAACAAACCAACATTCTTCCCATATAACATACATATATTATGTCACTAGCATATATCTATTTCACTTTTGACATTATCAAAAAGCAAAAATGTAAGGGTGATCAATAAACAACTAGTGTGACATAAGCAATATAAGCATAATCATGAATATCAAAAGCATATCATTTCTTTCATTCTATCATGCATCCCAGATGTAGTATCATTGCATATAAAAGTGACATAATCAACATATGGATAATTAAGCATAAAGAAATATATCTTGAACAATATTCAAAAACTAAAATTTTTGTAAAGAAATTTTGTCATACAATGCATATAAAGAGTTAGGATATAAAGTATTCAAGGAATATGAACATGAGAAATGTATATCACACCTACATGGTGACTCAAAATAAATAATCACCATATTAACCATATCAAAGTATGATACAATCTTTTGCTATCCGTAAATAAATGAAATATTTTCCTATAAGAGTGACTCAATACCACATATGTTTAATCTTTAGAGTCATAAAATAAATCTTATTTCCTTTATGAAATAAATATCCAAGCATTCATTGATTTCAATAGAAAGTATGATACTAAGTGTTATAAAATAGACGCCATTCATTGTTACCACGTGTTGTAAAATAAAGGACATATGAATATGTATAAGCATGAGTTATCATATATGTCATCAATGATCACATGCATCACTAAACGTGTTTCAAATATTATCTAAGCGAAGTGTGAACAAAATGTGTCATGTGATGAATCTAAATATGAATTTCTATGACAAAATATCTAATATGGATATTAGATAAGATATATGGGAATGAAAATAGTTGAAGCAAAAACATACGTGCCACATAGAAAATTATATCCATAAGTGATCATCCAAATACTATGCAATAATTGTTATAGTTTATTACCATCAATGTAAACAACTCAAGTAAGCATCTAAATAGCAATGTTAAAATAATATATGGCACATGAGTTTTTATACTCTCTAAGAGGGTTGATTCAATATCCAACATTGGATATTACAAATGAGTCAAAAATATCATTGACCTTTAGCCATATTCAACATTCATAATGAAGTTCAAAATGTGATATTTCAAATTATAGTAAATCATGAATGATATTCAATAAAGCATATATCCTCTAATTGAAAAAGGATCTAAGCCATATGTCATCATGTGTGTCAAACAAATATCTCGTGTGTATGTCCAAGTCACATATATACGAGTCATGAAGAAATACATGTGTCATACAAAATCATGATGCTAATCATGTGAAAAATCATGTGCATATTAATAATATACCTCACTCATCATAACGCATATACAGTTTGGAATGTATATGTCAAGTTCTACCAAGTGTCATAGCATATTGAATATTGTAGGATCCCCGTGGTTGGTAGACAACACTAGAAGGGGGGTTGAATAGAGTTGTCACAAATAATAAAATTTTTCGTGAAAATAAAAAATATTTTACGAGTTGCCTAAGTCTCAAATTGAGTTGCATCGAATTTATACTTAATCAACAAAATATTAAGCTTGAATATGAGATGAAGCGGAATAAAATTCAAGCAATTAATAATAAATGGGAGATAGAGAGATCACAATGCAAACACAGAGAATTTTATCCTGGTTCAGCCTAACCTTGGCCTACGTCCAGTCCCCTACTCACTTCGGGATTTAATCTACTATATTGCAACACGCAATACAAGCACATAGCTTCCCTTACTAGGATTTCCAACACATAGTTTCCACAAACTAGGATTTCCACGCAAACACCTAGTTATTACCAATTAGGATTTCCAACACACTTTTTTTTATAATTACGGGAATTACAACTCAAGTCTTCTCCAAAGACTTCTCGAAAGATCTGAAAATGAAGTACAAGATTTCATATAGCCAATGTATATATTTGTGAATATCGTGGCTAAAAAGAAATCGAAAATCCTTTTGATCAAATAAAAAATATAAATAATCACAAATTGATCAAAGGAGATAAATTGAATTTGATCTTCTAAATATTAGCACTTGGGCTTTTAGAGATCAATATCCAAGACTTTTAATCTTAGAAAAGATATGAATAAAAATTGCAAAGATTAAAGAGATGATAGTCTTGAAATTTGAATCTCAAAGAAAAGCTTTAACGCTTGGAGATCATATTAAAACAAAAACTATTTGAAGGCTAAAAAAACTCAAAAAGATCTTAAAAATATTATCATAAAACAATTGAAAATCAGTAGCCTTGAAAATTGAAAGAATAACAATTTAGAGCTTGAGCACAAGAGTAAATTTCTTTTAATGTTATTTAAAAATTCTGAAATCCTAACTATTTATAGAGAAATAATAGCTTAAGATCAGCTTGAAATCTGCTCAAAAAGTCTCCTCTAATGGCTAGTTAACGACTAGTTAAATTCAAATCAAAACTGCCAACACTGTCAAAGTTGACTCAGATAGTCGGCTATAATTGAGGATGGTCGGCTATTATTTTGATAGTAAGTTTTGGCGAAAATTCTTCCGGCCAGTAGTCGGCTATCTGGCGAGGATAGTCGGCTATAAATTGACACATGAGTTTTAATACTCAAAATACTTGAAAATATTTTATAAAAAATATTTTTAAATAATATATGGTTAAACATATTTAAAAATAATTTTTCAAGAATTTTGTGTGTGTGTGTGTGTATTGTGAATATGAATTGGCTTTAATATTTTGTACACTGCAACTTACACAAACACACTATACTAGCATTATTCTTCATTCTTTATCTTGAGCAATTCTTCATTGGTTTTAAGTCTTCATTAGATATATGTGTCGAAGCCTTCTTCTTCTTCGATTTTGTGATCGATGATAGACTTTTGATTTTGGCTCGTTCTTCTTCGTTTTGTTTCACAATGCGCTCAAAAATCTTCATGGCTATAATATAAATCTATATACACCTGAAACAAATATGTTAGTCCGTATATCACTTCTGTACATCATCAAAATCCACTGGAGTGGGTCTCAATTTCCCAATAAATACGTCATGAATGATCAAAGATATAAGCTTATGACACAGTTATGACTATCATTCATATCAGTGAGTCAAGTCATGCTAAGCATGCCACATGAGTTTTTATAATCAAAATACTTGAAAATATTTTATAAAAAATGTTTTTAAATAATATATGGTTAATCATATTTAAATATCAATTTTCAAAAATTTTGTGTGTGTGTGTTGTGAATATAAATTGGCTTTAACATTTTGTACACTACAACTTATACAAACACACTATACTAGTCTTGTTCTTCATTCTTTATCTTGAGCAATTCTTCATTGATTTTAAGTCTTCATTAGATATATGTGTCGAAGCCTTCGTCTTCTTCGATGTTGGCATCGATGATAGACTTTTGATTTTGGCTTGTTCTTCTTCGTTTTGCTTCACAATGCGCTCAAAAATCTTCATGGCTATAATATAAATCTATATACACTTGAAACAAATATGTTAGTCTGTATATCACTTATACACATCATCAAAATCCACTGGAGTGGGTCTTAATTTCCCAACAAATATGTCACGAATGATCAAAGATATAACCTTATGACACAATTATGACTATCATTCATATCAGATACTAAGCATGCCAACTACCATGTCAAGCATTTAAATACTACATAAGCATGTGTCACACTAATCATAAACCAATATGTGTGTGAATCATCAAATCATATATCACATATTTGATACAATGTGTAGAATAAAGCTAACAATATAAATATTATACCATATAAATATACATACTTACAAACTTTAGCCCCCCCCCACAAAAGTGCATAACCAATCTTAATCTTCTCTTTGAGCAATATCCTTTAAGATTCACGGAGTTGCATGTGGGTTGACGTCAATTTGTAATGAGTACCTGAAAATAAGAAACGTTTGGCACTCAAAGTCTTTTAAGGTCCTTTGTGGTTATATAAATATAAAACTTATCAAAGACCATTAAATTATATTCAATCAATACAACAAAAATATCACCATGAGACAATATAAATGAGCAAAACAATTGGTAACACAATATGATTTTGCAATATCAAATGTATGAATTTTTTTTGTACAATATAACTTTTCATAGCAAGAAAATGAGACAATATAAATGAGTAATTTTCTAGATGTCTCAACAATCACATATATAGCTTTTAACAATTAAGTAGCAATCAAGTTCAATTCATAAAGTAGCATATCAAATTAAAGTCATGAGCATAACACACCAAAAATAGCTTAGTACCAAATATTACATCATATTCTCACTTCATGCAACAAAATTGTAAGAATATTACGATTGTATCAAAATAATATTACAGACCATATTGGTGTTCAAAATAACGTAAAGCAACGATGCGACATAAGATTACTCGTGTTTGACTTCCTTCTTGAGCTTCTCGAGCTCATCGCTAACTTCTTCCATAAGAGAGTCGGTGATATCATGCTAGTCCTTTATTGATTCCCTTACTTTCTCGATCCTCTGAATTAATTCATATCTGACACTAGTCATATAAAGCTCCAATTTATCATGCCTGGAACTTACGGATTTCTAGAATGCAAGCATGTAGGTAGGCATGTCTTCAGTAAAAGATGCTTCGCCTTGCTCCAAAGGTTGAGCTTCCTTTTCTTCTTCTTCGTTGTCATCAAAATTCTTACCGGGATCCGCATGAAGACTCATGCGATTAAGAGTGCCCGCATCAAATAAAGTCATTGGATCAACAAAGTGGGTCTCACTCTTAATGTCAACTCCGGTCGATACGAAGATATAAGTGAGGTAGTGGCTGTGGTGAAGAGGAGAATGTTGGATCTGGACCTAAGCCTAGAGGGGGGTGGGGGGGGTGGGGTGAATAGGCTAATAAAAAATCTTCATGCACACGCGAGATATCACATGCAATTTATAGCACAATCAATCAGATGAGTGTAAAGTAAAGCATTCACAGAGTGCACAGATGATTTACCCTGGTTCGATCATCCCAACACCTACTCCGGCCCCAAAAGCAAATACTAGATTAATAATGTTACTGGTACAACCTGAAGCTAGAGCACCTCTCTACACTCACCTGGTTCCTGTACCACACTCCCAAAGTTCTAAACAAAACTAATCCTAGTATAATCTCTCTCTTGATATGTACCAACTTGTCAAGACCCTCTTGTCTAGCCCCAACTAGACAAGACTCCAAAAACGTCACAAAGTGTGTAAAGTTTCACCTGCAAAGATCTATACACCAAAATCAAAAATATAAAATGATAAGAGTTTAGAATAGCTTAGTTTAAGGTGGTGTAGCCATCTCTGTCAATCTGCTCAGGTCAGATCTAATCTGACTATATGTAGTCTCTGATGTGAAGTCACAGCTAGCTTCCTTGGATGATGCTTGATGACTCGCGGCTAGCAAAGCTCAAGTGTGTGCATTCCCTCTTGGTTGGTGCTTCTATATCTCGGCCACCCTAGTGGTTGAAGCTTGGTTGATGGCTCTCAAGGCAAGGCAAGACGGCTCATGAGATGCCTCGGTCAGTGCGGGCCTTGGTACTAGAGATCTCTCGGTCAGCAAGCTATTTGCACGGGTCAGCAAGGATATTGGCTTAGCATGTCCGTCGGTCGGCAATAGTGCTTGTGCAATGCAACTTGGTTGATCAGCATAGTTGTGGCACGGAGGCAACTTTGGTCGGCAGGGCAAGATTGAAGTGGGTTGCTCCGTGGATCGGTAGCTACTAGGGTTAAGATCCAATGCTCGGTCGGCACAGCTTGTGGTGCGGCTGCAGACTGGGTCATCAATGCCCTTGACACATTGGAGCAACTCGATTGGCAGTTGATGTGGGCACTGGGATCCTTCGCTCAGCAGCCTACTTGATGCGGCTGTAAGGCTGGGCAATGATGCTAGTGTTCCTTCGGTCAGCAGACAGCAAGTGCAGTCAGATGGCTTGGTCGGCACTTGGATGATTGATGCGTGGATTGCTCTAGGTTGGCATTGGCTGGGTGTGCCACCTCCTTGGTGCATGAGCAGCTTTCGTTCAACAATGAGATTGGTGCACGGCTTTCACTTGGGTCGGCAGCAAGCAGTTTTGGCAGCACGGAGCAGCTTGGTTTTTAGTGCTTGATGAATGTCGAATCAATCTCCAAAGTTTTAATCTCCTAGCCGCAATTTTGGGTACATGCAAGAGCACAAGTCATAACAATTGATGAGAGAATTAAATACTGTTTAAATCCAAAACTTCAATCGGGGAGTCAAAGATTATGGCTTGAAGTAGTTCCCTTTGGCGTTGAAAATTTGTTGCTGATTGTTGCTTTTGATTTGCATGAAGAAGCTTGCTCTTGATTTGATGATGGCTCCTTGGAACTTGTGGATTTGAGATTTATTATAGAGGGAGGCTTAGCATTACGACAAGTTAAAATATGTTGGCATGGCAAGTCAAACTTTGCGGCTTGGGATTTTTGCTTGATAGAAAAAGAAGCTTGCGGCATGGGAGGGAAGCGCTCTTGATGCTTGCTACTATGGAGGAAGGAGATGTGTATACTTGCGGTTAGGGTTTGTAGCTAGGGATTTTTTGCCGACTTCTTTTTTTGTTTTACCGCATTGAACACCTCTTTGGAGAGGGGTTTATATAGGGATGTGGGAGGATCAAGTAGGGTCAAGAAGAATCCCATAGGAATAGGAAGTCAAGGAGATTTGGGATTTGAATACAATTTGAATTTGGATTCAAATTGGATAGGAAATAGGATTTGCAATTTGAATAGGATTTGGATCAATCTCTAATTGATTCGAGTCAATCTTAAATTGATTTGAATGAGATCCTCTCCTTATCTCTCCATCTTTGACCAAGTCCAAATTGCAAATGAATTGCAATTTCTCCATCGCTTTGACTAAGTGATCCTTTGAGTATTTATGAGCTTGCCATTCATGAAAACACTTAGCACATGCATCAAATTGTCAACACACGTTGGTTATCATCAAACATGAAGTCATCGATCGTTGTATCCAACTACACGTTGTATCCAACAATCTCCCCCTTTTGATGATGACAAACCAATATAAGATTTGGGCAATAGCGATTCAAATAATAACATCGTGACATGTGTGTGTGAAGTGTGATGATGGAGGAAGTATGCAATAATGATATAACAATGATGTTCAAGCATACAAGCATTTCAAGCATACAAGCATGCTCCCCCTTGAACATATATTCATTAATGCTCCCCCCTTAGACCAATATTCATGTATTCATTTATTCATAAGCATTAATGCACAATATCACAAATCTTTCCAATATATTCTCCCCCTTTTGTTATCACCAAAAGTGTATTTACGAAGTCAATTTCATACCACATGCACAAAAAGAGTATTATAAATTACACCAGGCACTTGCATGTAGACATTCGTAGAATAAGCATGTCAAATTCAATGAAAATTATAACATAGACTTCTACACCATCATTTAAGTGTGATGATTAAACATTGAAGTACATGAGGAGAAACTTTCAAGAAATTCAACCACAACCAATCCACTTTTTCCATGTAATATGATATTATCTAGGATTGATTTTTCCCATCTCATTAAAAATGAGTTCAAGATACCACACCCAAAACATAGCCTATAAGGACTCTTAGATGTGGGGTGGCATTGCTTGACGAGTATAACACCAACGCTAAAGTTTTACTCTTAAAGCATATGTTGGATACTCGTGAGTAGTATCGTTGTCAAGGATTGTATCCATTTTTCATACGGAGCTATTTTCAATTTTTTGTTCCAAATTCAATTCTTTTGTGCTCTATTTTTATCCGTGGCAAGACACATCATATCCCTTAGATTTTCAGTTATTTTTCATCCTACATTCACTTTCCAATATTTCATATAAGATGTCCCCAAATGAACAACAATATTTCATACTTGTGGAAGTGAAAGTGTAGGTGTAGAAATCAAATTATTCTAATAATTGAACATGTCATGGCTATTTAGAAAGTCTAACATACATATGTAGCCATAACAATAATACAATGATTTCTACATGGATATGAATGTCATTCATTAATACCACTTTAATTATTCAAAAGAAAAGATATACATTAAGCACATTGTTTTTTTTGCTTTTTGTCTTTTTCATTTTTTATTTTTGTTTATAAAGAACTAAAACAAACTAGAGAGCAAGCAAACTAGAAAGCAAACAAACTAGCACACAAATAAAAACAAATCAAGCACACAAAAAATGCTATGAAGGTATGCATTAAGTCCAAAGTAGAAACCATACCTTCACGTTGTTGTTTTGTTAAGGAACTAAAAAATGCGACGTCCAATCCATAGCTCCTCGCCACCTCCATCTTACATACAAGGAAGATATTATGTGTGACCTTGGGATCCAACAAGGTCCACTCATGTTAGTCATCAAACTTTTAGGAACCCAAATTTGCTTGAATTTAATATTCTTGTTCCTATATTTGCAATGATATGAAGTATGACCAACACTATCACATGTAAAGCACTTTGCATAAATATTTATAACTTTGCCAAGCTCATTGTGAATTTTCTTATACTTAGGCTTTTCAACATTTTTAGAACCATATCCTAGTCCTCGCCTATTATTGCCATATTTTTGGTTTCTAAGAATTATATCCAAAGATTGTTTTCTCACACCAAATTTTTTTAATGGACAATTCTAGGTTTGTGACTTTGGATTTCAAGAAAATATTTTTATTCACAAGCAAAGTGCATTTACTAATGAAAGCTTTCTTATTGTCCTCTTCATTCTTTTTCATGATTTCTACTTTCCTTTCTAAATCAATCATTTTTCCTTTAAGCTCATTATTTAGCATGCACATCTTTTCAATAAGCACTTTATTTTCAGTTTCAAGCTTAATCGATTTTTCTTTATACATGCTAATATCTTTTAACAAAATAGGACAAATAAGACATTCAGCTTTTTCATGCAACCTAGATTTCTCCTTTTCAGCAAATTTATGGTAGAATCAGATGCAACAATTTTTTCTTTCAGTTTATCAACTTCTAATGACATGTTGTAATTATCTTGTTGCAGTTCATTATTAGAATTTCTATACTTTTCTAATGTGGATTCACGTTTCTCTATAGTTGATTCTAGGCTTTCAATTTCATCTTGCATTTCATTGAAGATTCATCTTCGCTGTCCATATCCCACGTTATCGCTAGAGATTTTCCTTTCTTTTTCGCGAAGTTATTCTTTGCTTGTGGGCAATTTTTCTTGTAGTGTCCTTGCTTCCTGCATTTAAAACAAATAATTTCATTATTAGTATTTGACTTCATGATACATGATATCATGAGACTAAGGACATCCTTATTAGTCATTTCTATCTCACGGAGTAGTACCCCCGTGGATGGGATGCAAAGCCTCAAGCCTAAGCTTTCCATCTCCAGAACAATAGTTGCATCAAGGACTTTGGTGGATATCCTAGGAGATTGAGTGGAGGTTTCGGTGTTAACGTTCATGTTTATGTAGAACAAATTGATAAGCCTATGAAAGTATCTGCATCTATTGTGATGTGAAAATAGATCAGTTCCTAACTTGAAATCTGAAAATTGTGTTAATGCCATATTTAGCCAAGTCTCCTATTTTAACATACCTCTCTTGGGGGATTGTTCTTTGGGAGTTCAATTCAAAGGTGGCCATGAGATCGGGCCTAAGAAGATATGGAGTTATGATCTCCTTCTCAGATAAGGGTTGAGAGGAAGATGAAGCTTTCCTTCTCTTCTTCATGATAGATACACCTTTAACCATGTTTCTCGATATGAAAAATTAGCTAGGAAGATGAAATTGAATGGATGAAAATTATACCTCGGGTGTAGAAGGCGATCTCCTCGAAAGTTCTTCAACAAATTGCTTAGAAATCCTTGAAGATCCAAGCTTAGAGAGACAAGGGGCTGAAATTTTCAGTTTTTGAGAGAAATAATCGGCTATGGTGAAAGGGGATAAAAGAGGGGAAAAACTTAGGGGTTTACTCTTACCATGATAGATCATGGCCATAGAACGATATCCAAGGTTGAGGATTACTTCCCTTAATGGGTATGAGTGAAGAGTGATGGTAAAAAACCCAATAGGAAACCCAAAACCCGAAAATATAAAACCCAATAGTCGGCTGTAAAAAGATATGAAACATACACCCAGATAGTCGGCTATTTCCAGGATAGTCGGCTATCTGGCAGCAACATCAAACATATTTTTTATCATATTAAACTATATGCCAAACTATTTAATATTAACAAATAATCATACAAAACATAATTTACTACAGAAAAGTAATTTTCAGTGTATTACCTTTATTTAAAAGTATTTAAAAGTAATTTACTCACTATTACTTTCTTTTTGCTTTCTCTTCAATTTCTTATGCAAGCAAATTTTGAGAGAGACATTTTTGCTCTTATCCATATCCGTTGATACTTGAAAATAAATAAAATTTAGGTACCATTTTCTTTTGGGTCCAGGGGATTAGTCGAGATTAGATCTCACTTTGTGGAAGCCAAACCCAATAAGGTTTTGTACTTCCGTCACAAATATATGTATAATTTTTATTCAAATGAACTTTACGAAAAAATTCATTTGCCTACCTTTTCTTCACTTCGTTTGTGTCATTTCTGGGAATCCACATCTTGATGTACCTGCTTTTCAAGTGAGAATTCCTATATGTTTCTCTATATGCTTAGGGTTGGATTTTTATATCCTAAGCCGGTCCTACTCCTGACGCTTTTTGTCCATCAATTATATCATCAAATTTTCCCTTTCCTTTATTGAATTTCTAAAAAATCTTAGATAAATCATCGAATTTTCTCTTTGTGGTGGTTACTATGTTGTCTAGGTCATTTATCGTATTTTTCATACCATCGATCTCTTCCAAAAGAGATTTAGTTTTATTGACTATTTCTTCATTCTCTTTCTCAAGTTCTTCCTTTATCTTGGTGCAACTCTTATACTTTTTATTCAATTTATGATGTTTTCTAATGAGATTTGCATAATTCCTCATATGCACCTTTAATATCAAAATCAGAATCACTACTACTATAATCATCACTATCACTAAGTAGGTCGTCATCGCTATAATGATGCGAGGATGGGTCAGAATTAATTACCTTTGATGAGTCAACGCCATGAAGCACATGTGTGCATGCTCTCCTCTGGGTTCATTTTCTTTTTCAGATGATGATGATGATTCGTCTGAGCTCGATACATCACTTTGGTCAAAAGCTGCAAATGCCCTTTTATTTGGCTTTACAAGTTTTTGATCTCTTCCGCTCCGTCTTCTATCTCTTTCTTTATCCTTGCCATTTCCTTGGCCGTGATTTTTCTCCAAGGGGCAATCTCTCCGAACATGTCCTGACTAATTGCATCCAAAACAAATAATATCGTTAGTTGAACGAGATTTACATTTATCGAACTTACTTCGGGGGAATTTTCTGAATTTCCTCGTAATAAAGGCTATCTCATTTTCATTTCTTTCAGAAAGTTCTGAATTTGAGCTTTCTTCGTTTGCTCTAAACGCCAAGTTCCTTTTCTTTGGCATCACCTCAATTTATTTGTCCTCTTCCGGCTCATTCTCATAAGCCATGAGATCTCCCATCAGCTCCTCTAGGGTGATTTTCTTCATGTTGTTAGATTCACGAATTGCAGTAGTCTTTTCTTTCCCTTCGGGACGAAGCGATCCGACAATCTTCATTAACTGATCATATTCAAGGATTTTCTTACCTAGTCCTGCAAGCTCATTAGTAATGTTCGTAAAATGAGTATTGACATTGCTAATACTCTCTCATTCTTCCATTTTGAAACTTTCAAATTTAGAATATAGCATGTTTATCCTAGATTCCGTTACCTTCTTTGTACCTTCGTGGCTTACCTCTAAAGTATGACATATTTGATGTGCAGTTGTGCATTGCGACACTCGATTGAATTCGGTACCTGTTAGTGCACATAATAAAGAATTCATTACTTTTGTATTTAGATTACATCTCTTTTTTTGGTCTGCAGTCCATTTCTCCATTTTTGCCTCAGGCCGCGTTACTTGTTTTTAATGATGGTCCATACGTCAATGACTACGGATTCTAAGTGAATCATCATTCTAATCTTCCAATTTGCATAGTTTGCTTCGTCAAACAAAGGTGGACGTTGAGTGTGGAGTCCTTCGAAGTGGTGAGAAGTTGATGCCATCGCCTTTTAACTTAGCTCTGATACCACGTGTAGGATCCCTGTGGATGACAAACAACACTAGAAGGCATTGAGTTGTCACAAATAAAAAACTTTTTTGTGAAAATGAAAAACCTTCTACGAGTTACCTAAGTCTCAAATTGAGTTGCCTCGAATTTGTACGTAATCAACAAAATATTAAGCTAGACTACGAGATGCAGCGGAATAAAATTCAAGCGATAAATAATAAATGAGAGATAGAGATCACAATGCAAACACAAAGAGTTTTATCCTGGTTTGGCCCAACCTTGGCATACGTCCAGTCCCCTACTCACTTCGGGATTTAATCCACTATATTGCAACACTCAATACAAGCACCTAGCTTCCCTCGCTAGGATTTCCAACACCTAGTTTCCACAAACTAGAATTTCCACGCAAACACCTAGTTATCACCAACTAGGATTTCCGACACACTTTCCCTTATATTACGGGAATTACAGCTCAAGTCTTCTCCAAAGACTTCTCAAAAGATTTGAAAATGAAGGACACGATTTTCAATAGCCAATGTATATATTTGTGAATATCGTGGTTAAAAATAAATCGAAAATCCTTTTTATCAAATAAAAAATTTAAATAATCACAAATTGATCAAAGGAAATAACTTGGATTTGATCTTCTAAATATTAGCACGTGGGCTTTTAGACATCATATCCAAGACTTTTAATCTTTGAAAAGATATGAATTAAAACTACAAAGATTAAAGAGATGAGAGTCTTGCAATTTGAATCTCAAAGAAAAGCTTTAATGCTTGGAGATCAAATTAAAACAAGAACTACTTGAAGGCTAAAGAAACTCAAAAAGATCTTAAAAATATTAGCACAAAAGAATTGAAAATCAGTAGCCTTGAAAATTGAAAGAACAACAATTTAGAGCTTGAGCACAAGAGCAAATTTCTTTTCAATAGAATATAATGTTATTTAAAAATTCTGAAATCCTAGCTATTTATAGAGAAATAATAGCTTAAAATCAGCTTGAAATCAGCTTGAAATCTCCTCAAAAAGTCTCCTTTAACGGCTAATTAACGATTAGTTAAATTCAAATCAAAACTGCCAAAACTGTCAAAGTTGACCCAGATAGTTAGCTATTACTGAGGATATGCAGCTATTATTTTGACAATAAGGTTTGGCGAAAATTTTTCCTGCCAGTAGTTTGCTATCTGGTGAGGATAGTCTGCTATAAATTGACACAAGAGTTTTAATACTCAAAATACTTGAAAATATTTTATAAAAAATATTTTTAAATAATATATGGTTAAACATATTTAAAAATCATTTTTCAAGAATTGTGTGTGTGTGTGTGTGTGTAGTGAATATAAATTGGCTTTAATATTTTGTACACTACAACTTACACAAACACACTGTATTAGCCTTGTTCTTCATTCTTTGTCTTGAGCCATTCTTCATTGATCTTAAGTCTTCATTAGATATATGTGTTGAAGCCTTCTTTTTCTTTGATTTCGGGCTTGATGATAGACTTTTGAATTTGGCTCGTTCTTCTTCGTTTTGCTTCACAATGTGCTCAAAAATATTCATGGCTATAATATAAATCTATATACACTTGAAAAAAATATGTTAGTTCGTATATCACTGTGCATATTGTTGGGGTTTGATGGACCCTCAGAACATAAATCTATGCACGTCCTACTTCTGACAGACGATAAAATCATAATATGGCAGCGCAAAAATTATTAAACACTTTAATAAATGAACCCTATGGACATCATGCACCCTAGCTAGGAAAATCTACTATATTGGGGCGGGTCTGACCAACCCCGAAGATAGATCTAAACTACTGCATATATATGAAAGCACAAATAAAATTGACTTACTCGGAACTTTGCTTCCACAGAAAACAAAGCGTCGTTTTGAGCAACAACTTTAGCTCCCCAAAGCTAGTCGCATCCGCGCCTCCAAAACTGGTCCACCCGAAGCGAGCCGACACCGCACCTCCAAGCCAATCACTTACCGAAGAAAGTTTCACTTGAGTAGACCCACGTTAAAGACTTTTGGATCAGATCCAAACATCCTCGCCATCTTGCTAGGACTCGATCGGAGGATCGGAGAATTATAAGAGGGAAATAATTTAAGTATTAGATCGAACGTGCTCAAAAACCTTTTAGAGCTTCTCGAATCAGAGACTTGGTGCGAGTTTCAATGAGGAGGGTCGTCCCTTATTTATATAGGGAGCCGGCCCATCCTTTTTGTTACGAGCAATGTGTGATTATTAAAATGGGTTGTTTAAGATTAATTTAATAGAAGTCCATACTTCTAAAATTAACCATAAATCTATTTCTGAGTTTCGACTTTGAAACAACCTATCAAATCGATGATCTCGATACAAAGATCGCATAGAATAAAACTACGTCCAATTTCGATATTATTTGACCCTTCAAATGTCGAAAATAAACTCTGAAATCGTATTTCGCACAAAACTGCGAATTCACGCTCCCGAGGAGGCGTATCAGATCCTGCCACGTGGCACGATCTGCGCATGCCACGTAGCTCATGCCTGGGCAGCCAGGTGGGTCTGACCCGCAAGCCCTCTTAGCCCCTTTCGACGCTGTTTTTGCGTTTTCGGACTTGTTTGAGCTCCGATTTGAAAGCGGTTTCTTCCCGTGGATTTCTCAGGAAGTCCCCTTCGATCCCATGCATCTTTATCAACTTAATACCAAGTATTAATTCCAAATAATGTGTAAAGTCCCAAATGCTAAACTCTTTAGCTTTTATCTCACAACTTACTAGTGAGCTAAATTATTCCAATGCGTCAAATGCATCCCTCTTAACATTCTTCCTATTACTAAGACGTAAATCCTACTCGGTGTGAGACCCTATAGCCTGACCCTACTACAGGTTGAGACTCGAAATTCCTAGACGACAGTAACCATGAGCAGCAGGTATCGTCCCTGTTTCAGCATCATAATTACGTGATTGACCCACCGACAAAAGTGTCGTTGGGATCACTCTGACTATGTCCGTGATGAATACCACAGTTTTAGTCCGTTCGTCTTAACTATGTCACTGCATAGCCTAGGGTATGGTAAACTGTCAACCCTACTAGCTATCACTGGCCAGTATCATTCGGTCTTTGGTATATACATGTTGTACTTCCTACAACATACCTTGGCCAAGGTTTTTACCAAGAACCGTACTGAGCCCGTGACACTAACTTCCCATTAATGGAAGAGATGAATCCCTTGTTAATCACTACTCACCTCGTTTTCTTCAAGTGTCACCCAACCTAAGACCTTTCAGCAGGCCTTGCCTCGAAGCTAGATCATCGATCTAAGTGACATGATTCACACACAGGTTCGTACAACGACCTCAAGTCCTTAGGACCAACTTGCCTATCATCACTAGAAAGTTATCAATAACACATTAGTTAACGTTAACCATTTGATAACCTTTTATTGGGTTGTTCAGTGGACTCATTCTCCAATAAGCACCTGCGTCTCGTCTTTGACTTCGCCAGGTCAAATGATAATGAGATCATCAAGAGAAAGACACAATGGTCTATCCGATGTGTTGATATCCTTTTCTCGACGCATCTATGAACATGAACGCTTTAAGTCTCAAGCTCCTGTCGGTCAGACACTACTCATAATCGAGATATCTATCTAGATACGTGTATGACCTTACTGTGAGTCTAAGGAAATTATTCAAGTAACATATCAATAGAAAACACTCAGACAATTAGTTCAAGCTTTCCCCAGCCCCCTTTCATCAATGGACTCCTGACGTATACGAAGGAGTGCGGTTCGCTCGATAAATTCCTACCTCTATATCTATCTCTGAGATGTTTGGATTTTTCAAAACTCCATAGACATGCAGAAGAGAAATGCTATACTAGAAAGCATACTTTCATTCATGAACAAGATGTTTACATAGATAAATTGCCTCGAGGGTATACATCTCTCAACATCTCCCACTTGCACTCAGGCCCATTTATCTCGATTTCTCATACCGCATTTACTCACTCGTCTCTCTAGACGATCGTGTGCCAGCGCCTTCGTGAATGGATCTGCTATGTTGTCTTCCGAACAGACTCTAAGGAGTTCTATGTCTTTCCTCTTCTCAATATCCTGTATCAGGTGATATTTTCGAAGAATGTGTCTGGATCTCTTGTGGAATTTTGGTTCTTGAACCAGACTGATGGTTGCATTATTATCGCAATACAGAGGTATTGGATCCTTAACTACAGGCACCACCCCTAACTGGTTTATGAACTTTCTCATCTAGACAGCTTCCTTTGCCGCATCATCGGCCGCTATGTGCTTGGCCTTCATCGTGGAGTCTGCAACAGTATCTTGTTTGGAACTTCTCCAACTGACTGCTTCTCCGTTGAGAGTAAAAACATATCCAGAGAGATCGGTTTGCTATCATCTATGTCACTCTGAAAGCTGGAATCTGTGAAGCCTTCAACCTTGAGTTCTTCACTTCCATAAATCAAGAGCAAGTCTTTAGTCCTTCGCAAGTAATTAAGAATTGTCTTGACGGCTTTCCAGTGTTCTTCTCTAGGGTTGGACTGATATCAACTTACTGCACCAAGTGCAAAAGCGACATTAGGTCTAGTACAGATCATGGAATACATGATAGATCCCACCGCCGAAGTATATGGGACCTTATTCATGTGTTCCTTTTCTAAGTCAGTTTTTGGAGACATCTTCTTGGAAAGGTTTATTCCATGATTGGCTGGTATAAAACCACCCTTACTATTTTCCATGCTAAACCGTTTTAGCACGGTGTCAATGTACCTGGCTTGGGAGAGACCTAGCATCCTTTTAGATCTATCTCTATAGAACTTTACACCTAATATGTAGGATGCTTCCCCAAGTCTTTCATGGAGAAGTTAGTTGATAGCCATTCCTTAACAAACTTCAACATCCCTATGTTGTTGCCTATTATAAGAATATCATCCACGTACAATACGAGGATGACTAAAGAATTTTCACTGGTTTTCTTATAGATGCATGGATCATCTTCGTGTAATGCCCTACCAGCTACTGCACAAGTACTAGAGGGGGGGTGAATAGTACTTTAAAATAGTAAGGAGTATAATTCCAAATTAAATTGCAAACAACTACCAAATCAATTTACGGAAGCTTAAATTGAATGCCAACACAAAATAAACAAAGCTAACAAACGATGTTAATGGGTTCGGATCCACCCAAGTCTCCCCGACTTGTTCCCGGTGATCCTACGTCCCAACCACCCAGATCCCCTCCGGATACTTGAGTTAGAAACCCTAACTCAAGATTTCCACTATGAATATCTTGTGAAAAACCTTCACAAGATCAAATCATACAACAACGGCAAACGTGAATCCCACAACCCGGGATCACAACCTTCTCTCACAACCGAGAGAATCACAAAGCAATATTAAAGAGTTTAATATGAAATAAACAATCTTACCACAAAATCCTATACCTTGAGTTTTTTTCTTACCCAAATGGTGAAATGAAGGATTTGAGGAAGATGAAGTCACCAAGACCTAGCACCAAGGAAATGACCAGCAATCGGTGCCTAGGAATGATTTGGAGACTTGGATCAAGCAATAGCTTGAAGAGCTCACCAAGAACAAGCTTCTCTCTAGATGGATTCTAGATCTAGAAATGAGAGAGAATGGGTTTCTTGTGAGGAAGAGAGCTTTAGATTTGAGTGAGAATAGCTATCTCTTTTGATCTCAATGAATCTCTGAATGGAAGCTCTAACCTTGATAGAAATGACCTAGGTTCGTATTTATAGGGTCCCATAAAAACAAGTTAGGTCATTCTCCAACGGATAGAAATCTGTGAGAATTAGTCGGTCAAAGAACAATCACTGACCGACTAGTTCATCAACTAGTCGGTCAGTCAAACAGCATGGACCGACTAAGTGAAGATCTGAGAAGAGATAGAATTTCAGACCTAGAAATCTAGTCGGTCCAAGAAGACTTTCTGACCGACTAGTTTCACAACTAGTCAGTCAGTCAATGAACGTAGACCGACTAAGAGGCAAAATGAAATAGTCTGAACACAAGTTGACTTAGTCGGTCCAAGAACAAAAGTTGACCGACTAGATTGTCAACTAGTCGGTCACCAAACGTTCTTAGACCGACTAACGATAAACAATAGCTTAGGAGAAATTTAGCATGAACAGTAAGTCACAACTAGTCGGTCAAAGAAGCATCACTGACCGACTAGTTCACAAACTAGTCGGTCGGTGAGTCAACGTAGACCGACTAACTGTAAACAGTAAAGTCCAAGAAATTAAGGAATCAAACTAGTCGGTCCAAGAAGAGTTGCCGACCGACTAGATCACCATCTAGTCGGTCAGTACTTGTTCTTGTACCAACTAACATGCACAATAAAGTCCGAATCGAAGCGCGATGCTTCGAGGAAGTAAGAATGAACTTGTGCAATGATCCTAGAGCTACAAAATGAGCGTAATGAAGATAGAAATGTAAGATATACTCAAGGCTTAACATTCTATATATCGAAGCTAAAAGACTATAAATAAAACCTTATTAAACGGTCTTCGAGAGCTTCGATTGAATCTTCATAACTTCCAAAACGGCGCATGAGCTTCAACGAAGCTTTAGGCATGAATACGAGCTTTGGGAAGTGTTGAGATGTCGCTTTGAATGTTCTCGTGAAATTGGCGACGATCTCCAATACTGCGCTCACAAATTGTTAGTTCATGGATTATTTATGTTTGCTCATCATCAAAACCAAATCCGGGGAGTCCAATATTCAACATTCTCCCCCTTTTTGGTGATGACAAACCAACATAAATAATAATCAAAAATAATGATTCAAATGTAAAATACTTACTCCCCCTGCATTGATGACACGTTAATTCCAAAATGAATATATATGAATTGCATCAAGCAGACGAGTAAGATAAATAAAGAGAATCGATTTTTGAAATATCGGATTTTGAAAATCCTTATATATATCTTAACTCCCCCTGAATCTAACATATCAAACTAGATTCTTGGAAATTGAGTTAAATTTTCATTTGCGCTATTTATTATCATTATCTCTCCCCCTTTGGCATTATCCCAAAAATGGGGGGCATACAACGACAACAACTAGGAAATGAAAAATCCAACATCGGGAGTCGTAGACAATGACGATGGACCAAATTGACACCAAGGGAAAAATGTGGAAATCAAATCAAGGTGTGCCAAAATGTTCATTTAAAAAAAAATAATCAAAATCATCAAAAATACCAAATAATTATTCATTTCTTGAATAAAGAAACATACTCTTCAATATTCAATATTCTTGGTTAAATTTGTGCATGGAAAAAAATTCTATATGATTATAGAAATATAATCTATTTAACCAAGCATTTAAGCATCGAGCGACGAAATCACATTGCAAGGACATTGAATGAGAATTAATGTGCACGACGAAGTAAATATCATAACATGAACATCGATGTATATATAGAAATGATAACATGTTGAGTACATCCAAAAAGATATCAAATATAAAAATGTACATCACATCAAATGCAACACATCATCTATATAAACATCAAAAAGAACTACATCATCGTCTACATCAAAATATAACATCATCATCAATATCCAGAGTACATCAAAATACAACACATCAAAATATCCAACCGACATCCAGAAAACTCCAAAAGTATATCAAGAACAACCATCAATCTCCATCCTAACCCAAAATAAAACACTCTCAAAAAGGTAAATCATCCAATGAGCAGTGGAGAGTCCTCGGAACAGACGATCACGAGGAAGTGGCTGGATCTGCAGTCTCCGTGGGTCCAGTCGACGGAGTGGACTCAGGCTCTCCAGGGAGAAGAGGCGTCTCAACAGACGGGATCGTCGGGGTAGGTATGGAAACAACTGGCTCAACAGCTGGGATCTCAACAGCAGCAGGGGTCTCAACAGCAGCAGGTGATAGATGTGAAGGCTCGACAGCAGGGTCAGCAGCAGGCTCAGAAGTCTGAAGTGCTGAAGCAGAAGTCTCTGGAGCACCGGAAGTGGTGCCATCTCCAGGAGCTGAAGTGGTAGCAGCAGCAGCAGCAGCAGTGGCCTCATCGCCACGGGCTAAGGAAGTGACAAGCTCGTCAAGCTCCTCATCGTCCATCTCCTCATCGTCCATCTCCTCGGCCTCAGAAACTGAAGGAGGAAGATCAATCCCCATCATACGAGCCATACGGCAGACTACCTCTTCAGTACGAGCCAAACGTGAGTCGTGCTGACGAAGTAGGCGTACGACATCGTCTAATGTGGCAGGAGGAGCGGGGGCAGCAGCAGCTGACGGAGTAGACTGGGAAGCAGATGCGATAGACCTCTGCACGTGACGAAGCGCCGCTAGAGATTTCTTAACGGCCGTCGCGTTTAGAGGAGTACCCAAGGGATGCTCATCGTCAGGAGGGAGAGGGACTCGGAAATGACGAAACACGAGGGTCAACAGACAAGGGTATGGAATATGCGCAGATTTATTGGTCTTGCGTATACACTCGAAAGAGTCCATCTTATCGAGTATCACGCGAGCCCAATTAATCTCGCACCCCAAGAAAAGAGCGTAGATCAATTTCAAGAACGGCTGGGATGGAAGTGAAGATGATCCATACTTAGGGAGTCGGAAAGACTTCAAGATCAGGTTAAGGACCCACGCATTCGGCTTGAAAGATTTCGATGGAACACCAATGAAAGAGGAGGGGATAACCTGGAAGATATCTGAAAGAACTGACTGATCCAAGGAAGAAATATCATCGACGGAAATGTCCGAAGGAAGGAGACCACACGACGAACAGCCAAGAATCTCCCCCAAGATTTCTGCCGTGAGAACTATAGGAGTTCCCAAGACAGTAGTCTCAATGGAGTGACTGGCATCGTACTGGCCTCGAACGCGATTAGCATAGAACAATTTCACAAGGCGAGGATATGGTTTAGGATTGGCCTTAAGATCGTATCGGAGATAATCAAGGAGACCACTATAGGAGAGGAGATCGGCTAAGCCAAGGAAATCTGAAAACTGGACGTAGTGCTCCAATAGCATCGGGCAGTGTTCAATACGGTTGTAGGCCGCGAGACACATTGGGTCATCGCGACACAACGATATGTCAACACCCCCCGCTGGCATTGGGCCCTTTCCCTTTGGCTGGCGAGTCCTAGGACGAAGTGGAGGAGTGGGTTCCTTAGTGCTAGGCTCATCCTCAGGGATAAATTCAGTGTCGGAATCGGGAGGAGTAGAGGGTGAGTGGAGAATGGCCTTCTTGGTCTTAGATTTACGGGGTTTTACGGTCGCCGTCCTCTGCTTCTTCAGAGGAGGCGAAGAAAGAGAAGCTTGGGTTGATTTGGCACGACGTTTAGGCTTAGGGGGATTCCTAGGGTAGGAAGGCCCTATAGACATAGGAGAAGCCCCAGAAGAGGCGATGGGAATCCTCGTCTTTGCCATGGTCGTGGCACGACGAGCACAAGCAACTGAAACTACGTGCAACACAAACCTTAGAGATCAAACCCTAGAAGCACACACAATCAAACCCTAACACACTTCTAGAAATCCGAAACCCTAGAAGCTAGAGAGAGATCTAAATCAAACCCTATAGTAGGAATCGACCTAGGAGGAGGAGGGAGATACCTAGGAGGAGGAGGCGATGGCGGCGGACGGCGGGGATGGCCGGAGAGATGGCCGGAGTCGACGGGAATACGAAGAGGCTCGGAGGGGGGTTTGGGTTTTTCGGGCTTGAGCTGAGGTGAAGACCGACTAAAAAGAGCTTTAGTCGGACGAAAATTGAGTTAAGTCGGTCGAGAGCTGGAAAAGACACAAATGCCCTAACCCACTTAGTCGGTCACAGTTCAAGCACTGACCGACTAGATTACGATCTAGTCGGTCGGTCAATGAGCTTGAACCGACTAAGTCGAAACAGAGGCAAACAGTGATTTTTAGGGCAAGAATTAGTCGGTCGCAGTATACTCACTGACCGACTAGTTTTCAATCTAGTCGGTCGGTAAATGTACTGTGACCGACTAAAGAGAGAAAATGAAAAGAGTTAGATGAAAGCTTGATCTAGTCGGTCTGAGTTCATTTGCTGACCGACTAGATGAGCATCTAGTCGGTTGACAAATGAACTGAAACCGACTAGAAGAGTTCAAAAATTGAAAATTGATTTCTCTTCACAAACCACTTGGATGAAACATCTTAACACTCTCATTAGTCATCCAAATTACCCCATAAAACGTCGAAATCTTAAATACGACATTGAAATACGAATTCGATCATAAATTCAAACAAATCTCATAAAATTCCCAAAAATTCAACAAATCTAGCATGAACGAAATATCGCGAAATATATTAGCATGCAAGATGATTGAGTTTAAATATGAATCCTATATCTCGGATTCACCCATAATCCCCAATTCTCGACGCAACCGCACAAAGGAGTCCTCCTTTAGGGGTTTCGTGAAAATATCGGTGATTTGCTTTTGGGTTTCAACGTACACTAAAATGATGTCCTTTTTAGCAACATGATCATCTAAGAAATGGTGTCGGACATCTATGTGTTTTGATCGGGAATGGTGCACCGGATTCTTTGAAAGACAGATAGCACTTTGGTTATCCACCATGATAGGGCTAGTATCGCAATGAATACCAAAATCCTTCAATGTGTGTCTCATCCAAAGAACCTGGGCACAAGCGGCACCGGCGGCAATATATTCCGCCTCGGTGGTTGAAAGTGATACGGAATTTTGCTTCTTGGAAAACCAAGAGACAAGAGAATTTCCAAGAAAATGGCAAGTGCCACTAGTACTTTTCCTGTCGGATTTGCATCCCGCATAATCGGCATCACTGTATGAGACTAACTCATACGTACTAGATTTCGGATAAAGTAATCCAAAATCTAAAGTGTAACTTAGATAACGGAAAATACGCTTTACCGCTACTAAGTGAGACTCCTTAGGTTGAGACTGATAACGAGCATATACGCATACGGCAAACATAATATCGGGCCTACTTGCGGTAAGATAAAGTAAACTACCTATCATACCTCGATATAGACGAATGTCTACATCCTTACCGCCCGTATCCTTGTCAAGATGCGTAGTCGTGCTCATTGGAGTCTTTTTCCCGGAAGCACTTTCCATTCCAAATCGCTTAAGCAACTCCACCGTATACTTCGTTTGGTGGATGAAGATTGCATCGTTCAATTGGCGAATTTGGAGACCTAAGAAATATTTGAGTTCGCCCATGTGGCTCATCTCAAATTGGTCCTTCATAACATTAGAAAACTCTTCGCAAAGAGTGAAGTTAGTAGCACCGAAAATGATATCATCAACATAAATTTGAACTAATAAAATATCATTATTCGCATGCTTAACAAAAAGTGTAGAATCTGCTTCGCCCATTTTAAAATTCAAATCCAAAAGAAAATTCTTTAGGCGATCATACCAAGCTCGAGGAGCTTGTCTCAAACCATAAAGAGCTTTCTTTAGTTTAAAAACATGATTTGGAAATTTTTCATTTATGAAGCCCGGAGGTTGAGAAACGTAAACTTCCTCAACAACATCTCCGTTTAAAAATGCACTTTTAACATCCATTTGAAATAACTTAAAATTTTTATGGCATGCATAAGAAAATAAAAGTCTAATTGATTCTAATCTAGCTACCGGAGCGAAGGATTCTTCGAAATCGATACCTTCCTCTTGGCGATAGCCTTGAGCAACTAACCTAGCTTTGTTCCGGACGACGACTTGATTTTCGTCGGTTTTGTTCTTGAAGATCCACTTTGTCCTTATGACGGTGTGGTTCTTCGATGGCAAAGGAACAAGCCCCATACCTCATTCCTCTCGAATTGAATGAGTTCCTCCTCCATGGCAAGGATCCAAGCACTATCTTCGCACGCTTCAACGATATTCTTTGGCTCTATCGATGAGGCAAAGGCACAATTGGCGAAGTGGTGGACTTGAGATCTCGTCTTGACACTATCATTAATATTGCCAATGACTTGCTCATGGGGATGGTCGCGAACGGTATGAAGCCGCTTGGGAATACCTTGATCACTAGGCACATTCTCAACAACTTCATTAGTCGGGTTAGTCTCAATAGAATCAATTGAATCAATGGACTTAGAATTTTCAAATGAATCACATAAAACATCCATAGAATCATTATCATTTGAAATTCTAGAAGAAGTAAAATTCTCATTAAAAGAGACATGAAGTGATTCCTCGATCGTAGAGGATCTTTTGTTGTATATCCGGTAGGCTTTGCTACGTGAGGAATACCCAACAAATATCCCCTCATCCGATCTCGGATCAAACTTGTCCAAATTATCATATGTGTTTTTAATGAAACATTTTGCGCCGAAAACAAGAAAATGTTTAACTTGAGGCAATCTACCAAACAACAATTCATAGCAAGTTTGTTTGGTGTCGGGCCTCAAAAGTATTCTATTAAACACATAACAAGCGGTGTGTACCGCTTCCGCCCAAAATTGATAACCAAGTTGACTATCTTCGAGCATAGTGCGAGCACACTCCACAAGCGTTCTATTCTTCCTCTCAACAACACCATTTTGAGGAGGTGCACGAGGGAAAGAAAACGTGTGAGTAATTCCAAGATCATCACAAAAATTTGAGAAAGACTCATTCTCAAATTCACCCCCATGATCACTATGAATAGTGACAATGGTGGTTCCGAAGAGATTTTGTACTTTCTTCACAAATATTGTGAAGTTTTCAAAAGCTTCATTTTTATTACATAAGAAAAATACCCATGTAAATCTTGAATAATCATCAACGATGACTAGTCCATATCTTGCATTTCATAAGGAAGCAACTCTAGTTGGCCCAAATAAATCTAGATGTAATAGCTCTAGTGGCCGTTTCGTAGAAATGCTTTTCTTAGGTTTAAATGAAGATTTAGGAAGCTTGCCACGTTGACAAGAATCACAAAAACTTTTCTTTTCGAAAACGAGCTTCGGAAAACCTTTAATGGAATTTAATTTCGAAAGCTTATAAAGTGTTCCAAAGTTCACATGTCCAAAGCGTCGATGCCATAAGTGTTGTTCACTTGTGTTGGCAACGAGACATTGTTCATATGACTTAGGAAGATCCAAAATATAAATATCTTTATGGCGTGTGCCGGAAAATAATAATTTATTATTATCATTTGAAATATGACACAATCCTTTCGCAAAGCTAACTTTGTAACCTTTGTCACAAAGTTGGCTTATTGAAATAAGATTATGATTTAAACCATTAACTAGATAGACATCACTAATTAAGGGTTTAGAAGGGTTACCCACTTTACCAACACCGACGATGGTTCCGCTCTCGTTGCCTCCAAATACGACGCGATTTCCATTTGCAATGGGAACCACTCCGGAGAGCAATTGAGCGTCACCCGTCATGTGTTTTGAACACCCGCTATCGAGTATCCAATCCCCTTTGGAGCTAAATTTAAATTTGTTGCTCCTCTTCTTTTTCTTTTCCTTGAGTACCTAAAGATAGAAACTTTCATATCACGGTACCCAAGGTCATTGGGTCCTCAAAAGTTAGACCTTTGGAAGCCAAGTCCAATTGGACTTTGACTTCCCCACATAATTTCTACTATGCACAACATCCGAAAAATAAGCATTCATATATACTTGTTTTTCATCCATGCTTGTGTCCTTTGGGCTCCAAATAGTGAAAATTTTGGGAGCCATCATCCTATTGGGTGCATGCATGCGACGTTGATTTCTACGTGATGCATGTTGTGGATAGGCATATGGGACATGATGGAATGGTGCACGACGAGAATTATTCATATGATGAGGTGGGTGAACATATGCATGTGTGGGAACACGTGCGTGAGGGTGTCTCACATGGTGTGCACGTGCCCGTGAACGTGTAGCATAGAAATCATCATATGTGTGAGATGGTGGAGTAGGACGTGTGTTCCTACGTGGCATGGTATTGGTGTACATATAAGCATGCCCCTTCTTTGGAGGTCCACCCAAAGTGGGTTTCTTTCCAAAAAAGGGTGTGGACGAGGTGGAAGCACCATTGGTAGATGAACTACCAATAGAGTGTTTGCTACCACTCGTAGAGTCACCGGAAGTTGGCCTAACAAAAGTAGTGGCCGCTTTGGATGGACATCCCATCGTATACCCCAAACCAATGTGGTGATTGGCCGGAAGTAAGTCACTTAGGATTTTATCCAAATGGTCCTTACCCTTATTGAATCTATTGATTCGGCCTAATGTGTTCTCATATTTCTCTTTGAGAGAACGCATAGAAGTATCTAATGTGGATACTTGCGATGTAAGCACATAAACACGAGATTTAAGATTCTCGTTCTCAATACTCAAAGTCGAGTTTTGAGAAGTTAAATCCGCTATCCTATGTTCTTCCGGATCATCAATGCTAACACGTTCAAGTTTAGATTTGAGATTGACAATCTCATTTCTTAACTCTTCAACAACGGTGTCGTTGTTGGTGTTGATATTCTTAGGCGAGGTTTGAATGCTAGCTAGGTCATCTTTTACTTTAGTATATCGATTTACTAATTTTGTGTATTTAGACCATAAATGAGAGTTAGCATCCATAAGATCATCCATAGTTACCTCATCGCCTTCGTCGTCGCTATCATCGGAGGAGGAAGATCCTTGATCATGCTCCTCTCTTGCCATGAAGCACATGTGCGCTTGCTCCACTTTCTCATCATCCGACTCTCCGCTTGAGGAATCCTCGGAGTCGGTGAATGTTGCTCCGAAAAGTCCCTTTTTGTACCCCTTTTTGTACTTCTTTGACTTGTCGAACTTCGGCGCCTTCCACTTCTCCTTTTGCTTGTTTTGAGGACAATCCGCTTTGATGTGTCCCGGCTTATTGCATTTAAAGCACAAAGGTGGAGAGGCGTTAGTAGAAGTAAACTTAGATTTTTGTTTGAAGTTACCCTTTCGGAAGAAGCGATTGAACTTCTTTGCCATGAGTGCAATGGATTCCATGTCCATTTCTTCTTCCGAGTCCTCATCATCGGTAGAGGTGGATGAAGCCGCCTTGAATGCAATCGCCTTTTTCTTAGGCGCATCTAGGTTCAAATAGGACTTCATCTTTTCTTGTAACTTCACCTTGCTATCTTTGCGTACCTCGTATGACATCAAGGTACCCATTAGTTGAACTACGGTATATTTGTTCATGTCATTACCTTCCTCGATGGCGAAGGTACGTTTTTCCCAAGAAGAGGGAAGTCCTTCAATAAGCTTTGAGCACTTCTCCTTTTGAGTGTAGGACTTGCCGAGGGCCTCTAACTCGTTTATTATGTCAACAAAGCGAGCGTAATATTCTTTCATCTTCTCGCCCTGTTGCATATGAAACATTTCGTAATCTTTGTTTACGACTACGAGTTTAGAGTCTCTTACCCTACTCGTCCCTTCATGAAGTATGAGGAGGGAGTTCCAAATTTGATATGCACTCTTACATGTGCATATCTTATTGAAATCCTCGGGCTCCAATGCGCACTGCAGGGCGTTCATTGCCTTGGCATTGCTTACCTCCGCGGCGACCTCCGCGGTAGTCCATTTCTCAAAGTCTTCTTCTTTGGGTTCGATGTATTCCTTCATTGTAGTCCTCCATAAGGATGCACTCCGGAGGAAGGTTTCCATCCGGCATTTTCAATACCCATAGTTGGTACCGTTGAAGAATGGAGGCCTCGTAGAGGAATGTCCTTCCATCACCGATGACGCTCCTTCACGGTTCCTGAAGGTGTCATAGTTGGAAGGTGGAGGCACGGTCTTGTTGTCGTTGGCAGACATAGCTAAGTATCTGGCTCTGATACCAAATGTAATGCCCTACCAGCTACTGCACAAGTACTAGAGGGGGGGTGAATAGTACTTTAAAATAGTAAGGAGTATAATTCCAAATTAAATTGCAAACAACTACCAAATCAATTTGCGGAAGCTTAAATTGAATGACAACACAAAATAAACAAAGCTAACAAACGATGTTAATGGGTTCGGATCCACCCAAGTCTCCCCGACTTGTTTCCGGTGATCCTACGTCCCAACCACCCGGATCCCCTCCGGATACTTGAGTTAGAAACCCTAACTCAAGATTTCCACTATGAATATCTTGTGAAAAACCTTCACAAGATCAAATCATACAACAACGGCAAACGTGAATCCCACAACCCGGGATCACAACCTTCTCTCACAACCGAGAGAATCACAAAGCAATATTAAAGAGTTTAATATGAAATAAACAATCTTACCACAAAATCCTATACCTTGAGTTTTTTTCTTACCCAAATGGTGAAATGAAGGATTTGAGGAAGATGAAGTCACCAAAACCTAGCACCAAGGAAATGACCAGCAATCGGTGCCTAGGAATGATTTAGAGACTTGGATCAAGCAATAGCTTGAAGAGCTCACCAAGAACAAGCTTCTCTCTAGATGGATTCTAGATCTAGAAATGAGAGAGAATGGGTTTCTTGTGAGGAAGAGAGCTTTAGATTTGAGTGAGAATAGCTATCTCTTTTGATCTCAATGAATCTCTGAATGGAAGCTCTAACCTTGATAGAAATGACCTAGGTTCGTATTTATAGGGTCCCATAAAAACAAGTTAGGTCATTCTCCAACGGATAGAAATCTGTGAGAATTAGTCGGTCAAAGAACAATCACTGACCGACTAGTTCATCAACTAGTCGGTCAGTCAAACAGCATGGACCGACTAAGTGAAGATCTGAGAAGAGATAGAATTTCAGACCTAGAAATCTAGTCGGTCCAAGAAGACTTTCTGACCGACTAGTTTCACAACTAGTCGGTCAGTCAATGAACGTAGACCGACTAAGAGGCAAAATGAAATAGTCTGAACACAAGTTGACTTAGTCGGTCCAAGAACAAAAGTTGACCGACTAGATTGTCAACTAGTCGGTCACCAAACGTTCTTAGACCGACTAACGATAAACAGTAGCTTAGGAGAAATTTAGCATGAACAGTAAGTCACAACTAGTCGGTCAAAGAAGCATCACTGACCGACTAGTTCACAAACTAGTCGGTCGGTGAGTCAACGTAGACCGACTAACTGTAAACAGTAAAGTCCAAGAAATTAAGGAATCAAACTAGTCGGTCCAAGAAGAGTTGCCGACCGACTAGATCACCATCTAGTCGGTCAGTACTTGTTCTTGTACCAACTAACATGCACAATAAAGTCCGAATCGAAGCGCGATGCTTCGAGGAAGTAAGAATGAACTTGTGCAAGGATCCTAGAGCTACGAAATGAGCGTAATGAAGATAGAAACGTAAGATATACTCAAGGCTTAACATTCTATATATCGAAGCTAAAAGACTATAAATAAAACCTTAATAAACGGTCTTCGAGAGCTTCGATTGAATCTTCATAACTTCCAAAACGGCGCATGAGCTTCAACGAAGCTTTAGGCATGAATACGAGCTTTGGGAAGTGTTGAGATGTCGCTTTGAATGTTCTCGTGAAATTGGAGACGATCTCCAATACTGCGCTCACAAATTGTTAGTTCATGGATTATTTATGTTTGCTCATCATCAAAACCAAATCCGGGGAGTCCAATATTCAACACTTCGTTTCTGACAAACCCAAACTCTTTGACTATCTTGTCAAAACGGATGTTCCAACTTCTTGATGCCTGCTTAAGTCCGTAGATTGACCTATGCAGTCTACATGCTTTTCCTTTACTCCCACTGACTTCGAAACCTTCTGGCTGAGTCATGTAAATCTGCTCCTCTAAATCACCATTTAGAAACGTAGTCTTTACATCCATTTGCCAGATCTCATAGTCATAATAGGCATCAATAGCGAGTATGATCCAGATAGACTTATGCATGGCGACTGATGAGAAAGTCTCGTCTCAATCTATCCTTAGAATCTGACGATAACCTTTCACAACCAGCCTAGCCTTGTGCATTTCTATCTTCCCATCTGCACCAGTCTTCTTCTTGAAGATCCACTTGCAGCCAATGGGAACACTTCCCTTGGGCACGTCCTCTAAGGTCCACACCTCATTTATGTGCATGGATTCCATTTCGGATCTCATTGCATCTAGCCATTTATCAGAGTCTCTACTCTGAATGGCTTCTTGAAAGCTAACAGGATCATCATCTAGAATGATGCTATCCTTGACCCCTCCGTCTACGAGAAAATCGTAGTGCCTATCTGGAGCTCGAGGAATCCTATCAGACCTCCCAACGACTGGTTGGAAAATATCAGTTTTTGATTCTCCCACTGGTTCCGACACATATTCTTGTGTTAATTCTCCTTCGAACATTCATCCAGATTTACCACCTTGCCAACAGCTTCCTTCATAATGAACTCCTTTTCTAAAAAGATGGCATGTTTGGAGACAACAACCTTTTGTGCCTCCGGATGGTAAAAGGTGTACCCTAACGAATGTCTCTGGTACCCAATGAATTTACACAAAACCGACCTATCTTCCAGTTTGTCTGGATTATGCCTTTTGACATAAGCAGGCCAACCCCACACCCTTAAATGTTTAAGGTTGGGTTTCTTGCCACTCCATATCTGATATGGTGTTGACGGCACAGATTTCGATGGAACCTTATTGAGAATGTACACATCAGTTTCTAGGGCATAGCCCCAGAGGGAGGTTGGTAACTCAGCTTCACTTATCATGGATCACACCATGTTTAACAAAGTGTGATTCCTTCTATCCAAAACACCATTATGCTGAGGTGTATAAGGAGGTGTGACATGAGAGAGAATCCCATTCTCTTTTAAATACTTAAAGAATTCATGGCTCAAGTATTCTCCTCCTCGATTAGATCGAAGAATTTTAACACTTTTGCCGGTTTGTTTTTCAACTTTGTTATGATACTCTTTGAATCGCTCAAAAGTTTCGGACTTATGTTTCATCAAGAACACGTGTCCAAACCTAGAGTGATTGTCAGTAAACGTAACGAAATATGAATATCCTCCTTTGGCTAAGGTAGACATAGGTCCACAAACATCCGAATGTACGAGACCTAAGAGTTCACCAACTCTCTCCCCATGACCTACAAAGGGAGTTTTGGCCATCTTACCTTTAAGGCAAGACTCGCAAGTGTCGTATGACTCATAATTTGATAGGCCCAAGGACCCCTCTTTATGTAACTTGCTAAGTCTCTTCTCTTCGATATGACCTAGTCTATAGTGCCAAAGATAAGTTTCATTATAACATGATTCCTTGCGTTTTCGTGTATTAACAGTTAATACAACTTCATTATTCAAAGTGTACACACCATTGTTTAGGGTCCCAAATCCTAGAAATTTACTATTAAAAAATGTTCATAACATTTTCGTTGGTAGTAAAGATATAACCCTCTCTGGCCAAAGCTGAGACGGAGATAATATTGCATAGGAAATTTGGGATATAATAACATTGCTTCAAAAGCAAGTTAGTACCATTCGCCAATGTGTGTTTAACATCTCCCACGGCCATAGCAGCAACACTTGCTGCGTTGCCGACCTGGAGAACGACCTCATTCTTTTCGAGCTTTTTATTAATTCTCATTCATTGTAACGTATTACAGATGTGAGAGCCTGCACTGGTATCTAATACACATGCATTAGAAGTCACAAAAAGAACTACACTTTGTATAACTATTATTGAAGTTGAGGCATCGGTATGCCCTTTCTTATTTTGCTCCCGTACTGCTCTTGTTTCCCTTACCCTGTCATTATACAAATTACCAGTTGAAATATTCTTGTTTAGGATATTTTTAATTCCACTCGTCATGCTGCAAAGAATAGAACTCCTAAAGTTAGCATGCGTTCATAATTTTTAAATACAATTAGATTGGTTTTTATCCAATTATATTCTCCCATTATTTTAATGATCATATAAAGCCATAACATTAATAAATTTAGTGGAAGCGGGATCTAATCACCCTGAGTCTCCCAACCTTGAGTGTACTCAACAAGTTGTTTGACTCTGCAGTCGGTAGATGAACTCTTCATCAATCATATCATATATGATTCCCTATAGATTTCTACCCCTAGTCACTTATGATTATGAGTGTGCTCATCCAAATCATAATGACTAGTCTCGTTAGACCCTTGTTTTCGTGTCTAGCTTAACTTATGCCAGCGCTCGGTGTCTGCATGACACGACGGTTTGGATTAAGTTTAGACTACATCATATGTAATTAAAAGTTAGTTTTCATAAGGTTGTCATGCTACAGCTTGAGTGTGCTCAACAACTATAACATGCAACATATAGTCGACAAGACTTCAAAACAAGGAGGGCTATGATTTATCTTGAAGAAGATTATTAATGTATTAGACTAGATATAGTTGACGGTGTCACATATTTATAGTTCGCATCCTTGCGGTCCAGCGGAAAACGGCCAGGGATTTGACTAGGCCAGGGTCACTATCCCCAGTCAAGCTTAGGGTGATCTTCAACACTAGTCAAAAAACGCTAGACTAGATCATGGTCCATTGAAGGAAAACTCACCATTCATATGTGTGCCATCAACTAAAATTGGCTTCATTAAAACTAGTTAATCCTATAAACCAGTTGAATCCTAAAATTCAAAATTTATTAGGATTGGTTAATAACTTTTATTAAGTCCTTATCAACTATAAGGAATGATTTTTAATGTGCTATCCTAATTGTGTATTAGGCATTTAAAATAATTTTAAATCATATCGAGGCAATCTAAAATTATCTCATAATTATTAGACAGCTTTTAATGGCTAACCTAAAAGGTTTTTCTTGTGTTATCAAATAAGGAACAAGAATAACATAACCATAAAAAATTAACAACTTAATTTTATCACATGAAATTAAGTTTCAGCAATTTTAAATAATCATATAATAATTATTATATGTTTCTAATAAACATCATATGCATATCATATTATTTGCAGAATTAGATCAAGGTAGATTTGGCTTTGATACCAGTTTTGGGTTTTGATGGTCCATAAGGGCTTAAATTTATGCACACCCTACTTCGGACGGACGATAGAATCATAAAATAGCAGCGAAAAAATAATTAAACACTTTAATAAAGGAACCCTAAGGACATCATGCACCCTAGCCATGAAAATCTATTACCTTGGGACGGGTCTGACCAACCCCGAAGATAGATCTAAACTACTGCGCGCGCGCGCGCACACACACACACACATATGAAAGCACAAATAAAATTGACTTACCCGGAACTTTGCTTCCACAGAAAACAAAGTGTCGTTTTTAGCAACAACTTTAGCTCCCCAAAGCTAGCCACCTCCGTGCCTCCAAAACTGGTCCACCCAAAGCGAGCCGACACCGCGCCTCCGAGCCAATCACTTTCCGAAGAACGTTTCACTTGAGTAGACCCACGTCAAAGACTTTTGGATCAGATCCAAACCTCCTCGCCGTCTAGCTATGACTCGATCGGAGGATTGGAAGAATTATAAGAGGGAAATAATTTAAGTCTTAGATCGAGCGTACTCAAAAACTTTTTAGAGCTTCTCGAATCAGAGACTTGGTGCGAGTTTCAATAAGGAGGGCCGCCCCTTATTTATATATGGAGCCGGCCCATCCTTTTTTGTTACGAGCAATGTGTGATTATTAAAATGGGTTGTTTAAGATTAATTTTATAGAAGTCCAAACTTCTAAAATTAACCATAAATCCATTTCCGAGTTTCGACTTTGAAACAACTTATCAAATCGAAGATCTTGAGACAACGATCGCATTAAAAACGGCGTCCAATTTCGATATCATTTGACCCTTCAAATGTCGAAAATAAACTCTGAAATCGCATTTCGTACAAAACTGCGAATTCACGCTTCACGAGGAGGTAGATCAGATCCTGCCACATGGCACGATCTACATATGCCACATGGCACGCACCTGGGCAGCCTGGCGGGTCTGATCCGCCAGGCGCGGGTCAGACCCGCCAAGCGCGGGTCAGACCCGCAAGCCCTCTTAGCCCCTTTCGACGCTGTTTTTGCGTTTCCGGACCCGTTTGAGCTCCGATTTGAACGCGGTTTCTTCCTGTGATTTTCTCAGGGAGTCCCCTTCGATCCCATGCATCCTTGTCAACTTAATACCAAGTATTAATTACACATAATGTGTAAAGTCCCAAATGCTAAACTCTTTAGCTTTAATCTCACAACTTAGTTATGAGCGAAATTATTCCAATGCATCAAATGCATCCCTCTTAACATTCTTCCTATTACAAAGATGTAAATCCTACTCGGTGTGAGACACTACAGCCAGAACCAATTACAAGTTGGGACTCGAAATCCTTAGACGACAGTAACCACGAGTAGCAGGTGTCATCCCTGTTTTAGCATCATAATTAAGTGATTGACCCATCGACAAACGTATCGTTGGGATCACTCTGACTGTGTCTGTGATGAATACCATAGTTTTAGTCTCTTTGTCTTAACTATGTCACTACATAGCCTAGGGTATGGTAAACTGTCAACCCTACTAGCTATCACTGGCCAGTATCATTCGATCTTTGGTATATACATATTGTACTTCCTACAACATACCATGGCCAATGTTTTTACCAAGAACCGTACTGAGCCCGTGACACTAACTTCCCATTAACAGAAGAGACGATTCCTCTGTTGATCACTACTCACCTCGTACGCTTCAAGTAGGAGCGTCACTCACCCAATCTAAGACCTTTCAGCAGGCCTTACCTCGAAGCTAGATCATAGGTCTAAGTGACACGGTTCACGCACAGGTTCTTACAATGACATCAAGTCCTTAAGACCAACTTGCCTATCATCACTAGAAAGTTATCAATGACACATTAGTTAACATTAACCATTTGATAACCTTTTATTGGGTCGTTCAGTGGACTCATTCTCCAATAAGCACATGCATCTCATCTCTGACTTTGCCAGGTTGAATGATTTTGAGATCATCAAGAAAAAGGCACAATGGTCTGTCCGATGTACCGATATCCTTTTTTGACGCATCTAGGATCATGAATGCTTTAAGATTCAAGCTCCTATCGGTCAGACACTACTCATAATCGAGATCTCTATCTAGATACGTGTATGACCTTACTATGAGTCTAAGGAAATTATCTAAGTAACATATCAATAGAAAACACTCAGACAATTGATACCAGAAGGCATACTTTCATTCATGAACAAGATGTTTACATAGATAAATTGTGTCGAGGGCATACATCTCTCAACTCATATCATCAAAATCCATTGGGGGTGGGTCTCAATTTCCCAACAAATATGTCATGAATAATCAAAGATATAAGCTTATGACACAATTATGACTATCATTCATAT
Source organism: Scilla litardierei (assembly GCA_030789695.1). Classification (NCBI taxonomy): domain Eukaryota; kingdom Viridiplantae; phylum Streptophyta; class Magnoliopsida; order Asparagales; family Asparagaceae; genus Scilla; species Scilla litardierei. The sequence goes on from CM061140.1 coordinate 30,433,024, forward strand.
CAGTGAGTCAAGTCATACTAAACATACCAACTAACATATCAAACATTTAAATACTACATAAGCATGTGTGACACTAATCATAAACCAATATGTGTGTGAATCATCAAATCATATATCACATATTTGATATAATGTGGAGAATAAATCTAACAATATAAGTATTATATCACATAAATATACATACTTACAAACTTTAGCTCCCCCTACAAAAGTGCATAACCAATCTTAATCTACTCTTTAAGCAATATCCTTTAAGAATCACGAAGTTTATTGGGGTTGACGTCAATTTGTAATGAGTACCTGAAAATAAGAAACATTTGGCACTCAATATCTTTTAGGGTCCTTGTGGTTATATAAATATAAAACTTATCAAAGACCATCAAATTATATTCAATCAATACAACAAAAATATCATCATTCTTAATGATATGCACAATATGAATCTTTATAAATAATATCAAAGAATTACCACAAGAAGATATATCCACCACAAGCATATCATATACTAAACATACACCAAACCAAAAATGATTAAGCGCATGACATACTCCAAATATTTTCCAATTTATCATTAAGCATACTAGATGTTATGGCATGTATAAGTAGCAATTATACTACTATATAGTCATTCTAATCTAATCAAAGTTGATTTTTAATCTAAATTCTACCTAACATAAACTTGGGTATCAACAAGATATATGTGTAAGCATAGATACCCTAATAATAAGGGTTCAAACAAAACCAACCATTGGGAACTCAAATCTGATTTGGATTTGCTTTCCTATGCATGTAAGAATAATTATGAAACTGAGGCACATTTCTTACAACATTGTGAATGTATGCATTTCTATCTCTTTGATTCAAGTGTTTAGGCACCCATATCATATCATCATGCTCTTTAACATAATTCCTAGCATGGTGCACAAAGTGTGGTTTATCAAAGTGTTATGAGGAACATGGTGAGTCTTGGAGCTTTCGGGGCAAGCATATTTACCATAAATGAGGACATGATTCTTTCTTACATATTTAGCATGCATATGATTAAATATACCATCATTAACATTTCTAACAATATTATTACTTCTAACAACATTTCTAGATGTAGAAGTATGTGCATGTGATGGAGTGGCTTTTGCACTAGCTATGATTGTTCTTAACTTTATCAAGTTTGAGAACAAGTTCTTCGTGCTTAATCTTACTCATGCAAATATCCTTAGAAAGCACATCAATTTTATCATTCAAACTAGAATCATAAATAACATGTTCATTCTTCAAGGAATTATAATCATGTAGAAAAGCATCACGTTCAACTTTAAGCTTATCATGATCCACAATTAAAGTATTATTCGTATCTTCAAGTGTTTTATACTTCTTCTTTAATCTAGCATGCTCTTTATATAATAATTCAAAAGCTCTCTTCAATTCACTATTGTCATCATCACTATCAGATTCTGAATCAGATTCAGGTTCAGAGTTTACCTAATGACCCATTAGACATTCTTCTTCTTCATTGCTCGAATCATTTGAGTCTGAATCACTCTCTTATTCATTTGTGTGAGCTGTGTAACACGAGTCATCAAATATTGACTCTTCACTAATGGACTCCTCTCCATACTTGTCTTTGAGTAGACTCTAAATTCGATGTACGGTTGTAGCTTCTAAAACATACTCAAAAACAAACTCATCAATATTACACAATAAAGTACTCATTACCTTGGAGTGAAGTACATCCATGTCAATCTCCCGGCTCATTCAATGTGATGTGGGTGTAGTTGGTTTGAGGTAGGGAAACTCTACAATGCTTTATACATTGTTGCAGAGAGTCTCAATGTAGTCCCCAATGATTTTTCTCCAATATGAGTAGTTTAATCCATCAAATCTCAGCTCATATCACCTGTCGACGTCATCTAAGAAATAATAGCTCTAATACCACATGTCAAGGGGATCCTGTAGATGGTAAACAAGCATTAGAGGGATGAATAGTGTTATTAAATATAAGCACAAATTAAAATTAATCCCTCTAGGATTGCCTAAGATTCAAATTAGTGTTGCCTAACTTGGATCTTAATCAACAACTCAAATACTTACAATCAAAGATTAATAGCACCGTGGAAAATAACAACACAATGCAAGTAGAAGTAATCAGAGCATGAAACAAGCACACACAAAGACAAGGAATTTTTGTTGAGTATTGGATCCTGTGACGGCCCGTATCCATCAGTACGCATATATTCATATTCTACGTATTTTCATAAATTAAAATTATTTTATAATGGTTGGTCATGAGTTTAATATCAAAATAGTTTCAAAATCATTTATAAAAAATATTTTGTAGTATCAATATAGTTATAGCCTATTTTAGTGAGTGCGAGTGCCATCCAATACCCCTAAATAATTTATATAATAATTTATACTTAATTCTTACCAATATAGTCATATCAATTATTTTTCTATATAAACATTATCAAAACAATTTCAAACTTCTACCATGAGATTCTATGATCATTTAGTGCTCCCCATTTTATTTTCATAATTTTCTCAAGTCAAATCGATATAGAACCCGCAAACCCGTGACCTAAATGTTTTGGCTCAAAACTCGTATCTCCGTAGCTCAAATTTTGAAATAGACCTCATAGTCACGGTCCTCGCATCGATACGAATCCGTGACTATGTTTTCGTATTTTTTTGGATTCATATGTGATTAACGAGTATTTTAGCATCATATTGCTAATTACCCTTACTAATCACTTTTTACCATCTTTTAACCCTAATTACCACCACCAACCCCCTAATCATAGCTGCCCATGTGTTAACCGTTTAAACAACTTTTTAAAAAGTGGTCAAAAGTTAACCTAACCTAATTAATGGCATTGACTAAATATTAATGGATTAATGTAGAGCAAGTGGCACCTGATCCAATGGATCAGGTACAAGACACAAAAAGGTGGGTCCCAACGAGTACAAGCCCATGTGGGGGCATATACTTTTCACCTTTTTTGTGTCTTAGCACCTGATCTATTAGGTCAGGTGCCACCTTTTCTACATTAAATCCAAATATTAATTACACTAATATTAAACTATTCTAATTAACTATATAAACCCCCTCCCTTCCTCTCTTCACAGCAAGCCAAACGAGGCCAACCTCCTTCTTCCATCCAAGCTTCCTCCTCCACTCTCCCCCACTCAAACAGAGCTCCGACGAGGTCACATACTCCTCCTCCTCCTCCACGTGCACCACCGCCTCCTCCATCTCCACCACCACCACCACCATCAACACCATCAACATCTTCATCTTTAACCTCAAACAAACCCAATAACCCATAATCCTCCTCCTTCTCCAACTCCGACGATATCTGCCGCCGACCAACCACCCCCGCCGTCACCCGGGCCGCCCCCGTCGGCCACCAAGATCACCTCGATCCCCCACCGTCTTCCTCCGCCGGCCACCGGTCGGAAAACCCTTACCAAAACACAAAAAAACTGTGTTTTGTGAGGCAATCCCGTGCAGAGGGAGAAAGTAGAGAGAGAAAGCGAGATTTATTCAAAAAAATTGAAAACTCGACATATTTAGGTCAGAAAATTATTAAAAAATACCAGAAAATACGGAATGATGCAACGAACACATTGGCACTGGTTTTGTCGCGATCAGGCAAGTATATCTCCCGCAGTAACTTTTTAAAGTTAAATTCGAATTACACTATTTTCATTTATAAGTAGTCCCATTGATTTTTCACGAACAATGATACACCCAAAAATTATATGTTGTAGTGCTAGTTGAGACGCTCGTTTTGACATCTTGTTTAAAGAATTTCGACGTGTCGTTTGCTTTAAACAATTCTTTGAATATATATCGTAAAAATCAATTCTTGATTTAAAATTAGTTTTTGGCCCTTTTAAATTGTTTAAAAATGCATATTATTAATTGTAAAATCTTGAAAATTACCTACCAGCCTTAGAAAAATCTTTTAAGCTTAATTAAACTTATTTGCTTAGTTGAAATCATTTCTGTGCTCATTCTATTATACTATTGTATATTTCCACGTTTCGTTTAATTGTTAAATTAAGTCATGAACTTTTGTGAGACTATTATACGGATCATTGAGACACCATGGAACCATTGTACGCATCTAATACGATACAAATAAATTGAATATAAATGAATGGAAGATAGAACTTCAATATAAATGAATGGAAGATGGAACTTCAATATAAATAGGTAGTACACATACTTTTAACCGGCACATGACTTGACCTGTGGGATTGGGGTAGTCTATGATCACAAGTGTTACAGAGTAGCTGGATGCACACATACTGAATACATCCAACACATTACGGAGGTTAGAGCTTGATCTTCTCCATGTAGGGTCGATGAGCAGCGCCGCGGATTAGCCCCCGTCGCAGGGCGCATGTTAGTCATCTCTCGTACTCTTGGACATGGACTTATCACTAGAATAGATTGATTATTAAATATTGCTCGAACCTCTTCTTCTACAGGTTGCTACAGTTTTGTTATCAAATACTAAATTGTTACAAGTTGCTAATAATATTGCAAATTTTTATTAAATGATTAAATTGCTGCAGGTTGCAAATTACTGTAAATGCTTAACTGCCATAACTCTTTTTCTATTAAACTTATTGCTTGTCTTTTCGGCTTTGTTTAATTAAAATGCCTAACGTTTTGGTTTTTGGAGATTATTTTGTCAAGTAAACCTCGCTGACGGACATTTCATTTTGTTGTTTTACGAAATATCCATCAGGTATAGATAATGAGTTCGCTGAAGGCATTGCTGTAGAAGTCGAGCCAGTGCTCGAAGACTACGTGGAGTACATACCCGTGGAAGACTAGACATTTACCTTCGCGACTGCGCTTTTAAATATTTAAAATAATGTAATTTGTGTACTTCTTGATTCGGCCATACTAGGCCTATGTTGTACATTACTTTTAAACGCTTTGGTATTGTAATAATGTCATCTGTATTATTTCTTATAAGCATGCAAGATCCTGCCGTTTTATTTCACAAACACGTTATTGTGTTTAAGCCAAGGAGGAAGAAAAGAAAAAGAAAAGAAAAAAAGTACTCCTCCTTGTTTTAAGCACATCGTGGGCCCGTTGTGTCGTCGCTTCCGATAGAATGGGAAGCAGGGCGTGATAGATCCCCCCAATCTGGTTTTAATGATAAGTAAACATAAATTATTGTGATTAACTCCTCTAATTGCAGTTAATTAAAGCGTTGCCAAAATTAGATTAAAGAATATCAAAAGTGACGGTTGATTAAAGCATTGATTTGTAAAGACTTCAAGGGTAATGAATGACGACCTCAAGAAGAACTTAAAGGGATTAAATGTAATTTTTTTATCTTTTACTCTTTTGAGTTCATTAGAATGTTAAGCCTTGAAATAACCTGCTTAGAGTCACTTACACCTCATGCACATTTCATTAGAATATCCCCTAGTTAATTCCATAGGATCCCTTGCTTAAAAATCTCAAATTTGTGATTTTAGACCAGGATCAGACATCTGATGTTATTCTTCCAAACGTCTGACGTGCATGCTTTCTGTCTCTTGATTCAGCTGACTTATTAGACATCTGATGTATAGTTCTCAGCCGTCTAAATAATTTTCCAACAGTCTGGGATTTGTTCTCCAGACGTCTGAATAAATAGGCTAGATTTTTCCGAGAGTTGTTCAAGGATTTGGCTCCTCGGTCACCCCTTGGTCAGGCATCTGATGCATATCTATCAGATGGCTGAACAGTGACTCAGGCGTTTGACTACTCTATTTCAGATATCTGATATAGAACCGTTACAATGCATTTAATGCGATTTCAAATAGTTGTCTAGATGTCAGATCGTTGTTCTTCCGTTTTTGCATTTAATATGGCCAGCTTTCTTTTGCTTTTTGGGCTATTTCTTGGGCAGTATTTATAGGAGATGATATGGTTCTTTTAGAACTCTTGAATACATTAAGATCTCATTGAATACACATTCAAAGCTTCATCTTCCTCATTTAGTGCTCTCATTTTTTCTTGTGAATTAAAGCTTCTAAAGCTCATTCTCTTATTGAATGCTCTTCAACTTTGGATAAGATCTTAAGTGCTGTCATTACTTATCTTAGAGTACTACTACACTCACCTTGCCTACTCAAGTAAGTTTTATTTCAAGGCATAGGAAGAGTGTAAGCATTTCAAGTTTATTGTATTGCAATTTTCAATCTTCTCATGTTGAGAACTCTTGGGTTGTGAGAGTGCTTATTCCCAAGTTGTGGGAATAAGGACATCGATTGTAGTTCGATTTACTCTTATTGGGGTTTCCTAAAAAGAGTTTAGTGGACTACTCAAGCAGGATTTGCTTGATGTACTGGTAGGATTTAGGTAGTCAAGGGTTTAATTAGGTAATCTAAGCCAAGATAATTATCGGTGTTTGCATTGCTACCATTTTCTGAGATTGTTTACTATTCAGCATAGTTGGTTAATTAGGGTAATTGGAGTAAATTCCATTTATTATTATAGAATACTATTCACCCCCGCTAGTCCTCTCCCTAAAGCTACAGGTCATACAATTGGTATCAGAGCTAGAGTTGAGCTATGGCAACCAACAACAACAGCCGTGATAGTGCATCTATCGTGGCCGAAGGACAATCCTCCATGCGACCACCACTCTTCAATGGATCAAACTACGGATATTGGAAGTGCCGGATGATAATCTATTTCAAAAGCATTTCACTATGGAGAACCAGGGAGGAGTATGTTAAGCCAACAGAAGAGGACTTCTCAAAATGGACGCTGGAACAAGCGAGTGCAGAGGTGAAAAACATGTAGGACTACCTGTAATATTAAGCAACACATTAGAGTGGGTGAATATTGTAATGGCAATTTAAAGCTATTTAACAAATTTCTTGCAATGTGGAATTATAAAGCAAGACAATAGCAAATGCACACAAAGATAATCAACATAATCGCAAACACACGATGTATCCTGGTTCGGTAATTGCCTACTCCAGTCCCACACTCTTCCCAGAGTCCTGTGGATTTGCACTATCAAGCTTTTTCCAAGGTAAACCCAATACAACTCACACTTTTCCAAGAGCCACACACTCTTTTACAAGAGCCACACACTCTTTTCCAAGATAGCACATCATATTCCAAGGGCCAACCTCTCTTTCTAGAGAGAACACTTTCATAACCCAAAGGCTAGGTTTCATAAAATGAAACGAATAATAAATTACACTCTCCCTATTGTCTTGATTAAATGAACTTATTAACGTGAAGTGCAGAGGCAATGAAGAGTGGTTGTCTAAGTGCTAGATTCAGCTTTGTGCACTTGTGGACTTCCCTTGAGCTTTGGAGTTGGATGCACAACCAAAGAAGCTTAACGAGGAAAGAGAGAGAGAATTGAAAGATGAAGCTTTGCTCTAAGATTTGGCTCACAAAATGATTCTCTATCAGTATGTATTGGTCCAAAAACTCCCTCACAATCATGGTTAAATACCCTCTCAAAACAACACGTAACCCAAGAAAACAGCCCAGTAGAAACACGGTCTAATGGCTATAAACGAGTTGAAAATCCTCGCCATTAGTCGTCTGAAGGATGGTTCCTAGACGACTGATTTACTATTCAGACGTCTGACAACTTAACATTAGATGGCTGACAAAAGGTTTGGTCTAAAGAAAAAGCAAGACCAAACACACATCAATCAGTTGTCTAAAAAATGATAGTTACACGGCTAATCAACTGTTCAGTCATTTGGTCATCCTACATCATACGGCTGGTCCAAAGTGGATGAGGAGAGAGACAACTCTAGAAAAACATTTCCTACCGAAACATCAAACGTCTGGAGTTCACCAGTCAGATGACTAATACATTGTTCAGACATCTGACCCATGAACTTTAGAAGGCTGATACAAGGCTGTGTCTAGCAAGATAAAAGCTGACACAGCAGACGTCTAGTGACTGTATTCCAGTCTTCAGGTCCTAGTCCAACATCAAAATCAAGAGTTTTTTGGCTAAAGAACCTATTGTGATGTGTTCTAGACTTCTCCTATGGTTCACTAAGTTGTAATATGACATGAATGTGTGTGTGTGTGTGTGTGTGTGTGTGTGTGTGTGTGTGTGTGTGTGTGTGTGTGTGTGTGTGTGTGTGTGTGTGTGTGTGTGTCCATTTAACCAAGGCATACAAGTATTCTACTAAATAAAGAGCAAAATACATAAAGAATCAAAATAAAACTACAATAAGCTTCTTGATTCTTCATGGCTTCAATGCACTTAAACTCCATGCCTTGAGTCCATCATCCCATCACCAAATATTTTCTCTACTCAAACATATAACATTGAAACTAATCCGAGACTAAAACAATTTGAGACATTAGTAATACATAATGTAGGGATCATCATCAAAACAATATTGGGCTTAATGACTAATATCCAACACAACATAAAGGCTATGAACTCTCTATTTTGTGCCTTGGAGGTGAGCAAGTTCAACAAAGTATCAAATTGCAAATCCGCTTACCAAATATGGAACCATCTCCTTGTTTCACATGAAAGAACATCAAAGGTAAAAATGTCTAAATTACATGTGTATGAACAACAATTCAAAATGTTCCAAATGCAGAAAAATGAGAAGATTTCTAGCATGTATGCGAGGTTCTTCGACATCGTGAACGATCTTGAAGCTCTTGGGAAAGCGTACTCCTAATAAGAGAAGGTACGAAAATTCGTCATGGCCATGACTCCGAAATGGGAGAAAAAGACCATGGCCATTGAAGAAGGAAATGACATGGCGAAGTACAACATAGAGAACTTCATTGGCAACCTCATGGCCTATGAGGTGAGAAAGGAAGATAGAGAACAAAGAGAAGCTCTTAGAGCACAAACAGATTCGAAGAAGAAAGCAATCACTTTCAAAGCTACATCGGATATCAAAGGATCTGATCAAGAGATGGATTTGGAATCCATGGCACTAATGGCAAGGATATTACAAACGTTCTTTCGGAAAGGTAAATTCCAACATAAATCTAAATTAGATTTATCTAACAATTCTACCTTGTGTTATAAATGCAATAAGCCAGAGCATATAAAGAAGGATTGCCCATTGCTAAGAACAAGGAGAAACAGAAAGCTTCCAAGTACAACAAGAGAGACAAGCACACGAATAAGAAGAAGAAAGGACTCGTTAGGACATGAGACGATTCCTCTAGCAACGACTCAAGTAGCGAAGATTCGGATAATGAAAAGGGTGAAGTAGCACACATGTGCTTTATGGCATGAGAGGATGACACTAAGGACATTGCAAAGGACGATTCTAGCGATAGGAATAGAAATGGTGATGAGTTAACCATGGATGGCCTAAGATGAGACAATGAACAATTATTTGATAAGTATCAAAAATTACTTAATTCATACATGATTCCTATGGATAAACTTGCTAGTCTCACCAACACATCCACACTCAACACAACACCCAATGCCACCATTATTGACACACTTATCAATGAGAAGGCAACCTTGCTAACTCAAAATAGCACATTGAGAAAAGAGGTGAAAACCCTCAAATCTCAATTAAAATGTGTTGCTATCGTAGATAGTTACAATGTTTGGCTCTACGAAAATATCGCATGCTAAACTCCTAAGTATAGGAGGTCACCAAGTAGTAAATTCCTAGTGAGACTAGGGTTAAACATAGGGACAACTTGTCATGCTTAATGAAATGATGGTTGATCTAGGGAAAGCAATCAATGTAGATAACACCACCTTTGGTGGGAAATGGTTGTTGTTTGGAATTTGTTGCGAATTACAATGAAAACTAACTTAAGTTAGAGGAAGTGGGTTGGATTGTTCACAGGTAGGAAACTTGTGTAGTGCATGATTCGTTGAGGTGGTTAGACTTAAGGACTTCATCCTGATATAAGTGTAACCCCTCTATCTGTGATGTACGGTACTATCATTAGCGGATACCAAACCTCTGAAGACACGTAGCTGTGTGGACGTGTAAGAGCAGAGAGTGGCGATGATGTAATTTGTGGAAAAAGGGGATATGTGCAATAGGCTTAGTATGAAAAGAGATATGTTGGTGGCAATTTTGTACATTCCTAAGAAGTGGATGTGTATAATAGTCTTTTGGGTGGTGTGTGTATAGCAATAGGGTGTGTGTGTTAAGTAATGGCTTCTTGCTTAAGCCAAAACCACTTTGGCTTCATCTTTAAGCCAAAACTTAGATTTTTATTTAATTCTCTCTCTCCCCCCTCTCTCTCCCTCTAGAACCTGGCCGAAATTACCCCCTCCCCCTTTCCTCTTCATCAAGGCTCACAAACCCTAATTTTAACGCAAAAACCCTAGAAACCCTAAGTTTGCTTCAAGGAGAAAGAAGGTGGAAGGAAGAGAAAGAGAAGAGAAGATGAAAAGGGCCTTCTTGAGGTAGGATTCCAACTTGGATTAAGGATTTTTATTTAGGGTTATGATGGTATTATGATGATATTTAGATTGCTCATGCTCTTGAATTTATGTGATATGTTTGCAATAATTCAAAAGATCAAGTCTTCCCATGGTTATCTTAGCAAATCACCCCTCCTGAAATTCTGAAATTCTGCTGCATGTTGCTACTTGAATTCTGGTCTCTGTGGGTCGAATTAATTCCCGAAATATATATATAATTGTATCTCCTGAAATTCTATCCCAGAATCATATAAAATTTGACATATGTTCGGTTCAATAATTGGGAGTAAAAATTCCATCTTTACAACATGTCTGAATTTCATTCAGTCTGCACACAGTTCAGAAAAATTGATCTCAGTCCCTGCAAACTCTATAGAAATTAGTGTTCTTGGTCTCATTGTAAAGATAATAACCTGCTCTACAACTTTCCCCTAGGTCATGTTTTCGAAATTCTAACTGTAACATGTCTTAAATTATCAATTATTACAGATCTTGGAATCTGTCTGAAAATTAGTCTGGACAGGTTTCACCAAACAATTCACCATAAATCATCTAGTCCATATTTCTGCATGAAATGTTATAGGTGAATCTAGTACTACTATATCTTCAATTTTCATTTAAGGAGTTTTGTCAAATGCACAAGGAAAATGGATGAAATGTACTGAACTTTATGGCTGTTCCTGGCTGTTCCAGCAAGCTGGTGTGTTTGAATGAAGTTGAATCTGTAGTAATGTCAATATTCCATCCATTATGCATGAATGTTGTGCTACTTGAAAGAGTGCTTAGTCATGCTATTTGTTACTAAATTTGATGATGTGACAATATTCATTTCTATGACGTCTACCACGTGTTTGTTGAAAAGCCCCAATGAATGTGAAGTTAAAGAAACTTGGGAAATAGCCATGGAAATATTTGTGACATGTACTATACTTATGAAATTGCATAAGTCTATTGAAGATTATGACGCATGATATGTCAACTGGGATGTCTCGATCTGTCCTAAGGCGGGTGAACATCCTAGTATGGGGATGTGGGAAGATTGGGTGTTACTTAACTATAAGGGACATGTCTAGGAAGGTGGGGGGAAAGAGATGTGATGTGTGATGTTTGTTCCGACTCGCCTTTACCGGGAGTGGATGTGACTTGGTGCTTATATTACTATGGATTTCCTCACTCCTTCCAGGGACGGTGGAGCTGAGAGGCCGGTGTACAGTGCCCGTGTCCACTGCGTCGTGTGCTATATTCATCCCAAATTTGGGGTGAGATCCAGGCCCTTATCTTTAGGTGATACACAGGCTTCCAAAAGAGTCACTAATATCTGCTAATTAATGAACTCCATATGTGTTTGTTGTTACACAATTGTGTGTTGTACCCTTCACTCTGGTAACTTGTACTCCCTATTGTATCTACACTCATAACCCCTGAATGATTTCCCTACCCTAGTTGGTTTCCTGCTGGGCACGTTTTGACGTGCTCATTTTACTTTTCAGGACATGAGCAGGTGACGCTAGAGTATAATCTCCTTCAGGAGATTACCCAGACGTGAGCTGTGACTTGGAGATTGAAGTCCCCGGTGTTTTCGCGCGTCAGATGTGTGCAATATAAATTTGGGGGCGTGAGATTTAAATATTTGTAACCGCAAGCGCACGGTGTTGTAGTGTGGCTTGGGGGTCGAACACAGGGAGGCGTGGTTGTGCTTGTGTCAAGAAGGATCGGATTCACCCCATGGGCGAGCTAGCCCGAATCGGATGATGGGTTGTCACGGAAAATGGAAAGCGAGGGATAAACAATATAAAGGGAAACCCGTGACTTCGGTTTTCACCCTATCGTGCGATTCTTGCCGATATGGCCTACGGGTAGGATAACGATCGGAATTAGGGTCTAATGGTGAGACGTTAACTCTAGAAGTGATACCAGCGTCCCATGGGCCCGATATTCCGGTCGGTGCCCAGGATGATACACCGGACTTCCCGGGTTCGGCCAGTGGGCATTCCCATGTCCATTAACACTGACCGACTCCGGGAGCACTAAGCTCGCAACGATAACTCCCAACGTCTAGTCCTGCGGCTCCCGCGCGCTAGGATTCGACGTCTACGCTAAGGGCGTGAGCTATGGCTAGGGAGTCAACCGCCAAGTTTATTCCCCCTTGGCCCAACGGTCAAAGGCGGTCTTTTTCCCGCCGATGACAATAAAACACCCAGCGTAACCGGTAGATTCCTAATCCCTATCGATTTCCTAGTCCTATGGACGCATCGGGGAGAACCCACGAAGGGGTTTCCACCAAAATCCCAGATTTGGGAACTAGTCACACATATTCACTAAAAAGCAATCTAAATCAAAATCGACAGTTAGAAACATGATCAGGCGATTGAAAAGTAGTAAGAGCAATGCAATTAACACTATATTAAAGTTTAACAAAGATCAGTCAACTTACTAATATCTGAAAAATTACAGCCGTCAAGAGAGAGAAAAAACAGCAAAAAATAACAACTCTCGTTTCTGGAAAACCTAGGGGTCATATATATAGAATACGATATCACCCGATCGGTTGACAAGTCAACCGATCGGGTGACCTGCTTCGTTTCTTCGGCAGTGCAGCACGGGACTTCACCCGGTCTCATGGCACGGTCGGTTGAGGGTTGAAGTTGATCGGTTGGATCTTCATACCGTCGGGTGAACCGGTCGGTTGAGTTGTCCGTGTCTCGGCTTCGGAGAATCGGCTACAGGTGAACCGATCGGGTGAAGGTCACCCGATCGGTTGGCATTCAGCAGAAAAAATCCAGAGAGTTGGGGCGTTTGAACCGGCCTCTGAACCGACCGGGTGACTTCTTGACCGCTCCAGCTTGTGTCCGGGTGGTGCACGCATGCATCACCCGATCGGTTGGAAGTGACCAACTGGTCGGGTGAGGGGCTGAAAGATGCTATCTTCGTCGTTTGACCCCCTGGATCACGCGTGACTCCTCCCATTGCTCTGGGGACTCATGATATCATCGTTATATGTCCCCTACGCCGGTAAACTCCTGCAAAATACAAAAAACACGGAAAAGTGAAAGAAAACAAGAAAACAGAAGAAAACGAATACAAGACGACGGAAAACAACGAAAAAACACAAAAGAAAACGTGCGTGAATATATGAAATATAAACACACGTCAAAATCCCCCAAGCTGAACCCTTCCTCGTCCTCGAAGAAGACGAGTGAGAGTAGGAGCTCGGAGGGAGAAAATAGAGAGGAAGAGGGGAAAGGAGAAAACAGAAAATCCTAAATCGCCCGTCTGAGCCAGCAAAATCAAAAGCACACACCAAGCTAACAAACACCAAATCACACCACTAAACCGAGGAATACGAGTCCATACAAGTGATGTGGGCCCATGCCGTGAAGCGCGAGTGAGTGTGATCGTGTGCCAGTAATCGGTGTCACTATCTACATTGTGCAATAAGCTCCATATACACAAATCCAAGAAATGACCCAAATATCGATTCGATTTAGAAATAGCGGTGAATATATGGCTCAAGCATGCAAGAGAATAGTATGAGAATAGAAATGCATCATGTGTCATGGACTCCACAGCTAGGGGCTCGGACATCACCACGCTATCACCTAGATAATAGCTAGAATTCCCTATTCCAAGTGTTTTCGAAAGCGATGGGGGTTGAGATGATGTGGAGTAGAACACTCGGTGCAAATTCTCGCCTTCCATTTATTCGGTAAGTATGAAAATATTCACACTCATATATTTTTTTGGGTTTTGGATATATGTATTTTTTTTGGCTTTTTGGCTATACAATTTTCTCTTTTCTTTTCTTTTTGGGGTTTTCTCTTTTTTTTTGAATTTTAGGGATTTTGGCTATACACATGTGTACTCTCCCAAGTGGGAGAACGGTACACGACGAAGGAATTTGCACCAAGTAAAACAAAAAAGAAGTCGGATTCTAGACACTTCGGCAAGGGAGATATTTCGCTAATCAGAGCGTAGGCTAAATGGGTTATCCTAGTCCTAACTGTGGAATCCCGACACATGCGAAATGAAGCATACAATATATATATTCAGGCATACAGAAGCAGATAAGATAGGCAAATACCACATATTCAAATCGAAGCATGATAATCGAGGGGTCATTCCTGGACAGGTATATAAAGCAAAATCACAACGTAGAAGCACACCAACACTAGGCACGACGCACGACTCACAAAAAAGCAAAATGGACCCACGATGCATGAAATGCAAGAGGACTCGATATCCTAGGGTTAGTGAATTTGATTATCGATGCCATGCTAGGTGTGTGTGATTTTGTAGCAATTCATCATAGGGTTCATCTCTAGGAGAAAGAGATAAAAAAAAGAAAAGAAAAAAATAAAAACACGATGAAAAGGACTCAAAAACGAAAAAGAAAGACTCAAATGACGCACAAAGTGCGACTCCCCCAAGCAGAAGTTTGCATTGCCCTCAATGCAATAAAAGTGAATACGGGAGGGCAATGAAAATGGGGGGATACGCACAGACTCAAAAAGACACGAAAGACAAGAAAAACACACAAATGGAACTGAAAATAAGAATAAAAAGTAAAAATCACAAGACACGACATATAAACAGAAAATGAAAATAGAAAATCACAAGACACAATAGATAAAACAAGCACACACAGAAAACAGGACACGACGACACACAGAAATATGCAAGGGGGAGGTCAATCGGAGTCGCTTGCGGTAGAATGGTAAGGGGATGGCGAGGAGGGTGGTGAATAATGGTAGAAGGAATCCTCCGAGGACGAAGGAGAGGGTGTGCGAATAGGAGAAGGAGGAGTAACATGCAGGACTACCAGAGGATCGGGATATATCGGTGGATCGTGGTGGATGATGGTGGGACGGGGTGGACCGACACACGGGTGCCAATCGGGAGGATCCATGGGTGGGAAGTGAACGAGTGAAGCGTACCAAGGATCTGGGTAGAACTCCCAGGGTAGGTGTGTAAGGCGTAAGGGGAAGCGCTCTGAAGATGAGGGTGGGAGGATGGCAAAAGGATTGCAGGCAGGACTATAGAGGTAGGCTGCACGATCCTCCCCAAAAGGAGTAAGCATACCGATAGAGATCAAGTAGTCGCAATCGATACGGTTACGTCTCGGGACAATAGGGAGGTCGGTGGGCATCCTCAAGACACAGCTGACAATAAGAGTGACAATTCCCCCGCAGCAGATAGAGCCAGAAGCTGCGCGGCTGACGGATAAGAGCTCGTGGACGATCCAATGAGCGGTGTTTATGGGCAAAGGGATATTGCCATGAATCCGGTCATGGGACATGGCATAGAGAAAGAGCAGCTCATCCCTAGACACTGCGGATACATCAACACGAGCGAAAATGGTGTTGGCAAGGAAGCATTGAGCGAAACGGTAGCAAGGGTGTATGATGTAGGAGGCGAGGGCTACCGCTGGAAGGGAGGTATATCGGGTGAATCGTTGCAAAACACCATCAGCCCGGAAGTAAGAAAAGATGTCAGATCGATCATGAGTAGAGCATTCAACATGGCAATCGAGGTTAGGGAAGAGTAGAATGTTGTTAAGCTGGACGAAGCTCATGGAAAAATCACAATTAAAGGCCCGGAAGGTGAAACCATGATCGGACACCTCGAGAGAACTGAGGAATTCAAGTGTGAGATTTCTGTGTGTATTGGCTTAGGTCCGCAGAAGATAATCACAACCTATGAAGCGAAAAAGTGCACAGACGCCCCTAAAGAGTCCAAGGGATTGTTGGGTGGGGAAGTCGGCGAAAAGAGTAGGTCGGATAGGGCGATGAAGGAGGGCTTGTAAGCGATCGGATTGCTCCTCAGACGAAGGGTTTATGCCGAGGACAGATGGGGAAAAGGGACCGTATAGGGGATGTCTGCGTGACGATGATGCTATTTCCTTTCCCTTCCCGGACATGGGGATGGAACGAGGAAGAATGATGGGGCGCGATATGGTGTCTATGAAGATGATGAAGCAGATAAAGTGTGCAAACACAAATTCAAGATATTTCAAAAAAATGAAATAAATGTGAAGAGTGGAAAGAGGTTACCCATCAACGTTGTAAGATCAAGCACCCGAAAGACCCCACGCAATATAGGGAAGCAATTTGGGAAGTCGTCGCTCGTTGATCCGACAAGAATAGCAAGTTTCGAAAATTTGGGGGTTAGGGTTTGGACGTTTGATGCGGGAATGTTGTAGATGGGGAGGGTGGCGATGGTGGGGGAGTATGGGAATGAGTGGGGATGAAGATTTAGGGGTAGTGGGATAGATGGGGGAGATCGATTCGGCAGATGGAAGAGGAGAGACGCGCGTTTGGGGTGTTTGGGGGTCGGGTGGTCGAAGCCGCGCGGAAGGATGGATATATAAGGGTGAAAACCAACCGATCGGGTGACTTTTCACCCGATCGGTTGAATAAGATCGAAATTTTTTCCTTCGGCCAATAGCTACAGGTGAACCGATCGGGTGAAGATCACCCGATCGGTTGACCGCTTCTCAAATCTTCCCGACTATCTCTGACTTTTTACCAGGTCAGTCACATGACTGCTGCATAACTCAACCGATCGGTTGATATATCGCCCAAATTTCCCGAGAGTTCAGCCCATCTCACACGGTCAGCCACCCGGTCTCAGCTCAGCTTCACCCGACCGGTTCACAAGGGGATCAGATACGGCCATCGTCTGATACGTCTCACCCGATCGGTTGAATAACCACCCGATCGGGTGAGGCCTAGTTTTCTGCAAAAGTTCATAAATGGCCTAAGTTTCTTGACCGACGATCCTGCGGCTGGATTAATTTATTAAAATATAACAAATTAAGCTAAAAATAAGCCTTAAAAACAAAAAACAAAGGCGAGAGTTTTAGAACATGGGTTGCCTCCCATGAAGCGCTTTTGTTTAACGTCGTTAGCCCGACGCCTCATACGGTGGTCAATTAGGATCCGGAGGATTTGAGAAAGAGTCGTCGGTCGTTGAGAGTCTGACCGGAGAGAATGCCGGTTCTCCTACCGCATAGTGTTTAAGGCGCTGTCCGTTGACCTTGAATGGCTCATCTCTTCCCATTATCTCGATAGCCCCATGCGGGAAGACCTTGGTGACGCGGAAGGGTCCCGACCACCTTGACTTGAGCTTTCCAGGAAAAAGCTTCAGCCTTGAGTTGAATAGGAGAACTAAGTCTCCTTCCTTGAATTCCCTCTTCAGGATGCGCTTATCGTGCCACCGCTTCAGCTTCTCCTTGTAGATCCAGGCGTTTTCATAAGCATTGAGCCGGATCTCGTCGAGCTCGTTAAGTTGAAGCTGTCGCTGACCTCCAACCTCATTGGCGTCAAAGTTTAGGTTCTTGATTGCCCAAAACGCCTTGTGTTCCAATTCCACGAGGAGATGGCATGCCTTCCTGTAGACAAGCCGGTATGGGGTCGTCCCGATCGGAGTTTTAAATGCTGTCCTGTATGCCCAGAGCGCATCAGGAAGTTTTGATGACCAATCCTTCCTGGAGTTGGCCACCGTCTTCTCCAGTATGCTCTTAATCTCCCGGTTAGAGACTTCCACTTGGCCGCTAGTCTGCAGGTGGTAGGCGCACCCGACTCGGTGTTGGACCCCCTACTTCTTTAAGAGAGCTTCGATTTTCTTCTCTATGAAGTGGCTCCCTCCGTCACTGATCAAAATTCGAGGCACACCGAACCGCGGGAAGATGTTGTTTTTAAAGAACTTGGCAACCACTCGGGAATCATTAGTAGGACTGGCTATCGCTTCAACCCACTTCGATACGTAGTCCACGACCACCAAGATATACTGGTTCCCAGAGGAGGAGGGGAACGGTCCCATGAAGTCGATTCCCCACACATCGAAGATCTCTACTTCTAAGATGTAGTGTTGAGGCATCTCGTTTCTCTTGGAGATGTTCCCCGGCCTTTGGCATTTGTCGCAGGCTTGGACATAAGCGTGGGTGTCTTTAAACAGGGTTGGCGAGTAGAATCCGCTCTGGATGATTTTTGCAGTCGTCTTATAGGTGCTCGCATGCCCTCCACATTGCTGATCATGGCAATGAGATATTATGGAGGTCGCCTCAGTCTCAGGAATGCACCTTCGTATCACCCCATCGTTGCAGGTCTTGTACAAATGGGGGTCGTCCCAATAAAATTTTCGGACCTTATGGAAGAATTTCTTCTTCTGCTGATAGCTCACGTTGTGGGGGGGACGATGGCATAAGTCAGATAGTTTGCGATGTCGGTGTACCAAGGGGTCCAAGCGGAAGAAACGGAGAAGAGATGCTCGTCAGGGAGCGAATCATCAACCAGAGTAGCATTCAAATCGAGGGTAGGCAATCTGGATAGGTGATCAACAACGACATTCTCCGCCACCTTCTTGTCTTTGATTTCCAGGTCGAATTCCTGGAGGAGGAGAATCCATCTAATGAGCCGCGGCTTAGCCTCTTTCTTGATCAATAGGTATTTGAGAGCCCCGTGATCAGTGTGCACGATCACCTTCGCCCCAACAAGATATTGCCGGAACTTGTCCATCGCGTAGATGACCGCTAGCAATTCCTTTTCCGTGGTTGTGTAATTTCTTTGGGCAACGTCAAGGGTCTTGCTCGTATAATATATCACATGCAGATTTTTATCCTTCCTCTGCCCCAAGACGGCTCCAACGGCGTAATCACTAGCATCGCA
Organism: Scilla litardierei; assembly: GCA_030789695.1. Lineage (NCBI taxonomy): Eukaryota > Viridiplantae > Streptophyta > Magnoliopsida > Asparagales > Asparagaceae > Scilla > Scilla litardierei. The sequence continues at coordinate 30,452,120 of CM061140.1, forward strand.
TATTAGTTCGAAGGGTAGATTCCAGTCCGGCGGCTGAATTACGGGTGCAGAAATCAAGGCTTGCTTAAGGAGGCGGAAGGCTTCCATGCACTCCTCGTTGAAGATGAAAGGTGTATCCTTCACGAGGAGTTGGGTTAGCGGCCTGGAGATCTTGGAGAAGTCTTTTATGAAGCGACGGTAAAATCCCGCATGCCCTAAAAAACCATGGACTCCTCGAAGATTGAGTGGTGGTGGAAGCTTTTCTATCACCTCAACTTTTGCCTTATCAACCTCAATTCCCCTCGAAGAAATGATGTGTCCCAGCACCACTCCTTCTTGGACCATGAAATGGCACTTCTCCCAGTTCAGGACCAGACCCTTGTCTTGACACCTCTCCAGGACTTTAGTTAGATTGCTGAGGCATGAGTCAAACTCAGTTCCATAGACGAAAAAATCGTCCATGAAAACCTCCATGATGTCCTGGGAGTAGTCGGAGAAGATTGCGGACATTAGTCTTTGGAATGTAGCTGGGGCGTTACAAAGCCCAAACGGCATTCTTCTGTATGCATATGTCCCAAATGGGCATGTGAAAGTAGTCTTCTCCTGGTCATCAATATGGATAGGGATTTGAAGAAATCCGGAGTAGCCGTCCATGAAACAGAAGTAGTTGTGCTTCGCCAGCCTCTCTAGCATCTGATCAATGAATGTGAGAGGGTAGTGATCCTTCCTCATGGCCTTGTTCAGCTTCCTATAGTCAATGCATATCAGGTACCCTGTGACGGTCCTAGTAGGTATGAGCTCGTTCTTCTCGTTGCGAACCACAGTCATTCCTCCTTTCTTGGGTACGACGTGCACCGGGCTAACCCAGCGACTGTCGGAGATGGGGTATATGATACCGGCATGTAGAAGCCTAACAATCTCCTTTTTGACCACCTCCATCATTATAGGATTGAGTCTCCGCTGCGGCTCAATTGAGGAGGCTTGCTCATCCTCAAGCAGTATTCTATGGGAGCAGAGGCCCAAGCTAACTCCTTTCAAGTCTTCAATTGCATACCCGAAAACACCCTTAAACTTTTTCAAAACACCAAGAAGTTTGGTCATTTGGTCTTCGGGCAGCGAGGAGTTCACTATGACCGACAGGGTCGAGTCTTTCCCCAAATATTCATACTTTAGTCCCGGGGGCAACTCTTTCATTTCAACCTTATGAGGCCCCGATGCATATTTCTCAAGCTGAGTATCTTCTAGTGAAAGGACTTCTTCATGGATTTATTGAAAGCAAGCATCCGGAACTTCACTCCCAGCAGTGGTTCCGCATGGAAAAGTCTCGCAAGGTATCGTGGGGATAACCAAGGAAGGCATTGGGTCTTTTTCAAGCTCATAATAATTATCCGGGAAGAAGGCTTCGAAGTGAAAATAGGTTTCAATAGTCGATGGTTCCCCACCACTGCTTCTAGCTTCCTCATCATCCAAAGATCCGGGATGCTCGATAGAAGTCTGCAAGGAATTGATCGGTTCCTGTCCAACGTAACTGACAGACTCAGCCTGATGGTTCTCCTGACAAAACTCCGCAAACGATTCTTCCTCACCAAACTCGGAACCAGGCATGTCGATATACGCCACTTCATCATGAGGAAAGAGGTTGTCGTGACAGGATGCTGCTGCATATCATGATACATCCTCTGATTTTCCATAGCGGCAGTCAGAAGGGATAGTATATTCGAAGCATTTAGGGATTCTGCCAAGCTTTGTGCCAAACAGCGGATGTGGTGCGAATGATCCTAGATATCACCCGAAACTACACACATCATCCTCATCGCTCGAGCAGAATACCTAAAAGAAGGGAGAGAGAGAACTGCACATATAGCAAACACGTCAAAAGCATCGGTTGCATAAACAGGAGGCAAGGAGTAGCGATGTCAGCACGGCGACTCAGTAAATCAATTCTATACAACTAATATTTACAGTATGTACAAGTAAAATCAAAAAGCGTAGAATGCGAAAATTATCGTGAGGTAGAGATGTGAGCTAGACACAAGGGTTCATGAAATCCTAAAACAACAAGCACGTTGCCTCCCGGGCAACGGCGCCATAAAGCTTGACGTCCCCGGCGTTTTCGCGCGTCAGATGTGTGCAATATAAATTTGGGGGCATGAGATTTAAATATTTGTAACCGCAAGCGCACGGTGTTGTAGTGTGGCTTGGGGGTCGAACACAGGGAGACGTGGTTGTGCTTGTGTCAAGAAGGATCGGATTCACCCCATGGGCGAGCTAGCCCGAATCGGATGATGGGTTGTCATGGAAAATGGAAATCTAGGGATAAACAATATGAAGGGAAACACGGGACTTCGGTTTCCACCCTATCATACGATTCTCGCCGATACGGCCTACGGGTAGGATAACGATCGGAATTAGGGTCTAATGGTGAGACGTTGCCTCTAGAAGTGATACCAGTGTCCTATGGGCCCGATATTCCGGTCGGTGCCCAGGATGATACACCGGACTTCCCGGGTTTGGTCAGTGGGCATTCCCATGTCCATTAACACTGACTGACTCCGGGAGCACTAAGCTCGCAACGATAACTCCCAACGTCTAGTCCTGCCGCTCCCGCGCACTAGGATTCGACGTCTACGCTAAGGGCATGAGCTATGGCTAGGGAGTCAACCGCCAAGTTTATTCCCCCTTAGCACTGTAGGATCCTGTCAAAACAACGACATTAGGATCGAATAATAACATAGACTTACGCTTGCGTATGCGGCACCGTAGTCTCTGAACTTCACCCTCGGATTCGCCACAACGGTCAGTACTTCGTCACGGAGGATCGAAGCAGAGTTTCACCGCCTAAATCTCTATTTAGAAGAGGATTTTAATGGAAGGGAGAAGAAGAACATAAGTTGCCTTATGCAAACTTATGGCATGGTTAGATTAGTGTAAAAGGCATACCCTTGGGTCCTATTTATAGGCTTTAGGGGTAGTTATTGTAGGAAATAACCACTTATAAGCTTATTAGCCTATATTAGCCCTTTTACTTATCCTCTTCTTCATTCACTTATCGAGTGCCTTTATGCACTTATAAAGTGACTTTTTTCCACTTATCGAGTGGTCCTTTTCACACGAGAAAAGGTTCCCTTTGCGCACACTTTCGTGCACGCAATATCTGAGGTCCGTATATGACGTGCGCTTATATTTCATATATTCACGCACGTTTTCTTTTGTGTTTCTCCGTGTTTTCCGCCGTCTCTTATTCGTTTTCGTATATTTTCCCGTTTTCTTTCACTTTTCTTTGTTTGTCCATGATTGCAGGAGTTCAACCACGTAGGGGACCTTTTACGATGATATCCCAAGTCCCCGGAGCAACGGGAGAAGTCACGCGTGATCCAGGGGGTCAAACGTCGAAGAATTCATCTTTCAGCCCCTCACCCGGTCGGTTGATCATCTTCAACCGATCGGGTGATGCACGCGTGCACCACCCGGTCTCTACCGCAGCTCACGAAGAAGTCACCCGACCGGTTCACAGACCGGTTCTGCGGGCGGCTGTTCTCTGTCTTTTCGAGCAGAATTCCAACCGATCGGGTGACTCTCACCCGATCGGTTCATCTATAGCTGAGAAAAAGAGCTGAAGACACGGGCGTCGAACCGACCGGTTCACCCGACTGCTCCAAGATCCAACCGGTCGCTCAAGAACTCACCCGATCGGTTCGTGAGATCGGGTGAAAACTCGCCGTTTTCTGTAATTTATCTGTAACGGATCAACCGATCGATTGACTTGTCACCCGATCGGTTGATCCGAAAATCTATATATAGGACCCCTAGGGTTCCAGAAACGGGAGAGTTGTATTTTTTTACTGTTTTATTTCCTTGTGACGGCTGTAATTGTTACTCTTAAGTAAGTTTTCAGATCTTTCTAAAATTTTAGTATTGTCTTTATTACTCCTTTACTTCCGCATTGCAATTGTCCGATTATGATTTCAACGGTTAAATTTCATTTAGATTGCTTTTTCATGAATTTTTTAAGTAGTTCCCAAATCTGGGATTTTGGTGGAAACCCCTTCGGGGGCTCTTCCCGATGCGTCCATAGGGTTAGGAAATCGATAGGGAGTAGGAATCTAACGGTTACGCGGGGCGTTTCATTGTCATCGGCGGGAAAAAGACCGCCTTTGACCGTCGGGCCAAGGGGGAATAAACTTGGCGGTTGACTCCCTAGCCATAGCTCACGCCTTTAGCGTAGACGCCAAATCCTAGCACGCGGGAGCGGCAGGATGAGGCGTTGGGAGATATCGTTGCGGACTTAGTGCTCCCGGGATCGATCAGTGTTAATGGACACGGGAGTGCCCACTGATCGAATCTGGGAAGTCCGGTGTATCATCCTGGGCACCGACCGGAATATCGGGCCCATGGGACGCCGGTACCACTTTCAGAGGCAACGTCTCACCATTAGACCCTAATCCCGATCGCTATCCATACCCGTAGGCCGTATCGGCGAGAGTCTCTCGTCGGGTTGGAAACCAAAGTCCCGGGTTTACTTTCTTTTCGTTCATACGCTTTTATTTTCTTTCGTGACAACCAACCACCGATTCGGGCTAGCTCGCCCCTCGGGTGATTCAGGTCCTACCTGACCCAAGCACAACATCGCCTCCCTGAGTTCGATATTCCCGCACCCTACACTAACCGTGAAACTTGCGGTAAACGACACCGCGCCGCCATGACGCAAGCGGGGCGCCGGTCAAGTTTATGGCGCCGTTGCCGGGGAGGCAACGTGCTTGTTATTTTAGGATCTCATGAACCCTCGTGTCTAGCTCACATCCCTACCTCGCGATAATTTTCGCATTCTCCTTTTTCTTTTTATTTTTCTTATTTTTTTTTATTTCTTATTTTATCTGTTTCTTTCCCACTTGTCGCTTCACGGGTGTTTGTTGTTTTTCATGCGCAGGAGTTCAAGGAGTCTTGACGACTTGATCCCCCTCGATCCAGAGATTAACGCCACCCTTAGGCGCTTGGCCGCCGAGGAGCGGAGAAGGGAAGATCCCGAATCCATGGAGGAGAACACCCCACCTCAAAAGTCCCTGCTGGAATACTCGATGCCATCTATCGAGTCCACTTCCGCCATCCGTCCTCCAGCTATCACGGCCCAAAGCTTTGAGCTGAATCCGTCATTGGTGACATGGATCCAGCGGGACCAGTTTGCGGGTGCACCCATGGAGAGCCCGATCGAGCATCTAGACTCCTTCTTGGAGAAGTGTGACACCTTCCGGATCAATGGTGTTACAACAGAGGCTATCCGTCTGAAGCTGTTCCCCTTCTCTTTGCGAGACAAAGCAAAGCAATGGCTAAGGGGGAAGGACCCCAACACTTTCAACACCTGGGAGAAGCTCTCCAACGCTTTTCTGACAAAGTTCTTTCCTCCGGGGAAAACCATGAAGTTGAGGAGCGAGATCTCCTCCTTCTCCCAGGCCAGCCACGAGTCCTTGCATGAAGCTTGGACGAGATATAAAGAGATGCAAAGAAGATGCCCTCACCATGAGCTTCCGAAGTGGCAGATTATCAATCTGTTCTACAATGGGTTGAGGGATGACCTGAAATCTTCTATGGACGCCGCGGCTGGGGGTTCCTTCATGTCTAGAAGCGAGGAGATGCCGGGAATATTCTGGAAAATATGGCATCCAACAATGAGCGGTGGTGTGACGAGAGAGCCACACCAAGAACTGGGGTGTACACAGAGTCGAGGACGTCGACAAACTTTCGAGCAAGTTTGACTTGCTTTCGATCCAGATCTCCGCACTAATGGTAGGAGCCGGTGGGGCCGGTACACAGCAAGTTTCTGCGGTAGAGTCCAAATTCCTTGGGGAATTCGACGGTGGTGACATCTCACCACCGTTGGATCAGGCGAGCGCACTATTTTACAACCCCACGAGGAATGCGCCATATCCACCAAGGACAAATTCCAACCCGGCCTACTCTCCCAACAACTGGAACCACCCGAATTTCAGTTACCGGCCACCATTTCAGCCCTCGCCGCCTCAGCAGCCGCAGCAACAAGCATATCAGCCGGCTAGGCCACAGCAGAGTCAGTTTCAACAGCAACAATATCAGCAGCAACCATCTCAGCAACAATCCTACGCCCCCAGGAATCAGCAGCCGTTCCAGCAGCAGCAGCAGTATGGCCAACAGAGGGCCGTCTCTCCGGTTGAGTCTCTCTTGACTCAATATATTACCAACCAGGAGAGGATCAACCAGAAGCTGGAAATGGGTCAGCGGACCCTCACGGACCAAGTAACCCAGCTGGGGTTACAAGTGGCGAACCTTGCAAGGTCGCAAACCAATTGCCGCCACAAACCGGAGGTGAACCCGAGGGGAGAACCCCAGACATTGGCACTCGTGCACGAGCATGCGAATGTGTCCGCTATCGTTCTGAGAAGCGGGACACAAATTCCTACTAGAGTGCCCCCTAGCAACCCAGAAGCACCGTCGGTCGTTGAGAAACCGATCGAAAAATCAAACGACGCCGGAGCTTCGTCATCAAATTCTATGACTCCGGAGGGAGTCTCTGAAGAAGAGAAAGAGAAGAAGGAGGAAGAGAGCCCTAAAGTGTACAAACCCGTTGTGCCATTTCCCCAACGGTTGGCTCAGACAAAAATTGATGAGAAATATGGCAAGTTCTTCGCCATGGTCAAGGACCTGAGTTTGCAGATCCCCTTCCTAGAAGCAATCGAAACAATCCCCTCCTATGCAAAATTCTTGAAAGATTTGGTGACTAGAGGGTCCAGAAAGGAGAAAGTAGTGTTGACGGCGGAGTGTAGCGCTCTTATCCAGAGGGCAAATCCGCCAAAACTTAAAGACCCGGGGAGCTTTTCCATTCCTTGCACGATCGGAGCAGTGAAGGTTAATCGTGCAATCGTCGATCTAGGAGCGAGTGTTAGCTTGATGCCCTTGTCGATGTACAAGAGAATAGGAATGGGTGATTTGGAGCCCACCGGGATGACCCTGCGACTAGCTGACCGGTCGGTCAAATACCCGGTGGGAATTGTTGATGACCTACCGGTAAATGTGAGAGGGGTGCATGTGCCTGTGGACTTTGTGGTCATGGACATGCCCGAAGACGCACACACCCCCATTATCCTGGGACGGCCTTTCATGGCCACTGCTGGCGTTCTAATAGATGTGAAGAACGGAAAACTATCTTTGAACGTCGGCGGAGAGAAAGTTGAGTTTGACCTGGGATTATCTATGAAGCACCCCGACCCCCCTGATGACCCTGGATGCAATTTGCTTGAGATAGAAGAAGAAAAAGCTGTAGAGGAGATCTCCTGGGAGATTCTCCTGAGAAACCCCCCCGATGACTTAGGGGATTTAGAAGATGAAGAAGGCCCCAAAGACAAAGAAGCTGCTGGAAAACAAGTGCAGCGAGAACGACCCCTCCCGGGTTCCCCAAAGCTCCTCCTGTGAGGAGAACGGGGAAAGAGCACACGGACCTCACTAAAGACGAGGTCCGGATCCTGAAAAAGATGGCGGGAAGCGCCAACACCAAGGAAAAGCCCCCGGACCCCAAGAACAAAGGGGGGGTAGTCGAGCAAGTATTTTTCCAGCCGCTTACTACTCCAAGCGCCTTCAGCTCCAGCGAGGAAGAGATGCCGAAATTTGGGCATCACCCGTATAAGCCACCATGAGCATATCTTGCGGGCGTCGAGCCAACGACGTTAAACAAGTGCGCTTCATGGGAGGCAACCCATGTTCTAAACTTTTTTTCCACTTTTTAGCGTTAATTTTTACTTTATTTTATCTACTTTTTATAAATAAAATCAGCCGCGAGAACATCCGTTCGGGGACTTAAGCAAATTTCTTGGTTTTTGCAGGAAACAGGCCCCAACCGATCGGGTGACAACTCACCCGATCGGTTGGGAAGTATTAGATACATGCCGAGATCTGTCCCCATATGACCCGATCGGTTGAGTAATGAAGAGACCGGGTGGCAGACCGGGTGAGCTGGGGAGAACTCTCGGGAAATTTTGGGGAATATCAACCGATCGGTTGAGTTCGAGCGCGATCGGTTGACCTGACCGGGTGAGCAGCCCTAAGTTCTCGGGAAATTGAGTGGAGCGGCCAACCGATCGGTTGACAATTCAACCGATCGGTTCGCCTGTAGCATCTCTTCGGCAAGATTTTCGACTTAATAGTCAACCGATCGGGTGACAACTCACCCGATCGGTTCGACTTAAAACCCTATATAACCCCCCCCGACACCCGTTCGTTTTCTTCATCGCCCGATCGCCCGAACCTCTGCCGTTTCGTCTCCCGTCGTGCGCCTTCCTGCTTTCTTCCCCAAGATCAGCCTCGATCTTCTTCCCCAACCATTTCCCTACCCATCCACCATCATTTCTCTCCATTCCCCCGCCATCTCCTTACACACAAACCCTAGATTTCCCCATTCCCCCCCCCCGTTTCGGAACTTGTCGAAGAGATCGCTGCGGCTTCCAATCGAGCAGCATCGGGGCATCCACGAGCAGCTATCTTCATCTAATTTTGGGTAACCTCGCTCCTTTACTTAATTTTAATCTTTTCCCAAATATTCTGTCTGCTTGTTGGTCGTATTTTGTGTTTGTGTTGAATTCGTTGTATTCTCACACACCCACGCGCACAAACAACACCTACACAATGCCTCCCCGCCGTATTAAACCCACCGACGCTAGCTATTCGAACCCTAGGCCACCCGTCGTACCCGTCGCACACAACCTACCACCTCCAACCCATCCACCACACCACGCACCACTTCCCCACCTCCAGATTACGATCCCGAATATGGGATGCAATTCCAATCCGATGACCATGCCGACCGATTCACGGCCATGGTCCTCCTTGCTGGTCAGGGTGGTCGGATACCCAGGAATCCGTCGACCGTGACCTCCCCTTCCTTCAAAGCTTCGTTCGCCACATCCGCGAAGACCCACCCGACGTCTCCGAGCTCCACATTCCACCCCCACGACCCCTGGTCCCCAGCGCAGGCCCCCGTCACCACCCCCAGAGGGTGGTGCCCCTGCTTGATTTTTCTCTCCCGCTTTTGCCCCCCCCATTTTTGAGCCCATCTGTCTTTTCGGGCCCCGCTTTGTCTCTGTCGGAGGGAGGGGACTATTTGCGTGTTGTTTTCTAGATTCACCCCTTTTGTTTTTGACTCCCCCTTGCACATTTCTGGATTTTATTGATCATATCATTTCGCTAGCTCTTTCTGGTCTAGCTTGGGGGAAGTCTACTTTGGTGTGCTGTCGTGTTTTGTTTGTTTTTCTCATTTTTGTGTGTGTGTGTGTTTTTCACTTTTTGAGTGTCGTGTCGTGTAATTTTATTTTATTTTTATTTTCGTATTGTTTGATTTTGATTTTGATTTTTCTTTCTTTTTCAGTTTTATCTATGTGTTTTTTTTCCTCGTTTTCACTTCTTTTCGTGTCTGTGCGTATCCCCCCATTTTCATTGCCCTCCCGTACTCACTCTTATTGCATTGATGGCAATGCAAGTTTCAGCTTGGGGGAGTCGCACTTCGTGCGTCATTTGTGTTGTTTTTCTACGTTATTTGAGTCGTTTTCCATCGTGTTTTTCTTTTTTTCTTTTTCCTTCTTTCTTTAGCTCTTTCTCCTAGAAATGAATCCTATGATGAATCGCCACAAAGTCACACACACCTAGCATTGCATCGATAATCACACTCACTAACCTTAGGATTTCGAGTCCTCTTGCATTTCACGCATCGTGGGTCCACTTAGCTTTTTGTGAGTCGTGTGTCGTGACTAGCATTTGGTGTGCTTCTGCTTTGTGGTTTTACTTTATATACCTGTTCAGGAATGACCCCTAGATTATCATGTTTCGATATTGAATATGCGGTATTTGCTTCTAATGTCTGCTTCTATATGCATGCTATTTATATCGTATACTTCAATTCGCATGCGTCAGGATTCCACAACTAAGGACTAGGATAACCCATTAGCAAGAATAGTTTCCTTTGCCCAAGTGTTTAGATTTCGACTTCTTTTTTTTTACTTGGTGCAAATCCCCTCGTCGTGTACCGTTCTCCCACTTGGGAGAGTACACATGTATATACCCCAATATCCAAAAAATCCAAAAAAAAAGAGAAAAGAAAAGAAAAGAAAAGAAAAAATCTTGTATAGCCCAAAATCCAAAAAAATATACAAATACCCAAAACCCAAAAAAATTTCCGTGTGAATATTTTTTCATACTTGCCAAGAATAAAGGGAAGGCGAGAATTTGCACCGAGTGTTCTTCTCCACATCATCTCAACCCCCGTCGTTATCAAAAACACTTGGCTTAGGAACTTTTTAGCTAGTATCTAGGTTATAGTGGCGTGATTTCCTTAACCCTAGTTGTGGAGTCCCCGATGCATGATACGCCTCTATTCTAACTCTTCTCGTGCATGCTTGAACTTATATTCACAGCTTATTTCAATTCGGATCGACATTTTGGGTCATATCTTGGATTTGTGTATATCGAGCATCACAGCACATCGTAGAAAGCATCACCGTTTGCTAGCACACGACGACGCTCACTCGCGCTTCACTGCGTGGACCCACGACACTTATTTGGACTCACTTTCCTAGGTTTAGTGGTGTGATTTGGCGTTTGCTTGCTAGGTGAGTGGTTTTTGATTTCGGTGGCTTTGATGGACGATCTAGGGTTTAGAGTTTTCTTTTTCTTTCTTCCTCTCTATTTTCCCCTTCCGAGCTCCTACTCTCACTCGTCTTCCTCGAGGATGAGGAAGAGTTCAGCTTGGGGGATTTTGACGTGCGCTTATATTTCATATATTCACGCACGTTTTCTTTTGTGTTCTCCGTGTTTTTCGGCCGTCTCTTATTCGTTTTCGTATATTTTCCCGTTTTCTTTCACTTTTCTTTGTTTGTCCATGATTGCAGGAGTTCGACCACGTAAGGGACCTTTTACGATGATATCCCAAGTCCCGGAGCAACGGGAGAAGTCACGCGTGATCCAGGGGGTCAAACGTCGAAGAATTCATCTTTCAGCCCCTCACCCGGTCGGTTGATCATCTTCAACCGATCGGGTGATGCACGCGTGCACCACCCGGTCTCTACCGCAGCTCACGAAGAAGTCACCCGACCGGTTCACAGACCGTTCTGCGGGCGGCTGTTCTCTGTCTTTTCGAGCAGAATTCCAACCGATCGGGTGACTCTCACCCGATCGGTTCATCTGTAGCTGAGAAAAAGAGCTGAAGACACGGGCGTCGAACCGACCGGTTCACCCGACTGCTCCAAGATCCAACCGGTCGCTCAAGAACTCACCCGATCGGTTCGTGAGATCGGGTGAAAAACTCGCCGTTTTCTGTAATTTATCTGTAACGGATCAACCGATCGGTTGACTTGTCACCCGATCGGTTGATCCGAAAATCTATATATATGACCCCTAGGGTTCCAGAAACGGGAGAGTTGTATTTTTTTACTGTTTTATTTCCTTGTGACGGCTGTAATTGTTACTCTTAAGTAAGTTTTCAGATCTTTCTAAAATTTTAGTATTGTCTTTATTACTCCTTTACTTCCGCATTGCAATTGTCCGATTATGATTTCAACGGTTAAATTTCATTTAGATTGCTTTTTCATGAATTTTTGTGAGTAGTTCCCAAATCTGGGATTTTGGTGGAAACCCCTTCGGGGGCTCTTCCCGATGCGTCCATAGGGTTAGGAAATCGATAGGGAGTAGGAATCTAACGGTTATGTGGGGCGTTTCATTGTCATCGGCGGGAAAAAGACCGCCTTTGACCGTCGGGCCAAGGGGGAATAAACTTGGTGGTTGACTCCCTAGCCATAGCTCACGCCTTTAGCGTAGACGCCAAATCCTAGCACGCGGGAGTGGCAGGATGAGGCGTTGGGAGATATCGTTGCGGACTTAGTGCTCCCGGGATCGATCAGTGTTAATGGACATGGGAGTGCCCACTGATCGAATCCGGGAAGTCCGGTGTATCATCCTGGGCACCGACCGGAATATCGGGCCCGAGAAAAGGTTCCCTTCGCGCACACTTTCGTGCACGCGATATCTGAGGTCCGTATACCCTCATACATCCCCTCATGGGTGTATTCATGTCATCCATATCCAACATCTCCCACTCACACTTGAGGGGATTGTATGGAAACATCTTTCCTTTAACTCTTCTGTTTATCATACCGAGAAATAGGTCGTGTGACCGTCATGCGCATAGAGTCCGCTGTTGTGCACTTGTTAGAGATACACAACACTCATCGAGGTGCAAATTTGAGTAGATCAACGCATGCTTTACCCTAGATTATTTCTTCACATTTCTTATACTTTATATTCAACAATTGAATCCCATCTGGATTACAATTGGCTGGCCAGCTTTGAATCTTTAAAGTCCAAATGTGAATATGAAATTAATCTTCCTCTTCTTGCGATTCTTTCGATCTTGACTTGACTTTCTTTTCTAACATGCCCCGCCGGACTGAATTGACCATAGTCCATATGCAACATGCTAAGATAGCAATCACCCAGTCAAATCTAATGGAACCAATTAGAGTCCATAAGGGTAACGAGTTAAGACCCATGTGGTCTTTGGGTCTCACATAATAGTAAACATAATTACTATTATAACCCAATGGTCAAATGCATACGTAGTATGAATACGTATTACAACATCACTCCTTTCCCAGGGAGCGTATGTCTTAATGATGTTGTAAGGATGATGATCAGACACCACAATGTCTGATTTTGAGTCCCTTCTACTACTCAAATAATCTTCTGGACCCACATCCCGCATAAGACAGATATGATTTAAGAATCCTATTAGATCTTTTGTAAGCATCCATATGATGCAGATATTTCATGCGACCACTTTGTTTAAGTCATGACTCTAAATCATCCGTCTGACGATTTTGACTTTAAACAGGTCTCATCTTTATTTTATCCGTCTGATATAATAAAGGCGGTTGCTCATGTGAGAGAGCCAACCTCAATCTGTCCGACATACTAAAAAACATCTGAGATTTAAAAAATGTACACAAACATTTTCAAGAAATTCATATGCAATGTTTGAAAAAGAACTTATTCTTTTATTAAATTTGATCTTTTACAGACATGTGAATTTACATTGGTACAACTCAGCTCTTACGCAATCCTTGAGATGATAAGTGTTTGTAAAACACATCTCTGGGGATCGCCTTCGTAAGCGGATCCGCTATCATCTCATGCGTAGATATATACCTTATGTCCACCTTCTTGGTCTTATCATAGTCTTTTGCAAATTTGTAGCGGATATCTATGTGTTTGGTCTTACAATGGAATTTTGGATCTTTGACATAGGCTATAGATGCTTGACTGTCACTGTGTATTGGTACAACACCTGAGTCACTTGCATCAATTAGCCTGTCTAAGAACTTCCTAAGCCAAACAGCCTCTTGGACTGCCATGCTAAATGCTACAAACTCAGCTTCCATAGTTGAAAGTGCGATGCAGGATTGTTTCTTGCTACTCCAGGATATTACACCAGATCCGAGTAGAAAAATGTATCCTGAGGTCGATCGTCGCGCATCGAGATCACCCACCCAATCAGCATCAGTGTAGCCTTCGAGCCTCAATGCATCTCCTTGATAGCATAAAGCATAGTCCGCAGTTCCTTTAAGATACCTCATTATCCTCTTAACCGCTTTCCAGTGTACTTGCCCTGGATTGGATTGGTAACGACTTACCATTCCAACGGCAAAACAGATGTCCGGTCTTGTGCACATCATAGCGTACATAAGACTACCAACTGCACTGGAATATGGAACTTTTTCCATAATTTCCTTTCCTTTTGGTTCTTTGGACACGATTTCAGACATAAATTATCGCATTTGCTTATGGGAGTATCAATGGACTTGCAGTCCTGCATATTAAAACGTTCTAGAACCTTCTTTATATAAGTCTCTTGTGAAAGAGAAAGAAGTTTCTTCGAACGATTCCTTGAAATCTTAACTCCAAGGATATATGCGGCTTCTCCCATGTCTTTCATCTCAAAAACTGATGAAAGCCAAGCCTTGATATCCATCACAAAGCCCTTGTCATTTCCGGCTATTAAAATGTCATCTACGTATAGAGACATAATAACGTACTTGCTTTTAATCCTCTTGATATATACACAGTTATCTTCATCAAGCATGGTAAAACCATTTGATAAGACAACTTCTTGAAATCGTATATAACATTGCCTCGAGGATTGTTTAAGACCATATATGGACTTACGAAGTTTACAAACCTTATGTTCGTTTCCTTCTTTTACGAACCCTATTGGTTGTTCCATATAGATCTCATCGTCCAGTTCTCCATTGAGAAAGGCAGTCTTTACATCCATCTGATGTAATTCGAGGTCTAAGCAAGCTACCATAGCCAGAATCAGGCGAATCGAGGTAAAACGAACAACATGCGAGAAGGTCTCTTCGTAGTCTATCCCTTCCTGTTGCGTAAAACCTTTCGCGACAAGGCGAGCTTTATATCTGTCTATAGAGCCATCAGCCTTATGCTTGATCTTGAGAACCCATTTGTTCCCAATAGCTCTTCGTCCTCTGGGTAAGTCAACTAAGTCCCAGACTTGGTTAACTTTCATGGATTCCAACTCCTCCTTCATCGCTTCCATCCATTTGTCTTTTACAGGTCATGATACGGCCTGTTTGAAAGTAGCAGGCTCGTCATCATCTTGTAGTAAAGTCATAAAGGTTTGCGAAAATTCATCCTCAAATCTTAGAGGAGTCAACCTTGTACGACTACTACGTCGTATTTGAGATTCTTCAAGTCCTTGTTGACTCGAATTTAGATCAATTCTAATATCACTCCCATTTGGAATGTCGTTAGAAATGCTCCCACTTGGATCATTATTCCCGTATGGAATAGGATTCGCGTCATTCGTATCATCCATTGGTGAAGTTTGAAACGTATTTTCGTCTTCACCAAGAATTCTCCCACTCGAATGAGGTAATCCTTCTTGATCCTTAATCTCAAATAGAGATAAGTCCTGACTTATCTCGCCCTGTCTTAGAAACTCGTTTTCCAAGAAAGTGACATCCCTCGACTCAAATTCAATTAGACCTCCATTGTCTTCCTGACCAATGGAAACATAACCTTTGGATTTTTCTGCGTATCGTAAAAAGATACATTTCCTTCCCCGTGGCCCAAGTTTGCCATACTTATGGGAGGAAATATGTGCGTAGGATGCACATCCCCAAGGTTTTAAAATGTTTAAGTCAGGAGACCTTTGGTTCCACAACTCATAAGGAGTGGAGCTAACCGATTTCGAGGGTACGCGGTTTAATATGAAAGCGGCCGTCAATAATGCATCACCCCAAAAGGTGATTGGCAAGTTAGCTTGCGCCATCATTGAGCGGACCATTTCCATTAAAGTCCTATTTCTCCTTTCTGCAACACCATTTTGTTGCAGAGTATAAGGCATAGTTACATGATGAATTATGCCCTTTTCATCACAAAGTTCCTTAAAACTTGCCGATTGATATTCACCGCCTCTATCGGTTCGCAAGACCTTAATCTTGCGATCTAATTGATTTTCCACCAAACTCATATAGTTTTTAAAGCAGGTTAATGCTTCACTTTTGTGGGATATCAAATAGATATGACCGAATCGGGTGAAGTCATCAATAAAAGTGATGAAATAGGACTTCCCGTGTCTTGTCTTGACATTCATCGGACCACATATGTCTGAATGGATGAGCTGTAATGGAACCTCGGCCCTTGTGCCGGTTCCAAACGGCTTGCGACAAGATTTCCCTACAAGGTAATGTTCGCAAGTCGACATTTTGACCTTTGAAACATTGGATAGAAGGCCACGTTTGGCAAGTCTATCTATACGCGTTGGTCCAATGTGACCAAGCCTTGCGTGCCAACAAATTATATCTGACTCATAAGTCGAAGAATTTGCAACAAGGAAATTTTCATTACAAAATGAAGAGTCATACATTGTATTTAATACAATAAATCCTTTAAATACATACCCAGTACCAATTAAGGAATTATTACAAAACAAGTCCACTTTACAATCATGAAAAAACCAGCTATAACCAAGACCCATTAAAACGACCACAGAAATAATATTCCTTCGAATATCTGGAGCGAAGAGAACATCATGAAGTAGGATAGTGCGGCCGTTGTCCAAGACGAGCTTGCAAGTCCCAACGCCTTTCACTTCAACACGTGTGTTGTTTCCTATGTAGATCCACTTCGTTCCTTGGGGTATCCGGTGATACTCCACGAAGGACCGTCTGTCCCTTGCTATGTGGTCGGTGGCACCTGAATCAATTATCCAAAATGGATTAGATTCTACAAGAAATATTGAACTAGAAACACATATGTAACTAGTATTACAAGTTACCTTGTCACCTTCATCCGTACAAGAACGGGCATAGTGACCTAACTTGTTGCACTTGAAGCACTTGATCCGCTTCAAGTCTTTCTTCTTGTGCCATTTCTTGTTCACACCCTTATGTTTGGGTTTCTTGGTAGACTCAGGTTGCTTATTACGTTCATTAGTAAACTTCGAACAATTTTTCCGTTTCTTTCCCCCGTGTGAGGAACTAGCAACCATGTGCACTTCTGCACTTCTGCACTTGGCTTGGCAGCCGCAAGCCGCTCTTCCTC
Source organism: Scilla litardierei (assembly GCA_030789695.1). Classification (NCBI taxonomy): domain Eukaryota; kingdom Viridiplantae; phylum Streptophyta; class Magnoliopsida; order Asparagales; family Asparagaceae; genus Scilla; species Scilla litardierei. Next base: position 30,468,728 of record CM061140.1, read on the forward strand.
TAACTCGAGGTGCTTAAAACCATCGCTGAAGTTCTTGATGCTCTCATTGTGAGTGAGATGCATCTTCATTTGGTCCCACCCATTTGGTAGGGAACGTATGACTGCTTGGATTTGTTGCTCATCAGTGAGCAAATGACCGGCATCCTTTAACTCTGAGATTAGATTCGCCATATGTCACAGATGTTTCCCCATGGAATGATCTGGAAGTTTCTTGTATGAATCAAATCTTATAGTTAAAGAACGGATTTTGGACACCGAGGTGCCACCAAACTTCTCCTCAAGCTTGGACCATATGTCCATGGCTAGGTCATGCTCTCAGAAGATGCGCATTATGTCATCGGCCATACTGGATAATAACGTAATGCGAGCTATCTTGTTCTTCCGAGACCAAGCATCAAAAGCTTCCTTGTCTCGTCTGTGTTGGGCCGTAGTGCCCAACTCAGGTTCAATCATTACGTTCTTTAGAGTTTCGAGCACTTCTTGCTCCTCTAGAACGTATTGTATCTTGATGGACCATAGTTTGTAATTATCGCCGTTGAGTTTTTCACCTCTGTTTAACTCAGCGACGATGTTCTTTGAAGCGGAAGACATTTTAACTTTAAAATGCTGCAAAAGACACAAAACCGAAGGTTCGATCAAAAACAATGCATAAAAATTCTTATACATATATATCACTCCCACTTGGAATATCCCACTTGGAATGATATTATTATATTTGATAAGTTACTTTCGAAAAATATTGAAGATGCTGTTCTAGAATTGAAAAGGTCTCTATGATTCCAATCACCATCTAGAACAACTTTTAATATTTCCCCCTCACTTATCAAACGATAGTACTCTTATAGTACTTCGCAGCGGAAAAGCATTTTTGAAAACGTATTTTTCAAAAAAAAATATTTCAACCTAGTACCCTTATGATACTAGCGAAATATTCGGTAATCCCTGGCCATTGCCGGGATGAGCCGTAGCCATGCTAAGGCCGGATCCCCCCTTGGGGATTTTTCTGCAAGCCATCGTCGCTGGCTCCCATATGGATCCATGTGCTCCCCTTCTGCAAGGGAATTTGCCGCAGAGAACTACCGTCGGCCCCGTATGGGCCGGCCATGCATGTCACATTCATGCAAGCCTGCCCCTCGCAAATACAGGGTCAACCGGGGCTCGGCACTGGCCGAGGCCGGGGCCGGGCACTGGCCTCGGCCAGGGCCGGTAGGCCTCGGCCTGGCCTTGGCCACTGCCAGGGCCGGCCGTGGCCCTGGCAGCAGCCAGGGCCGGCCTCGGCCAGGCCCTGGCCTCTGCCAGGGCCGGCCAGGCCGCTGGCCAGGCCTCTCCCAGGGCCGGCAGGGCCCTGGCCCCTGGCCAGGGCCGGCCAGGCCCTGGCCTGGCTGCGGCCAGGGCCCCCTGGCCCTGGCCGAGGCCGGCCTGGCCAGGGCCCCCTGGCCCTGGCCGGCCAGGCCCTGGCCAGGGCTGGCTAGGGCCGGCCATGGCCATGGCTGGTCATGGCCTGGGCCATGGCCGGCCACCCCCTTGCATGGGGTTGGCCGCACACCCTGCCGGAGGGGTGGCCGTGGTTGTTATTGGCCGTAGCCAACCCCCTCCGCATGGGGAGGGGGGATGCATTGCCTTCATAGCCCATATGGCCATGGCGATCATGCACCAAAAATGTCATCTTCTCCGTTGAGAATAACCACCATCGTCTTCTCCGATGAAGCACCCGTTCGTCGAGAAAGTAGTTATACTTCAATGGCCATATGCCGGAAAAATAACATACTTTCAAGTTCGTAAACTACATGCTCCACATGAAGAGAGTTCACATTCCCTATTGAATGGAGACTCAGCATCCATGAAGAGTGCGAGTTTGGCGATATGAACGGTAAGTTCTTCCCGTCACGGAGAGTTCCTGCCATATCCGTAATGGCAGAAGACCCTAACGTGAAAAGAACAACTATTGCGATTCTCTCCGTCACGATGCGTTCCTACCATATCCATAATGGAAGTACACTCATTCGTGAAAGAGACAACACCTCGTTCATCAGTGAGACCGGGGCGACGGTTAGACTGGGGCGAATCCGTATGGCTCTGATACCAATGTAGGATCCTATCAAAACAACGACATTAGGATTGAATAATAACATAGACTTACGCTTGCGTATGCGACACCGTAGTCTCTGAACTTCACCCTCGGATTCGCCACAACGGTTGGTACTTCGTCACAGAGGATCGAAGCAGAGTTTCACCGCCTAAATCTCTATTTAGAAGAGGATTTTAATGGAAGGGAGAAGAAGAACATAAGTTGCCTTATGCAAACTTATGGCATGGTTAGATTAGTGTAAAAGGCATACCCTTGGGTCCTATTTATAGGCTTTAGGGGTAGTTATTGTAGGAAATAACCACTTATAAGCTTATTAGCCTATATTAGCCCTTTTACTTATCCTCTTCTTCATTCACTTATCGAGTGCCTTTATGCACTTATAAAGTGACTTTTTTCCACTTATCGAGTGGTCCTTTTCACACGAGAAAAGGTTCCCTTCGCGCACGCTTTTGTGCACGTGACATCTGAGGTCCGTATAACCTCATACATCCCCTCATAGGTGTATTCATGTCGTCCATATCCAACAGGCCCAACGGTCAAAGGCGGTCTTTTTCCCGCCGATGACAATAAAACACCCCGCGTAACCGGTAGATTCCTAATCCCTATCGATTTCCTAGTCCTATGGACGCATCGGGGAGAACCCACGAAGGGGTTTCCACCAAAATCCCAGATTTGGGAACTACTCACACATATTCACTAAAAAGCAATCTAAATCAAAATCGACCGTTAGAAACATGATCAGGCGATTGAAAAGTAGTAAGAGCAATGCAATTAACACTATATTAAAGTTTAACAAAGATCAGACAACTTACTAATATCTGGAAAATTACAGCCGTCAAGAGAGAGAAAAATAGCAAAAAATAACAACTCTCGTTTCTGGAAAACCTAGGGGTCCTATATATAGAATACGATATCACCCGATCGGTTGACAAGTCAACCGGTCGGGTGACCTGCTTCGTTTCTTCGGCCGTTCAGCACGGGACTTCACCCGGTCTCATGGCACGGTCGGTTGAGAGTTGAAGCTGATCGGTTGGATCTTCGTACCGTCGGGTGAACCGGTCGGTTGAGTTGTCCGTGTCTCGGCTTCGGAGAATCGGCTACAGGTGAACCGATCGGGTGAAGGTCACCCGATCAGTTGGCATTCAGCAGCAAAAATCCAGAGAGTTGGGGCGTTTGAACCGGCCTCTGAACCGACCGGGTGACTTCTTGATCGCTCCAGCTTGTGCCTGGGTGGTGCACGCGTGCATCACCTGATCGGTTGGAAGTGACCAACCGGTCGGGTGAGGGGCTAAAAGATGCTATCTTCGTCGTTTGACCCCCTGGATCACACGTGACTCCTCCCGTTGCTTCGGGGACTCATGATATCATCGTTATATGTCCCCTATGCCGGTAAACTCCTGTAAAATACAAAAAACACGGAAAAGTGAAAGAAAACAAGAAAACACAAGAAAACGAATACAAGACGACGGAAAACAACGGAAAAACACAAAAGAAAACGTGCGTGAATATATGAAATATAAACTCACGTCAGAGACACTACTCTCCTTTTGGGCTATACCTTGTAGTGTGGGTTGGTAGAGTAATGGGTGAGTTGTTTTTTGTAGCTATGGACTGTGTTGGTAGCTTGTAGTACTTCATATGTATGCTTGAGTTAGTTTCACTTTGTACTTGATGCTGGTGTGTTGTTACACTCTTGGTTATGTAAATATGTGGTTATGTACTTTCTGTGATGGCATTATATTGGTGTTCTCTTTTATCTGTCTGTGATGTATGATCCCAGCATTCGCAGTGGCCTGCTTCCTGTGTGTTGTTTATTCACGTTTGGTGTAATACCGCGGCTTGTCATACTCCATCCTCCATTTCCCATAGTAAGGATTGCACTATTTGGTATTTGTGAGAATAGGGCGTGACAATAAGACTCGATTTATCATCCGGCTAGGGTATGATAAATCAGAAAATCTAGTATTCATAAAAGAGTATAACTGCAAAATGTAGATGATGGATCATAAAACGATGAGCAGAGTGAGATTCCTCTCGGGTTCTCCTCCCTCTCGGGAGTTATCTCCCTTCTTGGGGCTTACCCTCTTGGTGTACAACAAACATCAAGATGAAAAAGTAACCCATCATACATAAACATGAAAATAAGCAAGAGAATGAAGATCCAAAGTCTAACACACCATCAACTTCACATACACCACACAAGAGAGATCTTAGCTACTCATAGCAAATAAAAATGGTACTTTTAATCTCAAAAATATCATCCAATAGTTCTATAACAATATCATAGTTACAATGAACAAAAAAATATATGATTTTTGATCTAAGAAGACCCCCTTTGTAGATGAAAAATCCAGCTCAAGCTCCTCATACATTTGGTTCCTTTTCCCATAATCCTCATTTCTAAGAATTCTTAAAAGAAGGATAATGTTAACCGAAAGAGAGGAGTGCTTTTATAATCTCCTCTCCCATATACGCTGCACCATTGGATCTAGGATCAAGGGGCGAGATCATTCAAGCTTAAGTGGTCGGATTCGGGTCGGATTGGAGAAAAAAACAGCAAAAATTCTCATAAGAAACGTGCCCTGGCGATGGGTTCATCGATTAGACATCTAGAGCAGATGCATGGTTGTCTGGAAATTCCACGTGTGTAAGTTTCATCACAAGTTGTCAGATATGTTCTTCTGGGCATCTGGTCTTATCTGATGCTTGGACTTTTGATGGACTAAAGCTCTGGCTTGAGTGGCAAGGGTCAGACATCTGCTGAAGGGATGATATGTACCCGATGGTAGACCAGACGTTTGGTCGGTCTTCTGCAGGCGATTGGTGGCAAGGCATCATTAAATCCTTAACTCGCTATTTTCTGTTTCACATTTTTCTCCGACTGTTAATTCGTTTGTAGTACACCTCCCAGACATCTGAAGCAACGTTCAGACATCTGGTTGGTGTTCTCAGATGGCTGATGTGTCCCAAACTTTTCTCCATCTTCAATTTGACACGCCAGACATCTGCTGTTGATGGACCAGACATCGGGTCATGTAAAATCCACTTAAGTTGGGTTAAGTCTCCGAAAATTATGTAAAAATATATGTTGTGCTCAGAAAATCATAATCTTCACATTGGAAACTATAGAATGCAAAAATAATATACACAAATGGTGATTTTATGCATTAACAAGTAACAAGCCCTAATTTCACAAGATATTCTAGGAACATATATATATTAGGGGCAAAGTGTATAAGATGTATGCATAAAATGCAAGAATATAGAGAGAAAATATGCAATATTTCTCCTCTATCACACCCTAACTAGCTTTTCACTAGACCCTTAGCAAAATAAGCGAACTAAGTCTAAATGAGCAAGAAGTTCAACAATTCCACAAATGAGGCATGATATGAGCAGTTAAATCAATTCCCACACATAATCCAAAATAGACATGAATATCAATGAAATAGCTTCATACTTCATAATAACAACTCAAACAATGCTAGCTAGCATGAAACAAGACAAATTTGCAAGTGTCAATGGTAGGAGGCAACTTCATATCATAATCCATAAACGTCAAAGGAATTGGCGACCACAAAACTCAAGAATGTCATAAACTCAGGAACTCAAGCTTGCTATCCCATATAATAACATTCTTTTTCCTTCTTTTTCCATTGCTCACACCATATTTTTTAAAATTTAGAGCAATACATGTAACAAGCTTTGGTTCAATGACTCCAAGATCAGACAATCTTTGGGCACTGGGTTTGGAGAAACCCATACAGACCTACTAATTTGAATTGTCTAAATTTGGTTTTTTTCTTGTGCACTCTCCTATGATTCTAGTTTTCGACATGAAGCTCTAATGCTTCATGAGGCACGGAGACCGGCTACTCAATAGAACTTCGAAGAACGATGCACTTTATTCAACATTTTTAATATAAAATATGGGTTAAGGAAGCCAAGTGCATATCATTAATGACAACTAGCGTATGTCATAACCAAGTACTTTTAAGCCTATGAATCACTCTATTCAATTTCGCTTACCATGAATTCATGCAACATAAGAGTTAAATCTAGCTAAGATGAGTTGCAATGATCATGAAAAGCATGGATATATGAATAAATTTCACAAAAATAATTATTAAGATCATGTACATGGAAAAATGATTAACACAATCATGTCATAGCTAATTTTAGAAACTAGAAAGAGATTAGACCATGTTCACTACAATTAAGCTCGAAGGGTAGACGTTTATAGAAAATCATAAAGGGTTTCTAAAACATGCAAAATGTAAGTATATGGCAAAAATTCTTCAAACTTCCTATAAAATTGTGTTTGTGCGAGTATGTGTCAATATGCATGTATATGTGTGAAGATGAAGTTCAAAAGTATATACTCAAACGTTCTAACATCCCCCCAACTTAGTATGTGCATTGTCCTTGATGTATGAGAGGGAAGTAGAAATGACAAAATGAAACACAAAAAAACTAACTAAAAAAAGAAAACAAACAAAAATAAAAATAAAGGCAAAAGTTTTGGAAAGAAGACACCTATTTAGTCACCACCCGAAGGTGGGTCCATAAGCTCCTCTATGTTCATGTCCTTGGTCCAAGTATCATGGTAGTGCTTTACTCATTTTTTGTTGACCTTGAATTTGCTCCCATGTTTTTCATTCACTAAAAATATCATTCAGTGTGGGAAGACATGTTTTACAATGAAGGGCACGGTCCACTTAGAGCATAGCTTGCCCATGAACAAATGAAGGCGTGAATTGTAGAGTGGAACTCTTTGTCCCAGGAGGAATTCCCTCATAAGGATCATCTTATCATGCTCGGCCTTCATCTGCTTCTTAGCAATCCTCGCATTGTCATAAGCATCATGCCTCAGTTCCTCCAATTCAAAAATATGCAATTTACTAGAAAGATTGGATGGGTCTAAATTTGAGTTAACACGCTTGATTGCCCAATATGATTTGTGCTCCAATTCTATAGGCAAGTGACAATGTTTGCCATAAACAATTCGGTATATTGACATACATAGAATAGTCTTATATGCGGTCCAATAAGCCCAACGTGCTTCCGGCAATCAGACACTCCAATCCTTACGAGTAGAATACACCGTTTTCTGCAAAATGTTTTTTATTTTCATATTGGCCAACTCAGCTTGACCAATGGTTTGGGGGTGGTATGATGTGGAAATTTTGTGTGCTACCCCAAACCATTTCATTAGTGTGGCGAAGTGTTTGTTGCAAAAATGAGATCCACCATTGCTTATCAGGGCTTTTGGTATTCCAAAACGTAAGAAGATGTTTTCTTTGAGAAACTTCATCATGGTAGAACCCTCATTGTTCCTACAATCTATGGCCTCCACCCACTTGGACACATAGTCAATGGCTACTAAAATGTATGTGTGCCAAAATGAAATGAAAAATGGTCCCATAAAGTCTATTCACCAACAATCAAAGACTTCAATTTGAAGTATGGGATTTAGAGGCATCATATTTCGTTTGGTTATCCCCCCAACTTTTGGCAAGAAACATATGATTTACAATAATTGTATGCATCCTTAAACACGGTAGGCCAATAAAATCTGCTTTGTAATATCTTGGCTACCGTTTTATTCCCCGGAAAATGTCTCCCACATGCACCATCATGACTAAATTGTACAAAACTATTTATATCGGCATTTGGCACACATCTCCTAACGATTTGATCACTACAATATTTATATAAGTAAGGATCATGGAAGAGAAAATTTTTTACCTCGTGTTTGAACATCTTCAAATCCGTGGATGACCTATGATTAGGAGTCTTACATGATGCCACGTAGTTCACAATGTCGGTATACCATGGTAAGGTGGATGCGGCAAATAGTTGTTAGTCAGGGAATGAGTCTTGGATGGGCGCATTGGCGGAATCGTTTCCAAATGTCAATCTTGATAGGTGGTCTGCCACTAAGTTCTCCACGCCCCTCTTGTCCTTAATAGTTACGTTGAACTCCTGTAAAAGCAAAATCCAACGAATAAGTCGGGGTTTAGCGACCTTTTTGGCTAACATCTATTTTAGTGCAGAGTGATCGGTGTAAATTAAAATTGGTGCCCATATGATGTAGCTCCGAAAATTTTCCAAAGTAAACACCACGGCAAGCAACTCCTTTTCCATAGTTGTATAATTACTTTGGGCTTCATTGAGGGTCTTGCTCGCATAATAAATCACATATGGCACTTTCTCTTTCTTTTGCCCTAACACCGCACCGATCGTAAAATCGCCCGTGCCACACATGACTTCAAATGATAGGTTCCAATCCAGGACCTGCAAGGTATGAGAAGTAGTCAACAAACTCTTTAACATCTTAAATGCACATTAACACTCACTTGTCCAAATGAATTTATCATCAGTGGTTAGTAAATGGCAAAGGGGTCTAGATATGGCATTGAAATCTTTTATGAATCTCTGGTAGAACCCCGCATGCCCAAGAAATGACCAGTTGTCTCTCACGGTCCTAGGTGTTGGTAACTTCTCAATAGTTTCAAATTTATCTTTGTCCGCCTCAATGACTCGGCTAGAGACATTGTGACCAAGGACCATCCCCTCCGTTATCATGAAATGGCATTTCTCCCAAGTTAGGAGGAGATTTATCTCGATACTCCTGTCCAAAATCATAGATAAATTAGTCAAACAATGGTCAATAGAGGGTCCAAATACCAAAAAATTATCCATAAAAATCTCCACCACATCTTCAACCATATCACTAAAAATGCTAAACACACAACGTCGAAATATGGCAGGAGCATTGCATAATCCAAAAGACATTCTTCTAAATGCAAAAGTTCCGAAGGGGCAAGTGAAGATGGTTTTCTCTTGATCCTCCAGAGCTATCTCTATTTGGTAGTATGTCGAATAATCGTCATAGAAACAATAGTTTTCATGCCCCGCAACCCTCTCTAAGATTTGGTCAAGGAAAGGTAAGGGAAAATGGCCCTTGCAGGTCATTGCATTGAGTTTCCTATAATCAACACAAATGTGCCATCCCATGGTGGTTCGAATGGGGATTAATTATTCTTTCTTATTTTTCACTACAATCACTCCCGATTTCTTCAGGACCACTTGGATGTGACTCGCACATCGGCTATCCGATATCGGGTATATGATACACGCATCAAGTAATTTGACTATCTCACCCTTTACTACCTCTGTCATTGTCAGGTTAAGCCGACGTTGCAATTCTCATGAGGGTTTCATATTTTCCTCTAAATAAATGTGGTGCGAGCACACTAAAGGACTAATACCCGAAATGTCTACAATGGTACATCCTATAGCCTTTTTGCGTGCCCACAAAACATCTAATAAAGCTTTTTCTTGCATAGGAGTGAGTTTGGAATTTATTACCACTGGGAATGTCTCACTCTTCCCAATGATAGCATACTTAAGATACTCTAAGAGTGGCTTAAGCTCCAAGTGGGGATGCTCCAATGATGATGGCACTTATGGTGTGGAGTTCGTAGGTAATGCTTCAAATCTCAGTGTTTGTGTCGTACTTTGCCCCATATATGAATCTTGAATAAAAAGAGCTTCATCAAAATCGTCAACAAGTTCATCAATAAAATTAATATCAACAAGTTCATCAATAAAATTAATATCATGTTCAAATTCGGAATTAAAATACTCTTCCACAAGAGAATCATAAGGCTTAGAAGCAAGAAAGTCAACCATGTTAACTTCTTCGAAGTCATCCTCTTGTCGTGGCAACTTACAAGCATTAAAGATGTTTTGCTCAAGTGTCATGTTGCCAAAGGTTATTTTTAATTGGTTGTTCCTACAATTTATTAATGCGTTACATGTAGCCAAGAAAAGTCTCCCAAGGATTATGGGTGTAGGATTTCCCGAAGAGGGTCCTTGAATGTCTAGGACAATGAAGTCCACAGGATCGTAAAATTTGTTCACTTGGACAAGCACATGCTCTACACATCCCCGTAGGACATTCACACTCCTATCTGCCAATTGCAAAATAACCCGCGTACTTTTAAGTTCTCCATATCCTAGATGAATATAAACATGATATGGTAAAATGGTCACACTTGACCCTAAATCTAGGAGAGCTTGCCCTATTCTTTTGGTCCCTATGGTGCATGTGATGGTAGGGGATCCATGGTCTCTAAACTTTGGAGGTGTGTTGTGTTGCACAATGGAGCTAACAAGTTCTATTAAAAATACTTTTTTCTTGACATTAAATGTACGTTTAATGGTGCACAAGTCCTTTAAGAATTAAGCATAAGTAGGAATATGATTAATTGCATCAAGGAGAGTGATATTTATCTGACATCGTTGGAAAATATCCTTCATTTTAGCTTGATATTTATTCTTCGATGGGGGACAGAGCCTTTTAGTATAAGGTACTGGAGTGGAGTATTGTTCGAGCTCTTTGGATGTCTCCTTATTGTATGGGCCTTGTTGAATCATTGGGTTGACACTCGAGATGACTCATCCGATGAGTGACTAAGGCCCGTACAGCCCACGAGTGAAGCACGACACTGACTCAGTCAAGGCACACCAAACAATCACCTATTGAATCCCCACCAATTGAACGTGGGATTAAGGGTGAGCTCATAAATAGGCGGGAACATGGGCTACGGTTACCCATATTAAAAGAGGGAGATCATTGCACTATAATTGGTGACCGTTATCTCCCAACGTCACTCAAAGGACCCAGGAGGCAAATAAATAGAGTAGTTTCTAACTCCCAAGGTACGAGATCTAATACATAGACTCTACATTCTACATACTTCTTACATTTCTTCCACAAAAGAGCTTGCGACGTCAAATCTGGGATGACCCTCTATGTGTCAATCTCAGTTGCTCCAATCACCCTCTCTTCCTTAAGTTCCCATTCTAACTTAAGCATCAGAGGGGATTTGGGTCGGAACCCAGATCCGATTTCCCTGCCGATTACTTGTGGTGCAGATCTTCCAGTCTAAACCCTAGTGAGGGTCGCTCCAGAGCTTCTCTGCCTCGATCGATCGATACACAAACTGCTCGAAGGTTGATCGAGCATCGCAAGTTAACCATCATCCATCAATGACCCTGGTTCTTCCAACCTAGGGTCCCACTCAACCGACTGACGAGGCTCCGACTCAGCACGAAGGGTCCACGTCAGCAACACAATTGTTTCAGTCATTTTTGGCCTTAACAGTTTGGTACCGTCTGTGGGAAATGTTAACCAGCTCGATATCCAAAAGAAACCAATAAACTATATCGGCTGGACCCAGCAACATTGGACCGAACCAAGGTCCAAAGGAAAACCAAAAAGCGAACATCGTCCTGGTGGAGGATGCCTCGGATTCTACGTCCCCATCAAAGCGACCTGGGAAGGCCACCAACAAACCTAAGGTGACCCAGAAACAATTCAACCAATTTACAGATCGGGTCGACAAGAGTCTCAGCATGTTGGCGACTCTGGTGCGTCAAAGCATGTGGGATCCGCCACTCACAAATGAGCCACTACCGCCTCCAAACCCGACCCTGACACCAACAAGAGGCGCTGTCGTGCTTAGAGATTCAAGAGATCCAAGAGCGGATCGACAAGAGATCACCCCCACACAATACAACCCCCATATCTCATTAAGACGGCAAAGGGGATGGTGACTATTGATCCTTCGATTTATAGGGAGGACCCAGTCCCTCCAACTATAAAGAAGTAACCCGCAACATCCTGGATTAGGTAATATACGGGCCCCCAGGTTACAACCCTCTCAATCTTGCAGGTTGATATGGGAGGAGAGAGGAAATCCTAAACCGATCCTCAGGAGCTACATACGTGCAAGGCAGGGATAGGTGATCCCTACTTATACAGTCTGCACTTTGACAGACCCCATTGAAGGAGAACATCACCTTCGCTCCTTCTTTTTCGAAGTTCAAACTCCTTGCCTTGCCAGCATATGATGGCAGAGGCGACTTGTGGTCTCACATTCGCAAGTATCTAAATGTGATGCTGCTTTATGGGGCCGATGAGTCGTACCTCTACTGAGCCGTCCACACTATCCTATTCAATAGGGCGGAAATCTATTACGATGGATTACCTGACGGCTGTATCGGGTTGACGAATTGGCCGATTTGTTCTGCAAGCAATTTGTCGTAGGTCGACGTCCCAAGAGGAAGTCCTCCCACCTCTTTACGTTCAAGAAGAAGGATAAGGAATCAATCCGAGCCTTCGTTCAGTGATTCAACACTGAAAGGCTCGAAGTAGAGGACACGCCGGATATAACTGTCATCATGGTTTTCACTCAAGCGGTGTGGGACAAACACTTACGGAGGGCGCTCCACCAGTTCCCACGTAACAGCCTCATGGAGATGTTCAATATAACAGCTCGGTTCATCATCTCCGAAGAAGCAGAGGAACCGACTGAAACTACTGGGAAAGGCACCCCTGCCCACCGTGGAGACACCAGGCGGGAAAACCCAACTCAGTGAACCCCTCGCCAAAATTATCTGGACAAGAGACCGAGAGAGAGGAGCCCTCAGAGCAAGGAGCGCAACTTATGTGAGGCTAATCACACCCAAGACGGAGGTCCTCGCTTATGCCCCACGAGAAGAACTGGTACAAGAATCTGCCAAGAAAAGCAAATATGAGAAAAGGGACGACATCAAGTTTTGCAAGTACCACAACAACTATGGGCATAATACCAACGCCTACTGGACGCTCAAGAAGGAGATCGATGCATTGGTCAAGTGTGGACATCCCAAAAACCCGGTCAATGATCAACCCAGCAAGGAGGGGCCCTCGAAGCAAAAGGGCAAGATGACAGGGTCGCCCGTCATTACGGTGGTCGACTAACAAGCTTTTAAGCTCAAGGTCGAATAAAAAGTGTGGGACGAAAGCAACACCCGAAGAAATTCGGAAATTCATGTACGCTTTTTACTTTCTTCAATAAAGCATGTTTTCCTCAAATAAATTCTACTTCCTTATCGAAACAACTTTCTTCGATACAACATTTATGAATTTTATGAAAAGAGTACCATCAAACTCCATACTAAAAGGATCCTATCCTTGGAGAAACATAGATGAACCAAATTCATATTGATGAAACTCATGTAGGCCCTTCGCCACTGAACCACTCACCTGTGTTGTCATCCGTAAGTCGAGGGGTAACCCCTTTGCCATTGAACAACTCTCTTGTGTCGTCAACTGTAAGTCGAAGGGGTCACCGCTTCGCCATTGAACGACCCTCTCGCATCGTCAGCCATAAGTCGAAGGGGCCACCCCTTTGCCACTGAACGACCCTCCTGCGTCGTCAGCCATAAGTCGAAGGATCACCCCTTTGCTACTGAACGACCCTTTCGTGTCGTCAGACGTAAGTCGAGGGGGCCACCTCTTTGCCACTGAACGACTCTCCTGCATCGTCAGCGGTAAGTCGAAGGGCCACACCTTCGCCACTGAACGACCCTACCAAGTCGTCAGCCGTAAGTCGAAGGGGCCACCACTTCTCCACTGAACAACCCTCCCGTGTCATCAGCTGTAAGTCGAAAGTGCCACCCCATTACCACTGAATGACCCTCTTGCGTTGCCAGCCATGAGTCAAGAGAACCACTCCCTCGCCATCAAATGAAGTGGCCTATTTCTAACATGGTTCGACATCTTAACCCTGACCATCTTGAGCAAGGGTCTAACCCGTCGAAAGGGGCCATCACACATTACGGCCACACGGTATGAGCGACGACAAACGAAGAGATACAATGACAAACAATGAGATACAAGCCAATTCTTCTGGCGCTTTTACTACAAAATTGTTTTTGTCTATATCTCAATTACCCCCTATACATTTGAAAACTATGGCAGGGTAATGAGGAGCATCAAGATTCTACAACGAATCACTTGGCCCTTGGCCTCTCTCAAAGCACGACAACATGCTCTCAATCTTCTGGAACACCAGCGCCCACGTCATCACCCTCCATGATGATGACTTCACTAGTGGGAGAAGCCTTCCCCATGCCCTGACTCAGATCATTATCATCAATATCCGAGAACATCACCGGGATCTGGTCAATCACAGTGGAGAGGTCATGGAATCGGTCCAACACCTCTGATCGACATCGTTCATAGCCTTGCATGTACAACTGATGTTCCATATTTTAGAAGTTTTTACTGCATCATTCCATGTCATTTCCGCCTTCAAACTCCATATTTTCATATATTATTGCGCTTCTAATGCCATATTCGAGTTTTGTATAGCTTTTTGGATTTTCAGGAGTTTTGGACCGCATTGGAGATATTTTGGGGCATGGACACATCCGGCACGTCAGAGACGTCATTGGCAAGGCTTCATGAGAGTTCGTCGAGAAATGGAAGAAGATTGGAGGAGAGGAGGAGAAGAGAACGAGAAATGGCAAAGTTGAGATCAGTTTTCCAGGTGACTCGACCGAGTGGCATCAGCTACTCGGCTGAGCTGATACTCTAAAATTGCATAGGAAACGGCTCAGACCTACTCAACCGAGCAGACATCCGACTCGACCCGAGTTGCACCAAACAGATGAAGATTTTGAGCTTCTCTCTAGGGCATCCCAGCTCGACCGAGCAGCAAAGTAACTCGACCGAGCAGCTCACCTGCTCGACCCGAGTCGAAAAGAAACATAGCGACGTTTTGGAGGAAGTCTGGATCTACTATAGCTCGACCGAGTAGGGGGGCTACTCGACTGAGTAGCCTGTATCAGCCAGACGCAGAAGCAGCTGCAAAGGGAGCCTGTAGCTGACTCGACCGAGCAGGTTCCTCTACTCGGTCGAGTAGCCGATGCGACCAGCCTAGTTTGTGGGCCCAAGTGCCTAGAATTTTTGAGATTTTTTGGGATCTTCCCCCTATGTATTTAAGGACGTTTTTAAATTTAGTTTCAAAGGGGAACTTTAGAGAAACTCTTAGTTTAGTTTTAATTAGGATTTTGAGAAGTTTGTACCATCGCTATTTTGTACGAAGCAAAGCTTGGATTTTTATTATTGTTTCGCGCAAGGAATCTTGTCTTCTTAATTCTCTTTGGATTTTTATTGATCTACAACGCGTTGGTAACACTTCTCTACACTTTCTATTGCTTTTTGATGTTTTCCATTGCCATGTTGAATTCCATTGCATTTATTGAATATTTTGTTGTTATTTCTATGATGCGTGAGTAGTTCCATATAGGGCTAATGGATTAGCCCATGGATATTAGGATTGAGATGCAAAGTTAGGATTTTTAAGTTGCGTTGGAAGAAAAGGGAGGTATATTGGTTGATGTTGCAAAGCTTGTAGGAGAACTCGTACTGAGATCGTGCCCACGGTCGGTGGAATCAATTGGCTTAAGGAGTATCCTATAGGCTTAATTAGGGAGTTAGTGGATTCAATTAGGACTGGTGACCATGCCCGGCTCGTGTCTTGATTGGATCCACCGACAAACTATATTACTAATTGACGGCTACCGCTATTGCGTCAATGAGAGCCACCAAAATACATCGAAGCTCTAACCCACGAGAGTGGCGTGAGCTGAGATCATTCCGTCCATGAGAGTGGCATGAATATTGTCAATTTTTAATGCACGTGTCGTGTGCCCTTTGGGTTAATGTGATACGTTAGATTCATGGTGCTTAGAACCATGAATTCCACATCTTAGATGCAATAATCCCTATAAAACTAATGCAACATAAGAGTCTTAACCAAGCATAGATGTCCGACGATCCTAGTGGGGAGTCCTAAAGCCATAGTCTTCATTAT
Organism: Scilla litardierei; assembly: GCA_030789695.1. Lineage (NCBI taxonomy): Eukaryota > Viridiplantae > Streptophyta > Magnoliopsida > Asparagales > Asparagaceae > Scilla > Scilla litardierei. The sequence continues at coordinate 30,484,535 of CM061140.1, forward strand.
TTGTTCACAATCGAAACAAACAATCTTTCGAAACTGACTGCTCCCTTCATTTTGAGATTTAAAAATAACCCAAGACAATAACATCTCTACCTTCCCTGTGGGGTCGATATCTTTTATACTATTACTTGACACCATATGCTTGCGTAAAGTACCGAGGATTTGCATTTGGGACACATTTAGCACGTGGTATTCATGCCATTGCTAGGTGAGTTCTAGGTGTTAGTTCACGGGCGATCAAGTTTTTGGTGCCGTTGCCGGGGAAGGTAACAGTGTTACTTGGATTATTTTTCTATTGAAGAATCTGTTAGCAAATCTTATCATCTCTTATCTTTCCATACCTTTTATTCTTTTATTACTTTGCTACTGACGGTGTTTTTCTGAGTTCTTGTTGTGCATGAACACTCGCCTTGGGAGTCTTGACAAAGAATTATTATTTGACCCCGAGATCGAAAGGACTGCAAGAAGGATCAGAGCAGAGAAAAGGAGTCAGACTTCTATAGATACAATGGCAGAGGAAAATGCTTCTCCTCCACGTAAAGGGTCCATCCTGGACTATATTAAGCCAAACTTTACTAGAGCTTCTTCCATCTTGAGACCGCAGCTGGCGGTAGGCAGTTCTGAGCTGAAACCTATGTTGATAAACTTGATGCAGCAGGATCCCTTCCATGAGCATCCTCATGAAAACCCAACCCACCATATCGACACGTTCTTGGCGAAGTGCGACACGTTCCATGCTAAGGACGTGAGCGAAGATGCTATCAAGCTTAGGCTATTCCCATTCAATCTGAGGGACAAGGCCTCCTATTGGTTGCGAGCGCATCCTTCTAATACCTTCACGACTTGGGAGCAGCTGGCCACTGCCTTTGTGAACAAGTTCTATCCACCGTCCAAACGGTGAGGATTCGAGGAGCGATCTCAAATTTTAAACAGCTTCCTCAGGAGTCATTGTACAAGGCTTGGAAGAGATTTAAAGACTTACAGCATCAATGTCTGCACCATGGAGTCGTTGAGTGTGATCTTGTTCAGAGCTTCTATAATGGGTTTCAATCAAGCACGAAAATGATTATTAACACCTCCGCTCAAGGAGCTCTGTTGTATAAGCCATCCGATGAAGCTTTATCTCTGCTGGAACAAATGGCCGCGAATACTCGGCAGTGGGGTGACGAATGCTCATCTATTAAAGCCCTCGAGGTAAAAATCACTACCCACCTTGATAGTCATATTGAAACTCTTTGCAAATAGGTAGCGAGGATTGAACAGAGGTTGGATGCCATTCCAACCACCTCTAGAGCTCCAGCTTATCCCACGCATGAAGGCTATGCAGAGCAAGGCTATGCTCCAAATGAGGGACCCTATAATGGAGCAGACATGCAAACTGAGCAGGTACACTTTATAGCTGGAGAGGGAAGGAATAAATGACAACATCCGGCGGTGAGAAATCATCCCAGATTTTCTTATGGCAACCCCAATGGAGGATTGCAACCTCCTCAGCAGCAAAGACCACCACCTCCTCCTCAGCAACAAGGGCCACCTCCGCAGCAATATGGGTTTAGGCCATCTGTGCCTTACAGACCACCGGGGTACAATTACCGTCAATAACAACAATATGCACCTGTGGATCCAAAGCCCAATCTTGAGGCAACATTGGACACCTTCATGAGTGGACAATCCAAGATAAATGCAGAGAATTCCGCGCGTTTCAAGTCTATCAATGATTCCATCGATGAGCTCAAAGGCCAAATTTCTCAATTCATGAAGATGCAAGGGAGATTGCCTTCTCAGCAAGAGCCCAATCCTAGGGCACAAGCAAATGCAATGGTCGCAGTTACCACGAGAGGAGGAAAGACTACCGACACTGTCATGGTGCCTGTTTTTAGCAATTTGAGCCGAAAGCCGTCTACTCATGCTCTAGATGGAGATGCTACACCACTGAAAATGACAAGGAAAAGGCTACAGATGAGCCTTATACTATTGAAGAAAAGGAGACTTCGCCATCTACTTCACCTACTAGTGCTACGGCACCGGCGGATGTTACTACCGCTTCCAACAATTCTATTCCAAAGGATGCCGCTAGAGACAAGGGAAGCCGACCTCCACCTCCATATCCCTAAAGGTTGGCTTTAGCGAAGATGGAGAAGAAATACGCAAAGTTCTATGAGCTCCTCAAGGGTATACAACTGAACATCCTCTTTATGGACGCTACCACTGAAATCCCCACATACGCTAAATTCTTAAAGGATCTCATTACGGGGAATCATAAGCAAGAGGAGGTGAAGCTCTTAGGCAATTGCACCTCAGTTATTAAGAACCATCTACCGAAGAAGTTGCCAGATCTCGGGAGTTTCACGGTGCCGTGCTCCATTGGCGGCACCCCTATATGAGCATTAGTTTGATGCCGCTCTCCATCTTTAAGAGGCTAAATACTGTGACGGAGCTTGAGCCAACCGATATGATCATTCAATTGGCGGACCACTCTATCACCTATTCGGTAGGCATAGCACGCGACATCATCCTTCAAATTCCGCCCGGGCTATGCGTGCCGGTAGATTTTGTGATTATGGACATGCCGGAGAAGGGTAGCTCGCAAATCATTTTGGGTCGTCCATTGATGGCGACGGCCGGTGTCTTGATTGACGTCTGTGAGGGGACGTTATCTCTGAACGTGGGAAATATAGATGTCCAATTCCGCTTACAAAAGCTTATGAGGGAACACCCACCGCCGGAAGACGCTAATTACCTTGATCTCTTGGAGGACGAGACTACACATGAGCATACCTTGGAGGAGATTACCAAAGATCCGACGAAGATGAGGTTAGATGACAACGGCGACGTCATATACAACAAAGCGATGGTCGTCTATCTACGAGTCCTTGACGAGGAGACCCCGGACATACACTTGCGCCATCAAGAACCGGATGCTACTATCTCCTTGGCCACTGAGGGCCGACATGGAGAGGCGTGACAAATACTGTCGCATGAGATTATCGGGAAGTATGACGGGCGTATTTCGTATGCGCCCAACATCATTCGTTGAAAATCTTGAGGGAGTCGAGCTTACGACTTAAAACAAGCGCTTATCGGGAGGCAACCCGACTTTCTTTCCATTAGTTTTTGCTCTCTTTTCGTTTCTCTTTTCTTATTCAAAAACAAAATAAATACGTTTTTAATTCCAAGAAAATACAAAAACACAAAAAATTGATGAGTTTCCCCTTCTACAGGTTGAACAACGAGGAGAGCACGACAAGCAAAGAAAAGAAGGAGAAGGAACTAAGGGAAGAACACCTTAGAGAAATACAAGCTTGTGGGAAAAGCTACAGGTGACTCGGCCGAGTAGCTACCCTGCTCGGTCGAGCTGTAGGGAATTGGAGAAAACAAGCAAAAACAGACGCTGGAAGTAAATTGCGACTCGGCAGAGTAGCCCCCTACTTGGTCGAGCTACAGTACGAGCTGTAGAAAGCTAGAGAAGAAGGCAAAAAGTGGCTCTGGAAATTCATTGCGACTCGACCGAGTAGCCCACTACTTGGCCGAGCTACAGGCAGAGCCCAAAAAGGTCGAAAAAGATCACTCTGTTTCTAATTTGACTCGACCGAGTAGATAACCTACTCGGTCGAGTTGCAGGGAGAGTCCCAAAAGTGCTAAAAGGGCACTCTGGAAAACTTAATGGACTCGACTGAGTAGCTACCATACTCGGTCGAGCTGCAGAGAGAGCAAAAGAGAGCTGAAAATAACGCTCTGTTTTAATTCAGCTCGACCGAGCTGAGTAAGAATCTCGGTCAAGTACTAGGGCACAATTTCTGAGCTTAATTTCAAAAAATTTATAATCTTTTATTACTCGACCGAGCGACGACTTACTTAGCCGGGGCCCACATTCAAACCGAGTTTGTTTTATTCTATTTAATTCGAAACGACTCGACCCGTCCCTAATCCTACACGAACTCAGCCCCCCTAATTCCGAGCTCCCCTAACCCTAGCACCGACTCGACCTCCCCGGCGCCGCCATCGCCGCCCCACTCCGATCGAGCACCACCACCGTCGGCGGCAACGCTTCAGCTACCCCCTCCCATCCCTTCCATCTCTCTCTCTCTCTCTCTCTCTCACGTCCCCCTCTCTTTCCCCAATACCCCCCGACGGCCTATAGCTCTCTCCAGGGCATCCCAGCTCGATCGAGCAACAAAGCACCTCGACCGAGCAGCTCACCTGCTCGACCTGAGTCGAAAAGAAACATAGCGACGTTTTGGATGAATTCTAGATCTACTGTAGCTCGACCGAGTAGGGGGCTACTCGACCGAGTAGCCCGTATTAGCCAGACACAGAAGGAGTTGCAAAGGGAGCCTGTAGCTGACTCGACCGAGCATGCTCCTCTACTCGGTCGAGTAGCCGACGCGACCAGCCTAGTTTATGGGCCCAAGTGCCCAGATTTTCTGAGATTTTTTTGGGATCTTCCCCCTATGTATTTAAGGACGTTTTTAGCTTTATTTTCAAAGGGGAACTTTAGAGAAACTCTTAGTTTAGTTTTAATTAGGATTTTGAGAAGTTTGTGCCATCGCTATTTTGTACGAAGCAAAGCTTGGATTTTTATTATTGTTTTGCACATGGAATCTTGTCTTCTTAATTCTCTTTGGATTTCGATTGAAAATTCTCTACACTTTCTATTGCTTTTTGATGTTTTCCATTGCCATGTTGAATTCCATTGCATTTATTGAATATTTTGTTGTTATTTCTATGATGCGTGAGTAGTTCCATATAGGGCTAATGGATTAGCTGACGTGCGTTTATATTTTATATATTCACGCATGTTTTCTTTTGTATTTCTCCATATTTTTCACCGTCTTTTATTCGTCTTCTCGTACTTTCTCGTTTTCTTTCACTTTTCTTTGTTTCTCCATGTTTGCAGGAGATTGACCGCGTAGGGGACGTTTAACGACGATATCTCGAGTCCCCGGAGCAACGGGAGGAGTCACGCGTGATCCAGGGGGTCAAACGTCAAAGAATACATCTTTCAGTCCCTCACCCGGTCGGTTGGTCATCTCCAACCGATCGGGTGATGCACGCGTGCACCACCCGGTCTCAGCCGGAGCTCAAGTGAAAGTCACCCGACCGGTTCACAGGTCGGTTCAACTGGGGCCTGTTCTCTGTCTTTTCGATCCAAATTCCAACCGATCGGGTGACTCTCACCCGATCGGTTCATCTGTAGCTGATGCTGAAGAGCCGAAGGCACGTGCACCAAACCGATCACTTCACCCGATGGTGCCAAGATCCAACCGGTCACTCCAAGAACTCACCCGACCAGTTCATATGACCGGGTGAAAGCTCGCCGTTTTCTGTTCATTATCTGTAACGGATCACCCGATCGGTTGACTTCTCAACCGATCGGGTGATACGAGAGTCTATAAATAGAACCCCTAGGGTTCCAGAAACGGGGGAGCTGCTAGTTTTTACTGTTTTCTCCTATTGTGACGGCTGTAATTTCTGTTCTTTTGTAAGTTGTCGGATCTTTCTCAAACTTTAGTATTGTCTTAATTACTCTATTACTTCCGCATTCCAATCGTCTGATTATGATTCCAATGGTTCATTTTCATTTAGATCGCTTTTTAATGAATTTTTGTGAGTAGTTCCCAAATCTGGGATTTTGGTGGAAACCCCTTCGGGGGCTCTTCCTGATGCATCCATAGGGTTAGGAAATCGATAGGGATTAGGATTCTAATGGTTACGCGGGGTGTTTCATTGTCATCGGCGGGAAAAAGACCGCCTTTGACCGTTGGGCCAAGGGGGAATAAACTTGACGGTTGACTCCCTAGCCATAGCTCACGCCCTTAGCGTAGACGCCGAATCCTAGCACGCGGGAGCGGCAGGATGAGATGTTGGGAGTTATCGTTGCGAGCTTAGTGCTCCCGGAATCGATCAGTGTTAATGGACACGGGAGTGCCCACTGATCGAATCCGGGAAGTCCGGTGTATCATCCTGGGCACCGACCGGAATATCGGGCCCATGGGATGCCGGTACCACTTTCAGAGGCAACGTCTCACCATTAGACCCTAATTCCGATCGCTATCCTACACGTAGGTCGTATCGGGGAGAGTCGCTCGTTGGAGTGGAAACCAAAGTCCCGGGTTTATTTTCTTATTGTTCATACCTTGAATTCCTATATCGTGACAACCATCTATCGATTCGGGCTAGCTCACCCACGGGGTGATTTTGGTCCTCCTTGACACAAGCACATCCTAGCCTCCCTGTGTTCGACCCCAAGCCACACTACAACACCGTGCACTTGCGGTTACGAATATTTAAACCCCTTGCCTGCCACGAGCGGCCACGCGCCGGCGCGGTGGGCACCGGTCAAGTTTATGGCGCCGTTGCCGGGGAGGCAACGTGCTTGTTATTTCAGGATCTCTTGAGCCCTAGTGTCTAGCTCTCATCCCTACCCCGTGATAATTTTCGCATTCTCCTTTTTCCTTTTTATTTTTCTTATTTTTATTTCTTATTTTATCTGTTTCTCTCCCACTTGTCGCTTCACAGGTGTTTGTTGTTTTTCATGCGCAGGAGTTCGAGAAGTCTCGACGACTTGATTCCCGTTGATCCAGAGATTAACGCCACCCTTAGGCGTTTGGCCGCCGAGAAGCGAAGAAGAGAGGATCCCGAATCCATGGATGAGAACACCCCGCCTCGCAAGTCTCTGCTGGAGTACTCGATGCCATCTATCAAGTCCACCTCCGCCATCCGTCCTCCAGCTATCACGGCCCAAAGCTTTGAGCTAAAGCCGTCTTTGGTGACATGGATCCAGCAGGATCAGTTTGCGGGTGCACCCATGGAGAGCCCGATCGAGCATCTAGACTCCTTCTTGGAGAAATGTGACACCTTTCGGATTAATGGTGTCACGACTGAGGCGATCCGTCTGAAGCTGTTCCCCTTCTCATTGCGAGACAAAGCTAAGCAATGGCTTAGGGGAAGGACCCCAACACTTTTAATACCTGGGAGAAGCTCTCCAACGCTTTTCTGACGAAGTTCTTTCCTCCGGGGAAGACCATGAAGTTGAGGAGTGAGATCTCCTCCTTCTCCCAGGCCAGCCACGAGTCCTTGCATGAAGCTTGGACGAGATACAAGGAGATGCAAAGAAGATGCCCTCACCATGAGCTTCCGAAGTGGCAGATTATTAATCTGTTCTATAATGGGCTGAGGGATGACCTGAAATCTTCTATGGATGCCGCGGCTGGGGGTTCCTTCATGTCAAGGAGCGAGGAAGATGCCGGACATATTCTGGAAAATATGGCATCCAACAATGAGCGGTGGTGTGACGAGAGAGCCACACCCAGGTCTGGGGGTATACACAGAGTCGAGGACGTCGACAAACTTTCAAGCAAGTTCGACTTGCTTTCGACCCAGATCTCTGCACTAATGGTAGGAGCCGGTGGGGCCGGTGCACAACAGATTGCAGCAGTAGACTCTGAAATTTTTGGGGAATTCGACGGTGGTGACGTCTCACCACCGTTGGATCAGGCGAGCGCACTATTTTACAACCCCACGGGAAATGCACCGTATCCACCAAGAACCAATTCCAACCCGGCCTACTCTCCAAACAACCGGAACCACCCTAACTTTGGTTACCGGGCACCATTCCAGCCCTCGCCGCCTCAGCAGCCGCAGCAACAAACATATCAGTCGACTAGGCCACAGCAGAGTCAGTTTCAGCAGCAACAATATCAGCAGCAGCCTCAGCAACAATATTACGCCCCCAGGAATCAGCAGCCAATCCAGTAGCAGCAGCAGTATGGCCAACAGAGGGCCGTCTCTCCGGTTGAGTCTCTCTTGACTCAATATATAACCAACCAGGAGAAGATCAATCAAAAGCTGGAAATGGGTCAGCGGGCCCTCACGGACCAAGTAACCCAGCTGGGGTTACAAGTGGCGAACCTTGCAAGGTCACAAAACCAATTGCCGCCACAACCGGAGGTGAACCCGAGGGGAGCAACCCAAACGTCGGCACTCGTGCACGAGCACGCAAATGTGTCTGCTATCGTTCTGAGAAGCGGGACACAAATCCCTACTAGAGTGCCCCCTAACAGACCGGAAGCACCATTGGTCGTCGAGCGACCGATTGAAAAATCTAACGACCCCGGTGCTTCGTCATCAAATCCTACGACTCCGGAGGGAGTCTCTGAAGAAGAGAAGAAAAAGAACGAGGAAGGGAGTTCGAAAGTGTTCAAACCCGTTGTGCCATTTCCACAACGGGTAGCTCAGGCCAAAATCGACGAGAAATATGGCAAGTTCTTCGCCATGGTCAAGGACCTGAGCTTGCAAATCCCCGTCCTGGAAGCAATCGAAACAATCCCCTCCTATGCGAAATTCCTGAAAGATTTGGTGACGAGAGGGTCTAGAAAGGAGAAAGTAGTGTTGACGGCGGAGTGTAGCGCTCTTATCCAGAGGGCAAATCCGCCGAAACTTAAAGACCCAGGGAGCTTCTCAATTCCTTGCATGATCGGGGCAGTAAAGATTCATCGTGCACTCGTCGATCTCGGAGCGAGTGTAAGTTTGATGCCCTTGTCGATGTATAAAAGGATAGGAATGGGTGATTTGGAGCCCACCGGTATGACCCTACAACTAGCTGACCGGTTGGTCAAATATCCGGTGGGGATTGTGGATGACCTCCCCGTTAATGTAAAAGGGGTGCATGTGCCAGTGGACTTTGTAGTCATGGACATGCCTGAAGACGCACACACCCCCATCATCCTGGGACGGCCTTTCATGGCCACTGCTGGCGTTTTGATTGATGTGAAGAACGGAAAACTTTCTCTAAACGTCAGCGGAGAAAAATTTGAATTTGATCTGGGGTTATCCATGAAGTACCCCGATCCCCCAGATGACCCTCGGTGTAATTTGCTTGAGGTGGAAGAAGATAAAGCTGTTGAGGAGAGCTCATGGGAGATTCTCTTAAGAAACCCCCCCGATGACTTGGAGGATTCAGAAGACCGAGATGGCCCTAAGAACAATGATGCTGCTGGGAGAGCGAACGCAGCAAGAACGACCCCTCCCGGGTTCCCCAAGGCTCCTCCTGTGAGGAGAACGGGGGAAGAACCCATGGGCCTCACCAAAGACGAGGTCCGGATCCTAAAGAAGATGGCGGTAAGCGCCAATACGAAAGAGAAGCCCCCGGATCCCAAGATCAAGGAGAGGGTAGTCGAGCAAATCTTTCTCCAGCCGCTGACTACTCCAAAGCCCTTAAGCTCCGATGAAGAAGAGATGCCAAACTTCGGGCATCACCCGTATCAACCACCGTGAACATCTCTTGCGGGTGTCGAGCCAACGACGTTAAACAAGTGCGCTTCATGGGAGGCAACCCATGCTCTAAACTTTTGCCCCACTTTTTAGTGTTATTTTTGACTTTATTTTATCTACTTTTATAAATAAAATCAGCCGCGAGAATATCCGTCCAAGGACTTAGACAAATCTGTTGGTTTTTGCAGGAAACAAGGCCCCAACCGATCGGTTGATAACTCACCCGATCGGTTGGGATGTATCAGATACAAGCCGAAATCTGTCCCCAAATGAACCGATCGGTTGAAGAATGGAGAGACCGGGTGACAGACCGGGTGATCTGGGGAGAATTCTCGGGAAATTTTTGGGGAATATCAACCGATCGGTTGAGTTCGAGCGCGATCGGTTGAGGCGACCGGGTGAGCAGCCCTCAATTCTTGGGAAAATGAGTGGAGCGGCCAACCGATCGGTTGACAAATCAACCGACCGGTTTGCATGTAGCACTTCTTCGGCAAGAATTTTCGACCTAACCGTCAACCGATCGGGTGACAAGTCACCCGATCGGTTCGACTTAAAACCCTATAAATACCCCCGACCGCCCGTTCGATCCGCACTCGCCATTTTCGAATCCAGAACCACCGTTTCACCTCTTCCTCGTGCGCCTGCCCTCTTTCTTCCCTAAAATCAACCTCGATCGCCTTCCCCCCATCTCCCTACTCATCCACCATCGATTTCTCTCCATTCTCCTCGATTCCACCCACACACAAAACCCTAACCTCCACCCGTTTTCCCCAATTTCGAAACTTGCTGAAGAAATCGCTGCGGCTTCACAGTGTGCTCCTATCGAGTAGCATCGGGACGTCTACGAGCAACGATCTTCATCTCATTTGGGTAAACTCACTCCTTTGCTCAATTTTAATTTTACCCCAGATATTCCATTTGCTCGTTGGTCGTGTTTCGTGTTTGTGTTGATTCATTGTACTTTTACATACTCACACACACGCACAACACCCGCAAAATGCCTCCCCGCCGTGTTAAGCCCACCGACGCCAGCTCTTCAAACCCTAGGCCCACCCGTCGCGCACAGCCCCCCGCTCAACCCACCACCTCCAACCCATCTACCACACCACGCACCACTTCCCCACCTCACGTTTACGATCCCGAATATGGGATGCAATTCCAAACCGACGACCATGCCGACCGGTTCGCAGCCATGGTCCTCCTAGCTGGACAGGGTGGTCGGATAACCCAGGAGTCTGTCGACCGAGACCTCCCCTTTCTTCAAAGCTTCATTCGCCACAGCCGTGAAGACCCACCCGACGTCTCCGAGCTCCACATTCCACCCCCCACGACTCCTGGTCCCCAGCGCAGGCCCCCGTCACCACCCCCAGAGGGTGGTGCCCCCGCTTGATTTTTCTTTCCCGCTTTTGCCCCCCCGTATTTGTGCCCATCTGTCTTTTCGGGGCCCTGCTTTGTCTCTGCCGGAGGGGAGGGGGACCATTCACGTGTCCTTTCTGATTTCTCCTTGTTTGTTTTTGACTCCCCCTTGCATTTCTCTGCATTTCACGGTCACATTTTGTTCGTTAGCACTGTCATGTCTAGCTTGGGGGACGTCTAGTTTTGTGTGTTGTCGTGTTTTGTTGTTTTTCTCATTTTTGTGTGTGTGCTTGTTTTTCCCCTTTCGAGTGTCGTGTCGTGTGGTTTTATTTCTATTTTTATGTCGTTTGATTTTGAGTTTGATTTTTCTTTATTTTCTGTTTCATCTCTGTGTTTTTCTCGTTTTTATTTCTTGTTGTGTCGGTGTGTATTCCCCCCATCTTCATTGCCCTCCCGTACTCACTCATATTGCATTGAGGGCAATGCAAGCTTCAGCTTGGGGGAGTCGCACTGTGTGCGTCATTTGAGTCCTTCTTTTTCGTTTTTGTGTCGTTTTCATCGTGTTTGTTATTTTTCTTTTTTCTCTTTTCTTCTTTTTTCTTTTTTATCTCTTTCTCCTAGAGATGAACCCTATGATGAATCGCCACAAAATCACACACACCTAGCATGTGATCGATAGTCATATTCACTAACCCTAGGATTTCGAGTTCTCTTGCATTTCACGCATCGTGGGTCCACTTAGCTTTTTCTGAGTCGTGCGTCGTGCCTAGCTATTTGGTGTGCTTCTACTTTGTGATTTTATTTTATATACCTGTCCAGGAATGACCCCTAGATTATCATGCTTCGATTTGAATATGCGGTATTTGCTTTTACTATATGCCAAGATCCAACCGGTCACTCCAAGAACTCACCCGACCGGTTCATATGACCGGGTGAAAGCTCGCCGTTTTCTGTTCATTATCTGTAACGGATCACCCGATCGGTTGACTTCTCAACCGATCGGGTGATACGAGAGTCTATAAATAGAACCCCTAGGGTTCCAGAAACGGGGGAGCTGCTAGTTTTTACTGTTTTCTCCTATTGTGACGGCTGTAATTTCTGTTCTTTTGTAAGTTGTCGGATCTTTCTCAAACTTTAGTATTGTCTTAATTACTCTATTACTTCCGCATTCCAATCGTCTGATTATGATTCCAACGGTTCATTTTCATTTAGATCGTTTTTTAATGAATTTTTGTGAGTAGTTCCCAAATCTGGGATTTTGGTGGAAACCCCTCCGGGGGCTCTTCCCGATGCATCCATAGGGTTAGGAAATCGATAGGGATTAGGATTCTAATGGTTACGCTGGGTGTTTCATTGTCATCGGCGGGAAAAAGACCGCCTTTGACCGTTGGGCCAAGGGGGAATAAACTTGGCGGTTGACTCCCTAGCCATAGCTCACGCCCTTAGCGTAGACGCCGAATCCTAGCACGCGGGAGTGGCAGGATGAGACGTTGGGAGTTATCGTTGCGAGCTTAGTGCTCCCGGAATCGATCAGTGTTAATGGACACGGGAGTGCCCACTGATCAAATCCGGGAAGTCCGGTGTATCATCCTGGGCACCGACCGGAATATCGGGCTCATGGGATGCCGGTACCACTTTCAGAGGCAACGTCTCACCATTAGACCCTAATTCCGATCGCTATCCTACCCGTAGGTCGTATCGGGGAGAGTCGCTCGTTGGAGTGAAAACCAAAGTCCCGGGTTTATTTTTTATTGTTCATACCTTGAATTCCTATATCGTGACAACCATCTACCGATTCGGGCTAGCTCGCCCACGGGGTGATTTTGGTCCTCCTTGACACAAGCACATCCTAGCCTCCCTGTGTTCGACCCCCAAGCCACACTATAACACCGTGCGCTTGCGGTTACAAATATTTAAACCCCTTGCCTGCCACGAGCGGCCACGCGCCGGCGCGGCGGGCACCGGTCATTAGCCCATTGATATTAGGATTGAGATGCATAGTTAGGATTTTTAGGTTGCATTGGAATAAAAGGGAGGTATATTGGTTGATGTTGCAAAGCTTGTAGGAGAACTCGTACTGAGATCGTGCCCACGGTCGGTGGAATCGATTGGCTTAAGGAGTATCATATAGGCTTAATTAGGGAGTTAGTGGATTCAATTAGGACTAGTGACCATGCCCGGCTCGTGTCTTGATTGGAATACCGACAAATTATATTACTAATTGACGGCTACCGCTATTGCGTCAATGAGAGCCACCAAAATACATCGAAGCTCTAATCTACGAGAGTGGCGTGAGCTGAGATCATTCTGTCCACGAGAGTGGCGTTAATATTGTCGATTCTTAATGCACGTATCGTGTGCGCCTTTGGGTTAATGAGATACGTTAGATTCATGGTGCTTAGAACCATGAATTCCACATCTTAGATGCGACAATCCCTAAAAACCAATGCAACATAAGAGTCTTAACCAAGCATCGACGTACGACGATCCTAGTGGTGAGTCCTAAAGCCCTAGTCTTTATTAATTGTTCACAATCCAAACAAACAATCTTTCGAAACCGACTACTACCTACATTCTGAGGTTTAAAAATAACCCAAGACAATAACATCTCTACCTTCCCCGTGGGATCGATATCTTTTATACTATTACTTGACACCGTACGCTTGCGTAAAGTGCTGGGGATTTGCATTTGGGATACATTTAGCACTTGGTGTTCGTGCCATTGCTAGGTGAGTTCTAGGTGTTAGTTCACGGGCGATCAACAACTCGTCAAAATCGGGCAATGAATCCTTGAATCCTTGGACCGCCCTCTCTGCTATGACCTCGGCGCTGGCTCTCTCCTCCAACAGAGCTTTCTCTGCTTGCTCCCTCAAGCAGCTTGATCAGCTTCCTTCCTGCGAGACTTGCATAACTCATGCTTGAGCTGCTGAATGTGGTTTAGTCTCAATTTGCACAGAAGCCCTATTCTATCCAACTCAGAATGAGATTTCTCCACGGCCTTCTTTACGGCCCCCGGATGACTTCATGATTATCCACCATCGGTGTGCATCGACGCAACGCAGCCATGGCCACGAGAGCCTACATATAAGGCACGATGGTCACCATCCATGCTTACATCACCAACAATGGAAGTGGGCACAGTATTTACCTGAACATTCGCATGGACAGCCATCGATGCGAGCCTCTCATAATCGACCCTCTCCCCAACGGTCCTATCCCGTGGGAGGGTCGCATTTTCAATGATCTGAGAGGCGGTCCCGCACTCCAAAAGATCAGAATCATCTATATTCATTGGAAACTCCATTTGAATGAGTTCCTCTATGGGACAATCAAATGGGGCCTGAGGCGATCGACTCTCCAGTAAAATCGGTCAGAATTCGTCGGGAATGTCCTCAGACAGAGGCACGGGAGGGAACAAGCCTCCCCAAGGCCAGGAGTCCTCATGCAGAAGGAGCTCCAGAGGGGCCCGGGTCTCGCCCGAATCTCACTCTAGAAGAGTTCCCTGCTCCTACCGAGGAATCTGCTCCACGGCTTCAGTCGACCCAGATGGCTCCGAGTCACTAAGGCGAAGCCGTCACCTTCTCTTACTTCCCTCAACTGTAATCACCTCAAATTCGATAGGGGGCTTCTCCTTTTTCTTCCGTTGGAGACGGGCCAGCTGAGTAGCCCCCTCAGCGACAATGGATCGTTCCTCCAATGATCGCGCCATCCTTTCCCCCATAGACGTCACCTGATGAGGTAACATGCTCTCCTTAGCCTCTCTGATAGAAGCATCGATTCCTTCCCTCAGTGCAGGGTCCACCTGGTACTTCAGACCGACCATACCTGCAGAAGAAAAACATGTTGAGTCAAAGAACTAGAATCGAACAGTTGATGGGCACGGTCGAATCGACCTTTCGTCCATACGGTCTGGCGCAACACCAAGTCGGACCACAGCCACTTCGTCTTCCTCACATTCTCTGGCAGACTCATCAATGCGTCGACGGCTTCCTTCTATGCTCTAGACAAATGCTTGTCCTTGGTGGGGCCTAAATCAGGGACACCCCATCCGGTGCAAAAGCTCGCTTCTCCTTGAAAGACCACGAACACTAACTCCTCTTTCCATTTGGAATTAGAGGAAGAGAGATCGTCAAATAGCTTCCTGCCTCGATGGGCCGTTATCATATACCAACCTGGAGTCTTGAGAGGAGGAATCGAGAAAAAGTAATTGAACAATCCTAGCGACAGTTCAATTCTCTTCATCACGCACAGTGCAATAAAGCTCACCAGTGCACTTATAGCGTTCAACATTAGCTGGCAGATAGAAAGGTTCAGGGTGCTCAGAAAGTAGTGCATGAAAGGATGCATGGAAAATCGAAGCCCTTGTTGGAAGGCTTTGATGTAAACCCCAACTTCCCGGTCGCCAGGACGATGAACCCTTTCGTCCCTCCCCGACACCTGAATCTGATAGTCGAGCCGGACATAATTTCTCTGAAATTCAGGGATCTGATCGGCTCTAACTTTGGATCTCAGATCGGCAATCAGTCTGGGATCCATAGCACCCCTCTTTGTTCTTCTGCATGACGGTAACCAAGCTCCTCTCGGAAGCAGGAACAGAGGATGAAGCCATTTTTCAAAGGGAGTAAAGCTAAATCAGGAATGACGAAGATGATATCTTCAAATTTCTGCACTGGAACCGTCTTATATCGATAAGATGACAGTGGCATGATGAAACACGTGTCGAAGACCCAAAGTTATAAGCATATTAGATTTCGAACCGGCGAATCGTCCAAATCAGCAAAGCAGGCGTTTTGGCACCTAGAACTTGAGTATTAATTCTGTAACGATCGGTATTTTTAGCTATGTTGGAGTCAAGCCTTATTATGATATGTCTATTACTATTTTTATTTTCATATCTTTATTATTATTTTTAAGTTAATTAGTTATACAAATCTAATATAAGTTTTAATTCAAAATTCAAAAGTTTAAACCTCATTTCAAAATTTAAACTTTCAAATAACTTCCTAATAAAACCTATAACTAATTAGGTAATATTTTTCCCTAACTAAATGCCTCGATTCACTCCTTGATTATTGTAAAAATCATTTCAAAATACTTCCTTTTCCTTCCCTTAGCAATTAACCTTACCAAAACAATACCAAAAGAATAAAACCTTATCACCTAACCCTAATCCCGCATGCAGCTACCCCTCTCCCTACAAAACCAAGTGGAAAAGAACCCTCCCTCATCTTTTTTTCCAACCGCCAGCCCCCGCCCTCAAAAACGCTAGTTTCTCTTCCCCTCTCCCTCACGCCAGCCTCTCCCTCCGACAGTCGGACCCTACACCACCACAATGGCCGCCACGCCCCCTCACGACAACACCCACAACCCCGCAGCCTCCCACCATGTGCCGCAGCCTCCCTCTCCCCGAGCTTTCTCTCCCTCAGCCTCCTCCCTTCCACCTGGAACAACCCACAACACCCTCAACTCCTCTGCCGACTGCAAGTCCCCCAACCCCAGCATCCTTCTGTGACTCCGACCAGCCCCCACAACCCTTCACTGCCCTCTCTCTTCCTCCTCCCTGAGCCACCAACTTCTCCAACCTCACCAACAACCACCGACCCCCACGGTGCTGTCCCTGCCGTCAACACACCAACATCCCGACGAACGCGAGCCGCCATCTTGAACTCGCTGCCGCCGGCTACACCCATCCTCGTTGCCGTCAACCTGCAAGCTACGCGAGGCAACACAACTTAAACCAGTAAGTTTTTATAATATAACAGTAAGTGAAAACTTATAAGTTATTATTATATGTATTATTATATAAGTTAGTATATTAGTAACATCATGTTAATTCATAATGTATGTTAGTTAAAGATGTTAATATATATATATATACATAGGATTTAATGTAGAAAAGATGCCACCTGATCCAATGGATCAGGTGACAAGACACAAAAAAAGGTGGAGAGTACAAGCCCCCACATGGGCTTGTACTCATTGGGGCCCACCCCTTTGTGTCTTGCACCTGATCCTTTGGAGCAGGTGCCACCTGCTCTACATTAATCCCATATACATATATGCCAGTTCATACACACACACACACACACACATATATATATCCTATTTCACTTTCTCTCTCATTTCTTTTTAGAGAGAGAAGCTCCCGTCTTCGATTCGAGTGGCGTTCATCGCCGGCCGCTCTCGCGGCTGGCTCGGTGCCGTTCGAAGTTGTTTACGGATCTTGATCGGCTCTTTCGAGTGTAGATCTCTGATCTGTGAAGGTGTTTGAGGATCTTCATCAGGCATTTCGAGATCTGATCTGAAGTTCTCCGGAGCGATCCGAGATCGGCTCTACGAAGTTCTTTATCTAGTGCTTCGTGATTAGCCTGAACTCTTAAAGATTGATTCCTGAAGATCTTCAGCGAATCCACCATTGGACGGATCGGGATCTCGATGCGAGATCTCGATCTGGCGGTAAGCTCCTTCAGAATCAATCTGTTGCTTGTGTTTGAGGTGCTTTAGATATTCGTGAGTGCTAATCCTTGCTTTCGGTGCTTGATCGACGTTTGGAGCTCCTGTTCCGATCATCGAAACGAAGCTGTTGGTGGCTGCTGATCTACTACGGAATTTGGTTGGATCTTGCGTATTCAACTTGTTGGATCAAGATCTCCTCTAAGATCTTGATCCGGGGTGAGTCACTCAAGATCCGTGCTATTTTTTTGTTACATTCTCACCCTGTTATTGCTTCCATTAACTGCTGCCTTGTTGTGGACGGTGCTATGGGGAATATGGAGAATGATGATCCAGCAAGAGGTTGGAGGGAGGTGTCTAAGAGGAATGCTAGACCTCCAGTACAAGGATCAAAGCGTGGATACACGACAAATCCAGATATGAAGACGATGAAGAAACTTGATGCTCGGAAGGTGTTTGAAAGAAGGGCGCTGAGGCCAAAGCTCCCACTGAAGATCAGCGTCAATGCTGAGAAGAGATCCTGGTCGGAAGTTTGCTCTAGTAGTAGGAAAATGTCGAGCTCCCTGAGTATGTCTTACATTGCTCCGGAGATCGATGAAGAAGGGGTGGCGATAGCTGTGCTAACGGAGGAGATGCTTGCTAAAGGAGTGGAGCGATGGGAGAACACCGTCGTCGGTTATGTTGTGGGCGATATCCCATACTATGGGCAGATTAGAGCCTGGGCGTTGCGAACATGGAAAACCAAAGGTGAGATCCACATTTTTTCTAGGGAGAACGAATTCTTCTTCTTCCGCTTTGAGTCCAAGGAGGATAGGGACGCGGTGCTCCACGGATGTCCTTGGCTCTTCGACGGATGCCTTGTTGTGCTGCAGCGGTGGAGCGAAGAGGCAGGCTTTGATCGTGATCTCCTCACGGCGGTGCCTATTTGGGTGCAGCTTCCCAACCTACCGACTAATCTTTGGACATTGAACATACTCAATGCCATAGCTAGCGTCATCGGAGTTCCTATCTGTCTGGATCGGGCGACGGCGAGACTAGAAAGACTCTCGTACACTAGGTGTTTGATTGAAGTCAAGCCTGAAGAACCGCTGCCGAAGTTTGTCTCCGTTCAACTTGGTGATAAAGCTTCGATCGAGGTAGGGGTTAAATACGAATGTGAACCTCTTCGCTGTCTTAATTGTATTTGTTTTGGCCACAATCGTGAGCAATGCCCTGCTGAGATTAATGGCGAGGGAGTGGATGTTACCCAGGAGAATGTGAGCCTGGAGGTTGATGTTGTTGATGTCATGGATGGTGAGGTTGACGATGGAACTGTTGCGAGTGAAGTTGTTACCCAGACGAATGTCAGTCTGGATGAGGCGAATGTGTGTAACAAAGAAGCGAGAAAATGTGCTGAACGTGCTGAAGATACTGAGGGTGATGGGGGGTCACAGCGGGGGGTAAAGGGTGCTGTAAACTTGTATCCCTGTGGAGATAGGAAAGGCAAAGGGGTGGATGTCAAATCAGTAGATGTTACTGCTCGGATGGATGTTAATTTACTGGATGCGTCCAGCTTTGGCAAGGGTTGTAATAGAGATAAGGGAGCAGCTGTTAAGGACGGGATGAACCATCAAGTTTAGGAGTTTGGAAGCGGGGGCAGCGGCGGCAAAGTTTTTGAGAGAGTGGCGCCAATTTCAAATTCTGGGCAAGCTTGGAATGTAACTTCGGTGTTGGAGACTGATCATACTCAGGATTTCAGAAGCGGGTGCAGCGGAGGCTCAATTTTTAATGAAGCGGCATCTATTTCGGGGCATGGGCAAGAGCGAGATGTTGCTCGTGATGCTGCTTTGGGGTTAGAAGTTGATAACATGATGTATGCTAAAGGGCCCCTGCTAGCTGCTTCTAGCAAAGAGAGGGCGATTGACGGCCCGTGTATTAGGGAATGCGGCAAAGCTAATGATATAGGGGGGAGGGATCGGGGGTCTCGAAGATAGCAGGGCTTTCGGCGCTCGCCAAGCCCCAATCGCCCAGCTTAAATGCCAAAATGATACCCCACGATAACAACAAGCCAATGCCGAGCGATAGCAATCCGTTTAGTGTCCTAAGTAGGGAGAATTTCCCTCGACTAGGAGCTTCACTATTAAATGACTCGAGCGATATCATTGACTCTGAGGATGAGCCTAATGATATGACTATCATCAATGAAGCTTGGCATGAGGAACAAGAGGAGTTGGAACAAAAAAGTAAGGAACGGAAAAAGATAAAGAGCAACGGGGGAGCGACCTCTTTGAAGGGCACCCGTAAAAGCTCTAAGATTAACAAGGAGCATCCTCCTCCCCCTCCCGCCCAATGATTATGCTCATATGGAATACTCGGGGGCTTAATAACGTTGCTAGACGTAATGAGCTCAAGTTCCGGGTCCGTAAGTATGCCCCTGCTATTGTTGGTCTCCTTGAAACCAAAGTTACTAGCAATCATGGTTATAGAATCCTCAAGTGTTTCCCCAAGAACTGGATGTCCATTGACAACCGTTCCTCTCATCATAATGGACGCATCGTCATTATGAATAATCCGGATACTTGGAAGTGCATGGTTGATGAGATGACGGCACAACACATCTCCATGAACTGTATTAATGTTGCAGGATTTACTATGATGGCCACTATTGTCTACGCTTCAAACTCATATCAAGAACGTAGAATCCTTTGGAAGGATATCACGGTTGTGTTAAGCCCTGCGAAGCTACTGCACATGTACTAGAGGGGGGTGAATAGTACTTTAAAATAATCAAGATAGTTATTCCTAATTATTGTGCAAGAAATAAACGACAATACAGAATAAACAACAATTAACAAGAATTAACAAACACAAACAAAGCAGGTAACGGGTTTGGATCCACCCAAGTCTCCCCGACTTGTTCCCGGTGATCCTACGTCCCAACCACCCAGATCTCCTCCGGATACTTGAGTTAGAAACCCTAACTCAAGATTTAGCACTATGAAAATCTTGTGAAAAACCTTCACAAGACCAAATCATACAAATGACATGTGACTCCCACAAACCAGGATCACACCCTCTCTCACAACCGAGATACACAATTCAAATAACAATTGAAATGAAATATGAAACACTTACCACAAAATCCTATGCCTTGAGTATAACTTACCAAATTAGGGTAACGATGGATTTTGGGGAAGAAGATGTCACCAAACCCTAGCTTCAAGAAGATGACCGGTAATGGAAGCCTAGGGTGGAGTTGATGACCTAGAATCAAGCTCTTGGCTTGAGAAGCTCACAATGGAGAGAATCTCTCTTGATGAATTAGGACTCAAGGTGTTGAGGGAGAGATTCTTGTGAGGGAGAGAGAGCTTTGAAATAGCTTGGGAGAGCTCTTCTCTTAGGTCTGAAATTGCTTGGAAATAGGACCTCTAACTCTTCTTCAAACGAATCAGGATTCTATTTAAAGGGGCAAGAGAAATCGAGTTTGAAAGAATCCCAACGGCTCTATTCTGAAGCAGACTAGTCGGTCTAAGAAGGATCACTGACTGACTAGTTCATCAACTAGTCGGTCGGTGATTCAACATGGACCGACTAACAGCTCGACAGCCAAAAGAGTGATTTCCAGGCAACATGAACTAGTCGGTCTAAGAAGACTTGCCAACCGACTAGTTTGTCAACTAGTCGGTTGGTGAGTGTTCTTTGACCGACTAAGGGTGAAATGCACGTAGCTGAATACAAGTTACACTAGTCGGTCTAAGAACAAATGCTGACCGACTAGTTTCACAACTAGTCGGTCGATGAATGTTCTTGGACTGACTAACTGTAAACAATAACTCAGGCTGTACAGAGGCAAGCTCAACTAGTCGGTCTGAGAAGGATTCCTAACCGACTAGATGTCATCTAGTCGGTCGGTGAACCTTCTTTGACCGACTAATTGATCGACATGGCTGAGCTAAAATGAGTTAGGACATCTAGTCGGTTCATGAAGAGTTACCGACCGACTAGATCGTCATCTAGTCGGTTGGTGACTCTACTTGAACCAACTAAGATGCACTAGAAGCCGAGGGAAGAAGCAATAAGCTTCAGAAAAGTTTCTAATGGCTTCTATGATAATCCTAGCTCTAAGATATGAGCGAAATGAAGATATAAATGTAAGTCCTACTCAAGGCTTAACATTCTAATCTATGAAGCTAGAAGACAATAAATAATACATGATGAACCGTCTTCGAAGCTTCAATCTTCATTCTTAACTTCAATAAAACTCCTTGAGCTTCAACGAAGCTTCAGGCACACGATCACGCGTATTGAGAAGTCTTGAGACGTCGCTTTTGATATACGTATTCTTTTGGCGACGATCTCCATAACTGTGCTCACAAACAGTTGTACACGATATTTATGTTTGCTCATCATCCAAAACCAAACCCGAGGAATCAATACTCAACATTCTCCCCCTTTTTGGTGATGACAAACCAACATAAATAATAATCAATAATAATGATTCAATAGAAATTTACTTACCCCCCCTGCATTGATGACACGTTAGTCTCGTATTAAATGATAATCATACGCATCAAGCAGACGAGAGAAATATAAAATATGAATCCTATTATTGCAATTTAGGATCTAAATCCATTTTATATCTTAACTCCCCCTGAATCTAACATATCAACTTAGATTCATGGTAAATTGCTTTGAATTATCAATTATCACATTGTCATTATTAATTCTCTCCCCCTTTGGCATTAGCAAAAAGAGCAGGAGGAGATCAACGACAAAATTTCAATGGCTAAGAAATTAAAGCAAGAGAGTCTAAGAATACGACCACGGTCCAAATGACACCAAAGTAAAATACCAAATGTAAAATACCGAAGAAAAATCAAAGTGTGCCAACTTGACCATAGTCGAAAATCGAAAAACAAAATCATCAAGCCATAGGCGAAAATCGAAATACGAAATCATCAAGCCATAGGCGAAAATCGAAATACGAAATCATCAAACCATAGGCGAAAATCGAAATCTCCAAAACTCAAATTAATTTCACTTATTGAGTTATGAAACATACTCTCCAATATCAACATTCGTAGTTAAATAGTGCATGGAAAACAATTCTATGATTCCATAGAAAAAATTTCTATTTAACCAAGTTAATCGTCGAGCGATGAAATCAACATCAGAGACAAAAAAATCCAATGTGAAAACCAAATGTAGCAAACATGATACCAAAAGTAACATGCAAAAGTGTTATGCCAAACATAGATAGAACATCATAAATCTATGACATACACAATTCTAACATACACATAGAAGCAAAATGATACCAATGTAAATATTCTAACAATGCATGCATTCAAACTACATGGATACCAAATGTATATCAAGTGCAAGAAGATACTTACAACATTAAGCTCCCCCTACTTTGGTGCATCACTTAAGCACCATCAACTCCATTTGAATAACAAACTTTGCAAATCAATGAGTTGGTAGGGTTGGTATCCCATGATGGATTGAACCTAGAAGCATCATTTTGGTATCCAAAAATCCTTTTGGATCCTATGGGTTAGGCAACTAATTAAACATATTCAATTCAAATAATTGTAACCCATAGCCATATTAAATTCAACTTAACATGCACATCCATGATTAATATGCAAATAAAAAATAAACCAATTCTTACCACAATTGCGTTGGTACCCATAAAATGAAATTAAACTTATGGTACCAAGCAATGAAGGATCAAAGGAAACTAACCCTTCGGAAACCAAGTCCATGAGGACCGTGATTTCCCAACATAGTCATCATTTAAAATAACATCATTAATAAACGATTACACATACATGTCCTTATTATACATGCTTGTGTTCTTCGGACCCCAAATAGTGTATGTCCTGGGAGTCCTAATCCTATTGGGAACATGCATACGTTGTTGATTTCTATGTGATGCATGTCGTGGATAAGCATATGGCATATGATGCAATGGTGCATGATGATAATTATTCATATGAGAATGAGGATGGACATATGCTTGTGGTGGAACACGTGCATGAGTGTGTCTCACATGGTGTGCTCGTGCCCGTGGGTGCGGAGCATAAAAATCATCATATGTGCTAACATGTGGAGTAGGATGTCTGTTCCTACGTGGCATGGCATACATGAAAGCATGACCCCTCTTTGGAGGTCCACCCAAAGTGGGTTTCTTTCCAAATGGGGGTGTGTACCTAGCGGAAGAACCATTGGTAGAAGAACTACCAATGAAGTGTTTGCTCCCACTAGTAGAAGCTTCGGAAGATTGCCTAACAAAGGTCGTGGCCGAATTGGATGAGTCTCCCATCTTACACCCCAAGCCAATGTGGTGATTGGCCGGAAGTAAGTCATTTAGGATATTATCCAAATGACCCTTACCTTTATTGAATTCATGAATTCGGCCTAATGTGCACTCATACTTCTCGGTGAGAGAACGCATGGAAGCATCCAAGGTGGACACTTGCGATGTGAGTGCATAAACACGTGATTTGAGATTTTTATTCTCAACACTCAAAGTTGAGTTTTGAGACGTCAAATCTGCTATCACATGTTCATCTGAATCCTCGATATGAACATGCTCAAGTTGAGATTTGAGATTTACAATCTCATTTCTCAACCCTTCAACAACGGTGTCGTTGTTGATGATGATAGGTTTAGGCGAGGTTTTAAGACTATCTAACTCATTTTTAGTCTTAATAAATCTACTAGCCAATTTAGAAAACTTATACCAAAGTTGTTCGTTGGCTAATTTAAGTTCATCCATGGTTACCTCACCGCCTTCATCCTCGCTTTCATCGCTTTCATCGGAGGAAGTCTCTTGAACACGTTCCTCTTTTCCCATGAAGCACATGTGTGCTTTCTCCACGCGTTCATCATCTGACTCTCCACTTGAGGAGTCCTCGAAGTCGGTGAATATCCCGACAAGTCTTTTCTTGTGCTTTCTCGACTTGTCGTGCTTGGATGCCTTCCACTTACCCTTGTGTTTGTTTAGAGGACAATCCGGCTTGATATGTCCTGGCTTATTACATTTATAACACACGGGAGTAGAAACATTAGTAGAACCAAACTTAGATAAATTCTTAAACTTACCTTTTCGGAAGCACCGGTCGAACTTCTTTGCCAAATCGGCCAAAGTTTCCATGTCCAACTCATCTTCCGATTCTTCTTCCGATTCTTCATCATTGGTAGATGGAGCGGCCTTGTATGCAATCGCCTTTTTCTTTGGCTCGTCTTGCTTCAAGTATGACTTCATCTTTTCCTTCATCCTTATCTTGCTTTCCTTGCGTACCTCATAAGAAATCAAGGTACCCATTAGTTGAACGACGGTATATTTACTCATATCATTACCTTCCTCGATGGCGAAGGTACGCTTTTCCCAACAAGAAGGAAGTCCATCGATGATCTTTGAGACTTTCTCATTTTGGGTGTAGATCTTCCCAAGATCTTCCAATTCGTTGGAAATATCCACGAAACGAGAATAATAGTCCTTCATAGTTTCACCCTGTTATGTGAAACAACTCAAATTCTTTGTTAGCGACAACAAGTTTAGAATCTTTTACCGTACTCGTTCCTTCGTGCAAGATGAGGAGGGAGTTCCATATTTGATATGCACTCTTACATGTGCATATCTTATTGAAGTCCTCGGGCTCCAATGCGCATTGCATGGCGTTCATTGCCTTGGCATTGCTTACCTTCGCGGCGACCTCAACGGGAGTCCATTTCGCAAAATCTTCTTTGGCGGGCTCGACATACTCCGTCAACGTGGCTCTCCACAATGAAGCACTCCGGAGGAAAGTTTCCATCCGGCATTTCCAGTACCCGTAATTGGTACCATTGAAGGAGGGAGGCCTAGTTGAGGATTGCCCTTCCAATACTGAAGAAGCTCCGTGACGATCCTTGAAGACGTTGTAGTCGTTGTTCGTCATAACTTTGAACTTGTAGCATTAACCTTGGCTTTGATACCAATTGTTAAGCCCTGCGAAGCTACTGCACATGTACTAGAGGGGGGGTGAATAGTACTTTAGAATAATCAAGATAGTTATTCCTAATTATTGTGCAAGAAACAAACGACAATGCGGAATAAACAACAATCAACAAGAATTAACAAACGCAAACAAAGCATGTAACGGGTTCGGATCCACCCAAGTCTCCCCGACTTGTTCCCGGTGATCCTATGTCCCAACCACCCGGATCCCCTCCGGATACTTGAGTTAGAAACCCTAACTCAAGATTTAGCACTATGAAATTCTTGTGAAAAACCTTCACAAGACCAAATCATACAAATGACATGTGACTCCCACAAACCGGGATCACACCCTCTCTCACAACCGAGAGACACAATTCAGATAAAAATTGAAATGAAATATGAAACACTTACCACAAAATCCTATGCCTTGAGTATAACTTACCAAATTAGGGCAACAATGGATTTTGGGGAAGAAGATGTCACCAAACCCTAGCTTCAAGAAGATGACCGGTAATGGAAGCCTAGGGTGGAGTTGATGACCTAGAATCAAGCTCTTGTCTTGAGAAGCTCACAATGGAGAGAATCTCTCTTGAGGAATTAGGGCTCAAGGTGTTGAGGGAGAGATTCTTGTGAGGGAGAGAAGCTTTGAAATAGCTTGGGAGAGCTCTTCTCTTAGGTCTGAAATTGCTTGGAAATAGGACCTCTAACTCTTCTTCAAACGAATCAGGATTCTATTTAAAGGGGCAAGAGAAATCGAGTTTGAAAGAATCCCAACGGCTCTATTCTGAAGCAGACTAGTCGGTCTAAGAAGGACCACTGACCGACTAGTTCATCAACTAGTCGGTCGGTGATTCAACATGGACCGACTAACAGCTCGACAGCCAAAAGAGTGATTTTCAGGCAACATGAACTAGTCGGTCTAAGAAGACTTGCCAACCGACTAGTTTGCCAACTAGTCGGTCGGTGAGTGTTCTTTGACCGACTAAGGGTGAAATGCACGTAGCTGAATACAAGTTACACTAGTCGGTCTAAGAACAAATGCTGACCGACTAGTTTCACAACTAGTGGGTCGATGAATGTTCTTGGACCGACTAACTGTAAACAGTAACTCAGGCTGTACAGAGGCAAGCTCAACTAGTCGGTCTGAGAAGGATTCCTAACCGACTAGATCGTCATCTAGTCGGTCGGTGAACCTTCTTTGACCGACTAATTGATCGACATGGCTGAGCTGAAATGAGTTAGGACATCTAGTCGGTTCATGAAGAGTTGCCGACTGACTAGATCGTCATCTAGTCGGTTGGTGACTCTACTTGAACCAACTAAGATGCACTAGAAGCCGAGGGAAGAAGCGATAAGCTTCGGGAAAGTTTCTAATGGCTTCTATGATAATCATAGCTCTAAGATATGAGCGAAATGAAGATATAAATGTAAGTCCTACTCAAGGCTTAACATTCTAATCTATGAAGCTAGAAGACAATAAATAATACATGACGAACCATCTTCGAAGCTTCAATCTTCATTCTTGACTTCAATAAAACTCCTTGAGCTTCAACGAAGCTTCAGGCACACGATCACGCGTATTGAGAAGTCTTGAGACGTCGCTTTGATATACGTATTCTTTTGGCGACGATCTCCATAACTACGCTCACAAACAGTTAGTACACGATATTTATGTTTGCTCATCATCCAAAACCAAATCCGGGAAATTAATACTCAACAGGTTGCTGCCAACAAGTATAGAAATATCCCTTGGATCATAGGGGGTGATTTCAACTGTGTCAGATATTCTATGGATAAAGTGGGGGGGGATTGGTTGATGGGCACATGGTGGATGAGTATAATGAATGCATTAATATCAGTGCCCTCTTGGAGCTTAAAACTATTGGCAATAGGCTGAGTTGGTCTAATCGTAATATTGGTCAAAGACGTATCACGGCGTCCCTTGATCACTCCTTTTGTAATAGTACTTGGATGGGTACGCTTACGTCCTCTTACGGTGAATATAGTGCTGGTGGTACTAGTGATCACTCCATTCTCATCATTCATACCCACCAGGTTGGAGGTACTGATCCTAAGCCATTCAAATTCTTCAATGCTTGGCAATGCAGTCCTGAGTTCATTAAAGTGATGAAAGAGCAGTGGCACATCAGGGTTAGCGGCTGCCCTATGATTAGACTGGTTGCTAAACTCAAGAATCTGAAAATGGGGCTTAAAACATTTGGGGCAGTTTTTAGAGAAACAAATGATGTCTCTAAAATCCAGGCTGAGCTTGATATTATTCAAAATAACCCTAATCTGGGTTCCTGCGCTGAGACGCAAAAGAAAGAGCATGATCTTATTAAACAGTTGGCTGAAGCTATAGATATCAAAGAATCCATTCTTAAACAGAAAAGTAGGCAAGATTGGTTGCATCTGGGAGACCGTAATTCCCGATTCTTTTATACTGCCATGAGGGCTAGGCAAAGTCATAATAATCTTGGGCATCTCATATCTGTTGATGGTTCTCAGAATAACTTTATTGATTTGCTTAAAGTTGGGGCTCCTGAGTTCTATTCTAGCCTATATAATCAGAATGATTACTGGAGGGTTTTTCCTCGCCTTACTACCAAAAGAGTGCTTACAAATAATGCTGCTGATTGGGTTGAGAGGCATGTGCGTGATGAGGAAGTTAAAAATGCTGTCTTTCAAATTGGGGCTGACAAAGCCCCTAGACCCGATGGGTTTAATTAGTTTTTCTATCAAAACTCTTGGGATATCATTGGTAAAGATGTCACCACTGCTGTGCTCAATTTTTTCAAATCGGGGAAGATATATCGTCAGATTAATCATACCTTCTTAACTCTCATACCTAAGAGTGCCAATGCTTCTGGTCTTGGTGACTACAGACCGATTTCCTGCTGTAATGTTTTAAACAAGATTATAAGCAAAATTCTTTGCAACCGTTTGAATAGAGCTGTTATTGAGCTCATCTCTCCTAATCAAGCGGCCTTCCTCCAGGACCGTTTACTTGCTGATTGTGCGCTTCTCGCCCATGAGCATATAAGGAGTTTCAATAATCCTATGGGTGCTCGTGCTTGTCTTAAATTGGACTTCCGTAAAGCTTTTGACAGTGTTAACAGAGAATTTGTCTATTATATGTTGCATCAAATGGGGTTCAAACACAAGTTCATAAGCTGGATCTGTGAGTGTATCTCTACCCCCTCTTTCTCCGTTATGATTAATGGCTCCCCCTATGGTATGTTCCAGTCTAATAGGGGGCTGCGGTAGTGAGACCCCCTATCCCCCTATCTCTTTGTGATTGTTATGGAGGCCTTTTCCCTACTCATGGCAAAGGCCAATGCTACCCGCAATATTATGCCCATGTATAGAGTGGGGGCGGTCACTCACCTCCTCTTTGCTGATGACTTGCTGGTTTTTTGTCGTGCTAACTCTAAATCATTTGAGGGGCTTATGGAACTTCCCACTACTTTCAAAGCCTTTTTTGGTCTTGAGGTTAACTGGAGTAATAGTGCTGGCATTTTTAGTAAGGGTGCCAAAGAGCCTGGTAGGCTTGCTGATATATTGGGTATTCGTCGGGTACAATCCCTTTCCACGTACCTGGGCCTTCCTTTGTCACCTAAATATCCTAATGCTTCCATGTATGGTCGGCTTATTGACAAATGCAAGAGCAGGTTGCAGGGGTGGTCTTCTTCATTATTATCTATAGCAGGGCGCATTGATCTCATCAGATCTGTTATCTTTGGAATGGTTAGTTTTTGGATGCAGGCCTTCCGTATGCTGAAGTCTGTTCTCCGTTCCCTTACATCCATGTGCAGGAAATTTATTTGGGGGAAAAATCATCTTTGGGCCTGGAATGATATGTGTGCCCCTAAACAAGAAGGGGGAGTGGGGATCAAAGATTTTACGGAACTTAACAATGCTTATGGTGTTAAAATGGCATGGCGCATGCTTACACATAGAGGTATTTGGGCTTCTCATATAAGGAATTAGTATTTGAGTAATTCAGGGTTGTTTCAGGCTAAAGCTCATCCCATGCAATCTGGAACCTGGAAATTCATTCTTCAGTGTCGTGAGTTTACTAAAAAACTCACCAAACGTATGGTCAGAGATGGTACTTCTACATTTTTCTGGTATGATAACTGGCTTCCCTGTGGGCCTCTTAGTGATACTTATGATGTTCCTGCTGGGGAGGAGAGGAATATGGTCAGTGACCACTGGTCTAATGAGGGCTGGGTGGATAGGAGTTCTCTTCTTTCTGTGCGTCATATTATCAATGCGGTGACTCTGTCTACTGGCAATGACTCCTGGTCATGGGTTACTAAATCTCCATCCCTCTACAATGCTTGGGACGGCTCGCGTGTTATAAAGCCTCTCTTCCCTTACTACAAAGTGGTCTGGTTTCAGGGGCACATCCCCAAGATGGCTATCACCTTATTGCGAGCTTTCCACGGGAAACTTCTTACCCGTGATAAGCTCGTACAATGGGGAGTGCCTACTTCACCCTTCTGCGTCTTATGTTCTGACAATATTCATGAAGATATCGATCATATATTTTTTAACTACAAATATACTAACTACCTCCTTTGCAGGAGTTTTCTTAAAATGGGAGTCACTACTACTTTGCCATCCTCCATAGCAGGAATTGGTGATTTGATCCTTTCTCAGTTTCACACAAAGGACAACATGGGCAGGTTGGTCAGGACGGTCCTGGATGTATTGATTTGGCACATCTGGAGAGAGCGAAACAGGAGAATTTTTGAGGGTGCCAGTCAGATGAGGACCCTTCTATTTAAGAACATCGCTGATGACGCCAGAATTGCCTTGAGGCATGTGAATTGGGACCAGAATGCTGTGGGCACTCCCCCTTCAAATTGGGGGCTTCTTGACTAGGCAATTCACCCATGTACTTTTGTTTTCTATTTGGGCTCTTCGGATAGCAGGAGGTGTTAAGTATTGGTTGGGGTGTGGCACATGTGCTATAATTCCACCATACAAACATCCTTCTTCCATCCGAGAGAGTCTTGTATTTTTTTTGACTGATTCAATAAAGACGTAAAGTATATTCTCCAATATATATATATATATATATATATATATATATATATATATATATATATATATATATATATATATATATATATATGAGGATATAAAGACGCAAGGTTGAGAGATCGCCCATCGCCCATCGCCAGAGCTAGTCAAGAAGCCCCCAAGACTCTCTCGGATGCTAGTTCATGTGGAAGCTCCTACTTTCTATGAGGATCTCTACAATCGACATGCTAATGCTAGTTCATTTGATAAGCTCATCCCTAAGCGCATTTTGACAGACGAGACTGCTACTTGGCTTATTAGAAGAGTTTCTGGCGAGGAGATTAAGGCGGCAGTTTTCCAAATTGGTCCTGATAAATCTCCCGGCCCGGATGGTTTTAACGGGTTTTTCTACCAGAGGAATTGGGAACTGGTTGGTGAGGATGTCACTGCAGCTATCAAATCATTTTTCAGAACGGGGTCTTTACTCAGACAGGTTAACCATACGTTCCTTACCCTGGTGCCTAAGAGTTCCAACGCATCAGGGTTGGGGGACTACAGGCCTATTGCATGCTGCAACGTCCTATATAAGTTCATTAGTAAGATCATTTGTAACAGGTTAAAGGAGGTGATCCATGAGCTCATATCCCCTAATCAGGCCACTTTCTTAAAGGGTCGCCTACTTTCAGACAGAACACTTATCGCCCATGAACAGATCAGGGATTTTAATAATCCTATGGGTAGTAGAGCTTGCCTAAAGTTGGACTTAAGGAAGGCATTTGACACAGTGAATCGGGATTTTATTCTATATATCCTGCGACAGATGAGATTTCCCGATACTTTCATTTCCTGGATTAGGGAATGTATTAATACTCCCACCTTCTCCGTCATGGTTAATGGGTCTCCCTGTGGGTTTTTTGGAAGCAACATAGGGCTGTGACAAGGTGACCCCCTCTCCCCATATCTTTTTGTTATTGTCATGGAGACATTTTCTATACTGGTTGATCGAGCCATCACGTCTCGCTCAATCCAACCGATGCGGCGGACTGGCTCTATTTCCCACCTCTTATTCGCCGATGATCTCCTGGTGTTTTGTCGGGCTAACAAGACCACTTTTTTGGGTATCAAAAACCTGTTGCATGAGTTTTCCGCTTACACTGGGCTTCAGGTAAACTGGGACAAGAGTGCAGGTTTATTCAGCAAGGGGGCAAAGCAAAAATACCAACTTGCAGACCAATTGGGAATAACTCCAGTCTCTTCCATCACTACTAACCTGGGTTTGCCTCTTTCTCTGAGGTATCCCACTTCTGCTAATTACAAGAGGTTGGTGCATAAATGCAAGAAGAAGATGTGTGGCTGGTCCTCTTCCTTGCTCTCTATAGCGGGAAGAATTGAACTAGTCAAGTCAGTTATCCATGGCATGGTTGCATTCTGGATGCAAGTATATCATATACCGGGGAGTATCCTGAGATGCATATCGTCGACATGTAAGAATTTCATTTTTGGTAATACTAAGGCTTGGGCTTGGGATGACATTTGCAAACCAAAGGCCGAAGGAGGGGTGGGCCTTAGATTATTGGAGGAACTTAACGAGGCAGCGGGTATTCGACAGATCTGGAGATACCTTTCTACGGACTCCATATGGGCTGTACACATGCACAAGAGATATGGATACCCACAGAATTTCTTCACGGCCAAATCCCTCGCCACGCAATCGGGTACCTGGAAGCGGCT
The DNA here is from genome assembly GCA_030789695.1 of Scilla litardierei. NCBI lineage: Eukaryota > Viridiplantae > Streptophyta > Magnoliopsida > Asparagales > Asparagaceae > Scilla > Scilla litardierei. The sequence continues at coordinate 30,516,342 of CM061140.1, forward strand.
CGTCAGGGGCCAAGCGGCAGCCCAGCAACTAATCAGGAGACATGTGTGTGATGGGTCATCGAATCGATTTTGGATTGACCCGTGGCTGGAAGGCGGAAGCTTGAGCAACAAATTCACTGTTCCGGCGGGTTTTGAGGACAAGCTGGTATCGGAGTATTGGGATCCTGGGGGCGGCTGGTGCAATTCGCAGGATCTCAACCCTGTGCGTCACTTGCTGCGAGATGTTCAGCTGAAGCCTGGCGTTGATGGATGGAGTTGGCTCCCAGGTGACGCATTTTCCTTTAAACAAACATGGAATGGAGTGCGCAGGAAAAACCCAGTCTTCCCTCTACACAAGCTGGTTTGGTTCCCCAGTAATGTGCCTAAATTCTCGATTACTCTTTTGAGAGCTTTGCGTGGAAAATTGCTAACTAAAGATAGGATTATCGGATGGGGGAGGGGGGCTCCTTTCTCGCCTTCTTGTCTACTTTGCGATGGTGATGAGATTGAAAATATCGACCATTTATTCTTCAAATGCCCCTACTCTAAATATTTACTTTGCAGGTCGATGCTAAAGCTCAAGATGCCTCAACACATCAGCCCTTCCTTGATGGATGTTGGGCGTTATTTCCTTGCGACATTGGGAGTTAAAGGTGTCATGAGTCTGCTTGGGAGGCTATGTCTGGGAGCCCTTGTCTGGCACATATGGAGAGAAAGAAATAGAAGGATTTTCGAAGGCGATAGAAGAAGCTCCACTGTCCTTTTTGAAGAGATAGCGGCTGACATTAGGGTGGCAATGCATCGCCAAGACCCAACCTCTACTGAGGAGAAGGAAGCTTTTGGAAACTGGGACATCAAGGATAATGGCGGAGAATGATTGTCTATAGTCATTTCTGTTTGTATTGGGAGATAGTATGGCGAGGGTTCTACTAGTAGGGAGTGACGGCGCTTGTGCCCTATCCTCCCTTTAGTTTATACCCAACCCATATTATATTCCCATTGTATATACTCTGTTTACTTTATAATATATTGCTAACCTTTCATATATATATATATATATATATATATATATATATATATATATATATATATATATATATATATACTAGTCATACCCCGTGCCCGCGGGCACGGTTCAATTAAGATTTTCCCCCGCAAAATCTTTGTTCCCCAAAAAATTATTTCCACGGTCAAAAATGCGTGGAACAACAAATAAGCGTAAAAATATTTAGCGACACGGACGCATTCGACGTGGAACAATGAAATCGGCGCATGCACATTCAACGTGGAACAACAAATTCGGCACAGACGCCTTCGATGCAGAACAACAAATTAGTTAAAAAAAAATTAGCGGGCGCCTTCGGCGCGGATCATTTACGATCCCACCTAAAAATCTTAGATCACCCATAATTTAGCTCATCCCAAGAAATTTCAAACATTTTGAAATTATTCACCTGTGATCAATATTGATCGAGTCGCATCGTCTAGTCCGTCCTGATCAAGAGATCGCTCATCGTCTTCTCTACACGAACCACCATCCATGTAACCAGCAGAACATACACCGCACGTCAAGTTTTAACTATAGACATGCATATTGTAATCCCCAAAACTACATCAAATCAAAAAAAATTTCTCTAGGTGTCAACATTAAGACAATATATTTCATCATAATTCCTTAAAATTCACTTCAAGCAATTCAAATACCATGTCGTCATCTACTCTCAAATAACAAAGTCAACAATTTGACATCAACGATTGGTATTTCACATTTAAAAACAATAAAATCCTTGCTCTATAAACCAAAATGAACAGAATTGCCAAATAAAACAACCCAAAATTTAAAGTTCTCCATAAAAACCTAAACAAAGCATCAAGAATTTGATTTCAATCGTTTGGAAATTATTCCCTCGCGAAATAAAACAACCCACGGTTCATTTAAGATGTTCCCTCGCGAAATCTTTGTTCACCAAAAAATTATTTCTACAGCCAAAATTTAAAAGAACAACAAATAAGCGTAAAAATATTTAGCGGCACGGGCTCATTCGGCGTAGGCATGGTGCAGAACACCAAATTCGGCGCAAGCATATTCGACACAAAACAACAAATTCGACGTGGGCGCCTTCGGTGCGGAACAACAAATTCAGTGCGGAACAACAATGTCAGCGTGGCCGCCTTCGGTACAGAACAACAAATTCGACGCGGGCGCCTTCAACACGGAAAAACAATTTTGGCGTAGAATAACAATTTCGACACGGGCGCCTTCGGCGCGGAACAAAAAATTAGCGTAAAAAAATTGTGCTGGCCCTTTGGCTCGAAACAAAAAATTCGCGTAAAAAATTGCGCGGGCGAGTTTGGCGCAGGCGCGGAACAACAATTTTGGCGTAGAACAACAATTTTGGCACGGACGCCTTCGGTGCTGAACAACAAATTCGACGTAGAACAACAATTTCGGTACGGACGCGCTTCAACGCAGAACAACAATTTCGGTGTGGGCGCCTTTGGCATAGAACAACAAATTCGACGTGGGCGCCTTCGGCGCGGAACAACAAAGTTGATGCAGAACAACAATTTCGGCATGGACGCCTTCGGTTCAGAACAACAAATTCGGTGCGGGCGCCTTCATCACATAATAATAATTTCGACGTAGAACAACAATTTCGGCGCGGAAACATTCGGCGTGCAACAAAAAAATAGCGTAAAAAATTGTGCGGGCGCCTTTGGCGCAAAACAAAAATTAGCGAAAAAAATTGCGTGGGCGCCTTCGGCGCAAAACAAAAATTAGCGAAAAAAATTGCGTGAGCGCCTTCGGTCTCTTGATTTAACGTATGTCATAAGTGCACAATTAATTATAATATTCCCTCTAAAGAATTTTGTTCTCTCAAAATTTAGTTGCAGACGCATTCGCCCTCTTGATTTAACATATGTCATAAGTGCACAATTAATTTAAAATATTTCCTCCAAAAAATTTAGTTCTCTCAAAATTTAGTTCCCTCCAAGTTTAGTTCCTCCCAAGTTTAATCTAGAATGCAATGACTTGAGAATAGTATTACAATTGTGGATGTTTCACTTGATTTTGGATTCATAAACAACCGAAGCAACACCTCCAGCCCCAGTCTTTGTTCCAATCTAAATTTTTTAGCTAATTGGAGAACAATTGATATCTCGATCTGCTGTTCATCTTTGGATGCTTCTGTTTTTTTGTCCCATGAAGAAATAGAATTTCACAAAAGATTAGAGAAAGCATCATACTTAAAACAACTGAATGGCAATGAGTTCAGTAACTGTTACATGGATACAGAAAAATTGAAAGAGTGAATATTATTTGTCAACATATACATCATAACTCTTTCTTAAAAAAATATTAACGTTACATTCAAACTCAAGGCTCTACGTGAAGAAATGATGCAACCATCTGGCAGTAAATATCTTGATATGAAGCAAATTATGAGATGTGATCATTCTAGATGCATGGCGTCTTGGATCTGGAATCTGCAAAGAATGACATGGGGATTAGTACTTGGATAATTTTCTTTCAATGCTTGATAATAATCAATGAATATACATAGAACCAACCTCATTTCCATGCATATCCACAAACCTCATTTCCCAGATGAACCATTTGTGTCTTCCACTTTTTAGGGGAAAAGAAAATGAACAATTACTCTAGGAACGGTCGAATTGCTTGGCTTAATATCCATAATTCATTCCCCACAAAAGGATTGTGATGAATATAAACTTTCCAACCATTAGATGTCATTTTTATAGCCCAGAAGGTAATGAGACATTTTTTGAATTTCAGTTAATCTTAGTTCAAACTCATGAATAATTTGATGTCTAAATAATTTGGTGTCTGAAAAAGATTTCCTTTTTAAAAAACTCAAATACCCATCAAGCAATAAAAGATCAATTCCCTCGTTTATTTTTTGGGCAAGAGAAGAATGAATTCTTTTGGTCAAAAGTCCTAAAGCAAGTGATTCAAAGGTTCCAGGTAGAAAATTCATTCAACATGGACCTATTATCTCATTAAACAACAGACACCCAAACATTAGCCTAAAAATCTTTGTTGTATAATTCTACCAAATTCACAACAATATTATATCAAGTGATGACATGTTGCTCTTGGAAGGCACATTCTAAAATGACATGATCACAACTGGGATGCACTTAAGAGATTAACACATGATTCAATTATAAAAGCAATGTCCCATAAAATCCCCTGGGAAAAATAATTACCAAGCAAGAACAATATCAGATAACAATGCTTGTTAAATTTAAAAAGGTACCATAATCTTTTTCAACGGGCATGTAGTAGTTTTCAACAGGCATGCAGTAGTTTCCAATATCAATAATATCATATTTGGAATAAAATGAGCCTAGATAATATCATTCCAAATATCAAAAATGCAAAATGGAAATCTGGGCATTCAAAAATCTGCGCAAAGTCAAAAATCTGGGCTATTTGGTGAGCCCAGATTTTATCACAGTTTGAATGCCCTAATTGAATAAGTGTGGATATCAAATTCATTTCAATGTTCACACATTCAAAAATTTGAGCATATCCTATATCCCATTTCAAAATTGAGTGCATATTCAAAATTTCCTATGGTGCTCTGTACTTGACATGTTCAAAATGCAAATTGAGTGCATATCCTATCAATTAACAATAGCATCCCAATTCATCTATTGAGAAATATCATCCCAATTCTACAATGTGAACTTGTAAATTCATTTATACATATTCCATTGAGAGATGTGAACTTCATTCATTATGACAGGATATGGGATGATAGTTCAAAAATGAATTTGTCTCAACAGAATATGGGATGATATCAATGTGACATTGATATTTCTCTCACA